>CM060950.1:218255003-218902503 GCA_030765055.1 Mantis religiosa
CCATTTGAGCTACTATGGCCAACATGACATTAAATTCTCCAACTGACTCGTGTTTCTCCCGGTAAACCGCTAAGAGTTTTCATAAACACATGAGGCAACTACCCTAATGGCGACTTACTATTCTGTAAGTACTTTAAGGCCCGGGCTTTATAGTTCGGACCACTATTTTTTTTTTTTTTTTTTTTTTTTTTACCGGGAGATACAAGAGTCAGTTGGAGAATATAATGTCATGTTGACACGTTGGCCATAGTAGCTCAACTGGTTAGAGCGGCTGGACGGAAACCAGAAGATCCACATCTTTGGAAGGTGCCGTATTTAAATACCATACTTGGTTAATTGACGGAAATTAACTATTTCTCCACAACTAGCCGTATATAGGTTAAGGTTTTTTATAGATAAGAATCAACATGAAAAATACAATGCCACGGCCGGAACTTTTACCACGGACCTCCCGGTTTCCGTCCAGTCGCTCTTAACCTTTGAGCTACCATGGCGAACGTGCCGTCCTGACACTTAACTCTCCAGTTGACTCGTATATTTCCCCGGTAGACCACTAGGGGCTCTCGTATCTGAGATATACCGTTTGTGACGACTTACTATCGTAAGTACTTGAGTCCCAGCCTTCATAATTTAACTCTTATTATTTTAGTTAATTGATGGAAATTAATTACTTCTGCACACTAGCCGTATATAGGTAAAGGTTGTGGTAGGTAGAGTCAACATGAAAAATTGAATGCCATGGCCGGGATTTGAACCACGGATCTCCTGGTTTCCGTCCAGATTTGACTTCCCCAATCTTTAAAATATATTTGTCAATGTTTGGAGAACCCATTATTTTAAGTTAACCCTAATCATATTCCTAAACTTTGACCTGTTTAGCTCTACCATCTGCTTTCCTTACTGCTTCAATAGCTACACCCCCAGTTGTTGATTAGGTTTGTAAGTCCTTCACCTCCCTTACAATCCTGGTTTGCAACAATATTGAATTTTATAGGAAAGCTCTCTGTAGTCCGAATTCTAATTGATTTTTGCAAAACTCGGAAACTCTACAGAAATACAAAGTCTTACTGCATCAAAATATAGATTTAGTTTTACTTTCGCCTTATGCTTTTTGGTGGTGTGAACCATTTGCGGAGATATTCCTTGTTATTTAACTCATTTTCCAAAAACTTATACTTTTCTCAAAAACGAAACCGTTTGCGGAGATATTCCTGGTTATTTGATTCATTTTCCAAAAACTTATACTTTTCTCAAAAGAGGAGTCAATATTAACTTTGCATTCCTTGGTCATACAAAGAGAACGGAATATTAACGCCTTCATTTAGAAATCAACAGATATTATAAAATTTGACTGACATAAAAGTTTACTATACTTCCTGTTCTCCTTGCACTTACAAGGAAATTAGCAATACACTATGTCTGTAAAACTTATGTCGATCAACATGAGTGGATAGAATGCGAAACGTTTCTAGGTGTATTTTGTACTGGAACAGAGAAAGTCATATGACTGCAAAGCATCATATTTTATGACATGTGCTTTAGCATTTTTGGGTTTCTGGAACATACCCATTGACGTAATTTCATATGAGATTGACCCAAAGTACATGCCATTTCATAATTAGACTAATGTCACAATTCAGGTGTTCACGCATGTAAAACATAATCAGATACTATCACGTGATTTACTCCAACTGGGAAAGATATTCCAATGTTTCTGTTTACTTCCTCTAGCGACCACTTAAATCATATATGATACACCCGCATTTTATTTTTTTACTGGCTCGTGGGTGGTAGAATCGTTGCGGAGCCGGTTGTATCGCAATGTCCTCACTTCGCGCAACTCGCTCGTCCCTTGGTTTTGCTTCTATCAACATTCGCCAGGTGGCTACAGAGGAGTAAAGTAACAGCTGACTTAGTGACTGTGCCATGATTCGCATTTATTAAGGCAACTAAAGTTCGGCCGCTCTATCTCCGGCTCTGACATTTCTCGAGAGGGGGAAGCGGGTTGTTGCCAGTTCTTTAGCGGAAACTTCAAGCAGAGCAACATGCGTATTTGTAATATTTCACGTATTTGCGTACTTCACGAACCAGTAGCCATATTATTATATTAGCGATAATAATAGGACTTACGAACACTAAAATTCGGAATTCACGCACGAAAAATATACCAAAGAAAGTTTACCAGCGCAAGTAGCTAAAAGGCCAAGTGGCTCAAAGAAAGTTAACCGGGCAACATGGTGTTGGGTTCGGTAGCCACGCCTAGCAGCGACAATGCTGATTGGCGCTAGCAGAAAGTTTTAACCTCCTGACCAGAGCACCGGATGTAGAGACTCCCAGTACCACCAACAGATTTAGTTAGTGTGCGTGAAACGTGTGAACGAAATATTCTAATAGAGTTTTGTTGTAATGAATATCTTGGATGATAATGAAATTGCAAGTTGGATTTTATTGTTTTAAAGCTAATATGGTTCTATATTTTCATTTTAAAAATAATTTTGACGATATGTTTTCAATTGCTTATTACTGTATGCTGGTACTATTAACCTTCCCCCTCCACCTCTTGCAGTCGCAAAACGTCAGAGCCGGAGATACAACGGCCGGACAGTACTCAATCAAATGTTATTTTAGGTTCAATAATGTGCTGTTCTATATCTCAGATGCCTAATGATTACTAAGAAAGCTGGCGCATTATTAATATTGCTAGTTTCAAATGTTTCTTTACGTGTTTACTCAATGTATCATATAAGATACAGCGGAACTTTAGTGCTACATTTAGCACGATGTGAAATTATAATTCCTTCACTATTTAGTCACATGTAAGGCAATTCTTTGTCTTAAATGAGGTATATATAGTGAAATTAAAACATAATGATGCGCAATAATAGCTGCTGTCACTGTATTACACATTTTTTGTCATTTGTAAACTTCTATAGTTTATGTATTAACCTATTTTGTTATTATTATTCTGCTTAGATTTAAATGAGGCAGAAATCATACAGCTACTGGAGAAACCCTTTGATCCAAATGTATCCCATCTAGAAATTGAAGAAGAAGAATAACAATAACAATAATAATAACAATAATAATAACAACAACATGAATAATAATAAGAATAATAATAGGAATAAAGTTTACTTTATTAAGTCGTTTTATTTTTCAGCACTGTTGTGGTAACTTCAGTCTAGATATTGCCGCAGACAAAGCAGAGTACCTCTCAAACTCCATGGTCAGGTCAAGAACAGAACAAAGGTTCTTGCAGACGGTAAGAAAATAAAAAGTTTCTAAAATTTTATTTCTCAGAATATCAGGTTTTCCTAGTTTTTAAGTCTAAATAGCGCAGAAAATATAACTCTTCGTTTTATGAGCCATTGTCATATTATGTATTTACAAATATATGTACGTCAAGTTACAGACCGCAGCAGACTAATACTTTTAAATAGTACATAGGAATACAAATTACAGTAAAATCATATTTTATAGTCTACTTTAGAATCATATGCATTAAAACCTCTGTGAAAGAAAAAAAATTACGAAAATAATTCTGTTTAGTGCTCTCTAACTCCTAGAGCACTATACAGGCAATTCCCGGAATGAATACCCGCGAGTAATCTATTCTTAACCTATCATACAATGAGCTCGTGTTGTTTGATTTCCAATAAAATGGTTGACATGGGTTCCAATATTTCATCAAAATTAACAACAGGGTAAAAGCGAAATAAAAAGCATTGGTACCATTGTGCTCTCCTAACGACTCTTTGGCCCTCTGGGCTGACCTGCCAAACCTTAAGATATCCTTTTTGAATTGCACCTTAGTTATGGAGCATCACCAATAGCTCAAAACCTATGAAGGATACGGAAAAACTGGTTAACCTTAGTAGGGGATAAATGTATTTTCAAACACAGATTGAAGGTCATCTATGAAGTAAACAAGTATGTGCAGGTCAAGGTCAAGGTCATCCGCAGATCGTCTATATATTTTCAAAACAATTTCAAGGTCATCTAGGAAGGAAACAATCGTCTAAGGTCAATTTTAAAGCCATCTACGAACATATATATATTTTCAAACACAAATCCAAGGTCATTTAGGATGTAAACAGACGTTAAGACCAATATTTAGGGCATCCAGTCCTCTCTAACAGGCGTCGGGACGCCCGGGTGTGTATGATGAACTGATTTTAAACAAAGGAGAGGGGGAGTGGGGAGGTAATCTCAGCGGTGCTTGCATCACTGTAAATTTAAAAACAAGCAAATGACAAATGGTGTTGGGTGGAGGGGCTATGGCTTTTGCGAAGATATTATAAGAAATAAACTGCTTCACATAACAAGTATTAATCCTTCTCAAGAGGGTAAATTTTGTGCTATTTAACACTTCCAGCATTTTAAAATTAGCGTACGGCACTTACTGTGACTCTGTAAACATGTTTTTGTATTCGGCAATGCTTAGGTTTTAATATTAGCATTCAGCATTGAGCCTGGCTCTGGAAACAGAGAAGTTAATGCAGACGGTAATGTGAAAGCTTCTCAAAGGTCCTGAAATCCCCACCACTATTGTAAGAGTATATAAGACTCCGCAGCTCGGACTGTCATATTAGTTCGCAGATTTTTCAGTGTATCTATTTGCTATGTCTGATATGTCTGATCTGTGGAGTGAGTGTGGAGAGGAGGCGTATCATTACGCAAATTTCCACAAAGAGTTATGCAACGGCCTTATGCATTCAATTGTGTGCAAAAGGCCTTCATACCATGATCAGATGTCTTCTCGCGAAGTATGCACAGAGAACTGTTCAGTCTACAGAAAGCGATACATGTAAGTAAAAAATAATTATTATTCTTTCTAGATAATTCATTTCCAATTTTCATTTAACTAGAAAAAGGAGTCTGAAAAATATTTATTATTCTAGGCAAGAGTCGGTTCATGAGCAAGAACATAGCGGAGTTGATGAACTTGATGGATGCACTTCGAGCCATGAGGCCATACATCACTCTGAATTCTGCAACGGTGATACTCATGCCACCCTGTGCACGCAACCCGAGGTTCATGACCGCATGTACTCCTACTTCCTCTGCAATGAGAAATGCAGCGTGAATCAGCGCAGGCAGAGACAATTAAAGTAAGTGGAAGTGAAAAAAAATAAGTTCGTGGCTCTTTTCACATCGAAACATTGAAATATCTAATTTCATGAAAAACTACTTCTTGTTACAGGATTCGAAGGACAGTTCGAGATCCTAGACCTGTTAGTGATGACGACATTACTAGTGATGAGAATGAAAAGTGTGTGCCTATTGCAGAGAGATCTAGCCAACCTTTAGATGACTTTCTGCCAGATCCGTGTCATGAAATTATTGAGAATGCTACTCCCGAGCGGAATCCGAGCATGAAAGCGGACGCCTCCAAAGGATCAATGTAAGTATTCTCGTCATATACCTTAGAGAAAGAAACTGTTTCACTTATCGACGTTATTCTTTTTCAGGAGTTCGAATTTTGTTCTATTTAACACATGCAATGTGTTCTGTTTCAGGTCCTCTATAAGGAAACCACGAAAAAAGGGAACCAAAAATAACTTTGCTGATCTCCAAAGGAGGCTGACACTCCTAGAAGATCGAATGACGTCGACAGCTACACCCACGAGTCATGCGAGTAGCTCCCGTGTGCCAAGACGTCTCAACCTCTGAAAGCATTGCAGGGAACATCTCAGTATAAACCTTCACACCGTCCTTAGGAAAAAAAAACCGAGAAGCATCTCACCAGCAACCATGCTCCGCGATGTTTACATTTCCGAACGTTATAGTGTCAACATAGGACTAATATATCATATCCCATCTCTGATCATAAAGAACAGAGACAGTGACAATTTTGTGTATATGACAGCACAAGACTGGGAAATAATTAGAAATAGCCTTCATGAACTGGAAGCATTCTTCAAAGGAAGAAACTGTAAGTGTAGTGATTACAGTGAGAACATTGTATATGCCTTTAATGTCATTGTGTTTATGGAAGATGAAAGAGTCAGATTGTTTAATACAGTTCTAAATAGCGGTGAAATACTTTTAAATTTTTCTGAATTTTCTCGGTTAAAAAGGTTAGAATCTTATATTCAAAGACATTTAATCAATCTGATTCATTATAATGAAAAAGCATATGTAGGGACAAGGAAATGGAGAAGGATGGCACTGGAAATGTACAATGATGTTTATTAAAAACAGAAAATGATTTTCATCTTATATATCTTTTATTTAATTAAATTCCTATTATCCTTCATTACAAGAATCCTTCCTGGAATTAAATTAAGGACTGCATCACATGAGTCAGGGGCTTGTATGTGAAAACTCTGTCATGTATTATCAGACAGTACAAAGTAGTTTGTGCAGGTAAGTTTGCACTAGCTTGAATTTCAAGTCTAATGTTGACAGCACCATTTACAATCTCCTCAGGCTGATGCGAGCAGTCTATGACAAATAATGGCGCATGTTTAAGAAAATCTTTTCTCTTCAGCAGAGGGTAATTTTCTTTCCCATAATAAGAATTTTGAAACTTTGAATACATTTCGTATAGAGTTGCAAACCTTGTGTTTTCAAAGTCCAAGTTCATGTCATGATAGGGATAACACTCACTATTGAGATAAAGCCTCAAATTAGTTATGTTACAATGATCAAACTCTGAACAGTCCTTCATTGCATTATTTGCTCTTGAAGTCTGGGCGCCCACAATAACAAATCTCGGTTTCTCCGGTTTCGAGGTTGTTGCAACGTTCCATGTAAAGGATCTTGTTTGTGGAACAGCAGGTTGAGTATGTAGGTCCATGGTTCTAAATGCAAGGTGCAGCGGTCTATCTGACTTGACGATCTTGAGGATTTCTACCTTTTCAGCATCAGAAAGGCGAATTACAGGCATCCTCCATTCAATGCGAGTTAACTTAACGCTAGCAGTTCCTTCTCCTTCAGGTGCCAGAATGCAGTTCTTAGAGTCCTTAGATCGAATGAGCACCAGCTCAAACTTGCTATTAAGAACGAGGTCCTTGTGGTCATCTGCAAATCCCAGAAGCATTGATAGTGGCACTATGGCGTTGAATGCTCCACTTATTGAATGCACAATTTCCAAATCTTCTCCAGGGTAGCACCATCCAGCATTGAGCAGACGATTCGATTCCATGGGACTGAGAGCAGCATAGTTGCGCATAGTCGTTGAAATACCAGGATTTCTTGTTCTATCTATAGAGGTTCCATTCAGGTCTAGACGAATCTCATCAAACATAAATGCCAAAGCATTATTAGTTAGCTTCGCTAGCGTAGGTGTTGCATTAGGTCTAGAAATAGATCCCTCAATGTAGAGATAACTCCGGTTAGGCAGAGTATATAAATCTTCAGCTTGACAAGGGATCCTAATCTCATCATTAGCGTCCAGAGCCGATGTATTATACGGAAGAAATACATGTTCCTCTTCTTTAGCAATCTTGTCATCAAACGAAGGTGTTTCTGTTACATTAAAGATATCCATTACAGAATACTGAAGCTCAAAGCTTCGAGGAACTTCTTGTTGCTTGATGTTAACACTCTGAGCACCAAAGGGCGAGTACGCTTAATACGTGCTGGCGCTGTCTTATTATATCCTTTCCTAGGGATTCTTTTTCTTTTAAAATCTATCCCCATTTCGGCGGATGTGAAGACGTATGCTTATATCCTCGTTTCTAAAATTAATACTATCCCCGTTCTGATCGACCACGCGAAGCGTGATTTGATCGATAAAGTTGGTGTCTATGATAGGCAGGTAAATAGGGTTTGGAGGCTCTTGCGAAATGTGATATCCGGGAGGGACAGAAGGGAAAAATTCGTAGATGGAGTGACTTCTTTTACCATCGATGAAAGAGCCTGTAGCTATACTGCACTCGATTCGAATGATGCTCACCTTAAATATGTTTACTAGAAAATCGGATTCAGTCACTTGACTAGGAGCAATAACTGTCTTTTCACTGAATCCTAAAAGAGAACCAATAGAACGCTCCTTAGAAAAATCAATCGGAAAGGGACACATGATTTCAGCTTTCATTGTATTATTATTAGGTCGGATAAAGAAGACGTTTTCATCCAATTTAAGCTTATCTTTAAGGTAAGTATTAATATCAGCAATTTCATAAGTCCCAGATGGAATATCAATGACCTTGTGCGTGTCATTGTATATGTAATGGAAGAGGTTATTGCTTTCGTCTACATTCGGAATGGAATAGAACGTTTCAAAATTCAGAAGAGCAATTTCATAATAGCCTTTAGGATCAATTCTCAGAGGGGGATTCAGGTAGGTGGTAAGATCAGAATCATTCCCGCTAACAGCAATAGTGTAGCTCATTGTGATAGAAATTGCAAGCATAAGTGTCCGCAGATGACTGAGCTGAAACTCTGATATCTCCTTGTATTATACATCAACTTAAACCCTGTGAGATACCTTTCTACTTCTATTGGAGGTTTCAAGTTTCCAAAGCTATCGAAATAAAATGCAATATTGCCCTCCTTCTTTATAGCTACCCAATGCGTTCCTTCATTATCAGAGGAATCAAGGTTCACAATAATCCTCTCTTGGCGAAACGGCTTTGAAGGGAGCCTATCGAGCATATATACACCTCTAAAATGAGGAATTTTTAAACGACGAGCATATAATGCAAGCTCTATGTTACTTAAGGCTTTTTCCGGGACAAGAATAGCCCCCGACCTGAGTTTTTTGAGGTCTGTTTCTTTTTCTGGGCATGCCTCCTCCTCAGTCCATTTCCTTTAGTAGTTTTATTTCCTTTTATGGCTTCGGCAATTTTAGAGGCAACTGCTAAAGATGTGGCCAGTGGTAACATTGGGATGAAACCGCCACTTTTATTCTTTTCCAGTTTCTTGTTACTTTTTTTTCTCGCTCGGAGTCCCTTTCCTTTCACTTCCATCTCTCTATTATGGCGAGACATTTCCGCAAGCTGTTTATCTGCAGCTTTCTTCTTATTCACTGCCGCTGCAATTTGAGCTGCACCTCCGGCTGCGGCCCCTAAGGCAGCAATAATTGGTATGAGAGGCAGGAATCCGCCATGCTTCTTCCTCGTATTCTTCTGGGATCCTGCACCAACAGCTACCTTGCCCTTCATAATTGATGTTACCAGCCTTGCAGCCAATTTTTCCCCCAGGCTAGCGTCCGATGATTGAACTCTTTTCCAAGCCTTCTCTACTAAGATTTTATCAGCAATATTTCTCGAGGCGGAGTCCTTGTGCTCTGCGTAGGCTATGTCGTGAACTTTACAAGCCTCGTCTAAGGGATTAATTCCGGAATCTCCTCTCCTCAGGCGTTTTTCTAATTTTGTCCCAGGGCCACAATATCTGTAGCCAGGTAAATGTACTTCAAACGGTAGACGATTAATAAGAAAGTTAAGTATCCCTGATCCTCTAGAGGTCTTATTCCTCCTAGGTCCCATCATAAACTAATCTGTTTTGTGATTTACCATCATCTTTTATACCTCAGACGAATCTAACCTCTCCTTTTGAGCAATTTCACAAATCTTAAGATCCCCCATTTTTCGAGAGTGAATATATAAGCATTAGAAATGCACTTAAAAGGCAGTCGTTAAGATGGAGCTTGTGAAGCAAGATTGCTCTCTGCCTATTCAGGTGCTAGACTTTGAAAAAGACTCCAGGCGCGAACGCCACGGGAAGCTATTTCCTTCTAACGTCAGAGCTCTTATTTTAGGGAGCTCCAGTGCTGGAAAAACAAATGTACTACTGAACTGGCTGCTTCATGAGAATGGGCTGCGCTTTGAGAATGTGTACATATGCTCAAAGTCCCTTTATCAATCAAAGTATCAATATCTCATCAATCTGCTTGCAGGCATTGATGGCATTGAAGTAAATACCTATGAGGATGGAGAAACCGTATTACAACCAGCTGATGTTAAAGAAAACTCGATATTTATATTTGATGATGTAATCACTGAAAAGCAGGGAAAGATTGCATCCTTTTACAGCATGGGCAGACATCGCAACGTCGACTCTATTTATTTAGCACAGTCCTATGCCAAAGTCCCGAAACATTTAATTCGCGATAATGCGAACATGATTATTCTCTTCAGGCAAGACAATTTAAACTTGAAACATATATATGAAGATTATGTAAACACCGACATGTCGTACATGGAGTTTAAAGACTTAAGTAAAACGGTCTGGGAGAGTGGAACAGAAGGAAGACCTTTTGTGACAATAGTTCCCGAATTTTCTATGAATGACGGACGATATAGGAACGGCTTTGATGTATATATTAAAGTAGAAAAGGAGGAAAATGCCATTTGAGGTTCATCATGAGTATTGATCGGTTCGGAGCACGGAGAGCTCCAACAGCCAAAAGATCCCACATCATTTTATTATAAACAGGGATGGGAAAGGAAACTATCAATTCAAGAACAAGCGGCTATGCAATGTTCAAGATCCTGAAGAAGATAATGATGCGAGCACTAAACGCTATGTGGATGCACTCGAGAGCAGAATGAATGACACTCGTGCTCAGTTAAACAAATTTGCTACAAAGGAAATTGAGATACAGATAGACAAGAACCTGAAAACAATCCGAGAAAACTTAAATAGAACTAACAGCGTAGTGGATGCACTATCGCATTCTTCAAAAGAAACTAAGGATTCACTAAGGAATTCTATTACACAAGTTAAAGAAGCCTATCAAAACCTTGAAAATAGATTTAATACGTTATCGAGTGAAATGAACAATCAGACGAAAGATACTATTATCAATTTTGATCGGACAAAAGCAGTTACCGAGCGCATCGCTAAAGCAGTGGATACATTGAGAACAGAAATATCATTAATGAGTGGGCAACTTATTATTCAACTACAAGCGTTTCCAGTCAGACCTGGTGACAATGTATACGTACTCTCTACAGCTGGCAGGTACTATTCATTTACAGTAGATGGAAGCCTCTTATCACGTGCTATTACGGTGCCCGAGCAAGAATTGAGTGGGGATCGTTTACTTCCTCATCACAAAACTGATATTACAATTATGATAAATAATGATATCATTAAGGCCTTTCCTGTAATCATTAAAAAGGGAGATCGCATATCATTCGCTCCACCTTCAAATCGCGCATTGGATCGAGTCACTTTGGATATAATGTTAGTGCTTGTGTATAGACTATTCACTGCTCCTATGCTATAAATTGAATGCAATCTCTTCCTATGACTCCATTTGCAAAATGGATAGTGAAAGCATAAGACTAAAAGAATCCGTAGCCAAGCATTCCAAGGCTATACGAGAAAAATTAAGGGTATTAAAAGGTCATCAGTTCGAGACCCATAGAGTAATGAGCGAGGCTCTTCAACCTGTAACAGAACCTCTGCAAGATATTTTGAAACTCCAAAAGAACAATATAACAAAGGAGGAAAGTCAGATAAAAAGGAATGAGCCAATTGAAGATGAGAAAAATGAGAAAATAATTAGCTATCTTCGGAAAGTTCGAAAGAAGGATAGACATGAATTAGATGCGTCATATGGCGTAAGATACGAAGATGGCAGCTACATGATAGGAAACAAGGTCATTGATTTTATTAATGATCGGATTCGAGTGGGCGAAGAAGCGTATGATGTTACACCTGGATTAAGCGAACTCATCTTTAAGAGGATCCCTGAGATGCATGTCTATACAGAAGAGGACTTGGATACTTATAGCAAAATACTTAAAACCACTCAGGTGCACCGGCGGAACTACAGCAAGCATGGGCAGCTGAGAGCAGGCAATTCCTACAAGTATAAAAGTGTTATACGACCATTAATGAAGAAACGCAAGGGCTTAGGATTGCAGTGGAAGGAGCATCGTCCTGGTATAGAGCAAGACTACATCTATTGGAACGACCCCAACGAGCTGGTAAATCGCCTAAGGCTTCTCGTTGCATCTAGGGACGCAGGGAATAACAATCATACCCAAGAAATTGAGGAGATAATTCAAGAACTGAAATCTACTAAGATTATAGCATGACCCTAGTAAAGCAAAACATAGCTAGTGAACTTCATGCTCCTGCAAGGAGAAACTTTCTACGACGCAAAATTATCAGTAAAGGAATACATGATTTGGTGCAAATTGACCTGGTGGAGATGATACCGCATGCAAGAATCAACAACAATTTCAAGTACATCCTTATTGCAGTCAACTTCTACTCTAAAATGGCGTATGCCGAACCATTAAAGACCAAGTCGGGGCTTCAAGTTTCAAAGGCAATGGAGGATATACTACAAGACATGAAAACACCTCCTAGGAATATACAGAGTGATAACGGTAAAGAATTTTATAACAAACACTTTAAGAACTTAATGGCAAAGTATAATATCAATCACTACAGCACCTATACCAATGTGAAGGCTGCAGCTGTGGAACGGTTAATAAGAACTTTAAAGAATATGATGTATCGAGAGTTTCTAGCACAAGGATCCTACAAGTGGTTAGATCTCTTACCTAGAATCATTGCAAAATACAATGATAATTACCACACCACGATACGGATGAAGCCTCGTGAAGTGCAGAACAGCGATCTTCTTTTGTCTGTTTACAACTATGATAAGCCATCAAGAGAGAAGAGGAGTGCCAGAAAGTTTGGTGTTGGTGACTATGTGAGGATATCTAAATATAAAGGTCATTTTGAAAAGGGGTTTGAACCTAACTGGAGTGTTGAAATCTTCCAAGTTGCTAAGGTGAATCAAACCAAACCTACTACCTATATTCTAAAGGACAAGGATGGCGAGGAAATAAAGGGAGCCTTCTACGGGCATGAACTTCACTCTTCAATATTTCCTAACACTTATTTAGTTGAGAAGATTCTTAGGCGTCAAGGAAACAGGATTCTAGTGAAGTGGTATGGTTTCCCTAATAACCAATGGATTGATAGAAAGGATTTATTGTAAAACAATCACATTGAAATAAAGAACATTGTATTTCAAATTATATATGTGTATTTATTTTTTTAAAAATCCTTGCCCATAAAAATTAAGTTTGAAGTATTATAACATAAAATATCTTTGAAAATAAAATATTAATTAAACACAAGTATTTACAAATATTTAATTTTGAATTAAATTAATCAATAAACAAAACTTTACATATATTCATATTGATGGAGATGAGGCATCCAGGTTATCACGAAATGTCTCATGAAGACCTTAGAGAATAATGACCCCAAGCGAGTGTTGCATGAGAGCCATCAAGAAGCTTACGCTTGGTGTCTCCCCCGTGCAATGCAGTTTTATTAATTTCGACTGTCGAAACTTTATGTTTGATGCTTCTGAAGCAAATTTGTTTAGCCAAAAATTTTTTATTCAAATCCAGCAGACACTCGAAATATTTCTCAAAGGTGATTGTTCGCATTCCACCTTTGGTAATCCCTTTGGCCTTCATCACTGTTTGCTGATCGTATTTATAACTGTAGAGCTTTGCTCTGAGACCGACATACTCGGTCATCACTCTTCCGCCCAATTCATCTTTAAACAATCCAATCTTTTTCTTATTAGCAGGTATTATACCGTATACATTATCGGGTGGATAATTTGAAGTATCGAAAAGGTGGGGATGCATTTTCATGAACTGATATATATCAGAACTAGTTTCCAAAATGAATGAATCTGTATCCATGTAATCCAGGACAAGATCATTCAGCTGGGGCTTCATTACATTATAAAAAAAATCATACATAATAAATTTTGAGATGTCTAAAATTGCCTGGCCAATATAGATTGGTTTGTTCATGAAGATCTCCTCTCTAGACAGCTCTATTCCAGTCAAGTTTTCATCGAAAATAAGACTTCTTATATATGTTGGACGTGCCGTATATTTCCTCGCATGTTTCCAGGTAGTTACTATACGGAAATCACGGTATTTACGCACATTTTCCATGAACTTGCCGTACACAGCATTATTCATTTTCTTCCAGAGGTTTTGACCAAACTTAGAAGGTTCCCTGGCTCGCTTTTCGGCATTTAGGTCAATATAAACCTTAAGCCACTTAGCTTGGTCATACGATACGACCCGATGAATATGTCTCAATATCAGCCCTTATTCTAAGCACTGCTGCAAGGTTTTATAATGCAAGACATATTTGCTTTTGCTCGTGAGACTTGCAATCAGTTTCTTGTATTGGCTGCCGGGTGGTATCTCGCTCTGGGGACAGAGAGGAAGATCACAATGGGCGTCGTGGAGATGGTCAGGATACTCAAGATCCGCTTCTATAACATATCCTGACTTGGAGTCTTCAGGGATCCTGGCGAAGTTTATGCTCTCTATTTCACTCCTCTCAAGCCATCTCAGATTGCCATACGGTAAAGCGGATACCATCGAGCTTCCATATAAGTTATTAGCATCCAAATATGCTAGAAAGTTCCTTTTTTCATCAGGTTTATAATCTGTCATATACTCGTGGTTGGCTTTGGAGTAGCGTTTTGATGCGGTGCAAAGCCCCCCACGAATACCTTTCTCGAAAAATTCTAGCATACTCGGATCCGTTAGTAGCTCGAGCTTGGCTCCAGTTGTTTTCAACATGGCATCGAAGGCTAGCGAAGGTAAGGTAAAGTACCATGCAGGGTCCAGGTGGTACATCTCCAGCGACAAGTCTCTAAACTTTTCGAAGGCGTCCGCTAAAAGAAGTGTATCAGTCTTCAAATAAAGGTCACTATATTCTCCGAGATTCTTTATGTGGAAGGTGTTCCATACCTTAAGTGCATGGGCATATTCCTCTTCCGAAATGTCATCGAATAGCTCGATGGGTGGGAGCTGCTCTTCTTTGAGCTTTTCGATAGCATCCAGATACGTATAGGGGAATATCCCCTTGCTCTTCATTAGCTTTAGATGTTCTGGGTTCGAATACTCGGCATTAGTGACCTTGAAGTCATCATCGTCTAGCATATCAGCTAAGCTGGACAACTTGTCATCGAGAAACTTGTAGCTGTCGAGGAACCTGAATTGTATGCCCTTGTACCTTTTACTGAATGCAATATAGCGCTCCGAAGATTGTGCTATACATGAAATGTTCCCATTATCATAAGCCATGTGCCTAATCAAGAAGTGGCTATCATAATGCTTAAGCAATGAAAAAAAATTGGGATGAATCTCGGCAATTTTCTATTCAGATTGCAAGCTTTATGCGCCGCTCCAAGATACGCTCCAGTGATATGGCAATGGTCCCTCACCCTGATATCATTTATAGCAAAACCTTTCCTGCATAAGTGGCATTGATTAGCCTTGTTGAAATCCATCTCATTCAGGGGCGTCATTTGCAGTGGTACAATGTGTTTGTATACTTCAATGACTTCATCACCAATCTTCCTGAGCTCGCTGAAGAAATCGTCGAGTGCATTGGCACCTCTGAAGAGTTTAAATCTCGACAAAGACTGATCATGCCTACATATAACTTTCAGCGCTATAGATATCGCCTCATGCTCTTGTACGGGTCGGGTCCAGCTCTCTGCGTCTGAGGGCTCGCATGAGTGAACCTTTCTCAAAACAGATTCGATATCTGCATAAATAACAAAAGGTACAGAAGCCGACTTAGAATATGCATTAAATGACAAGCGCTCACCTTGCGCAGGCATTTTGAGTGTCTGACATTTATTGCATTTCAGTTTATGCAATCTCAAGGCATCCTCATTTGGACACCTTGTCATGCACGCCTCGCATAGACACATTTTCCTGCTGCTCTTAGTTATCTGACTTCTAATAAGCCTTGATATGTTCGTAATGAGACAGTAATGAGACTTGTCGCCATCATAGATAATTAGCAGGTTAACCTGGTTAGCCTTCCTCTCAGATGGTTTGCGAATAGACTCCACCGAGTTGTTGGGATTCAGAGCAAATACAGCTATAGATACATCTGGATTTTGCTTCTCAAAGCGCACAATTTGATCTAGAGGAAACGGGAATGTAATTCCCTCGTAATTGAATGCTTTGAATAGCATATCCCCTGGGTACGATGAAGGACGGAATCTATTTTGTGTAGCGGGAAATTTTGAAGCCAACATACACCAAGCGAAACAAAAATCATCATCATTCATGATGTTGACAACAGCTTTCTTCCGCTTGATGCATGCAGGCAACTCAATATACCCAGAAGCGCGAAGAGGATTGTATTCTGCTGCGCTGTTCACCAGCGAGTGGATTGCGAACAAAGTCTTTGAGCTTGCTTCGCCTTCAAAACAGGATAGATTTTCTAAAATTTCATTTTTCATTGCAAGGAAGATGTCATCCACGTTAGATGATTGTTGGATCTCATTCGTCTTAGAATTAAAATAAACCGATTCCATCTTTTCATGGTCAGGTGTTTGAATTAAATACGAGGCGTTCAATGAGCAACTCATCTTTAATCCAGACATGCTTCTCTTTAAGGTGGACTCAATTTCTCTAATAACAAGACTCTTGCATTCATCCAGAAACTCGATGGGGTCCATTATTCCAGCCGTATTTTCAATTTTACTATTGAAAATACGACCCTTGAATGCCGACTCTATAGTTTTGCACTCTAGGTCAACATGATCATTTCTACATACCCCTTTTGCCTGTGATGATGATGAAGGGGATGGCCTGCAAAGGCCTGAAGGCCCCGCCACTGCTTCCTCCTCCCTTAGGCTTCTACTTTTCCTGACAGTTGCAGGAGGTAGGTTCTCATCCTCGCCAGCGGTGTGACGGGGCCTCTTGGAGTCTCGGGCTGAAACCTCAGGTATTGCTGAGCGCTCAAGCTCCTGCTGCACGGAGAGAGGTTCAGCATCTTTAATACAAGAAACAGTCAACCATTACACACTTGTAAAGAAAACCAATCATCTTGATCCCTGATATCCGCAAAATAATGAGACATCCAATGCCTTTAATAATAATAATAATAATAATAATAATAATAATAATAATAATAATAATAATAATAATAATAATAATAATAATAATAATAATAATAATAATAATAATAATAATAATAATAATAATAATAATAATAATAATAATAATAATAATAATAATAATAATAATAATAATAATAATAATAATAATAATAATAATAATAATAATAATAATAATAATAATAATAATAATAATAATAATAATAATAATAATAATAATAATAATAATAATAATAATAATAATAATAATAATAATAATAATAATAATAATAATAATAATAATAATAATAATAATAATAATAATAATAATAATAATAATAATAATAATAATAATAATAATAATAATAATAATAATAATAATAATAATAATAATAATAATAATAATAATAATAATAATAATAATAATAATAATAATAATAATAATAATAATAATAATAATAATAATAATAATAATAATAATAATAATAATAATAATAATAATAATAATAATAATAATAATAATAATAATAATAATAATAATAATAATAATAATAATAATAGTAGTAGTAGTAGTAGTAGTAGTACTGCAAGAAGTATAATATATGTTAATGTGCTTTAATGAAAATAATGATTGCTTCTAATTTGCACAAGTAATTTTGCCAAGAACAGTAAGAAAAAAATACTTACGTTCCAGAGGCTGAAGCAACTCTAAGAGCTGAATTCTGTATATACAATTCTCGCATTCACACCATACATCTTCGGCGGGATCTGGCATGGGCCCTGAATCTGAAAACAAGTCATTTGATCATATTCCTAGCTAAAAGTTGTAAAAAGACAATCTAATGCAAATAACTTGAATACTAGCAATGGTATAGTGGAAATAAAGAAATAACTAATGTCAAATTCCCTGACTTATATTCCCTTGAATTATTACTGTTTATCCTTCCATGCAGCACCAAATGATTGAAACAAGTAACTCATCTGATTATACTTTATTTCTTAGTTGGCTTATGTTTGTAAATGAAGAGAAGCGTATTGTTCATTATTAATCTATTGATATTTAACCTTGCGAGGTATTTGCCCAGGAAACTATGTCATTATTATTATTCATTTTGCAGTTTCCAGTTACTCTTTCATCTGTCATTCAAATCATAGGTGAGAAACATGAAAAATTTTAATTGAAAATAAATAAATAAAACTAGATGGCTATGAAGATCTCCATGAGCCTTCATAAACAAAATATAAACATCTTGTGAAAGAGAATTTTTCATTGAAACTGATAGTTGCATGCAACGGGGAAAGTTGTAAAAAATGCAGGAATACATACCATCATTTGGATTCTGCATCCACTCGAGCGCAGTCCTATAACCGCAATTAAAACAGGCGCACCAGTCTCCAACTATAGCACCTTCATCGAAGCCTTTTGGCGGAAGGATTATATAATTCGTCTTGGGCAAAATAGGCGACGGTTGGCTAGGTTCCATGCTGTTTGCAGGTGGCAGACGGGTCGCAGCTGGGGTTTCTGGGGTTTCATCAGAATCGCTTGCTGGGGTTTTGCGTTTTCTGCCAGCTATGGTCACTTTATTGACACAGTTGCTCTTGGGATCCATTTTCCCCTGAAATAGTAATAATACATCGATAAACATTAATTTTCCATACTTAATAATATATTTTGAGTGCAATCAAGCATGTATAATAACTATTTTCCAGCATATTACTTTTCTGTTTAGTTATAATTTAGTAAACATCGACCTGAATTCCAAGCAGCACATTCGTTAAAGATACTTAAATATAATTAATGGAAATGAAAATGTTATACATTAAAGTCTTAAAACCGAATTCACCTCGGGCAAAATGGGCATCTGTTGGATAGGTTCCAGTTCGTTTGCAGGATACAGCCCGTTCGCAGCTGGGGTTTCATCGGGGTCGCTTGCTGGTGTTTTACGTTTTCTGCCAGCCAGTGTCAATTTATTGACCCAGTTCTTCTTGGGGCAGGTCGATTTACTGACCCAGTTGTTCTTGGGGTACATTTTTCCCTGAAATAATAATAATAATAATAATAATAATAATAATAATAATAATAATAATAATAATAATAATAATAATAATAATAATAATAATAATAATAATAATAATAATAATAATAATAATAATAATAATAATAATAATAATAATAATAATAATAATAATAATAATAATAATAATAATAATAATAATAATAATAATAATAATAATAATAATAATAATAATAATAATAATAATAATAATAATAATAATAATAATAATAATAATAATAATAATAATAATAATAATAATAATAATAATAATAATAATAATAATAATAATAATAATAATAATAATAATAATAATAATAATAATAATAATAATAATAATAATAATAATAATAATAATAATAATAATAATAATAATAATAATAATAATAATAATAATAATAATAATAATAATAATAATAATAATAATAATAATAATAATAATAATAATAATAATAATAATAATAATAATAATAATAATAATAATAATAATAATAATAATAATAATAATAATAATAATAATAATAATAATAATAATAATAATAATAATAATAATAATAATAATAATAATAATAATAATAATAATAATAATAATAATAATCATAATCATAATAATAATAATAATAATAATAATAATAATAATAATAATAATAATAATAATAATAATAATAATAATAATAATAATAATAATAATAATAATAATAATAATAATAATAATAATAATAATAATAATAATAATAATAATAATAATAATAATAATAATAATAATAATAATAATAATAATAATAATAATAATAATAATAATAATAATAATAATAATAATAATAATAATAATAATAATAATAATAATAATAATAATAATAATAATAATAATAATAATAATAATAATAATACGTTATATAAAGATTTCCTATGCTTCTTTTTTCGGATAACTCTGATAATTCATTTCAATATTTTTCATCTAAAATAAACACTCTTTGTAATTGTTCTTTGCACTTATAAAATGGATGAGCTTACCTTTTTATAAATGAAACCAGGCTGAATTTCCTGAAATAAGACTGCTCTGGTCTCGGAGGACAGTCTTCTGTTGAAAGCGACAAACTGTGTAAGGATTGTTTCAGACAAGCGTTTTTATAGTGGCTTCAAACTCCTCTCCCACTCCTGGTGTAGGACGGCCCCCCCACTACAGTCTAGGAGACTATTTTTGCCAGTTTTAGAAATCGCCTCCACCAACACGCATCGGCAACTATTCAAGGAGATATTCTTTCCTTTGTCTCATTTTTTCCTTTTTTTTATAAATAAAAACAGGAATAATAAGGTTGGATCATGTTTTCCTTATATGAAGATTTAACTGAAATTAATATTCAAGAACTGAACAAATACATATATATTTCGCTTTGACAAAGTATAGAATTCTGATATTTAGAAAAGAAAGGAAAAAAGTTGTTTAGATGGAGAAGCTTATGTTTATTTTATCAGACCATCATGCGAGCATGTGTATTTAATTACTCTTTTAGCATAATCTTTAGAGAAATTTTAGTATTTTCCTTTGAATAATACATTTTCAACGTTTACTGTTAGAGAGCTTCAAAATTTAAGTTTGTAGAATTAATTCACATAACGTTCTGCTTTTAAATTACTAATTAATTTTTCTAATATTAAAAACAATTTCAGTTAGACGCCATTATTATATTATATTTTGAGATTTATTTTAAAAATACCT
This sequence comes from Mantis religiosa, assembly GCA_030765055.1. NCBI lineage: Eukaryota > Metazoa > Arthropoda > Insecta > Mantodea > Mantidae > Mantis > Mantis religiosa. Next base: position 218,275,645 of record CM060950.1, read on the forward strand.
CTCTCCGAGATACCAACCAAGGTCCTAGGTGCGCATATACACTTTATTTCATTGTATTATCAATATTCAGCATTACAGTTATCGCACCAGAACCGGTATCTCTAGGATAAGGAAACATAAAGCCTTTTGAGCACATGTTAAATGAAAATACTTATGCTTGTCTAAATCAGGAAATAGATCAAAATTTCAGATCTCCGATGGTAATGGGATTTGATCTAGGGACTCCTGGTATATTACATAAAGCCAGTAGATGCTAGTAAATACTTGAAATTTATAACCTCTGTTCGAAGTCGCTATCTTAAGCAGTTTCGGAGTTATGATAGTAAATGCACTCATTTGCACGCGGGTTCGATCCCGGGATCATGGGTAAATTTCAATCGCACCTTAAAGCATATGCGCCTTTTTGTTTTAAAACAAGTAATTAGCTTTCATTGTCATCTCCTTTTCTTTAATTTGTAATGGATTTAACCCTTTTATGGATTTAACCCTTCTATGGAAAAAAACATACATTTTGTTTTAGAATCATTTAGCGTTATCTTATTGAACTTGAAATAGTTATTCAATTCATTCAGGTCATATTGCATTGTCAAGAAAATTTAGATATTTCTTTCTACCTCGGAGGTTGGATATAAACTTTCAGGAGAGGGAGTCGTCGGGAATATTGTTATTGCCAATGCAGATTTTAAAGCGGTTTGCTATTTTAAAAGTATAACATGATGTTTTCACTTTCTTGTTAGGAAATGTCTACTTAAGAGGCCAAACACCAAACCTGTTGCTTCAGGTCAAACACTTTCACCCTCTTCGCTAGATTGCCATCAGTTGTTTCCCTCTTAGTGTTCCAAGAATACCTATAGAGTTGTTATTGCCATTAAAGGTTTTAAGTGGCATGTTATTTCAGCGTTCTGGCAAATGATATTCACATTTTATTTATGACATTGTATTTGGCATCAACATAGCGCCTGTATCGCACTGGAATAGTAATTATTTGCTAATGTTTAATCATTAACGCTCCTACGACTGCAAATGATTCAGAATAACATATATCGGAAACTGAGCGGGATGGCTCCGTCAGTTTGGACTGCGATACGCATTCAGGAGGTCCTGATTCGATTCCCATGCCTGAACTTCCTCGTACATTGACTTTTTAGGGTTTTTTCCCAGTCTGCCAGTAGATGTCTCTATCCAAGTAAAATATATAGAGATCCTGCGCTGTGCACTGTCGCGGTTCCTTGAAGCATCAGTCTTTGCCACCTCTCGCGTCGCCATTCTTCCCACAGGAACCCCCTCCTGGAGAGTAGATCTAAGTAAAATATATGGAGACCCTGTCGCTTTGTTCTTAAGCGGCGGCATCAGTATAGTCAAAGTTGTGGGGGGAGGTGATAATTAGATTACTTTGTAAACCAATTTGCGGCATTAACATTGTGCTTAAGCGGTGGCTTGCTAAGGTTTGATTGAAGAAATTGTGGTTTGTTTCTATATGAACCGCATCGTCTGTTTTCATCTTTAGTCCGGAAGACTAGCAATGCAAATACATTGTATGTGAGGGATATAAACTTATCAGACACTCGCAGATCACAAACGCAAGAAAATCAAGCAATTATTTTTTCTATCCCAGAATCTTTATTCATCTATATAAATACATTTTCTCCTGCCATCATGAATTGACATTTCCAGGAAACACGCTGGATTTTGGAAACTGTGATGTGTCTTCCGAGCCAGTACACATTTACGGACTGCTAATTTTGAAACCTACTGAGCATTCACTAGAGGTGTCGCAAGACCAGCAGACGATTTCAGGACCTTTGAGAAGCTTTCACATTACCGTCTGCATTAACTTCTCTGTTTCCAGAGCCAGGCTCAATGCTGAATGCTAATATTAAAACCTAAGCATTGCCGAATACAAAAACATGTTTACAGAGTCACAGTAAGTGCCGTACGCTAATTTTAAAATGCTGGAAGTGTTAAATAGCACAAAATTTACCCTCTTGAGAAGGATTAATACTTGTTATGTGAAGCAGTTTATTTCTTATAATATCTTCGCAAAAGCCATAGCCCCTCCACCCAACACCATTTGTCATTTGCTTGTTTTTAAATTTACAGTGATGCAAGCACCGCTGAGATTACCTCCCCACTCCCCCTCTCCTTTGTTTAAAATCAGTTCATCATACACACCCGGGCGTCCCGACGCCTGTTAGAGAGGACTGGATGCCCTAAATATTGGTCTTAACGTCTGTTTACATCCTAAATGACCTTGGATTTGTGTTTGAAAATATATATATGTTCGTAGATGGCTTTAAAATTGACCTTAGACGATTGTTTCCTTCCTAGATGACCTTGAAATTGTTTTGAAAATATATAGACGATCTGCGGATGACCTTGACCTTGACCTGCACATACTTGTTTACTTCATAGATGACCTTCAATCTGTGTTTGAAAATACATTTATCCCCTACTAACCTTTTTACCCTAAATTATATATATTGCTCATAAAATTATTTTCCAACCCCTTTCGCTCTGTATGAAACGTGAACATAATCTCTGTCAGCATCCCGTAGGTTCGGAGCTGGATCTGCCAAACTGCGATCCTGACATGTCAAATCCCGTTAGCAGATACAAAGCAGATATCAGATTCAGCATCATAGGGTGCAGACCCACAGGCAGAGGATAAAAAACCGAGACACCGGTAATCATTCCGTCTAAAATGACAGCATCCTGATATCTAATTCCTGGATCTCACTCATTAAGCGCGTAAAGCCAGGGTACGTAACAATCACGTTGAATTAAAACGGCCATTAATCTTCGTACAGCATGGCGCCTTTATTGGCTTTTTCGGTTTTGTTCCAACGTCAGGTGATTGTTTTGATATTAATAACGCCGGGGAGATTATGAGATACTGCGCGGCTGACACAAAAGGGAAAAGTGTTAACTACAGGAAGAAGATAGGGACAAGCTACACCAGAAAATCCCTCGAATGTGCCCTGAAGTAGATTTATATTTAAACTTTCTCTGTTTTAGGGAACTGAATATTCAACTGGGCAACAAATAGTGCTACATGTCAAGTCTTCTTATAATATGTGAATATTACAATGAATGTTTCATAGATTATTCAATGTATTACTGCAAATCGACCACCAGAATGTGGAGGACACTGTGTCTAACCCTTAAAGCTCACTGAGTAGTGATAAGGTAGGCCCATATTTCCACGCAAAATATTTTTTTTCTGGTAAACTAATTTGTATTATTGACGCTCTGAGTGCCAACGCTGCCGAAGTGTCGGGACTTCGAAACGCAGGATTCCTTCACACGCTAGTTGCTAGTAAATCAGCTGACATAGGGCTCCCACCTTTAATTACATTTAAAAGTCATCGGTCTGGGCCGGGTATGAACCACGACTTTAGAATCAGTAGGCAATACATCCTTTAGTTAAAGTTTACCAACTTTTATCATAAACATATTACACTGCTATTTAAATTGGTGTTTTCCTGAGCCAGGAATTCTTCAAACGAGTATTAATTAAGGTATTAAGGTGCTAACTTTTATTTTAGTGGTTTCCCTGCGAAATTGTTATAGCGCATTGTTGCGCCTTTTGGCTGTGTAATATCTCGTAGGCACTCACTGCCGTATGAAAATGAACCTCTGTTATATATGCAGATTATAATATTCACACTTGATTTTTTATTGATGTGAAGTACCTACATAGAAATTTGCAGATTTTTAAATAATAATAAATGATAACAACAAAGGATATGGCGTTTTAAACACTGTGATTGAAAACCTAGGGAGAAACTACGCAAAAATAGGCGAGGTTTGGTTTATAAAGTCCTACGGTTGATTTCTGATGGCAGCCCGATCTGCCTATGGCTGTTTCTGTGTTCTCTGCTCTGCAAGGCAAATCCTGTGTTGGTTTTCTAACATGGGTTTCCTCTCTTCCCATTTCCTCTCATTTCAGTTCATTCTTTCGCATTGTATGCTGACTATGAGGTTATGTGTCAGTCCACAGCGGGCAGATGACGCAGGAACTTGCTACTTATATCTTCTTCTTGGCTCCGTCACCTATGGTGTCTTGGTAGGATCACCGCTAAACGCCCTCTGTTCGCCCACCTCGGTGGCGTACATTGTAGCATGTCTGCCTCACGTTCAAGAGATCCCTAGTTCGAATCTCGGTCAGGGTGAATTACCTGTATAAGGGTTTTCCAGGATTTTCCCTTATCCTCAAAGACGAATGTCGGGCTACTCTAAGCTCTATGGACCCTGGGCTTATTTAAGCATCATTTCACCCATTTCATTCACCGTCCGATATGACTAGACGTTGGAGGACGTGTAAATTAAAAGAAATAGAAGGACCTCTGTTCGGGTGGTGTGGCATTCAATATTTTGGAGGATTTGTGCTGTCTACGGAGGCCGGTCCTGCAGCCCCTACATCCTCTGCGATTCTTTGCCACTTCCGTGACTCCCGGGGGTGTGGGTTTGAGGCGTTACTTATCTCTTCCGTCACCTAAACTCATCTCATCCCTTTATTACTGGAAACATAGAACGAGACGCTAAACAATTTCATAGCTGAGACTTTCGGCTTAGTGCGCTTTTGCTCCAGTCTTTAATCATTAACACTCATTGACTTTATTGTTTACTATAACGCTCAGGGCTCAAAGCACTCAGCAAGATCAATGTCGTATTGGAGTATACGCAGTATCTCAAAATGAGTTTGACAATGCCTTGTGGTTTACAGGAAGAAATTGTGAGCCATGTGGAAAACTTAATTTAGAGATGCCGCAGGATAGACCAAATATCTGTGGTTCAAATGCCATCTATGGTATGAATTTACTTTTACAATATACGCTCACACATGACAGGTGTGAAAGAACAATTGAATTTGTATTAGTCCGTAGTTTTAGCTCACATTTGTGCAACGTTTCCTCCCCCAAAAGCAATATTACATAGTCAACTTCGAGTCGGTTAAAGAAAAATGTTGTAGTAAATTTAGATCAATTATCTAGTATACCTATTTCACCCCCCCCCCACACACAACCATACATTCACACAGGTATTCATGTTGTCTGTGACGATTGCTGCGCTATGAAGTTCCTAATAATAGAGAACGCACGTGGGAGTCTTCTTCTACATTACAATTGTCGTTATAAGAGCTTTTTAAAACCCGCTAAATGAGGCAATACCTACTGTAATTCATAACACAATATAGCTACAACAGCGTTCGTGTAAATTCGTTTTATCTTTAAGGGAATGCAGCACCGAAATTGGCAGAAAAATGGGGGGGAATATTTTTGCTTTGTTTTTGTTTTTGAGCTAATAAAATACTTTTAACATTAGAGTATCATAATCCAACTAAATTTATGAGTTTCAGGCATTTAAATACCCTCACATGACAATTTAAATGCCAGTGTGCACGTACATGCCGGCCCTTGGATTCACAGAATCCTGTCATTTGAGTTTGATTGAATGAACTAAATTAATACATTTGAAATTAGCGGTCAAAGTTTCTGGTGGAATTTTGTGTGTTGGTATAATGGTTATTTCTTACAATATGTGGCACCATGGAAACAAAACATTGGCTACAAACATTGTAAGCAAATAATAATATTTATATTTTGTTTTTGTGTGAGCTTCTATCTTGGTCGTGATTTTCTTGTGTTTTTCGTTAAAATAAATACTGTTTAAATATTTGATGAGTTTTAGTATGTCATTTCACATTTATGAAGGTATTTTATACATCAAAACGTGCATATAACTATTATATAGGTTATAGGTAAAACATTCCTTCAAATAACTGACCTTTTGTTGACTGCGTACATAGTTAGGTTTATGAATAGGCTAAACGATACATGAAAAGAATCACCTAAACATACCACAACAATGGGAACATACTTGAGGCCTGATGCAGTAAGAGAACTAATGTAGGTGTACCAAAGGCTGGCTTCAGATGAAATCCTAAGGAGATGTACATTGGGTAAGACACAAAATGCAAATGAAAGTTTGATATGGCATGATTGCCCAAAAGAAATACTTGTGTAAAAGAAGAGACTTCAGGTTGCTGTGATGTAAACCATCAATGAATTCAATTTTGATTGCTCTGCCTCACTCAAGCTGCAGTCAGACATAATGGACACAGATTTCAGCAGCATCTCTTAGCATTAACCATGGGAAGGACCAATTACGCTTATCAGCAATTTCTGCGAAGGTAACTTCTAAAACATCCAGAAGGAAACTGAAATTGAAGGAAACTGCTGCAGAATAGAGAAGGAAGAGACAGGAGGGTCCAACTTATCTAACTGGAGGATTTTAGTCTGCTTCAGGGCATGTAGCTGCGAAGGTAAATGTTTTGAATTTTAAAATTTGATTTACTTAGTTATAGCTTTTTCAACATTTATTGTCATTCAAAATGTTCCGCACGATGCAGTTTTGATTCAATTCCTCTAAAATTTTCAACAAATGTTCTTAGAAAGCAAACAAACGTTTCTATCATTTGAATTTTTAATATTCATTTTATTTTATAATTATTAATACAAAAGTCAAAGGTTTAATCATTTTTTGGCTTTTTTGTTTGCTCCAGACCTAATTTATTTTCCTCTGTATCTAAAGGCAGTATAAGAAATTCATATGACAGATGTTTTCTTTATAACCATCTGAAAATTTTTAGAAATAGAAAAATTAAAATGTTGAAAATTTTCATCACGGAGAGCGGTTTGAATTTTGCCCAAATTTTGAACTTCAAAATTAATTAATCAAAACTATTGAAGATATAGAAACCGAATTTTGAATTCTGTGTTTGCTATGCATCAGAACTAAGTAGTAAACATTTCTGGATTTGGGGTTTTCGGTGCTGCATACCCTTAAACATAAATACTGTTTGTAATTCTAACCCATTATTCTAAATTCAACTTTGCTAAAGAATCAATGTTGGGGCATACAAAGTTAAATACTCCTGTTGTACCTAAAACATATATTATTTGATTTTCTTTCTTCCCAGAGTCCTTCTATTATTCTGTATAACTATTCTTTCTGTTTTAGCCCGCTAATTCTACTGATTCATTTACCGGCACTAATCCCTTCAAAGCTTCCATTTTCTCACAGACGTAAATGTTATCACTAAAACATGATTCAATGCTGTTCCACGTTAGTACGCCTCGCTTTTCTTTCTGTACCATATCAAAAGACATTGTCATGTTTACATCATTTTAAAATCAACAGAGCTTCCTCCATCTTTGTTTGTTTGCCAAATGAGGGCATTAAATGAAGTTGGAAGTAGCTTCATTTATTTACTTTTTTGTACAAACTCCATTGTTTCACCATTAATAATGGGCTGACGATTATACGAATTGTAAATCCATTTTCTCTCTCGTGTGTTGGTAGTAACGAGAGTTAGATTCGAGAAGGCAGTAAGGAGGGAAGCGGAACTAAACACAGCCGACTTCTCATACATATTGATAACCACGTTCTGTTGCACGTCGTTTGGAAATTTACGAGATAGAGAGAAATGGATACTTGTGAGGGAGAGAAAAGGATGGAGCGTGATAAACGCTGGTTAATGATGGTGCAGCAAACATAAGGGCTGTGTTTTTTGCAGCGTATCTCACGACATCTGGCGCGTGTGAAGGAAACTAAAGTTTTGGCTTTTAGATAACGAAATATGAGAAACGGGTGGAAAGTTAATGTTACACTTGTTTTAATTGAGGCTGCGTTAACGATGAAAGCTGACCTTTTTTCTAGGATATATCCAGTCATTCCGGAAAAGCTAAAGAGAAACGTGCTGTTACGGTATTAAAACACACGCTAAATTGCAGCTCGCTTTTTATATTGACGGGTAATTTTTACAGATTCATTGCTAAAATAAGTTTTGCCAGTTTAAATTCAAAGCAATTTAAATATTGGCATTGAGGTGGTCCCTGTAAACAAACAACCCTACTCTATTGTCTGATTTGCCCTCAAGGAAAATTTGGCGCCTTCCAGTCGGAAACAAACCATTTGATAAAATCCCATGCGTGCTTCTGACAACAGGCTACAAGGTTTTGACCGTCGCGCAGGGCACATGCCTTCGCATAAATTTTAACAACTGACCGTTAGAGAAAGCGGCTCTGATGTTAAGTCCGAAAATGGACATTCTGAACACTGATCTCAAGTGGGGATAGTTACCAGCCAATAGAAGGTTTATATTTGTTCATGTGATATTGCAAGCTCCAAAAATACCTGGAGTGGGGGTAATTAAAAGTGATGGCGGAAAGTAGGTTTTTCTAGTAAGAACACTTTGGTCCTGAGTTCTACGTGAGACGGATGCGTATTCGGTGCCGCCTAAGAAGTAACCTTCCACGCCATGCACAGAGACAAAATGCAATATTTAACAATCTCTCTATTGAGAGTTAGCGCAAAGAGTAATATATAGGGAAGACGATAAACATAACCAGTTCGACTACGCAGTGCTATTGCCTTCGTGCTTCACATCACAGTATACAAAGTACCGCTAAACACAGCAAACACACCGACGACGACTTTACGGTGGCGAGCAAAGGAGCCTAAGGACAACAATAAACTTCTGTCTACCAGATTCGAGGTGTCATCATTCAACCCACAACCAGTCAGGACGCACGCACTCCTGAAGTACAGATGAGAGTTCTCATACGGGAGCTACAAGTCACCTCGAACCGGTTAAACTCTCCCTTTCCTTGACCTCCGCACGCCACCAATCCTTAATTGTGAGGCTTTGAGCACAAGGGAGAGCTCGACGTGCTTCGTTCCGGCCTGGACGTTGTGATCGGTATCTGACAGGTTGAGCAGTCTCACTGGCTCCTGCTCTCGGTTTGGCAATAATGTCCTGGCTACACAGAGTCCGTGCACAGGCGCCTTCTGCGCCATCAACATGTTCTTCGTCCGCTGGCTTTCCAGTGGCACCGTCACCGCCACCTCACTTCTTGCGGGGACAACCACGTCTTCCTTCAGGACTATCCTGCAAATTCTATGGCGCTCTTCGAGCTGCTGGGGTATCACCTCTTCTCCATTGAGCCGCAGGACTTTCCTGCCGCCTTCGACTGTCACCTGGTGGTTCCTGAGGGCATCAAATCCCAGTATTACCTAAGCCAGCTTCGTGACGAACACCTGCAGACGTACGGCACTGCTTCCAAAGGACAACTTCAGTACGGCCTTCTTCTCCACAGGCAAGGTGTCGCTCGTGCCGTCAGAAGCTTTTATGGTCGGCTCGGCTTCCTCGTCGGCAAACCCTTGGCCACGTCAGTCCTGATGATGGTCACGGCCGCCCCGGTGTCCACCAGCACATGGCACGGGTTTCCTCTTACCCAAACTTCCGGGATAAGTCTATCATCCATACGCCGGCTGACAGCACCCAGCGTCACTCGAGGGGATGTTGGTGTTGACGCCGACATGCCGTCTCCACAGCGGCTCTTGCTCATTTTCCTGCTGCTTTCCTCGTGTAGGCCGTCTCTCTCCAGGGGTCCCGGCTATCCACACCCCCAACACAGGCCACTAGGTCTTCGCCGGCGTCCCTCGGCTGGGCTTCTGTCTCCAGTGTAGCGGATACTCCTCGTTCACGTCGGGATAGCTGTCAGCTCGGCCGCCTCCATCCTTAATGCTGCCGTTTGCGCCTCGTGGATGGTTTTATAATCGCCGAGCATCAGGCGCTGACGAATTTCCGTGTCTCGTACCCCGTCAACGAATGTATAGGAATAAAACGAATGTATAATTTCTCAAACAGAACAAAGGCGAACTCTCGAGAAACCCGTCTCCTTCCCCCTCCGCCGTTTCCGCAAGCTTTTATCTACACACGGCACTGCACATCCCCTTGAACGCCTTGCCGCCTCGATCAACAATGGACTGGCGATAATATCCTTGATTATAAGATTAAATAGCTCTGTGTCCTAATTAAGATTCCATAAGCAATTTGTCTACTTCTTTAAACAATATAAATTCCATGTCCTCTCGCTTCGTGATATTTAAGTAGAAATGTTTGCTTCATCAAAAGGCTTCAATAAATTGTGCAGTTATGCTGTATTTTCTTGACGTCTTGTTGCATTTCATTTTAATGTGTCCAAATCACCAAATATAGACCCTAGACGGAGATCAGAACGACGAGTTCTGTAAACGCAGTTCTACGACAAAACACTGTAGTGCAGATTTCAACTGTTTGTTACAGACACTTCCTCGTTATAAGGTGGTGGTGGGATCGTTCTTTCTTTGCCCTCATATTGTGCAGGGAAGGCGTCAAGTCACATAACCAGCCTTTCCTTTTTTGCCAGAAGACAAGAGACAAGTGAGCAGTTCCTTCACTTTGGACAAGTCGGTTATATCACTGTAACTCTGACCCCAAAGATAACTCATGGTGCACAACGGGCAGAAAGAGGATAGCATTGGAATATAAAGGACTATGAGAGGAGCAGCAGTAAATTCTTGTACTCCGACTGTGGGTGAAATGTTCAAGGATAAAGATATGATCTCAATATACTGAGAAGCAAGAAGAATAGTGTAAAATTCTGAGCATTAAGTACACACAAATACTCTTTAATAGGAAATTATAGTTATTTCTTTCAGTTCACCAGATTTTTAGCAAACTACCAAAGAACCAAGGACATAATAAATTAATCTTTTTTAATTATCGACTAAAATAGCCTTCCATATTCATCACAAAATACAAACGAACGGAAATAAATAGAGTTAAACGTCAATGAAGGTGCTAACTATCAAACATTTTAGGAAATAATTGTTATAAAATGTATTTTAATGTGTGCCTAATTCAGTATTTAGTAACTATTGTGCTCTTTCTTTAGGTTTAACACACATAACGTTAGCTTATGCAGAATAAAACCCCCATCAGAAACTTTTGCTTTAAATTCTAATACGCGTTCTATTAATATTTGTATGAAAACACCTTAAAAAAATCAAGAGGTTAAGTTTGAGTTCATTAAACGGTCCAATACGTTACTAGCAATTACCAAGAAGTGACTGACTATCCTGACAGTCACTGAAGTAGAGTCTACTATATCTGCTGAACTCGAACATGGCAAAGCGAAAAGGCGTATTCTCAATAGAGAGATGTTTACCTGAGCTTATCGAACTTACACGGCAGGTCCAGTTATGTATACTTTGTTCAGATGTAATTACAACAATGTGTCATACATCGGCAGACGTGAGAAATCATATATAACGTGACTGAATATTGTGACAAGGAGCAAGAAGACAACAATAAGGCGTATTCTCAATACAGAGATGTTTACCAGAGCTTATCGAAATTACACGACGAGTCCAGTTTTGATCTACGTGAGAAATTAAGGTAGTAAGAGTAAAGCAACAAAGATTACACAAATATAGTTATGCATAACAGAAACTTCATTTAACTGTAAAGAAATTGATGGAAATTTCACATGATTGTTAGATCGCGATTTCACAAACACTTGTTTACATTATCAGAGTATATCTGGAAGAACCCTGAAATGAGCCCACAATACGTAGCAACATAATAACACAGAACTGTACGGAATGGGTTGTTTACCCCTGACGGGAAGGCGCTCTACACGTGGTATATGTCCCCACACAAAATAAGAATGGAAATCGAAGAAAATTAAAATGAAGATATTGGCACCCGAACGTCGGAACTCCTGATAGAACCGACCAGCAGTAGAGCCAGAAGGGAAGTAATCGGCCACGCCTACCCATTTATCTTGTGGCAGTAACGAGGGGTGGCTGGAAAAACGGCACTGTGCCCTCTCTTGGCCCTCCCCCTGCCGTCGCGAACATAGTGATGATTCACTGAACTGCGAGAATTCGAGAAAACAGCGATATTCCAATAAAGGGGCTGCTCTGCCTAGTGAGTTCAGTTCTTGTCGAGCAGCGGTGAGGAGCGCCCAGTGAGAGAACGGACTGTGTACGTGCATCGGAGGAGTGTACGTAACTGCGTGCAGTTGACCAGTGACAGACGAACTGGTGAATTGCGATTGTGTGCATTACGTAATTCTGTGTAATCGGCAAGTGTTCCGATTGCAATTCGGTGGAAATAAAGAACATTTTTGAGTGGTGCAATAGGACTTTTAATTTCACGAACCCACAAAATTACAATATTATTCCCATAGTAACGAACTCTTTCGAGGAAGGTGCCGTGTTGTTTGCTTGCTCACTGCTGAAGACCGTGTTACTATGGTTACCGGCTGCTCAAGTCTACCTATTACACATGTAAAACACTAAACTCTACACGTGTTAAAACTTACACTGTCGCTTCTGCACTAGAACCAGCTTTTTGGAAATAAGTTTAAAATTAGTTTTCACTTCAAGCAGCTGCAGTCAATCAGCTGTTGCAGTTTTATGTGAAACTAAATTGTAACATCTATTGCTGTAACTTGTTACTGATTGCAATTGGGAGAAGCCGATTTTGTCGATGATTTAATATATTTTAACTTATTTCTTGTCATGTTATTATTTTTAATCTCGATGTTAAAAGGTTTATATGAAATTGATAGTGTTCCAGGAGTGTTTTGTTAACAAGAAAACAATAAGCAAACTCTAGCTATGGCCTGTTCACACAAAATTTGACTCTACTGCTTCTCTTATGCCAATATCACTAAATCATTATAATAATAAAAATATATTAATAAATAATAATATAAATAATAATCGCTCAGCCTAAACCTGACTGAGGAATATTCTAATCAACGTTTAAGAAGTGTTACACTGATACAGTGTTCCCTGATATTTATCTGATATTTATTTTTTTTACTAAACATATTTCTGTACTCAAAATACTTTTGTGTATGACAGATTTAATATTAACAACATGAAAAAATAGTATTCTAATGATAACTCCTGATAAAAAATAATTTTAATGGACCGGGGAGAATTCTTGTATTACACTTAAATGTCTTTTCCTCCTCATACAAATTATTCTTATGTATGCTTGCTCCTTTATTTACTTAATGTTCAAGATAAATAAGGTCTAAAGGAACACTACAATAAATTAGAGTTTAAGGAATTTCAAATAATTTAAGAGCACATCTGCACAAAACGTTGACTATTTTATTGTATGAATAAACTCAGCTCTGCCTGTTATGAGAGCTGGCTAATGTGAGTTCTATTGATAAACTTAAATTAGTGTATTGTGTAAGCTGTAACTCTATCATGAAATATGGAATATTACTCAGGGGCTACTCAGTACAAAATTAAAAAGTATTCCTTATGCAAAATAGGTTACACGAATCATTAACACCAATACCAGACGCTTCTGCAAAGATCTTGTTAAAACATTGAACACATTGTGACTTTGTGTGTTCGTTAAATTAAATGCCCAGCCTGCAGAAATTAACAAATGCTCTTTATTTCCGTAGAAAGACAGTTGATCAACTGTGATATCAGCAGAATGACGTGACACTCGAACACAATCTTCAAGTCCGTCTGCCACACATATACACTGAGCGATTGCCTCTCAATGAACACGAGCAGCTGTTCACCAGGTTCCTCGAAACCTCACGAAGGCACACGAAAGCTACCGAACAAGCTCGATCATTTGTGATGGCAGGCGAAGGAGAGAATTATCCAGAGGTCACTCCGACTGCCCCTCTCCACCACACCTTTGCCAAACACCAACCAGTCACACATGTGTGGGCCTGACTTCGACGCTATCTGTCTCTCTCACTCCGCCGTTCCCTCTCGGCGTCCGCTTACGAGCGACCTCGTGACAACACTAGTCATTCCCTGCATATATATTCTCTATTCTAAAATGTTGTGTGCACAATCGAGCCTCATAAATAATCTAGTTAATAGAATAAACACAAAAATGTAATGGATACTATCCCATTGCTAAGCTTTCTTGCTTCCAGAAAGCTGCACATAATGAAACCATCAAAGTATTTGGCGTTCTCCTGATCATCTTAAATAGCTTCTGTGCTTTTAAAAATGCTACTACAAAATGACTAAGCTCAAAATATTATTCTCTCTATTATTATAAACTATTATTATACTGGCAAAAGCCAACTGAAAGTTGATTATATTGAATTTTCAAGTATACCTATGGAAATGAGACTCATAAACTACCGATATGGCTGATTGGTCAATCGAAAGACAAATGTCTTCAATACACTACCACTTCTATGTTGTTCTCAGACGAAGGCATGTCTGAACAGAGATATATTCTCTCACTGCTTCCATGGAACACTTGTGTCAGCTGTGAGAAAATAACTAAAGAAGATAAAACTACAACTGGAAGCTAGTTTAACAATGCTGTCATTTGTCCGTTGTGATGCTTCCTATCTGTTACCCAAAGTGACTTCGCTGTCAGCCCGTGGACCAGAAAAAACATCGTAAACTTTTACTTTTGCCACTTGCTCAACGGAGACTATGTGAAAGACGCGGTATGCAATCAATTCTTGTAACTTTGCTTTCAAAACAACAGAATCATGGAAATAGTGTGGCTAGACATTCACGCAAAGTTAAGGCCAGTAACGATCAAAAGCGCTGAGTCTATCGACTAAGCATCATCAAATACAGACATTTTCTAGATTGAAATATTCCATAAGATCTCACACTGAGAAGCTGCTGGTACTTGTTTGAATAGCGAAAACTGTGAGATGAATCAAGCCCTAAGAGATGAAGTAAATAAAAGCGTCTAAAGAAGGGAGCATATGACGATGACTCACACTGCTAGTGCTGATACATTACTGAATACAACAGTCAGTTACATGAGGCGCCTGTGTGAAGAGAAGCCAGGAACAAATTTCTCATCAATGGATAGAAAATTGTTAGTTGAATTAAGTAATTAAATATAAAGATATTGTTGGGAATAAGGGGAAGCATGCGATAAATATGAAGAAGAAAGACATGACGTGGGAAATGATTGGAAATGACTTTTATTCCAAAGCAACTGCCAGAACCAAAAGTACGAATAAACATCGTCAGTTTTACGTGGATTTAAAACGAAGTGCGAAGTAAGGAGTGATGAGTGACTTGAACGCTCTAAGATGAGACACGCACAAAGTATTTATCCATAGAATTCAGTTAATTACAAAATCGCAAAGTTATTAGTATTTTAAGCAAAGGCGAGATCGCCATATGTCTTACAAAGCAAATTCTAACCTCTCTCACACTTACGCAGTAACCTTCACGGCAAATACTTTCGATAGTCTACAACTCTGTAGAAAATATTGTGACAGCTTCTCAAAATTATTTCTCCTCAAAGCCGTACTCTGTTAGGAATGTCATTTAGGAGGTCTAAATACAAGAAATCGACATTAAAAGCTGCGTTCACGCCCGCCATCTTGACTATTTACAACTCTTAATGACTTAACAACAGTAATATAACTTGTTAGTTTAACAAGATATATAACATGGGTGTTAATGCTACACTTGTTTGTGAAATGCAATGTTTGTTATAACTATGACTAAACTTGTGATCCCATAACTACTCGGTTCCTAAAGCTAGAAATGCGGTGACTCATCAATATCATACTCAGACGGAGGAATGTTTGGAGATAGAAATATTTAGTGTTTCGGTGGAACATTTGTATTAGCTGGGAAAGAAACTAAACATAAAGCTACACCTGAGAAGTATCTTCTCGATCTTATTATTCATCCTACTGAAATGCTGAACTCTTTCTTCTAGCCAATGTGACTGGTATTTCTGGCCAAGGAACAGAAGAGCTACACACATGTTTTATCCTCCCCTTCCTGAACGAATGTGAAAATGACTATGGAGGATCTATTAAGTACGTAGTAAGCAAACCAGTTGTGTGAGTTTGCTTTAAAAAAACGGAAACCAGAAATACTACCAGTAATGTAACCACGTTAAAGACCTGGTGAAAGGCGCGACTACTAATGCTAGTTTGGGGCTAGTATTGCTAGAAAACGATTCCACTGAATTATTTACTGGCGCACTTGTAGATGAAATTTATTTTACAGATTTACATAATAGTTGTCTATGTAATTACATCTACTAAATACATACAAACTAATATATTTATTAAACACGAGCTAAATAATAATTCTGTAATAATAATGATAATAAACACCAAAAAATGGTGAGAGGAAAACTAACCGAAACCACGTCTTACCCGTTCAATAACAACTGCTTCCTTTAAACGAGACAAGTACGACTCTGATAACACACTCAATTCATCTCAATTTCATACGTCAACAAATTATGGTTTTGGAAACTTCAGAATGAGTATTTATCAAATTTTTGTGTGCTCATACCCTCATTTATTAAACAATGCGTTTTCAAAACTGACAACCGCCTAAAGCCCTTATCCCAAACTTAATATTGGTGTGGCTTCTTACTTTCGTGAACTAAAATATGTCTTCTCAAATGTGACAACTGAGTAAAGCTCTTATCACAAACTTCACATTTGTGTGCCCTCTTACCCTTATGAACTAGATTATGGGCTTTCAAAGTTGACAACCGAGTAAAGCTCTTATGACAAACTTTACACTTGTGTGGCCTCTTACCTTCATGAACTAGATTATGTCTTTTCAAATGCGACAAATGAGTAAAGCTCTTATCACAAACTTCACATTTGTGTGGCTTCTTACCTTCATGTATTAAATTATGTCTTTTCAAATAAGATAAATGAGTAAAGCTCTTATCACAAACTTTACACTTGTTGGACCTCTTACCTTTATGAATTAGATTATGGGTTTTCAAATGTGACAACTGAGTAAACCTCTTTTCACAAACTTTACATTTGTGTGCCTTCGTACCTTCATGAACTAGATTATGGGTTTTCAAATTGCACAAATAAGTAAAGCTCTTATCACAGACTTTACATTTGTGTGGCCTTTTACCTTCATGAACTAGATTATGGGCTTTTAAATTTGAAAAGTAAGTAAAGCTCTTATCACAAACTTTACATTTGTGTGCCTTCTTACCTTCATGTATTAAATTATGTCTTTTCAAAGCAAACAACTGAGTAAAGCTCTTATCACAAACTTTACATTTGTGTGGCTTCTTACCTTCATGAACTAGATTATGGGTTTTCAAACTGCACAAATGAGTAAAGCTCTTGTCACAAACTTTACATTCATGTGGTTTCTTACCTTCATAAATTAAATTATGTACCTTCAAGTTGTACAAACGAGTAAAGCTCCTATTGCAAACTTTACAATTGTGTGCCTTCTTACCTTCACAATCTAAATTATCTGATTTCACATGTGATAACTTACAAAAGCTCTGATCAAAAACTTTACATTGGTGTGATCCCTTAACCCCATCAATTAAATTATGTTTTTTCAAATTTGCTGCAGAGCCAAAGCCTTCCTCACACGTGCTACACTGCTGTGTTGTTTTGCTCATATCACTTACACTACTGTTTTTTAAGTGTAAAGGTTCTATATATGAGTCTACGCCATCGCTTGTGTCTGTTGTTTGGACTTCAGCAGAGACTAATGGTGACTTGCCAAGAGTAGTGACAGGAACTGTTTCTGGGTGTAATCTGAAATGTTGCAGAACTTAATATCATTTAGCGAATTAACGAGATAATAAAACCTAAAGACAGAATCAGTGAGTACATACACAGACATCGGTGACAATCATACTTAAATCAATTCATGTAAGGTAACTATGCTGTTCATAAACTAATTATTTCTGTTAATCCACAATATTTTCAAAGAAATAATAAAGGTCTTTCCAATGAACATAGTGCTTTGTGTTTGTGGCAATAGAAACATAATATGAACTGACAAATACATGAACATCACTCTTTACTGTAAAGGCAACTATTCAATTTATTTTGTAATTTCTGTGTCTATAAACATGGCACTAAAAGTATTTGTAAAAAAGCAAGCATTATACAAAAGAACATTTAAATTAAATGGATCATTTCAGATGATGGAATTCAATACTGATTCTCTATCCACCACAAGATACAAATAAACAGCAACCAAATATGAGTGTCTCCATTTCATCTTCTACTTTTCCCCACGCTGAATTTCATTTGCACTCGCAATTTGTCCATTTCAGATTTCACTGCAGAGATTTCGTTTGTCATTCTCTCCATGCCGGATTTCATTTCGTCCATTTCAGCTAATAAGGTATGAAGACTTTGCTCCATTGCGGCTCCTTACCCCACTTCTATAGACTAGTATGAGTAAAATGACAGCAAGAGGTTGTACTACTTTAACTCTAGTATCGTTAGCTCAGTGCTAAGTTACACTTTTTTTACAAATACAACAAAAAGACACATTTTTTACCGTAGCACAACCTATTTTGTGTCTGTTATAACTCATACTCGCGCTGATTGTGCTTCTCAACGCTCACTAAACCCAGTGTTTGCAGACTGACACTACACCCCGATTCTCAGACAACCAACTCTTTACATTTAAGCTGTTCAGATTTACCGATTACTTTAAACTACTGAAAACCGAAAAGTTCACAACTGGAGGAATGGTGAAGTAGAATCTTGTAAATCTGTTTTAATTGAAGGTTAAGGAACACATCAACAATAAGGCCTACACTTCTGGTCTCGTATCTCAACTATTAGATGTTCTTGTATGTTGATCTTCCGCTCCTCTCACGGCAAACAACAAAAACGCTAAAATGGGATAACACACACTTAATTCCTTTGCTGTAGAAGTTCACTGTCACCGTAAAATACTAAGTTGGGAATTTTACTGAATTTATTTTGAGTTTTGCTGTCATCAGCTCTATCAGTTATCTTAGAGAATGGCAGCAAGAAACATAAAAAGATAGACATACACAGAGACTGGAGCTGGAAATGTTTGTAAAGAGCATAATCACTGGCTGCATGTTAAAGTCTCAAGTTAAGAAGATCCTGACTCTAAAAGCTCTGAAATACAGCAATGGGGATGAGCCAGCCACACACATAACGGTTGATGTTCATTGGACTTTTCTGTCTTCTGTTCATTAACTGTCAACGCCTAAAAGAATTATTTCTCTGAGTGCTCTCTTTAAGGTCCAGGAGATCAAAACATATATTTCTTGTGAAATATAAATAAAAAGTTTTGGGTGAAATAAAATTTTACTTTCACTTAATAAAGGACAAACATTCAGATTTGGCTTCACTACAACATTAATAACTGCCAACACAGTATCATTTAAATTTGTAGATAATGTTTTAAAATGTGTGATATATAAAACTCAGAGATAAGTGGAAAGGCGCTACAAATGATGAATCTATCCACAATTATCATTTTAAATTAATCTGCAAGTGTATGGCCCAGTACTGTAACCTTTGTACAGCTCTAGATTGTGGTGAAGAAAGAGCAAGTAAACAACTCCATTATCAGTTAATAGCCACAGTAAAGTGATCAACTATACTATACAAAGAATGAAACATTGCACTCATTGTCTTTGCTTTTACCTATTAACAGCGAAAGAAGGAAGCTCTGAGTACAGGTTTACCTGAACGAGCAGAGCTGACAGGTTCTCATATTACATTCTTGTTCCTTTTAGGAAGAAATAAAGATATGAAAGGAGAGAACTTGGACAGACTGAGATATTCAATGTCATAGACAAGACTTGAACATAGAACTCCCAGTCTGCGTCAGTTGTTCTATTGAGCTGTGACATTAATGCCAATATGACATTAATTCTCCAACTGACTCAAATTATCCTGGTAACCTACTAGGAAATTCTCATATACACTTACGACAACTCCTTAATGGTGACTTACAACACGTAAGAACCTAACTCCAGTCTTCATAGTCAACCACTATTATCTTTCAGTCTGACTCAACCTATCCAGAACTGGGCCTACACACTGCTGGTGTGACATAACAATTTAATTAACATTTAGATCTAATAGTAGCATAGCATCCACTCTGCCATCTAATGTAGTTTCCTATCTGCCTCACCTTGTTGTTCCAGTACTTTTTCATTGTCAATCTTCCTTTTCTTATCTACTTCTTTTTAACTTTCCAAAACATTGCACAGTAGATGATATATTGGAATATTATAAAACTCAGAGACAAGATTAAAGGAGCTACAAATGACAAGTCTATCTACAATTATCCTTAGCCTTGTTTGTATTAATCAGCAAGAGCCCAGTCCTGTGCCACAACATTTGTTCTGCTCTGAATTGTGGTCAAGTAACAGTAAGTAAATACCTCAATATATCCGTTCAGGCCTACAAGACACAGTAAGCTGGTCAACACAGAGAGTTGGTTATTCCATTACAGCAATGTTAAGTAACAGTAAGTAAATACCTCAATATATCCGTTAATGTCTACAAGACACAGTAAGCTGGTCAACATAGAGAGTTGGTTATTCCATTACAGCAATGTTAAGTAACAGTAAGTAAATACCTCAATATATCGGTTCAGGTCTACAAGACACAGTAAGCTGGTCAACACAGAGAGTTGGTTATTCCATTACAGCAATGTTAAGTAAGAGTAAGTAAATACCTCAATGTGTCCGTTAATGTCTACAAGACACAGTACGCTGGTCAACACAGAGAGTTGGTTATTCCATTACAGCAATGTTAAGTAACAGTAAGTAAATACCTCAATATATCGGTTCAGGTCTACAAGACACAGTAAGCTGGTCAACACAGAGAGTTGGTTATTCCATTACAGCAATGTTAAGTAAGAGTAAGTAAATATCTCAATATATCTGTTAATGTCTGCAAGACACAGTAAGCTGGTCAACACAGAGAGTTGGTTATTCCATTACAGCAATGTTAAGTAAGAGTAAGTAAATATCTCAATATATCCGTTAATGTCTGCAAGACACAGTAAGCTGGTCAACACAGAGAGTTGGTTATTCCATTACAGCAATGTTAAGTAAGAGTAAGTAAATATCTCAATATCTTCATTCAGGTCTACAACACACAGTAAGCTGGTCAACACAGAGAGTTGGTTATTCCATTACAGCAATGTTAAGTAAGAGTAAGTAAATATCTGAATATATCCGATAATGTCTACAAGACACAGTAAGCTAGTCAACACAGAGAGTTGGTTATTCCATTACAGCAATGTTCCTTCAAATGTAACAAAACACTGCATTCAGTTTACTACAATGAATCTAAATTGAGTAAAGGAAGGTTTTAATTTTGTGTTCCTCTCAACATGCATGACTAAAAACTTCCCCTGATACATTTGTGTTTCTGTGAGGCAGGAATAAAGATAACAAGGTACTGAAGAAATTATAATTGAAATCACAAGCCTACGCAGAAAACTGATTTGGCACCTTTATAGCTATTGTTCAATACTTTAAAAGAAGAAAAATGAAACTTTCTTCTATTATTTATTACAAAATGCTTAGTCTCATATGAAAAGAGAAAGCTTCCTTTACATATTTGGTAGTAGATGAAAAGAGGCTATATGATGCTGAAAACATAGTAAACCTTGTAGACATAGGTCATTATTAATTGTAATTGAAATTTTATATCCTCACCACTATAAAGCAAAACAAAATTTAAATTTATAAGTAAACAAAACTCTACAAAGTCCTAATATGACAAGAAGAAATCACATTAGCTCACAAATTAGCAGACCTGGAATTGAAATATGATAAAGCTTGTCTACCACTTAACATGTACTTGTAGAAATGCTAATATAAAGCATAATAAAAATAACTTTGAACAAAATTCAAGAAATAATCATGTAAAAATGCACAATATTTGAGCACCTAAGAGTGAAGTTAAATTAAATTTATAAAAGCTTTAGTTGGAATTGTTGTAAACTTGATCACATATTCATAAAAAAGCTAAGTTACTTACAACAAAGCATAAAATATTATATTGGAATATAATAGATAACTGTGGGATACCTTATTTGTTTGACAAATTATAAATTCATATATTTAATTACAAATGTATTCTTTTATCGTTTTTCAAACAGATAAGTTTGACACAGAAACCATATTTTATTGTAAACTTAGTAACATATTCCTATGAGTAAAGATCAAAATACAATGAAGTATAACATTAATATAATTCTGAGTTGAACTAGTAATCAGTGCTCCATCTATTGCTAGTGTTTACCTAGAAAAGGTTCTTACCTTCTTAACAATCTCAGCTGACAGTCATTCTCAGCTGACTGTTAACTGTTGACAACAACTTTGAAATTGTATAATAAAAAGGATAAAGCCACAGAAAAAAATCAGGTATGTACCAGATATATTGCAAAGGCTGTGACAACTTTTACATTGGAAAAACTAAAAGGAATTTGAATATTAGGCTTAAAGAACATTTTAGGAACATTAGGATCAAAGAAATAGACAAATTGGCGGTAGCGCACCATTTCAGGAATGATAATCATCATACAGAGCAAAAAATCTACTTATTAAAAAGTGTCCATGGCCCAACTGCATTAACCACATGGGCAAAGATGTTCATAAAGAAATATAAAGGAGAACTTTTCAATTCCAACATCGCCCTTGAAACGAACCCAAACTTCAAGTTCATCAAGATACCAAGAGAGGCACCCCTATCACTTCCAAGGAATTACCCAAATCAACAGTCAACATTAACTGAGGATGTAAGGAAGGTGCTAATGAAACGCTTTCTAGGTAAGCACTAACAATATATGGAGCTTCGAGTGCTAGTTCACCCAAAATTATATTAGTAACGTATGTTTGTGTCTTGACTGTATGTAACAGCTGCTTGTTGTCATTGTCAGCAGTCAGGATGACAGCGAGTAGCTCTTGAAACTGAGCAACACACAAACAATTTAAGCTGATCAATTTCATTGTCATTGTTCCATAAATACACAATGTAGATTTTGGTTTAAAAATATCTTAAATTAAGAGCATTTTAATCCCATTTCTTGAGACAAAATCTTAAGAACACAAATATAATATGTTCAAAATAAGACACTGTTAGGAAGAGAGAATATTCTATCAACTTGTGAAGCAGAACTATGATAATAAGTTTGATATTTATCAGGTATTGGAGTGCTAAGTGTGCAGGCGTGTGTGAAGGAGCTCCTGATAGCTTAAACAAAGAAGGTTATAAGGGACAATGGGAGTGGATACTTCCACATACAGGTGCAAGAACAGAGCATTCAGAGCAGTTAGAGGTAGTAAATCCGGAAACAGAAAAGAAGAGGAACCACAAGATTATGGCAATTATTCTGATTGTGTTAGAAGTTACCAATAGGCTAGCAGTGAATCCTGCGCCAATGTACACAGGTAACATTTTGGACTAAATACTAAGTAGAATGTACAAGCTGAAAAAGGGACTAAGTGATCAAGTATATGCTGCAGTAAAATAAATCAAACAGGAAATCACAGAGGAAGTTAAGGACATCAGGAGAGAAATGGAAGGGACAAAAGTAAGGGTAAGTAATTGGAAAGTAATTGGAGTTACAATTTGTAATCTACTGGAGAGGAAGAACGTCAAGGGGTCTGGGCCATACAAGAAGTCTATGACATTCTGGAACGAAAACTGGAAATGAGATTGGGAGGTGGGAGATCGCAGAAATGTTTAGCATAGGAAGGAATACAGGCAGGAGAACAAAACTCAGAAGATTCATTAACATGAGCATAGTCTACGAGATATTGAACAGATCAAGGAAACTAAAAGGATAAAATATTTTCATAAATAAAGGTTTATCATTCGAGAAAGGGGAACTGAAGAAAAAGCTCATAAAACAGATGAGAGAAGCAAGGATGGTTGGGTAAAAAGCATACATTTGAAATTTGATGGCAGGAAAACGACACCTGAGAGGGAAAAGAACATAAGACTGGAAGGCAGATGAGAACAGGAAACAACTCAGCTAACAGAGGCATGACAGAGGCATGAGATGAATCTACACACCTGACAGGCAAAGGAAGGGCAAAGTCCAGTCGAATCCCAAGGAGTAGAGGATAGGTTGAAAAAGTAGGGAGGGAAATAGTATTGTATTGTATTTATTTCATCCTTTGGCACATAATACATATCTTATAGGACACGTCAGTTCAAGATACAAAGATAAATATAAAAAGTTACATAAGACTAAAAATTGTAACAGATAAAGGATCCATCAAAAGTCTAAAGTAGAAAAAGCAAATAAATATAAACTATATAAAGACCATAGAGAAATGCTATATAAAAGTAATTGTTCACAAATGTGGAATTTACTCTACTTTATGATTTAATTCAATTTAATTCAATTCCATTTATTTTGTCCTTTTGATTGATAGCAGAAACGTCACAGTATAAAAATTACATTATTATCCACTGTCATTATTTACAATCATTTAAAAGTAGTTAACATTTAAAAAACTCTTTCACAGAATAAAAAGAATGTTGCAGGAGTTTTACTCCCTTTTTAAAATGTAGGTAGCTGGGCAGTTCAATACGCAGAGAATTCAACAGCTGTAATGATCGAGAGAGAAGATGTGATGACATTTGAGATGTCATGAGATACGTCATCACCATATAATATATGGTGAATATATATAGAAAATAAATAATAGAAATAAATCTGAAACATAAAGTAGGAAAACAGGGTAGAAGGAAGAGAGGTAATACAAAGAGAATAAAAACCTTAGGAACAGAGAGTAAGTTTATACATGACATAAATTCAGGTAGTATGACAAATTATAGAAAACCATATAATGCTGAACATTAGGGAAGATCGGGTGGGAAAAACATTAGAGTGACTGGAATTACTAGTAAAATGTGCGGGGAAAGAAATGGAAACAAGACAGAACAAGATACAGGCAAATAAAGACTGGTATGATGAGCAATGCGGAGCAGTGGAAAAGAGAAGTATTTAAAGATCTTATTAAATGAAGGAGAGCATTAGAAGAAGCAGATAGGAAAAATCTGTTTGTTAGGAAATGGGGATATAAAAATTTACTAGAAGTGAAGCAGTAAGAATGACAGGAAAAGGTAGGAAAAATGTTAAAAAAAAAAACTATAGAGCGAAAGGATGGTAAAAAGTATGGGAAGTAGTAAGAGGTGTAGTCAGGAAAGAGGAGGCCAAAAATGAGATTAAAGCAAAGGAATGGCAGAGATATTTCAGTGAACTGATATGGGAGGAAAGAAAGTTTAAATTACATAAAAGAGATTTAACAATAGAAATAGCAAATGAAGATCTAGATAGGCAATTCACAAAGCAACAGGTATAAAATCAACTAAAATCTATAAAAAAAGGAGAAGGTAATAAGACCTGATAGTATACCACGGGAATTTTGGAAAGTGTATGGGGAAACAATAATGGGTTTAGAAGTAATAACAGGGATGCTAAACAAGATAAAAGAAAGTGATGACACACCAGAAAGTTGGAAAATAAGCATATCATGCCTATTTATAAGCGGAAGGGAGGTGCAAATAAACCAGAAAAGTACAGGGAAATAAGTCTGTTATCTATATTAGGAAAAATATACACAGGAATATTAGCAGAAACCCTAAGAAAATGGGTAGAACAAGAAAGGAAGCTTTTTCTGCAGTTGCTGGATGTAGATAAATAAAGATCAAGCAGGAACTTGACTGCTATTTGCCTTACAGACTTGCTATTCTATTTCCAATAACACTTTCAGTTCTTAGCTCAATTCCATATTAGTCCCAAGACATGTTAATGCTATTCTTATAACAGTCATTTCCAATTAATTATTTTGGTTAAATATCATGTATGCCTTTAAAACTTCGTGTAGTGTTTAACGCCCACTTTTACTGCATGCGGCACCGCAGACGATGGCACTGATGATACATGAGATGAAAATGGAGCACCAGTGGAATGAGATGGCGGGGGAAACCGGAGATCCTGTAGAAAACCTGCCCCAGCACCTTGTTCACCACAAACCTCACTTTGCGGTCGCCTGGGATCGAACCCGGGCCGCCTTGGTGAGAGCCAAGCGGTCTAACCACTAAGCCAAGGCGCAGCCATGTATCTTAAGTTATACATTCTTTTTCCAAATTCATTTGTCTCATTTGATTTGCTTGATCACATTTAAAACAAGTGGTAATAACAAATGGAGAGTGCAATATTCCAAATCAACAATCTGGAAAATGAAAATAAATTTGAAGGAAATAAGAGAATATTCGAGAAGGCTCAAACGTACAATTTGTAATCATTGTCTTCACAGCTTCCTATATTACCACTGAGCCACACATGTACACTTACTGGAGTGTAACAAATACATACATATACCACTGAGATGGTACAAATGGCACACTGGACCAAATTTACTTTGGCTTATT
This sequence comes from Mantis religiosa, assembly GCA_030765055.1. NCBI lineage: Eukaryota > Metazoa > Arthropoda > Insecta > Mantodea > Mantidae > Mantis > Mantis religiosa. Next base: position 218,301,723 of record CM060950.1, read on the forward strand.
GAGTGTCCTATCTGTAACTGTTCTCTTAATGTCTTTCTATGATCTTTTAAAGTTCTTTGGTAGAATTTGAAACATGCTACATATTTATGATGCATGATAAGGGATAAAATATACATAATCTATTGCATTTTGTGTAATCTGGTAACTTGTGCGATTTCTAAATTTGTTTTGTTCCCGTATGATCCTGCTTTGAGTAAGGTCTATCGTACATCCATTTGTATCAGTTCAAGAGCTTAACAAGACATGCAGTAACACATAAATGTCAGTTATATAAGAACAACAGTAAACATAACAGAAAATGCAGAACACTTGTAATTAAACAGTGAGGTCTTACCTTGAGGATGTTACTGCAGGAAAATCCCCTTCCTGTAACAGAATAATTAAAGTGTATATATATAACAAATATAAAATTAATGCAGGATCTTAATATTTTAATGTACTACCAACAGATCTAAAGGGATTATCTGATATGAAATTGTTTAAGAAAGGACTCAAGAAATTACTACAACACTGCTTTTACAATTCACAGGAATTTTTAAACAAGAGTACTAATTAGTTTTAAACACATTAACAAAGATTTATGTGTTAGTTATGCTACACATTTAAAGTGTCACTTTTGCTATAACTTGCATAAATTTAGAAGTATCCTACTTTTGTACTTTCCTTCTTTGTTAACCAGTTGTTTTGTTATCAATGATTCACAACAATTATTTGTATACATTAATATGTACTGTATAACTTACACCTGGTTTTGTAGGCATCATTTTAAATTCTCATTCTTATTTCATCATAATTACTAATTACCAATTATTAATATTGATGTGTCTAGTACCACTAATTGAATCATTGTAATTATTTGTATCTTATCCATTATACTTGCTTCTGATGTGATCTTCAATAACACCAACTGTGTATATTGTATGATTGACAATAAAATACACTAAACAAATGACTATCAGGCTACAAGTCATAGACACTGTGTTGTATTTAAAATGCAGAAAATTGGAAAACCCCAAAGTATAGAAATGCCTGAGTCCACTTTTTACATACATGTACATAAAATGCCTTGAACACGTCACAGAATGTACTGTTGCCAAGTTATATGATAAAGAGATAACAGGAATACACTGTAACAATGCAAAACATGAGATGCTGAAGGTTGCCTTAACATGGACGAGTGAATCTATGCAGTATTTCTAATTCTCGAACACATGCTGTCACTCAGTTTTCCTGTTAAAAACTTTTTGTATTAAATTTGTTTATTAAATAAAAATGTTATTGTAGTACATATCTCCAAATCTTACCTTTATGTAATCAGCCACACTTGCATTTTCAGGTTCCAGAGACAAGGGTTCTTTCTTGATGTCTATTTGGTATTCCATTGCTTCAATGTTGTTATATTTGTCATCCTTCATGAGAGTTTCCTTTGCAACAGCTCCTCTCTCATCCTGTGAACCAAACTCTGTACGCAGAGTCTTTTTCCGGCTTTGTTTTTTTCTATGTCTTTTCCAGTTGTTGCTGCCTGGAACAGTTTCAGTCTTAATCTCTAGTAGAAGATCTCTGGTAAAGCATTCTTTGTCATTCTGTGAACTAATTTCTGGTTTGCTCTCTATCTCACCGTTACTGCTACATGGAACAGTCTCAGTCTTAATCTCTAGGAGCAGATCTTTGGTAAAACATTCTTTGTCGTTCTGTGAGCTAATTTCTGGTTTGCTATCTATCTCACTGTTACTGCTACATGGAACCGTCTCAGTCTTAATCTCTAGTAGCAGATCTTTGGTAAAACATTCTTTGTTATTCTGTGAGCTAATTTCTAGTTTGCTATCTATCTCACTGTTACTGCTACATGGAACAGTTTCAGTCTTAATCTCTAGTAGCAGATCTTTGGTAAAACATTCTTTGTTATTCTGTGAGCTAATTTCTGGTTTGCTATCTATCTCACTGTTACTGCTACATGGAACAGTCTCAGTCTTAATCTCTAGTAGAAGATCTTTGGTAAAACATTCTTTGTTATTCTGTGAGCTAATTTCTGGTTTGCTCTCTATCTCACTGTTACTGCTACATGGAACAGTTTCAGTCTTAATCTCTTGTAGAAGATTTTTGGTAATTGGCAACTCTGTGTCAATTTCTGTTTTGACTGTGTTGTCGCAATCTTTGACCACAAGTGCAGATTTACTCCTTGTCTTCATTTCGATAACAAGTCTGTAAACAAAGAAACACTTTATGTATACCATAAAATATATAAAGTTTTACAATCAACTGTTGTTGAAACCAAGAGACAATATTCAATATTTCAATGTAAATAAATATATTTCCCAGAAATTTGATCCATTATGAGAAACATGACTATATACATATATATATATATATATATATATATATATATATATATATATATATATATATATATATATATATATATATATATATCACTAACTAGAATGTTACAATGTACAAATCACCGCAAACAAGCAATAACAAACTCATATCTAGTGACTAAGCTGGTTGAATGGAACATATAGTTGTCTGTGAGTAAAAGATTGAAAATAGGTATCTCATGAACTATTGGACTATAATACTGCAGAAATCATCATTAACATTTTAATTTACATACTTTTCATTTTAAGCAATTAGGCATCGTTCTATTTAAAAAACTGTATGTTTGCTCTAAAAATTCACCTTCTAATGCTATTAAAATCTATTTATAGGCTAAAACCATGAGCCCCTAACTACCAAATAATGCTCCAAAAAATGTACACCAATAGCAGTTTCTATTTTGGAAATATTTGCGGTGCAAGTTTTAGGTGATTCACCCTTTATTTTACCAGAGCAAAAAGACTCTTAGCCATTTATAATTCATGCTTATTTGTCAGCAATTTTAATAACAAAAAAGAACTATTGAACCTCTATGCTGACTTCCAATAATAGGCTAACCTCACTACTGACAGTGTTTTCTAAAATAAATAATGGTTAAAGCATACTTGGGACTAAACAATATTCTCCTATCATCCTAGTTCGGTTTTAGATATACATGCATGCTAACTTTAGAATTAGTAAAAGCCTTGGATAAAAAAGAACTACCATTACAAACAGTCTGTGATTTAGCTATGGTATTTGAAATCCCCTTCCTCAATAGTTATAACTTTATGGTTTTAATGAGATCTCTATTAACTAATATAAATATTTCTTAACCTCCAGGAAACCACAATAAATTAGATATGATTTGAAATCTAGCGTTATTATGAAAGTTGTCTCATGTATTTATACATGAGCCATTGTAATGTTTCAACAGCTATAAATGGTTTCACATTTAATTTCAGAAAGGAGCCAACAGATGTGCTCTTTGCACATGATACTACTGTACCTATATCAGAAAAGTGACATCGGCAATTAAGTGACATTGTCAATAACACATTCAAAAAGTTCGAAGTTGCTTTGAAGCAATAAACTATCAACTTTATTAAGCTTAAAATAAATTGTAACTGGGAAATGGAGTTAAAAATTAGATACAACAGTCGCACTAATGTATCTCAAAAAAAAATTCTTGGTTCTTGAAAAGAAGTTCCAGTTACAGAAAACAAATGTTCCTTTTTACTGTAGAAGAGTAATATACTTTTTGGAACAGTTGTAAGCTATTTGCCAGTCTATGCAGATTGCGTATATTCCCCTTGCCATATTCACGTAGAGATACAAGGTAGCTTAACAGAGAATGTATGTATAAAACAGTAACAATAAACCTTAATGAGTTATTGCAAATAGTACTTCCATTTAAGAACACAGAAAAAGTGTATCAGCAGGATCAGCTTGCAATTGAAATGGGACACGAGGTAATATGTCTCCCACCTTACCACTGCCAATATAATGCAATTGAATTTTTGTGGGCTTAAATAAAAAGGAGGGCTGCAAACAGAAATAAGACTTATTAATTTTTAGATGAGTCGTATTTATTACACATCTGCTTCATTTTCGTACCTCACTTTGCGGTTGCCTGGGATTGAACCCGGGCTGCCTTGGTAAGAGCCAAGTGGTCTAACCACTGAGCAATGGCGCCGCCTGCGAGAGCGAGAGGGAAATATAAATGGAGTTGGATAACAAGCTGGCAATGCTGAGTGAGATGTGGTATCTGATTAGTTCAACTCCAGAACTCTTCCCATTTGAAACACATAAATATTCTTATTTAAGTGACTTACAATGAAACCAACACAACTTGTTGTGCTCCATTCCTCAAACATCCTCTTCTTTATGGAAAAATGATCACAATGGTAGACCAACACCAGTGGCACCTTTAGAAAAACCTTGGGGCTGAGCATCTTCAAAATACTCCAGCAAATTTAAGACTTATTCTATGAGGACCATAAATGACTGTTCAGAAGTAGTTATTATCAAAAGATGTATTACTGACCCTGTTTGCTTATTAGCATTACAAAGGGCATGTACAACAACAAGAAATGGTGGACTTAAACAATATTACCTGGGCATTCGGAAAACATGAGGCATCTTTAGAACATTTAAGGAATTCTGTCAGATTGGAGAAGCTGAAAAAAACACTAATAAAATTGCAGACGGTCTTCAGGAAAGCTCACGTCTATATATTGTAAAATACTATGAGAATTCCGTCCTTGGAAGTGTTGAAAACAGTGTTGTTATGATAAATTAACTTTAAAGAGAGTCGATTAAAGACACTAAACAACACTTACTTTTAAATTTTTCTGGAACATGTTCCTGAGGCTTTGCCTCTATCATCAGCCGGATCTCGACTGGTTCTCGTTGAAGAAAGCATCAAATTCACTGTAGAAATAGAAAAAGATGAGCATTTACCATTTTTGGATCTAAAAATAATGAGGAATAAAAACAGACTAAACTTTGGCATTTACAGAAAACCAACACAGACAGACAACTACATAAAAGCTAATGGCTACAACCCAAGATCCCACAAACAGGCAATCTTTAATAGTTTAGCACACAGACTGGTAAACATTCCTCTCACAGCAGAAGAATATAAAACAGAATACAACAAAATAATTGAAATAGCACAAAAAATAACTTTCCCAAATCATTAGTGGACAAAAAAGTTAACTTAGCAAAAAAGAAGAAGCTACTAAAGGAAACCACAACCCTCTCAGCTACAGAAACTAATATGATTTTCAAAAATTTCACTTACCATCCATGGGCCTATGATAAATTCAAAAAAGTCTTCAATAAACAAAACAAAGCATTCAACTAGCACCAGTCAACCATTTCTTCTTAAAAAACCTAATTTGCTCGAACAACAAAGATGCCATTACATCTAACAAAAAATCTGGTGTATATAAAATTGAATGCAATGACTGTAGTCAAATTTATATTGGAAAAACAAAAAGAAATTTAGAAACAAGAGCAAAGGAACACTTTAGAAACATAAAATACAAACAATTAGAAAAATCAGCAGTTGCCACACATTTTTGGGAAAAAAACCACAACATAAATCCAGAACCAAAACTACTAAAACATACATCAGGAAAGCAAGAACTAACTACATGGGAACAAATCTTCATTTCAAAAAATAGGAACAAAGTATTGAATTTCGACATCCCCCAGAAAGATTTGTTCAACAAGTTCCTTGAACTGCCACCAGAGGAGACCTGTGACAAAATATCGTCAGCTACACCAACGAGAACCAGTCGAGAGCTGGCTGATGTTAGAGGCAAAGCCTCAGAAACATGTTCCAGAAAAATTTAAAAGTAAGTGATGTTTAGTGTCTTTAATCGACTCTCTTTAAAGTTAATACTATGAGAATGTTAAGCTCATGTAATATCCCATTAAGGCAGCTTTATTTTTAAGTAGACCAGAAATGGCATTTAGTGGATATAATGAAAGTGAGGACTCTTTACATAAAGATAATTTTAAGGAACTTTTGGATTTATATAGAGGGAAGCCGTATCGAATTTCAAAACCACTACTCCAGCATAATAAACATTTTTGCAGAGCATTCAAAAACAATACAAAATGAAAGTACAAAGTGCATCTCTAAGTATATATGGGGCTAAATTAATGATGAAATTAAGGACATGCAATTTCTCGGTGCAAGTAGATGACACTACTGCCATATCACAAAATACACAATGCTCTTTAATTTCGCGATACGTCAATTTATGTGGAAATGTAATTGAAAGATTTCTGGGCTTCTGTGATGTTAGTGAAGATCGTAGTTCAGACATATTTTTTCATGTACTTGATGATTCATTATCAGAGTTTCATTATAATCTAAACTTGTGACACAGTGCTATGATGCAGCCGCTATTATGGCAGGGCATTTAAATGGTCACCAAAAAGACGTGAAAGACATAGCACCCGAGCTATCCTTTGTTCACTATTTTGCACATAGACTTAAACTAGTTTTACAACTAAGCTGTAATGGAATGCAGAAATGTCGCATTCTTTTTTAAAACGTGAGTGGAATACCAGGTTTCTTCACCTATTCTAGCCAATGGTCTTATGTTGCTGGTACCAAGATTGGAAGGTGTATACCTACAGGATCAGACACTAGGTGGTCCTTGGTATCTAGACCTTAAAGGTATTAGTAGACGACTGGGACGGAATGATATGGGTATTTGAACATATAATGAAAACTGACAATTCAACAAGTATTTGTCAGGCTGAGCAATTCATAAATAAGTTTAGTAGCTATAAATTTGCGTTCCTGTCTCTAGTTTTTAAAGACGTTTCTGATGTGACTGATATTTTATTCAGTGTATTGCAGAAAACATCATTAGATAAAGGATTATCTCCAAACATCATTCACAATACAATAGATGCTTTAAACAGAGAGAGAAATAATGAATCTTTTAATCAATTTATTGTATCGTCTTCATTTAAAGAAAAGCCCCATCTCAAATGTGAAATCTGTCCTTAGATCAGTACAAACAAAACTTGAAGTCCCTATTTTATGAAATACTGCATTACATGATGAACAAACTTAATGAACGATTTGTAGACATGGAAAATCTAAAATTTCTAAAGCTTGCTGACAGTTCAAAATTTCAACAGTACTCCAAACTATTCTGTTTCAAAGCTTGAATAATATGAAGTTCTGATACCCAAAACAGTTTTTGGTAAGACTACGGAAGGAACATAAATGAAATACAAATGAAATTACAACATATTTATCATTTATGGCAGTAATAAAATATGGTGTCCCCCAAGGTTCAATTCTTGGACCCATTTTATTTCTGATATATATAAATGATCTAGAGTGTTCCTTAAAAAATAGTTATCCAACATTATTTGCTGATGATACAAACTTACATATTTCTGGTTACAATTTGAGATCCTTACAATTTAAGATAGAACAGACAATGTCTGAATTGCTAAACTGGTTCAACATTAATAGATTATTAATAAATACAGAAAAAACAACAGCAATAGCTTTTCATCATAAACAAAATACACTTGCCAGTCATCCCTTTATAGAGTTCCAGGGCAAATATATCTCATACACAGATAGTACAAAATTTCTAGGGGTATGGGTGGATAATAATTTAAAGTGGTCGGCTCACATTCAAAAACTATCTCAAAAACTGAGTAAAATAACTTATGCCATCACAGTCATTTCAAAAATCAAGGACTTGAAATCGGTCATATCTTTATATCATGCATATTTTCAATCTGTTCTTAGCTTTGGAATATTATTTTGGGGTAATTCAACGGGAGCAAAATCTATTTTTAAAATGCAAAAATGAGCAATTAGGATAATACTACATGTTAATAAAAGAAACAGTTGTAGGCCACTATTTAAGGAATGAAATATATTGCCCCTCCCCTGTATTTACATATATGAAACATTATGCTACATAAAAAATAATCTCAGTATGTACACAACAAACTCACAGATACATTCTCATGATACCAGAAGAAAAGATAACCTTCAAGTAATCACACATAGCACTAGTTCTTTTGAAAAAAGTTTTGTATATACTGGCCTCCAACTTTATAATAAATTACCCAATTATCTGAAGCAAATACCTGCACTGCATCGATTTAGAATTTGTCTCAAAAAACTTCTTTCACTGCATTGTTTTTATAGCATGAAAGAATAATATGATTACTTTGACAATTAATTTTGTTAATGTTAATGATGTTAATGTTTTATAGTATAGGTGAATTGTTTGAATATGTTAACTACAAGTGAACTATTATTATTATTATTATTATTATTATTATTATTATTATTATTATTATTATTATTATTATTATTATTATTATTATTATTATTATTATTATTATTATTATTATTATTATTATTATTATTATTATTATTATTATTATTATTATTATTATTATTATTATTATTATTATTATTATTATTATTATTATTATTATTATTATTATTATTATTATTATTATTATTATTATTATTATTATTATTATTATTATTATCATCATCATCATTATTATTATACTGTACATAGAGTTGAATTTTCATTCCAAACTTGTGTTGTATATATGTATATTGTATAATTTTTAGTCATAAGTACTTGACGTGTCCTATATGATGTAATATGATCAAAAGGATGAATAAAAACTAACTACCAAGATAAGGCTAATAAATGTGCTAATCTTAAAGCATCACTGAAGTCTTTAACAGATAATAATAAAGATAACCCATTTAACGATGCATACAAACTGTTTAGCCTCATTCTTAGAATAGCATCCACTAGTTGTTCTGCAGAACGAAATCTTTCATGCCTAAAGAGAATAAAAACGTATCTCTGAAACAGCTTAGGCAATAGCAGATTAACATCGTTGGCTACTACTTACATTTACAAGGACATACTCACTGTACTGATGAAAACTCAGCCCTTTTACGAAGTCATTACTTTCATTACATTGCTTTCATGAGGATGAAAAACAGAAAAATTTACTTGATATATAAGCAGTAAGGTGAGTCTTATTTTAATTAACTAATAAGTGAAGTAGTAAGCAGTGGCACCTTTCTTTTGTTTTTTATTGCAGTATTGTAAATTTTGATTTCTGTTTTCCCTTCCACTCGAAGCATATCAGCCACTTAATATCGTCCCTATGACGATTTCGTACACTATCATTAACCTACTTTAAACTTATCGCATTGATGATATGACAGTAATACAGATTTTGCGAATTTAGGTTAACCGATTTTCCGAGTCACCTAATCAATTTGCCAATAGCCACGCCTGGCCATAGCATCTGCATGGATTTAAGTTGAATGTTAGATTTGTGCAATGCCTTGATAGAGAAGGTACTACTGTCCACATTATTGAAACATTCAAACATCTACACATCCAATCAAAAACAACCTTCCATCACATCAATAACATTTCATAAAGCTATGCGATGTAAATCAAACAGGCAACAATTTTGGGTTTGAACTTGCACTTAGATTTCAGAAAATGAAATGTGTAGTGTTTTTACTACATACGGCACTGCAGGCAGTGACACTGATGATGCATGAGATGAAGATGGAGCACCGGTGGAATGAGATGGCGGGGGAAACAGGAGGTCCCAGAGAAAACCTGCCCCAACGCCGTGTTGTCCACCACAAATCTCAATTTGCGGTCGCCTGGGATCGAACCCGGGCCGCCTTGGTGAGAGCCAAGTGGTCTAACCACTGAGCCATGGCTTGGCCTAGATTTCAGATCAGCAACAATACCAAGTGCTATACATACCAAGTATATATCTTATAAACACATAAAGAGACATTCAACAAAATGAACGCTTTCACATTCAAATCAGCAATGGATTAAATATACAAATTTCAGATCCCAGTGATTTACTGTGGATCACTATGTTCTGAAAGACTAAGTCATTTACTTTATTTATTCAAGCACTCAGCTAAACACAATGCTTTGTTGGCACTTGAAATGGGAAAATTTGTAACATATATCAGTCCGTAAGTACATAAGACAAGATACTGTTACCATCAAAGTTAAAATAATATGCATTTAAAAGATATTAATATTACCTGAGTAACTGTGTATGCGGTAACCATTAGCAGTTGAGAAACCTGTAACACAACCAACAAATGACGCCATGAAGATAGTAAACCATGATACATGTAGAATATATGACATGCGGGGTTTTGAATGACAAAATAAGAATATAAATTGCAGTGACCTTAAATAAACATACTGGGAAAAGGTGCACTTTAATGGCATACAGTTACGTTGATATGGAATAACGTGACGGAGACAAGTTGTTGCTCTGAAATATACGAATACAGAGAAATCTTTCCTACAGATTTTCTATTTCTTATTATAAACTAGCAATACTGTAAACAGGAATACTACACAGTAATCTCAATAACTGAATACAGAGAAGCGTTTAACTATGAAAGAATTTTACCATTCTGATACCTTTGCCACAATTGCTTTTAATTTGAAAGTTTAGTAATCATCATACTGATAATGGTAATAATGATAATAAACTACCAATTTTCTATCATTGTTACCGTGAAGCTGTTGAGAATAGAGTGGTAAGCAATGATCCACTGGAACAGTTATCTATTGTGTGTTACAAATGGTAAGAGTTCTGAGGTTGAGCTAATCAGATGCTGTATCACACTCAGAGTTGCGATCTTGTTACCGCACTCTTTTTATATTTCCCTCTCTCTCTCACACACTCATACAACATGCAGGTCTGCTTGGCGCTAGACTTAAGGGTAACCAAATTAAATTTTACAAACTTTTACAATGATGCAGCTGCCAAAACCAAAATTGGGAAAACCATTTGCGCAAATTATGTATATGTTTAAATACTATAACAACAGTTTATGAATTCCCTGTTTTTATAATCCAATGGAACAACAAGCGGCTCTTCCATATCTCTCTCAATGTCATTTACGTCAAGAGACAATTCGTCAGTTACCTTCTTCATCAACTGAGTCTTACAAATTTATGATTATAAGTTCCCAAAATCTCGTCACGTGCTATTTCTTTTTTAAAATCGTCTTCTTGAAGTTGTTCTGCATGCCTTACGCAGTTTTTACAGTCCTCTTGAGTTAACTTGCTAATTTCTTCGTGAACAAGTCGTTCAACGTCCGTCAGTTTAAAAGTTTATTTCTGTTTGCAACCCTCCTTTTTATTCGAGCCCATGCCAACTCAACTGGATTATATTGGCAGTGGAAAGGTCGGAGGCGTATTACCTGGTGTCCCATTTCAATTAAAGGTGATCCAGCTGATATGCTTTTTCTGTGTGTTTAAACGGAAGTACTCTTTGTAACAAGTCGGTTTTGGTTTCTGTTTCCGAAAATTCCACCCCCCTTTTTCGTAACCATTCAAAAATTTTGTTTTTTCTGCTGGCCGAATTTGGTATTTTATTTGCAATAACCAAATTATATAGTGCATTATCCATTATAACGCCTCCCTCTTCTAAATAATTTAAGAATCTGTTAAGAAGCCATTCTTTAAATGTATCAACTGTCATCTCTTCATGATAGTCTGAGGTACTTTTGGAGAGAAAAATCCATTTGCTTTCTGGCAGGAACCCAGTCTTAGCAGATCCAGCATGACAGATGATTAGCCAACGCCTTTCCCAACAGGTACCCTTAGGTCACCCTTTTAGGAGGAGTCTTGCCAGATTGACTTTTGAGTGTGACTTTTATTTACCCATGACTCGTCTAAGTAAGAGGTAGGTCTTGCATCACCAGAATGTCTAATTTCATATATTTGCATAAGAATTTTAATCTTGCCGCAACAATATCGCTCCGCTCCATTAAAAATTGACACCCATCATTTGTCTTTCTGTACCTGAACTATTATCCCCTCAAAATTCTAAAAGTCGATGATTTTGACCCAGTGTATGAAATGTTGGTTCTAAGAGTGTAAGTCTTTTTCTGTATATTTGAAAATTCACCTTGGTCATAAAACTCCAACACAGTTCAACTTACAATGTGCTTGTCAAGCTCACTTAAATTTGCAACCGCCTTCGGAGGACCAACATGCTTCCTGGGCGACACAAACACCTGGACACCCCTGCGATCAAATTTTCTTGCCTCCCCACAAATGGGGGACACAGTTCCTTTACCTACACCACATGCTTCAGCAGCAAACTGTTGAGAAATTTTGAAATGAAGCTGATTTCCATATTCCTCATTGCCCAATTTTTTGAAGAACATGTACATCTTAAAAATAATGCTTTGAGCCTGATTTCGCAATACCCACCTTTTTGACTTGCCACTACACTATAGAACTCTTACTCTACTGCTGTGCTAAGAGCAACTGAATGATATTGATCTGAACTCTCCAGAGTAAATAAACACTTCTTATCCCGCATTCATTCATAAACATAGGCATACAGCATTCCACAGGCTAACCAGAAATGAAGTAAATATTAAAAACAGAAGCATTATTAACAGTGAAGTATTCTTCATTTTGAGTATGATTTATGAGTCACTATGTTTACACTCAAACTTCACTTACTTGTATAATTGAAACGTTTTCAAGATCATTCGATCTCATCCTCAGCTGTTTGGTGACTAAGTGTACATTCTTCTTCTTCCACTACTACGGAGCTCCGATCACTCTGCCATCTGGTGTTAGGGGCACTAAGTTTTAATACTTCATTTAATGCCGGGATTTCAAGATTTATAACTTTATCACGGTTTTTGTTTATGAATATTTTTTCCCAAATATCCAATTCTATGGGTGTACTTAAAGATTTTAACAGTTTAATGTTGTGGTTTTCTGTCCAACAATGGTGTGAAACTGCAGATTTTTCTGTTTGTTTCAACTTAACGTTCCTCTGGTGTTATTTTTGTCTGGTTAACAAGTTCCTCTTAGTTTTCGCTATGTAGTCTTTTTCAAGGTTTCACTAATTATCAGATAAATTCCTGATTTCAACATTGCACCGAGTAAGGAAGAATTTTTGAAAGAACAACACATAAAAGAGATAGCGGTATTAAATGGATTCAACCCAGCCATCATAAGGAACACGAATAGAAAGGAAAAACTAAAGATAATATCAAAAAATACCACTCTCACACCACATGAAAACACAAATTGGCCATATAGAAAATTCACCTACCATCCATGGACTTTTAGAAAATTTGAATGAATCTTCAAAAGACTAAACTTAAACCTAGCACTCCAAAACAAATTCAATCTGAGGTACTTGATAAATAAACCACTAAAAAATTCAATTCCTAACACTCTGAAATCGGGAATTTATCAGGTATATTGTGAAACCTGTGAAATAAACTACATAGAAAAAACTAAGAGGAACTTGTTAAGCAGGCAAAAAGAACACCAGAGGAACTTAAAGTTGAAACAAACAGAAAAATCTGCAGTTTCACAGCTTTTTTGGACAGAATACCACAACATTGGCCACAACATTAAACTGTTAAAATCATTACGTACACCCATAGAATTGGATATTTGGGAAAAAATATTCATAACCAAAAACGGTGATAAAGTTATAAATTCTGAAATCCCGGCATTAAATGGAGTATTAAAACTTGGTGCCCCTAACACTAGATGGAGGAGTGATCGGAGCTCCGTAGTAGTGGAAGAAGAGGAATGTACATTTAGTCAATAAACAGCTGAGGATGAGATTGAATGATCTTGAGAACGTTTCAATTATACAACAAGTAAATGAAGTTTGAGTGTAAACATAGTGACTCATAAATCAAACTAAAAAAAAAAAAAAAAGGAAATGAAATGAAATGTTTGCTCTTTCTCAAATTTAACACCTTGACTTATTCAAAGTAATTCTTTTATCCCGTCATGTCAGGAGTTTAAATTTCATATCTGAGTAATTAAAAGTATATGTCCATACATACACACCAACCACTTTGAACTTTCTAGAGTAAATAGAGATTATGAACCATTCATAAACAAAGATATAATGTGACCAGACACGTCCTGCCAAGGCAGTAGGAAGTTTACTGTTTTCTATCCATCAAATTTAACACCTTGGCTTATTCAAAGTAATTCTTTTATCACGTCATGTCAAACATTTATGTTTCAGTTCTGAGTAATTACAAATATACTTACATGCACACATAGCAACCAATAATGCTATTCATTACAGTGTTAATAATGCTATTCATCATGATGCATTGTTGTAATACAGGTAATAGTGCTTTATTTATTTGTATTAGAAAAACTGAGTTAGAGATATAGGGTGTTCATGGTTATGTTAGATACATTACTCTCTACCTTCCACATGGATCAGTTTTGCCAAAATCTCAAGTTTTGTCTTAGCGCAAATAGTATTTCATACAGATTGCTACAGCATGTCTGCCTCACGTTCAAGAGGTCCCAGGTTCAAATCTTGGTCAGGGTGAGTTACCTGGATAAGATTTTTTCTGGGCTTTTCCCTTATCCTAAAAACAACTGTTGGGTAAGTGTAAGCTCCATGGACCCTGGGCTCATTTGAGCATCATTTCACCCACTCCGTTCAACGTTGGATATGACTTAAGGTTTCAGAACGTAAATTACAACAACAAAATTAACGATTGATTAGGTTGGCGCTCCTCACACACCACTTAGCGGGAATGCAAATCGACAACACCACAAAACTCCGATTGGTTGCTCACACAGTAGCGCTCAAGGACAAACACCTTCACATTTGAAACACATGATAAGCTTGGTTTCCTTACGTATTACAGTATCGCTAGTTTGACTACGTGGTGTTGGTATTTACCGCGAAAGCGTACTTTGTATGTTGGCAACACTCGAGCCATGAAGTCACCTCCGTCATATTGCTACGCCGTTAAAGTACACTTTTACCAAGTATTGTTGCATCACGTCTGGGAAAACAAGATACTCTACATTTGTTAACTTTCGCACATCCACTAAAAACTTGTTAAATACAAGAGTAGCTGTTGTACCTGACTTTCATGGACGTAATCCATGTGGCTCTGACCATTACAACTCTACCAGAGACGGCAATGTGGACAAAGTTAAATACGTCACAATGCTTTATGCTACAATGGATAGCAAATTTTAATTTAAAAAAATTGAGTTTGTTCTTCCAACATTCACTGAAACAAGTACATGTCAGAATAAACTTGTTCTAACAAGATTTGTGAAACTCGTCCAGGACAATGAGGCCAACACAATCTGTTTTGTTCATTTGAACACTTCATACACAAAACAACCTCAACAAATGAACATAAATAATTTTAACTACCACCACCATATATAAAAACATGTCTTTTTTATCACCACTACCAAACATATAACATCAGTAGTTATTCTAAACTGAAGTAGAACTTTGGACATAGACCAGTCAACCAAAATTATTACAAAATTGAGTGGCCGTTCTAATTGATGCGTATTCCCTCACACTGTTGATATTTTCCACATACCTATTTTCTTTTTCTTCTTTTCTCAGTGCAGCTTACTTTGTTGTCTCAAAATCCCATTGAGAAAGCAACTGACCATTTTGTACTTTCACCTATTTAAGCTGCAAATCCCCTTTGGATAGCAAATAAGAAGCTAAATTCTAATATGATGAAAGTTCTATTTCACCATAAATGTGTAACGTGTCCAATATTCAAGAACTTTGCTCACGGTTGTTATCCAACGAATGAACAAACAAATATCATACCTGTCAATATACAAGAAGCTATATCTGTTAATCCTTCCACTGCTATTTCTGATGGTAGAACCTTATTTTATGATAAGTTTGGCTCATAACTCAAGAAAGTAGAATTCTTCGGGCTAGGTATCTTCACCAGAGGCCGTTGACTATGTGATTTACAAGGCCGTGAAATGATCAAACTGACCGCGTGACTACATATTGCTGTAAATCACGAAGTAAATAAGTGTACATTTTGACTGAGTGATCTGGATACGAACTTCTGCTTCAGGTTAGAATAATTACTTTTTGTCTTATGTAATTGTCTTTAATGGGTTTAAAAAATCTCGTTAGAACAAATTTCTTCAGATCATAATTTTAGCATTTGCATGTTTCAGTGAATGTCGGAAATGTAAACTTACAATACGTAAGTCAAATCCCGGCTGTGGCATTGTATTTTTTAGCCTGACTCATCCTATACAGAATTAGGCCTACCCACGACTGGTGTGAAATAACAATTTAATTTCTATTAGTGTCAACATTGTTTTTATCTTTACTTACTACTCCTCCAAAATTGCAGTTAGCATTGTTAGCACATAAACCTACAAACTTAACTTCAGTAACCAAGCCGGCAGTTGTTTTAATTTAGTCTGTGTACATCAGAGTAAACTGCTTTCGCAATGATAATTTAACACAACAAAGTAAGCTACACTCAGTAAAGAAGAAGAAAATAGATCTGTGGAAAATATCAATAGTGTGAGGTAATACGCATCAATAAGTACGGCCATTCAAATTAGTAATAATTTTGGTTGAGTAATCTGCCTCCAACTTGAGGTTAGAATAATTACTGATGTTAAATGTTTGGTAGTGTGATGAAATAGGCATGTTTTGATATATGGTGGTGGTAGTTATAATAATTTATGTTGATTAGTTGAAGTTGTTTTGTGTATGAAGTGAGAAATTGAGCGAAACAAACTGATTGTGTTAGCCTCATTGTTCTGAACGAGTTTCATAAATCTTGTTAGAACAAGTTTCTTCTGACATGCCCATATTTCAGTGAATGTTGGAAGAATAAAATCTCAGTATTTTGAATTAAATTTTGTTTTCAGATGTAGCGTAAAGCATTGTGACGTATTTAATTCTGTGCGCATTGCCGTCTCTGTTAGAGTTGTAATGTTCAGGGCCACATGGATTACGTCCATAAAGGTCAGGTACAACAGCTACTCTCGTATTTAACAAGTTTTTAGTGGATGTGCGAAAGTTAACAAACGTAGAATATCTTGTTTTCCCAGACGTGATATAACAGTACTTGGTAAAGGTGTACTTTAACGGTGTAGCAATATGGCGGACGTGACTTCATGGTTCGAGCGTTGCCAACATTCAAAGCACGATATCGCGGAAAATTCCACCACTACGTAAGTAAACTAGCGTTACAGTAATAGCTATTAATAGGGATATTGAGGTGAGGAAACTGTGTCAGTGGATCATTGCTTACCTACACTAGTCTCGACAGTTACGCGATAACAATGATAGAAAATTGGTAGTGATTATCATCGTTAATTTTGGGATTTGCAGTTTATTATTATTATTATTATTATTATTATTATTATTATTATTATTATTATTATTATTATTATTATTATTATTATTATTATTATTATTATTATTATTATTATTATTATTATTATTATTATTTATTTATTTATTTATTTATTTAATTAATTAATTAATTAATTAATTAATTAATTAATTAATTAATTATTATTATTATTATTATTATTATTTAAACCCCAAAAGGAATTGTAGCACAAAAGTTTCAGAATGGTAAATTTCTTTCCTAGTTAAACGTTTCCCTGTATTCAGGAATTATGCTTACTATGCAGTATTTCTGTTACAGTATCACAAGTTTATAATCAGTAATAGAAAATGTGTTGGAAACTTTTCTTGGTATTCGTATATTTCAGAGCAACAACTTGTTTCCGTGACGTTATTCCTTACCAACATAACTGTATGCCGTTAAAATCAACCGTTACCCAGTAATTTATTTGATTTCACTGCAATTCATGTTCTTATTTTGTCATTCTAAACCCTGCATGTCCACTTTTCTACATATAGCATGGTTTACCTACTTCATGGCTTCAGTTTGCCGGTTTCTCAACTGCTAACGGTTTCCGCATACATCAGTTACTCATGTAATATTAATATCTTTTAAATACATATTATTTTAACTTTGTTGGTAACAGTGTCTTGTCTTATGTATAGTACGCACAAGATAAGTTGAGCACTGGATTTACGGTGTGGTGCGGGCAGAGGGGAAGAAGTGAGAGCTAACGCTCTTTTGTTTCTCCAGTGTGGTCAACCTTGAAAGACACAATTCAGCAAAAGAGTTTGTAAGGTAAGTGAAGATATTACAAGTAACATTGCACTCTCTGAAAACATTCCTTAGTTTTGCTCACGTCAGCTCAATTGCATTCACATCACAGTAATACGGAGGTAGACAATAATGTGTCCCTTTTCGAGAGCCATAACATCCACAAATTTCCATACAAATATAAATCATTTTCAAGAAAATGCTGATGTACGTTACCACCACACTCGTAACAAGGGTAAACTGGCAGTTCAAGCGAGCCTTTATGAAGGAAGCTTTAACTACAAAGTGATAATGTTATATAATAAACTTCCTACTTCATTTAAACAAGCTGTATCATTAAAACACTTTAAGAATAAGGTGAAGAAATTTTTGCATGCACACTGTTTTTATACAGTTAATGAATTTTTAGAACTATAACCATGTCAATGAGCACTGGGAGCATAGTACATTCCCAAACCTGTAATATTTATATTATGACATTTGTTGTAGTAAATATGAAACCATAAAGAGGCTGCTTACTTTGTATATTGTTTGTAAAAACTTTGAGTTTATATATAAACTGTATTTATACATTTTGATGTGTCTCTTAACCTGAATATGTTACCAAGGACGAACTAAAATTCTAATTCTAGCATACGATTGTTTTAAACTGGTTAGCTAATTAACCTCGAAATTGATCAAAACGAAATATGACGGACATGGTAAACCTTAGCATATTAGCCACTAGATGTCAGCGTATAGCGCACTTCAAATTTCAAGGTTGTCGTCTATGTGTACAGAGTTAAACGGAACTTACCGAATGAGGATTTGGAACCCAATCATTCTTTTTATCATGTGCATATAATACTTACAAACTGATAAATATGGTAAATTTTCCCATTTCAGTTGCCAACAAAGCATTGTGTTTAGCTAAGTGCTTTAACCTGAAAATAAGTTAATAACTAACCTAGACTTTCAGAACATGGTGATCCACTGTGAACCACTAGGAACTGAAATTTGTATATTTAATGCTGGATTAGGTTTAAATTACTAAAATGTGTGACATTGATGAAGCTGTAAAAAACACTAAAAAAATTACAGCCAGCCTTCAGGAAAGTTCACGTCTATATATTGTAAAATACAATGAGAATGTTAAGCTTAACAGAGTTTTCATGCAATATCCCATTAAGGCTGCTTTACTTTTATATATACAAGATGGCATTTCGTGGACATAATGAAAGTGAGGACTCTTTACATAAAGATAACTTTAAGGAACTTTTGGATTCATACATAGAGGTAAGTCCCATCGAATTTCAAAACCACTATTACAGTATAATAAGCAGTTTCTCAGACCATTCAAAAACAATATACAACACAAACTGAAATTACAAAGTGCATATTTGATTATATAAGAGGCTCTATTACTGATGAAATTAAAGAGAATTTTTCTCGGTTCAGGGAGAAGACACTACTGCCATATCACAGAAATCGCAATGCTCTTTAATTTTGCGATATGTCATTTCATGTGGAAATGTAGTTGAAAGATTTCTGTTCTTCTGTGTTGTAAGTGAAGGTTGTACTTCAGACGTATTGTTTCATGTACTTGATGATTCATTTTCAGAGCTTCATTATAATCTAAACTTGTGAGACAGTGCTGTGATGGAGCTGCTGTTATGGCTGGGCATTTAAATGGTCACCAAAAGAACGTGAAAGACATAGCACCCCAAGCAATCTTTCGTTCAGAGTTTTCCTCATAGACTTACACTAGTTCTGCAACAAAGCCGTAATAGAATACAGAAGTGCTGCCTTTTTTTAAAACGTGAGTGGGATACCAGGTTTCTTCTCCCAATCTAGCCAATGGTCTTATGTTGCTGGTACTGACATTGGAAGGCGTATACCTACAGGATCAGACACCAGGTGGTCCTTGGTTTCTGAGACCTTAAAGGTAATAGTAGAAGAATGGGACGGAATGATATGGGTATTTGAACATACAATGAAAACTGATGATTCAACAAGTATTTGTCAGGCTGAGCAGTTCTTAAATGAGTTTAGTATCTTTGAATTTGTCTTCCTGTCTCTAGTTTTTAAAGACATTTCTGATAAGACTGATATTTTATTCAGTGTATTGCAGAAGACACCATTAGATATAGGATTCTGTGCAAACATGACTCAATACAATAGACGTTTTAAACAGAAAGAAAAACATTAAATCTTTCAAACAATTTATTGAATCAACTTAATATAAAGAAAGAGCCCCATTTGAAATGTGAAATCTTCTCCTTAGTTCAGTACAAACAGAATGTGAAGTCCCTATTTTGTGAAAAGTGCATTACATACCAACCAAAATAAATGAATGAATTTAAGCCATGCTAAATTTAAAATTTCATTTTCATTCATTTTGAAAAAGCATACGATTCAGTATGCAGACATAAACTTCTTGAGAAACTTTCAAAGCTAGGCTTTCAAGATAACATATTAAATTGGATCACTCAGTTTCACTCTCAACATTTCTGTGCTACAAAATACATTGACAATACATCCAAATTCCGACAAATAAAAATGGGCCTACCACAAAGTGCAGTACTGAGTACAACCTTGTTCAAATGAAATGTGTAGTGTTTAACGCCCGCTTTTACTACATACAGCACCACAGGCGATGACACTGATGATACATGAGATGAAGATGGAGCACAGGTGGAATGAGATGGCGGGGGAAACCGACGATCACAGAGAAAACCTGCCCCAGCCCCGTGTTGTCCACCACAAATCTCACTTTTGCGGTCGCCTGGGATCGAACCCGGGCCGCCTTGGTGAGAGCCAAGTGGTCTAACCACTGAGCCATGGCGTGGCCTAGATTTCAGATCAGCAACAATACCAAGTGCTATACATACCAAGTATATATCTTATAAACACATAAAGAGACATTCAACAAAATGAACGCTTTCACATTCAAATCAGCAATGGATTAAATATACAAATTTCAGATCCCAGTGATTTACTGTGGATCACTATGTTCTGAAAGACTAAGTCATTTACTTTATTTATTCAAGCACTCAGCTAAACACAATGCTTTGTTGGCACTTGAAATGGGAAAATTTGTAACATATATCAGTCCGTAAGTACATAAGACAAGATACTGTTACCATCAAAGTTAAAATAATATGCATTTAAAAGATATTAATATTACCTGAGTAACTGTGTATGCGGTAACCATTAGCAGTTGAGAAACCTGTAACACAACCAACAAATGACGCCATGAAGATAGTAAACCATGATACATGTAGAATATATGACATGCGGGGTTTTGAATGACAAAATAAGAATATAAATTGCAGTGACCTTAAATAAACATACTGGGAAAAGGTGCACTTTAATGGCATACAGTTACGTTGATATGGAATAACGTGACGGAGACAAGTTGTTGCTCTGAAATATACGAATACAGAGAAATCTTTCCTACAGATTTTCTATTTCTTATTATAAACTAGCAATACTGTAAACAGGAATACTACACAGTAATCTCAATAACTGAATACAGAGAAGCGTTTAACTATGAAAGAATTTTACCATTCTGATACCTTTGCCACAATTGCTTTTAATTTGAAAGTTTAGTAATCATCATACTGATAATGGTAATAATGATAATAAACTACCAATTTTCTATCATTGTTACCGTGAAGCTGTTGAGAATAGAGTGGTAAGCAATGATCCACTGGAACAGTTATCTATTGTGTGTTACAAATGGTAAGAGTTCTGAGGTTGAGCTAATCAGATGCTGTATCACACTCAGAGTTGCGATCTTGTTACCGCACTCTTTTTATATTTCCCTCTCTCTCTCACACACTCATACAACATGCAGGTCTGCTTGGCGCTAGACTTAAGGGTAACCAAATTAAATTTTACAAACTTTTACAATGATGCAGCTGCCAAAACCAAAATTGGGAAAACCATTTGCACAAATTATGTATATGTTTAAATACTATAACAACAGTTTATGAATTCCCTGTTTTTATAATCCAATGGAACAACAAGCGGCTCTTCCATATCTCTCTCAATGTCATTTACGTCAAGAGACAATTCGTCAGTTACCTTCTTCATCAACTGAGTCTTACAAATTTATGATTATAAGTTCCCAAAATCTCGTCACGTGCTATTTCTTTTTTAAAATCGTCTTCTTGAAGTTGTTCTGCATGCCTTACGCAGTTTTTACAGTCCTCTTGAGTTAACTTGCTAATTTCTTCGTGAACAAGTCGTTCAACGTCCGTCAGTTTAAAAGTTTATTTCTGTTTGCAACCCTCCTTTTTATTCGAGCCCATGCCAACTCAACTGGATTATATTGGCAGTGGAAAGGTCGGAGGCATATTACCTGGTGTCCCATTTCAATTAAAGGTGATCCAGCTGATATGCTTTTTCTGTGTGTTTAAACGGAAGTACTCTTTGTAACAAGTCGGTTTTGGTTTCTGTTTCCGAAAATTCCACCCCCCTTTTTCGTAACCATTCAAAAATTTTGTTTTTTCTGCTGGCCGAATTTGGTATTTTATTTGCAATAACCAAATTATATAGTGCATTATCCATTATAACGCCTCCCTCTTCTAAATAATTTAAGAATCTGTTAAGAAGCCATTCTTTAAATGTATCAACTGTCATCTCTTCATGATAGTCTGAGGTACTTTTGGAGAGAAAAATCCATTTGCTTTCTGGCAGGAACCCAGTCTTAGCAGATCCAGCATGACAGATGATTAGCCAACGCCTTTCCCAACAGGTACCCTTAGGTCACCCTTTTAGGAGGAGTCTTGCCAGATTGACTTTTGAGTGTGACTTTTATTTACCCATGACTCGTCTAAGTAAGAGGTAGGTCTTGCATCACCAGAATGTCTAATTTCATATATTTGCATAAGAATTTTAATCTTGCCGCAACAATATCGCTCCTCTCCATTAAAAATTGACACCCATCATTTGTCTTTCTGTACCTGAACTATTATCCCCTCAAAATTCTAAAAGTCGATGATTTTGACCCAGTGTATGAAATGTTGGTTCTAAGAGTGTAAGTCTTTTTCTGTATATTTGAAAATTCACCTTGGTCATAAAACTCCAACACAGTTCAACTTACAATGTGCTTGTCAAGCTCACTTAAATTTGCAACCGCCTTCGGAGGACCAACATGCTTCCTGGGCGACACAAACACCTGGACACCCCTGCGATCAAATTTTCTTGCCTCCCCACAAATGGGGGACACAGTTCCTTTACCTACACCACATGCTTCAGCAGCAAACTGTTGAGAAATTTTGAAATGAAGCTGATTTCCATATTCCTCATTGCCCAATTTTTTGAAGAACATGTACATCTTAAAAATAATGCTTTGAGCCTGATTTCGCAATACCCACCTTTTTGACTTGCCACTACACTATAGAACTCTTACTCTACTGCTGTGCTAAGAGCAACTGAATGATATTGATCTGAACTCTCCAGAGTAAATAAACACTTCTTATCCCGCATTCATTCATAAACATAGGCATACAGCATTCCACAGGCTAACCAGAAATGAAGTAAATATTAAAAACAGAAGCATTATTAACAGTGAAGTATTCTTCATTTTGAGTATGATTTATGAGTCACTATGTTTACACTCAAACTTCACTTACTTGTATAATTGAAACGTTTTCAAGATCATTCGATCTCATCCTCAGCTGTTTGGTGACTAAGTGTACATTCTTCTTCTTCCACTACTACGGAGCTCCGATCACTCTGCCATCTGGTGTTAGGGGCACTAAGTTTTAATACTTCATTTAATGCCGGGATTTCAAGATTTATAACTTTATCACGGTTTTTGTTTATGAATATTTTTTCCCAAATATCCAATTCTATGGGTGTACTTAAAGATTTTAACAGTTTAATGTTGTGGTTTTCTGTCCAACAATGGTGTGAAACTGCAGATTTTTCTGTTTGTTTCAACTTAACGTTCCTCTGGTGTTATTTTTGTCTGGTTAACAAGTTCCTCTTAGTTTTCGCTATGTAGTCTTTTTCAAGGTTTCACTAATTATCAGATAAATTCCTGATTTCAACATTGCACCGAGTAAGGAAGAATTTTTGAAAGAACAACACATAAAAGAGATAGCGGTATTAAATGGATTCAACCCAGCCATCATAAGGAACACGAATAGAAAGGAAAAACTAAAGATAATATCAAAAAATACCACTCTCACACCACATGAAAACACAAATTGGCCATATAGAAAATTCACCTACCATCCATGGACTTTTAGAAAATTTGAATGAATCTTCAAAAGACTAAACTTAAACCTAGCACTCCAAAACAAATTCAATCTGAGGTACTTGATAAATAAACCACTAAAAAATTCAATTCCTAACACTCTGAAATCGGGAATTTATCAGGTATATTGTGAAACCTGTGAAATAAACTACATAGAAAAAACTAAGAGGAACTTGTTAAGCAGGCAAAAAGAACACCAGAGGAACTTAAAGTTGAAACAAACAGAAAAATCTGCAGTTTCACAGCTTTTTTGGACAGAAAACCACAACATTGGCCACAACATTAAACTGTTAAAATCATTACGTACACCCATAGAATTGGATATTTGGGAAAAAATATTCATAACCAAAAACGGTGATAAAGTTATAAATTCTGAAATCCCGGCATTAAATGGAGTATTAAAACTTGGTGCCCCTAACACTAGATGGAGGAGTGATCGGAGCTCCGTAGTAGTGGAAGAAGAGGAATGTACATTTAGTCAATAAACAGCTGAGGATGAGATTGAATGATCTTGAGAACGTTTCAATTATACAACAAGTAAATGAAGTTTGAGTGTAAACATAGTGACTCATAAATCAAACTAAAAAAAAAAAAAAAGGAAATGAAATGAAATGTTTGCTCTTTCTCAAATTTAACACCTTGACTTATTCAAAGTAATTCTTTTATCCCGTCATGTCAGGAGTTTAAATTTCATATCTGAGTAATTAAAAGTATATGTCCATACATACACACCAACCACTTTGAACTTTCTAGAGTAAATAGAGATTATGAACCATTCATAAACAAAGATATAATGTGACCAGACACGTCCTGCCAAGGCAGTAGGAAGTTTACTGTTTTCTATCCATCAAATTTAACACCTTGGCTTATTCAAAGTAATTCTTTTATCACGTCATGTCAAACATTTATGTTTCAGTTCTGAGTAATTACAAATATACTTACATGCACACATAGCAACCAATAATGCTATTCATTACAGTGTTAATAATGCTATTCATCATGATGCATTGTTGTAATACAGGTAATAGTGCTTTATTTATTTGTATTAGAAAAACTGAGTTAGAGATATAGGGTGTTCATGGTTATGTTAGATACATTACTCTCTACCTTCCACATGGATCAGTTTTGCCAAAATCTCAAGTTTTGTCTTAGCGCAAATAGTATTTCATACAGATTGCTACAGCATGTCTGCCTCACGTTCAAGAGGTCCCAGGTTCAAATCTTGGTCAGGGTGAGTTACCTGGATAAGATTTTTTCTGGGCTTTTCCCTTATCCTAAAAACAACTGTTGGGTAAGTGTAAGCTCCATGGACCCTGGGCTCATTTGAGCATCATTTCACCCACTCCGTTCAACGTTGGATATGACTTAAGGTTTCAGAACGTAAATTACAACAACAAAATTAACGATTGATTAGGTTGGCGCTCCTCACACACCACTTAGCGGGAATGCAAATCGACAACACCACAAAACTCCGATTGGTTGCTCACACAGTAGCGCTCAAGGACAAACACCTTCACATTTGAAACACATGATAAGCTTGGTTTCCTTACGTATTACAGTATCGCTAGTTTGACTACGTGGTGTTGGTATTTACCGCGAAAGCGTACTTTGTATGTTGGCAACACTCGAGCCATGAAGTCACCTCCGTCATATTGCTACGCCGTTAAAGTACACTTTTACCAAGTATTGTTGCATCACGTCTGGGAAAACAAGATACTCTACATTTGTTAACTTTCGCACATCCACTAAAAACTTGTTAAATACAAGAGTAGCTGTTGTACCTGACTTTCATGGACGTAATCCATGTGGCTCTGACCATTACAACTCTACCAGAGACGGCAATGTGGACAAAGTTAAATACGTCACAATGCTTTATGCTACAATGGATAGCAAATTTTAATTTAAAAAAATTGAGTTTGTTCTTCCAACATTCACTGAAACAAGTACATGTCAGAATAAACTTGTTCTAACAAGATTTGTGAAACTCGTCCAGGACAATGAGGCCAACACAATCTGTTTTGTTCATTTGAACACTTCATACACAAAACAACCTCAACAAATGAACATAAATAATTTTAACTACCACCACCATATATAAAAACATGTCTTTTTTATCACCACTACCAAACATATAACATCAGTAGTTATTCTAAACTGAAGTAGAACTTTGGACATAGACCAGTCAACCAAAATTATTACAAAATTGAGTGGCCGTTCTAATTGATGCGTATTCCCTCACACTGTTGATATTTTCCACATACCTATTTTCTTTTTCTTCTTTTCTCAGTGCAGCTTACTTTGTTGTCTCAAAATCCCATTGAGAAAGCAACTGACCATTTTGTACTTTCACCTATTTAAGCTGCAAATCCCCTTTGGATAGCAAATAAGAAGCTAAATTCTAATATGATGAAAGTTCTATTTCACCATAAATGTGTAACGTGTCCAATATTCAAGAACTTTGCTCACGGTTGTTATCCAACGAATGAACAAACAAATATCATACCTGTCAATATACAAGAAGCTATATCTGTTAATCCTTCCACTGCTATTTCTGATGGTAGAACCTTATTTTATGATAAGTTTGGCTCATAACTCAAGAAAGTAGAATTCTTCGGGCTAGGTATCTTCACCAGAGGCCGTTGACTATGTGATTTACAAGGCCGTGAAATGATCAAACTGACCGCGTGACTACATATTGCTGTAAATCACGAAGTAAATAAGTGTACATTTTGACTGAGTGATCTGGATACGAACTTCTGCTTCAGGTTAGAATAATTACTTTTTGTCTTATGTAATTGTCTTTAATGGGTTTAAAAAATCTCGTTAGAACAAATTTCTTCAGATCATAATTTTAGCATTTGCATGTTTCAGTGAATGTCGGAAATGTAAACTTACAATACGTAAGTCAAATCCCGGCTGTGGCATTGTATTTTTTAGCCTGACTCATCCTATACAGAATTAGGCCTACCCACGACTGGTGTGAAATAACAATTTAATTTCTATTAGTGTCAACATTGTTTTTATCTTTACTTACTACTCCTCCAAAATTGCAGTTAGCATTGTTAGCACATAAACCTACAAACTTAACTTCAGTAACCAAGCCGGCAGTTGTTTTAATTTAGTCTGTGTACATCAGAGTAAACTGCTTTCGCAATGATAATTTAACACAACAAAGTAAGCTACACTCAGTAAAGAAGAAGAAAATAGATCTGTGGAAAATATCAATAGTGTGAGGTAATACGCATCAATAAGTACGGCCATTCAAATTAGTAATAATTTTGGTTGAGTAATCTGCCTCCAACTTGAGGTTAGAATAATTACTGATGTTAAATGTTTGGTAGTGTGATGAAATAGGCATGTTTTGATATATGGTGGTGGTAGTTATAATAATTTATGTTGATTAGTTGAAGTTGTTTTGTGTATGAAGTGAGAAATTGAGCGAAACAAACTGATTTAGCCTCATTGTTCTGAACGAGTTTCATAAATCTTGTTAGAACAAGTTTCTTCTGACATGCCCATATTTCAGTGAATGTTGGAAGAATAAAATCTCAGTATTTTGAATTAAATTTTGTTTTCAGATGTAGCGTAAAGCATTGTGACGTATTTAATTCTGTGCGCATTGCCGTCTCTGTTAGAGTTGTAATGTTCAGGGCCACATGGATTACGTCCATAAAGGTCAGGTACAACAGCTACTCTCGTATTTAACAAGTTTTTAGTGGATGTGCGAAAGTTAACAAACGTAGAATATCTTGTTTTCCCAGACGTGATATAACAGTACTTGGTAAAGGTGTACTTTAACGGTGTAGCAATATGGCGGACGTGACTTCATGGTTCGAGCGTTGCCAACATTCAAAGCACGATATCGCGGAAAATTCCACCACTACGTAAGTAAACTAGCGTTACAGTAATAGCTATTAATAGGGATATTGAGGTGAGGAAACTGTGTCAGTGGATCATTGCTTACCTACACTAGTCTCGACAGTTACGCGATAACAATGATAGAAAATTGGTAGTGATTATCATCGTTAATTTTGGGATTTGCAGTTTATTATTATTATTATTATTATTATTATTATTATTATTATTATTATTATTATTATTATTATTATTATTATTATTATTATTATTATTATTATTATTATTATTATTATTATTATTATTATTATTATTATTATTATTATTATTATTATTATTATTATTATTATTATTATTTATTTATTTATTTATTTATTTATTTATTTATTTATTTATTTATTTATTTATTTATTTATTTATTTATTTATTTAATTAATTAATTAATTAATTAATTAATTAATTAATTAATTAATTAATTATTATTATTATTTAAACCCCAAAAGGAATTGTAGCACAAAAGTTTCAGAATGGTAAATTTCTTTCCTAGTTAAACGTTTCCCTGTATTCAGGAATTATGCTTACTATGCAGTATTTCTGTTACAGTATCACAAGTTTATAATCAGTAATAGAAAATGTGTTGGAAACTTTTCTTGGTATTCGTATATTTCAGAGCAACAACTTGTTTCCGTGACGTTATTCCTTACCAACATAACTGTATGCCGTTAAAATCAACCGTTACCCAGTAATTTATTTGATTTCACTGCAATTCATGTTCTTATTTTGTCATTCTAAACCCTGCATGTCCACTTTTCTACATATAGCATGGTTTACCTACTTCATGGCTTCAGTTTGCCGGTTTCTCAACTGCTAACGGTTTCCGCATACATCAGTTACTCATGTAATATTAATATCTTTTAAATACATATTATTTTAACTTTGTTGGTAACAGTGTCTTGTCTTATGTATAGTACGCACAAGATAAGTTGAGCACTGGATTTACGGTGTGGTGCGGGCAGAGGGGAAGAAGTGAGAGCTAACGCTCTTTTGTTTCTCCAGTGTGGTCAACCTTGAAAGACACAATTCAGCAAAAGAGTTTGTAAGGTAAGTGAAGATATTACAAGTAACATTGCACTCTCTGAAAACATTCCTTAGTTTTGCTCACGTCAGCTCAATTGCATTCACATCACAGTAATACGGAGGTAGACAATAATGTGTCCCTTTTCGAGAGCCATAACATCCACAAATTTCCATACAAATATAAATCATTTTCAAGAAAATGCTGATGTACGTTACCACCACACTCGTAACAAGGGTAAACTGGCAGTTCAAGCGAGCCTTTATGAAGGAAGCTTTAACTACAAAGTGATAATGTTATATAATAAACTTCCTACTTCATTTAAACAAGCTGTATCATTAAAACACTTTAAGAATAAGGTGAAGAAATTTTTGCATGCACACTGTTTTTATACAGTTAATGAATTTTTAGAACTATAACCATGTCAATGAGCACTGGGAGCATAGTACATTCCCAAACCTGTAATATTTATATTATGACATTTGTTGTAGTAAATATGAAACCATAAAGAGGCTGCTTACTTTGTATATTGTTTGTAAAAACTTTGAGTTTATATATAAACTGTATTTATACATTTTGATGTGTCTCTTAACCTGAATATGTTACCAAGGACGAACTAAAATTCTAATTCTAGCATACGATTGTTTTAAACTGGTTAGCTAATTAACCTCGAAATTGATCAAAACGAAATATGACGGACATGGTAAACCTTAGCATATTAGCCACTAGATGTCAGCGTATAGCGCACTTCAAATTTCAAGGTTGTCGTCTATGTGTACAGAGTTAAACGGAACTTACCGAATGAGGATTTGGAACCCAATCATTCTTTTTATCATGTGCATATAATACTTACAAACTGATAAATATGGTAAATTTTCCCATTTCAGTTGCCAACAAAGCATTGTGTTTAGCTAAGTGCTTTAACCTGAAAATAAGTTAATAACTAACCTAGACTTTCAGAACATGGTGATCCACTGTGAACCACTAGGAACTGAAATTTGTATATTTAATGCTGGATTAGGTTTAAATTACTAAAATGTGTGACATTGATGAAGCTGTAAAAAACACTAAAAAAATTACAGCCAGCCTTCAGGAAAGTTCACGTCTATATATTGTAAAATACAATGAGAATGTTAAGCTTAACAGAGTTTTCATGCAATATCCCATTAAGGCTGCTTTACTTTTATATATACAAGATGGCATTTCGTGGACATAATGAAAGTGAGGACTCTTTACATAAAGATAACTTTAAGGAACTTTTGGATTCATACATAGAGGTAAGTCCCATCGAATTTCAAAACCACTATTACAGTATAATAAGCAGTTTCTCAGACCATTCAAAAACAATATACAACACAAACTGAAATTACAAAGTGCATATTTGATTATATAAGAGGCTCTATTACTGATGAAATTAAAGAGAATTTTTCTCGGTTCAGGGAGAAGACACTACTGCCATATCACAGAAATCGCAATGCTCTTTAATTTTGCGATATGTCATTTCATGTGGAAATGTAGTTGAAAGATTTCTGTTCTTCTGTGTTGTAAGTGAAGGTTGTACTTCAGACGTATTGTTTCATGTACTTGATGATTCATTTTCAGAGCTTCATTATAATCTAAACTTGTGAGACAGTGCTGTGATGGAGCTGCTGTTATGGCTGGGCATTTAAATGGTCACCAAAAGAACGTGAAAGACATAGCACCCCAAGCAATCTTTCGTTCAGAGTTTTCCTCATAGACTTACACTAGTTCTGCAACAAAGCCGTAATAGAATACAGAAGTGCTGCCTTTTTTTAAAACGTGAGTGGGATACCAGGTTTCTTCTCCCAATCTAGCCAATGGTCTTATGTTGCTGGTACTGACATTGGAAGGCGTATACCTACAGGATCAGACACCAGGTGGTCCTTGGTTTCTGAGACCTTAAAGGTAATAGTAGAAGAATGGGACGGAATGATATGGGTATTTGAACATACAATGAAAACTGATGATTCAACAAGTATTTGTCAGGCTGAGCAGTTCTTAAATGAGTTTAGTATCTTTGAATTTGTCTTCCTGTCTCTAGTTTTTAAAGACATTTCTGATAAGACTGATATTTTATTCAGTGTATTGCAGAAGACACCATTAGATATAGGATTCTGTGCAAACATGACTCAATACAATAGACGTTTTAAACAGAAAGAAAAACATTAAATCTTTCAAACAATTTATTGAATCAACTTAATATAAAGAAAGAGCCCCATTTGAAATGTGAAATCTTCTCCTTAGTTCAGTACAAACAGAATGTGAAGTCCCTATTTTGTGAAAAGTGCATTACATACCAACCAAAATAAATGAATGAATTTAAGCCATGCTAAATTTAAAATTTCATTTTCATTCATTTTGAAAAAGCATACGATTCAGTATGCAGACATAAACTTCTTGAGAAACTTTCAAAGCTAGGCTTTCAAGATAACATATTAAATTGGATCACTCAGTTTCACTCTCAACATTTCTGTGCTACAAAATACATTGACAATACATCCAAATTCCGACAAATAAAAATGGGCCTACCACAAAGTGCAGTACTGAGTACAACCTTGTTCAAATGAAATGTGTAGTGTTTAACGCCCGCTTTTACTACATACGGCACCACAGGCGATGACACTGATGATACATGAGATGAAGATGGAGCACAGGTGGAATGAGATGGCGGGGGAAACCGACGATCACAGAGAAAACCTGCCCCAGCCCCGTGTTGTCCACCACAAATCTCACTTTTGCGGTCGCCTGGGATCGAACCCGGGCCGCCTTGGTGAGAGCCAAGTGGTCTAACCACTGAGCCATGGCGTGGCCTAGATTTCAGATCAGCAACAATACCAAGTGCTATACATACCAAGTATATATCTTATAAACACATAAAGAGACATTCAACAAAATGAACGCTTTCACATTCAAATCAGCAATGGATTAAATATACAAATTTCAGATCCCAGTGATTTACTGTGGATCACTATGTTCTGAAAGACTAAGTCATTTACTTTATTTATTCAAGCACTCAGCTAAACACAATGCTTTGTTGGCACTTGAAATGGGAAAATTTGTAACATATATCAGTCCGTAAGTACATAAGACAAGATACTGTTACCATCAAAGTTAAAATAATATGCATTTAAAAGATATTAATATTACCTGAGTAACTGTGTATGCGGTAACCATTAGCAGTTGAGAAACCTGTAACACAACCAACAAATGACGCCATGAAGATAGTAAACCATGATACATGTAGAATATATGACATGCGGGGTTTTGAATGACAAAATAAGAATATAAATTGCAGTGACCTTAAATAAACATACTGGGAAAAGGTGCACTTTAATGGCATACAGTTACGTTGATATGGAATAACGTGACGGAGACAAGTTGTTGCTCTGAAATATACGAATACAGAGAAATCTTTCCTACAGATTTTCTATTTCTTATTATAAACTAGCAATACTGTAAACAGGAATACTACACAGTAATCTCAATAACTGAATACAGAGAAGCGTTTAACTATGAAAGAATTTTACCATTCTGATACCTTTGCCACAATTGCTTTTAATTTGAAAGTTTAGTAATCATCATACTGATAATGGTAATAATGATAATAAACTACCAATTTTCTATCATTGTTACCGTGAAGCTGTTGAGAATAGAGTGGTAAGCAATGATCCACTGGAACAGTTATCTATTGTGTGTTACAAATGGTAAGAGTTCTGAGGTTGAGCTAATCAGATGCTGTATCACACTCAGAGTTGCGATCTTGTTACCGCACTCTTTTTATATTTCCCTCTCTCTCTCACACACTCATACAACATGCAGGTCTGCTTGGCGCTAGACTTAAGGGTAACCAAATTAAATTTTACAAACTTTTACAATGATGCAGCTGCCAAAACCAAAATTGGGAAAACCATTTGCACAAATTATGTATATGTTTAAATACTATAACAACAGTTTATGAATTCCCTGTTTTTATAATCCAATGGAACAACAAGCGGCTCTTCCATATCTCTCTCAATGTCATTTACGTCAAGAGACAATTCGTCAGTTACCTTCTTCATCAACTGAGTCTTACAAATTTATGATTATAAGTTCCCAAAATCTCGTCACGTGCTATTTCTTTTTTAAAATCGTCTTCTTGAAGTTGTTCTGCATGCCTTACGCAGTTTTTACAGTCCTCTTGAGTTAACTTGCTAATTTCTTCGTGAACAAGTCGTTCAACGTCCGTCAGTTTAAAAGTTTATACTGGATTATATTGGCAGTGGAAAGGTCGGAGGCGTATTACCTGGTGTCCCATTTCAATTAAAGGTGATCCAGCTGATATGCTTTTTCTGTGTGTTTAAACGGAAGTACTCTTTGTAACAAGTCGGTTTTGGTTTCTGTTTCCGAAAATTCCACCCCCCTTTTTCGTAACCATTCAAAAATTTTGTTTTTTCTGCTGGCCGAATTTGGTATTTTATTTGCAATAACCAAATTATATAGTGCATTATCCATTATAACGCCTCCCTCTTCTAAATAATTTAAGAATCTGTTAAGAAGCCATTCTTTAAATGTATCAACTGTCATCTCTTCATGATAGTCTGAGGTACTTTTGGAGAGAAAAATCCATTTGCTTTCTGGCAGGAACCCAGTCTTAGCAGATCCAGCATGACAGATGATTAGCCAACGCCTTTCCCAACAGGTACCCTTAGGTCACCCTTTTAGGAGGAGTCTTGCCAGATTGACTTTTGAGTGTGACTTTTATTTACCCATGACTCGTCTAAGTAAGAGGTAGGTCTTGCATCACCAGAATGTCTAATTTCATATATTTGCATAAGAATTTTAATCTTGCCGCAACAATATCGCTCCGCTCCATTAAAAATTGACACCCATCATTTGTCTTTCTGTACCTGAACTATTATCCCCTCAAAATTCTAAAAGTCGATGATTTTGACCCAGTGTATGAAATGTTGGTTCTAAGAGTGTAAGTCTTTTTCTGTATATTTGAAAATTCACCTTGGTCATAAAACTCCAACACAGTTCAACTTACAATGTGCTTGTCAAGCTCACTTAAATTTGCAACCGCCTTCGGAGGACCAACATGCTTCCTGGGCGACACAAACACCTGGACACCCCTGCGATCAAATTTTCTTGCCTCCCCACAAATGGGGGACACAGTTCCTTTACCTACACCACATGCTTCAGCAGCAAACTGTTGAGAAATTTTGAAATGAAGCTGATTTCCATATTCCTCATTGCCCAATTTTTTGAAGAACATGTACATCTTAAAAATAATGCTTTGAGCCTGATTTCGCAATACCCACCTTTTTGACTTGCCACTACACTATAGAACTCTTACTCTACTGCTGTGCTAAGAGCAACTGAATGATATTGATCTGAACTCTCCAGAGTAAATAAACACTTCTTATCCCGCATTCATTCATAAACATAGGCATACAGCATTCCACAGGCTAACCAGAAATGAAGTAAATATTAAAAACAGAAGCATTATTAACAGTGAAGTATTCTTCATTTTGAGTATGATTTATGAGTCACTATGTTTACACTCAAACTTCACTTACTTGTATAATTGAAACGTTTTCAAGATCATTCGATCTCATCCTCAGCTGTTTGGTGACTAAGTGTACATTCTTCTTCTTCCACTACTACGGAGCTCCGATCACTCTGCCATCTGGTGTTAGGGGCACTAAGTTTTAATACTTCATTTAATGCCGGGATTTCAAGATTTATAACTTTATCACGGTTTTTGTTTATGAATATTTTTTCCCAAATATCCAATTCTATGGGTGTACTTAAAGATTTTAACAGTTTAATGTTGTGGTTTTCTGTCCAACAATGGTGTGAAACTGCAGATTTTTCTGTTTGTTTCAACTTAACGTTCCTCTGGTGTTATTTTTGTCTGGTTAACAAGTTCCTCTTAGTTTTCGCTATGTAGTCTTTTTCAAGGTTTCACTAATTATCAGATAAATTCCTGATTTCAACATTGCACCGAGTAAGGAAGAATTTTTGAAAGAACAACACATAAAAGAGATAGCGGTATTAAATGGATTCAACCCAGCCATCATAAGGAACACGAATAGAAAGGAAAAACTAAAGATAATATCAAAAAATACCACTCTCACACCACATGAAAACACAAATTGGCCATATAGAAAATTCACCTACCATCCATGGACTTTTAGAAAATTTGAATGAATCTTCAAAAGACTAAACTTAAACCTAGCACTCCAAAACAAATTCAATCTGAGGTACTTGATAAATAAACCACTAAAAAATTCAATTCCTAACACTCTGAAATCGGGAATTTATCAGGTATATTGTGAAACCTGTGAAATAAACTACATAGAAAAAACTAAGAGGAACTTGTTAAGCAGGCAAAAAGAACACCAGAGGAACTTAAAGTTGAAACAAACAGAAAAATCTGCAGTTTCACAGCTTTTTTGGACAGAAAACCACAACATTGGCCACAACATTAAACTGTTAAAATCATTACGTACACCCATAGAATTGGATATTTGGGAAAAAATATTCATAACCAAAAACGGTGATAAAGTTATAAATTCTGAAATCCCGGCATTAAATGGAGTATTAAAACTTGGTGCCCCTAACACTAGATGGAGGAGTGATCGGAGCTCCGTAGTAGTGGAAGAAGAGGAATGTATATTTAGTCAATAAACAGCTGAGGATGAGATTGAATGATCTTGAGAACGTTTCAATTATACAACAAGTAAATGAAGTTTGAGTGTAAACATAGTGACTCATAAATCAAACTAAAAAAAAAAAAAAGGAAATGAAATGAAATGTTTGCTCTTTCTCAAATTTAACACCTTGACTTATTCAAAGTAATTCTTTTATCCCGTCATGTCAGGAGTTTAAATTTCATATCTGAGTAATTAAAAGTATATGTCCATACATACACACCAACCACTTTGAACTTTCTAGAGTAAATAGAGATTATGAACCATTCATAAACAAAGATATAATGTGACCAGACACGTCCTGCCAAGGCAGTAGGAAGTTTACTGTTTTCTATCCATCAAATTTAACACCTTGGCTTATTCAAAGTAATTCTTTTATCACGTCATGTCAAACATTTATGTTTCAGTTCTGAGTAATTACAAATATACTTACATGCACACATAGCAACCAATAATGCTATTCATTACAGTGTTAATAATGCTATTCATCATGATGCATTGTTGTAATACAGGTAATAGTGCTTTATTTATTTGTATTAGAAAAACTGAGTTAGAGATATAGGGTGTTCATGGTTATGTTAGATACATTACTCTCTACCTTCCACATGGATCAGTTTTGCCAAAATCTCAAGTTTTGTCTTAGCGCAAATAGTATTTCATACAGATTGCTACAGCATGTCTGCCTCACGTTCAAGAGGTCCCAGGTTCAAATCTTGGTCAGGGTGAGTTACCTGGATAAGATTTTTTCTGGGCTTTTCCCTTATCCTAAAAACAACTGTTGGGTAAGTGTAAGCTCCATGGACCCTGGGCTCATTTGAGCATCATTTCACCCACTCCGTTCAACGTTGGATATGACTTAAGGTTTCAGAACGTAAATTACAACAACAAAATTAACGATTGATTAGGTTGGCGCTCCTCACACACCACTTAGCGGGAATGCAAATCGACAACACCACAAAACTCCGATTGGTTGCTCACACAGTAGCGCTCAAGGACAAACACCTTCACATTTGAAACACATGATAAGCTTGGTTTCCTTACGTATTACAGTATCGCTAGTTTGACTACGTGGTGTTGGTATTTACCGCGAAAGCGTACTTTGTATGTTGGCAACACTCGAGCCATGAAGTCACCTCCGTCATATTGCTACGCCGTTAAAGTACACTTTTACCAAGTATTGTTGCATCACGTCTGGGAAAACAAGATACTCTACATTTGTTAACTTTCGCACATCCACTAAAAACTTGTTAAATACAAGAGTAGCTGTTGTACCTGACTTTCATGGACGTAATCCATGTGGCTCTGACCATTACAACTCTACCAGAGACGGCAATGTGGACAAAGTTAAATACGTCACAATGCTTTATGCTACAATGGATAGCAAATTTTAATTTAAAAAAATTGAGTTTGTTCTTCCAACATTCACTGAAACAAGTACATGTCAGAATAAACTTGTTCTAACAAGATTTGTGAAACTCGTCCAGGACAATGAGGCCAACACAATCTGTTTTGTTCATTTGAACACTTCATACACAAAACAACCTCAACAAATGAACATAAATAATTTTAACTACCACCACCATATATAAAAACATGTCTTTTTTATCACCACTACCAAACATATAACATCAGTAGTTATTCTAAACTGAAGTAGAACTTTGGACATAGACCAGTCAACCAAAATTATTACAAAATTGAGTGGCCGTTCTAATTGATGCGTATTCCCTCACACTGTTGATATTTTCCACATACCTATTTTCTTTTTCTTCTTTTCTCAGTGCAGCTTACTTTGTTGTCTCAAAATCCCATTGAGAAAGCAACTGACCATTTTGTACTTTCACCTATTTAAGCTGCAAATCCCCTTTGGATAGCAAATAAGAAGCTAAATTCTAATATGATGAAAGTTCTATTTCACCATAAATGTGTAACGTGTCCAATATTCAAGAACTTTGCTCACGGTTGTTATCCAACGAATGAACAAACAAATATCATACCTGTCAATATACAAGAAGCTATATCTGTTAATCCTTCCACTGCTATTTCTGATGGTAGAACCTTATTTTATGATAAGTTTGGCTCATAACTCAAGAAAGTAGAATTCTTCGGGCTAGGTATCTTCACCAGAGGCCGTTGACTATGTGATTTACAAGGCCGTGAAATGATCAAACTGACCGCGTGACTACATATTGCTGTAAATCACGAAGTAAATAAGTGTACATTTTGACTGAGTGATCTGGATACGAACTTCTGCTTCAGGTTAGAATAATTACTTTTTGTCTTATGTAATTGTCTTTAATGGGTTTAAAAAATCTCGTTAGAACAAATTTCTTCAGATCATAATTTTAGCATTTGCATGTTTCAGTGAATGTCGGAAATGTAAACTTACAATACGTAAGTCAAATCCCGGCTGTGGCATTGTATTTTTTAGCCTGACTCATCCTATACAGAATTAGGCCTACCCACGACTGGTGTGAAATAACAATTTAATTTCTATTAGTGTCAACATTGTTTTTATCTTTACTTACTACTCCTCCAAAATTGCAGTTAGCATTGTTAGCACATAAACCTACAAACTTAACTTCAGTAACCAAGCCGGCAGTTGTTTTAATTTAGTCTGTGTACATCAGAGTAAACTGCTTTCGCAATGATAATTTAACACAACAAAGTAAGCTACACTCAGTAAAGAAGAAGAAAATAGATCTGTGGAAAATATCAATAGTGTGAGGTAATACGCATCAATAAGTACGGCCATTCAAATTAGTAATAATTTTGGTTGAGTAATCTGCCTCCAACTTGAGGTTAGAATAATTACTGATGTTAAATGTTTGGTAGTGTGATGAAATAGGCATGTTTTGATATATGGTGGTGGTAGTTATAATAATTTATGTTGATTAGTTGAAGTTGTTTTGTGTATGAAGTGAGAAATTGAGCGAAACAAACTGATTGTGTTAGCCTCATTGTTCTGAACGAGTTTCATAAATCTTGTTAGAACAAGTTTCTTCTGACATGCCCATATTTCAGTGAATGTTGGAAGAATAAAATCTCAGTATTTTGAATTAAATTTTGTTTTCAGATGTAGCGTAAAGCATTGTGACGTATTTAATTCTGTGCGCATTGCCGTCTCTGTTAGAGTTGTAATGTTCAGGGCCACATGGATTACGTCCATAAAGGTCAGGTACAACAGCTACTCTCGTATTTAACAAGTTTTTAGTGGATGAGCGAAAGTTAACAAACGTAGAATATCTTGTTTTCCCAGACTTGATATAACAGTACTTGGTAAAGGTGTACTTTAACGGTGTAGCAATATGGCGGACGTGACTTCATGGTTCGAGCTTTGCCAACATTCAAAGCACGATATCGCGGAAAATTCCACCACTACGTAAGTAAACTAGCGTTACAGGAATAGCTATTAATAGGGATATTGAGGTGAGGAAACTGTGTCAGTGGATCATTGCTTACCTACACTAGTCTCGACAGTTACGCGATAACAATGATAGAAAATTGGTAGTGATTATCATCGTTGTTTTTGGGATTTGCAGTTTATTATTATTATTATTATTATTATTATTATTATTATTATTATTATTATTATTATTATTATTATTATTATTATTATTATTATTATTATTATTATTATTATTATTATTATTATTGTTATTATTGTTATTATTGTTATTATTATTATTATTATTATTATTATTATTATTATTATTATTATTATTATTATTATTATTATTATTATTATTATTATTATTATTATTATTACTATTATTACTATTATTATTATTATTATTATTGTTATTATTATTATTATTATTATTTATTTATTTAATTATTATTATTATTATTATTATTATTATTATTATTATTATTATTATTATTATTATTATTATTATTATTATTATTATTATTATTTAAACCCCAAAAGGAATTGTAGCACAAAAGTTTCAGAATGGTAAATTTCTTTCCTAGTTAAACGTTTCCCTGTATTCAGGAATTATGCTTACTATGCAGTATTTCTGTTACAGTATCACAAGTTTATAATCAGTAATAGAAAATGAGTTGGAAACTTTTCTTGGTATTCGTATATTTCAGAGCAACAACTTGTTTCCGTGACGTTATTCCTTACCAACATAACTGTATGCCGTTAAAATCAACCGTTACCCAGTAATTTATTTGATTTCACTGCAATTCATGTTCTTATTTTGTCATTCTAAACCCTGCATGTCCACTTTTCTACATATAGCATGGTTTACCTACTTCATGGCTTCAGTTTGCCGGGTTCTCAACTGCTAACGGTTTCCGCATACATCAGTTACTCATGTAATATTAATATCTTTTAAATACATATTATTTTAACTTTGTTGGTAACAGTGTCTTGTCTTATGTATAGTACGCACAAGATAAGTTGAGCACTGGATTTACGGTGTGGTGCGGGCAGAGGGGAAGAAGTGAGAGCTAACGCTCTTTTGTTTCTCCAGTGTGGTCAACCTTGAAAGACACAATTCAGCAAAAGAGTTTGTAAGGTAAGTGAAGATATTACAAGTAACATTGCACTCTCTGAAAACATTCCTTAGTTTTGCTCACGTCAGCTCAATTGCATTCACATCACAGTAATACGGAGGTAGACAATAATGTGTCCCTTTTCGAGAGCCATAACATCCACAAATTTCCATACAAATATAAATCATTTTCAAGAAAATGCTGATGTACGTTACCACCACACTCGTAACAAGGGTAAACTGGCAGTTCAAGCGAGCCTTTATGAAGGAAGCTTTAACTACAAAGTGATAATGTTATATAATAAACTTCCTACTTCATTTAAACAAGCTGTATCATTAAAACACTTTAAGAATAAGGTGAAGAAATTTTTGCATGCACACTGTTTTTATACAGTTAATGAATTTTTAGAACTATAACCATGTCAATGAGCACTGGGAGCATAGTACATTCCCAAACCTGTAATATTTATATTATGACATTTGTTGTAGTAAATATGAAACCATAAAGAGGCTGCTTACTTTGTATATTGTTTGTAAAAACTTTGAGTTTATATATAAACTGTATTTATACATTTTGATGTGTCTCTTAACCTGAATATGTTACCAAGGACGAACTAAAATTCTAATTCTAGCATACGATTGTTTTAAACTGGTTAGCTAATTAACCTCGAAATTGATCAAAACGAAATATGACGGACATGGTAAACCTTAGCATATTAGCCACTAGATGTCAGCGTATAGCGCACTTCAAATTTCAAGGTTGTCGTCTATGTGTACAGAGTTAAACGGAACTTACCGAATGAGGATTTGGAACCCAATCATTCTTTTTATCATGTGCATATAATACTTACAAACTGATAAATATGGTAAATTTTCCCATTTCAGTTGCCAACAAAGCATTGTGTTTAGCTAAGTGCTTTAACCTGAAAATAAGTTAATAACTAACCTAGACTTTCAGAACATGGTGATCCACTGTGAACCACTAGGAACTGAAATTTGTATATTTAATGCTGGATTAGGTTTAAATTACTAAAATGTGTGACATTGATGAAGCTGTAAAAAACACTAAAAAAATTACAGCCAGCCTTCAGGAAAGTTCACGTCTATATATTGTAAAATACAATGAGAATGTTAAGCTTAACAGAGTTTTCATGCAATATCCCATTAAGGCTGCTTTACTTTTATATATACAAGATGGCATTTCGTGGACATAATGAAAGTGAGGACTCTTTACATAAAGATAACTTTAAGGAACTTTTGGATTCATACATAGAGGTAAGTCCCATCGAATTTCAAAACCACTATTACAGTATAATAAGCAGTTTCTCAGACCATTCAAAAACAATATACAACACAAACTGAAATTACAAAGTGCATATTTGATTATATAAGAGGCTCTATTACTGATGAAATTAAAGAGAATTTTTCTCGGTTCAGGGAGAAGACACTACTGCCATATCACAGAAATCGCAATGCTCTTTAATTTTGCGATATGTCATTTCATGTGGAAATGTAGTTGAAAGATTTCTGTTCTTCTGTGTTGTAAGTGAAGGTTGTACTTCAGACGTATTGTTTCATGTACTTGATGATTCATTTTCAGAGCTTCATTATAATCTAAACTTGTGAGACAGTGCTGTGATGGAGCTGCTGTTATGGCTGGGCATTTAAATGGTCACCAAAAGAACGTGAAAGACATAGCACCCCAAGCAATCTTTCGTTCAGAGTTTTCCTCATAGACTTACACTAGTTCTGCAACAAAGCCGTAATAGAATACAGAAGTGCTGCCTTTTTTTAAAACGTGAGTGGGATACCAGGTTTCTTCTCCCAATCTAGCCAATGGTCTTATGTTGCTGGTACTGACATTGGAAGGCGTATACCTACAGGATCAGACACCAGGTGGTCCTTGGTTTCTGAGACCTTAAAGGTAATAGTAGAAGAATGGGACGGAATGATATGGGTATTTGAACATACA
Organism: Mantis religiosa; assembly: GCA_030765055.1. Lineage (NCBI taxonomy): Eukaryota > Metazoa > Arthropoda > Insecta > Mantodea > Mantidae > Mantis > Mantis religiosa. The sequence goes on from CM060950.1 coordinate 218,343,998, forward strand.
ATGAAAACTGATGATTCAACAAGTATTTGTCAGGCTGAGCAGTTCTTAAATGAGTTTAGTATCTTTGAATTTGTCTTCCTGTCTCTAGTTTTTAAAGACATTTCTGATAAGACTGATATTTTATTCAGTGTATTGCAGAAGACACCATTAGATATAGGATTCTGTGCAAACATGACTCAATACAATAGACGTTTTAAACAGAAAGAAAAACATTAAATCTTTCAAACAATTTATTGAATCAACTTAATATAAAGAAAGAGCCCCATTTGAAATGTGAAATCTTCTCCTTAGTTCAGTACAAACAGAATGTGAAGTCCCTATTTTGTGAAAAGTGCATTACATACCAACCAAAATAAATGAATGAATTTAAGCCATGCTAAATTTAAAATTTCATTTTCATTCATTTTGAAAAAGCATACGATTCAGTATGCAGACATAAACTTCTTGAGAAACTTTCAAAGCTAGGCTTTCAAGATAACATATTAAATTGGATCACTCAGTTTCACTCTCAACATTTCTGTGCTACAAAATACATTGACAATACATCCAAATTCCGACAAATAAAAATGGGCCTACCACAAAGTGCAGTACTGAGTACAACCTTGTTCAAATGAAATGTGTAGCGTTTAACGCCCGCTTTTACTACATACGGCACCACAGGCGATGACACTGATGATACATGAGATGAAGATGGAGCACAGGTGGAATGAGATGGCGGGGGAAACCGACGATCACAGAGAAAACCTGCCCCAGCCCCGTGTTGTCCACCACAAATCTCACTTTTGCGGTCGCCTGGGATCGAACCCGGGCCGCCTTGGTGGGAGCTAAGCGGTCTAACCCCTGAGCCATAACCTTGTTCAACAACTACATCAATGATCTTCCCGCGGCTGTATCAAACACAGAAATTAAAACAGCTCTTTTTGCAGATGACATGATCATGCGGACATCTTCCCCACAAATAGAGAAATCCAAAACTTCAATGGAAAAGGCTCTGATACTATTGGAAAAGTGGACTGACAACAAGGTGATGAAAATAAACACTGATAAAACAACATTCCAAGTATTTAGCTTAAAAAATAAAATCCCTAAACTAAATCTGCAGTTCAAATAAACAAACCTCAAACAAACATATGAAACAAAATATTTAAGAACAATTTTTGATTCAAAATTACCTTGGAGACATCATATTGAAGCAATAGTAAACAAATCAACAAAATGTTTTCCATTTTGAAATGAATAGCTGGATTCAAGTGGGGCAGTAGTCGGGAGACACTGAACACCATATACAAAACATTCATCAAGCCAATACTTCATTATAATGCAGAGGTAATAATTACAGCCAACAGTTCTAACATAAATCACCTAGAAGTATGCCAAAATCAGGCCCTGCAACTAATAACCGGTGCAGCAAAATCAACTCCGTACTCAGCAATGCAAGCATTAACTCCAAACTATCCAATACATCTAACTTTAGACGAGCAGGCACTAATACAACATGAAAAAATGTTGCGGTTATAAACAAAAAAATGGGAGAAAAGACTACTACAACCAATCAAGTTGAAAACACAAACAGGTTTCCTACTCAAAGCTATGGAATTAAAAACATCTGAATCTCGCTAATTCTAAAGAAAGCATTTTAATCAAAGAAAGCCCACTGACTTTTGAACCAATTAATATTTAATTAGATTTAGAAGAAATAGTTACAAAATCTGAAACTTCCAAATCTGTACTAAAAGCACTAGCGTTAGAAACTGTGAACAATAGATACCCACCTGAAGAATGGTTACATATCTACACAGATGGATCTAACTTGGACAACAACTCAGGAGCAGGAATTAAGTGTGCACTGTTCTTATTCTATCAACCAGCAGGATACCATACAACAAATTTTTATGCAGAAGTAACGGCCATTCATATTTCACTTCAACACCTTCTATACAGAATAGACAAATTCAAAAATGCTGTGATATTTTCTGATTCTAAAGCAGCATTATATGCAAATAGTTCATATAAAATGAGGTCAATCCAAATTAAAGAATGTCATAAAATGATCCAACAACTTCAAAAACTACAGAAAAGAATAATATTACAGTGGATACCTGCACATTGTGGAACTGCTGGAAATGAATCAGCTGATTTTCTTGCCAAAAAAGGTGAAAATTTAATTCAGAACAAAAGTAAAAACTTACCCTTTACATCCATAAAAAGATTAATCAAAAGGAAATATGAAAACAAACAAAACCAATCAATATCTAACAAAGCCAAGGATGAGAGATGGAACATTTTAATTCAAAATCCAGAAATTATTCCAGAAACACCACATAAAGCTGCAGTAGCAAATTTTGGATTACTTACAGAACATGATTATTTGGCCAGACACTTACACAGAATAGGAATTTATACAAGTCCAAATTGTCCTCTGTGATAGGAAGAAGAGGAAATGACTGAAGATCTTTTAACCTATGAAGCCCTACCTGCCGGACCCACTACACAGAAATATTGGAGAGCAAGAGAGCTAATGGCTTCATTGCCAAAGCCTAGTATTTGAAAACAACAACAATTTAAAATTTCTAAAGTTTGCTGACAGTTCAACATTTTAACAATGCTCCAAAATATTCCCTTTCAAAGCTTCAGTAATATAAAGTTCTGATACCCAAAACAGCTTTTGGAAAGACTGAGGAAGGAACTTAAATTACTTTACCAAGATAAGGTGTAAATCTTCAAGCATCATTGAAGTCTTTAATAGATAATACGGATGACCCATTTAGTGATGCATACAAACTGTTTAGCCTTGTTCTTAGAATACCGTCCACTGGTTGTGCTGCAGAACGAAGTCTTTCATGCATAAAGGGAATAAAAAATTACATCATACACAGCTTGGGCAATAGCAGATTAACATGGTTGGCTACTATTTCTATTCACAGGGACATACTCACTGAACTAATCAAAATTTGGCCCTTCTACGAAGATATTATAGTTGCTTTCATGAGGATGAAAAACAGACAAATTAAATTTATATATAAGCATTAAGGTGAGTCTTATTTTAATTATCTAGTAAGTGAAGCAGTGAGCAGTAGCGCCTTTCTTTTGTTTTTTATTGCAGTGTTGTAAATTTTGTTTTCTGTTTTCCCTCCCACTCGAAGTTTATCAGCCGCTTAATTTCGTCTCTATTACGATTTCATACACAATCATTAGCCTACTTTAAATTTGTCGCATTGATCATATGACAGTAATAAAGATTTTGCAAATTTAGCTTATCCGATTTTCCGAGTCACCTAATCAGTTCTTCCAGAGCTGCGCCTAGCTATCCAGCTGCATGTATTGAAGTTGAATGTTAGATTTGTGCAATGCCTCTATAGAGAAGGTGCTACTATCCACACTACTGAAACATTCAAACATCTACATATCCAATAAAAAACATCCTTCAATCAGATCAATAACATTTCATAAAGCTATGCGACGTAACTGAACCAGGCAACAATTTGGGGTTAGAAATTGCACCTAGACTTTAGATCTACAACAATGCCAAGTGCTGTAGTTGTAACAATATATCTCATAAAAACATCAAGAGATATTCAACAAAATGAACTTTTTTACATTCAAATCAGCAATGGCTGTATTGTTGTCATTTCTTTGAGCATTATGTCATGAGTTATTATATAACTTTACTGCAAAGTCATAATGAGAAACCTGGTCAAGTATAATAACTGTGTAGGGCTTCACAGTGTAGGATGAACCGGCAAATAAAAAGAAAAAGAAGAAAGAATTTCTGCTCTGTATATTTATAATTGGCAATATACTGAGAGTTTAAGAATGTCACATTTAGCATCAGCTGTCTCTGTCACAGCCTTGCTGTTCACTTACATAAAACCACAGATGAAGTTGTCTCAACTCTCTCCATGTAAACAAGAACCATTGTAATATATATGTTTAGGGATGGACCTCTCTATGTATAATACGCTAAACACAAAACTTAGAATTGAGGCTCTCACAAACTAATAGTAATTTAAGTCCAATCCAGGATTAAATATACAAATTTCAGTTTCCAATGATTTACTGTGGATCACTATGTTCTAGGTCATTTACTTTATTTCCTCAAGTACTTAGCTAAAAACAATGCTTTGTTGGCAATTGAAATTGGAAAATTTGCAACATATATCAGTCAGTAAGTACATCAGACAAGAAACTGTTACCAACAATTTTAAAATAATATGTATTTAAAAGATATTAATATTACCTGAGTAACTGTGTATGCAGTAACCATTAGCAGTTGAGAAACCTGTAACACAACCAATAAATGATGTCATGAAGACAGTAAACCATGCTATATGTAGAATATATGACATGCGGTTTTGAATAACAAATTAAGAACATGGATTGCAGGGAAATTAAATAAACATACTGGGTAAAGGTGCACTTTAACGGCATACAGTTTTGTTGGTAAGGAATAACGTCACAGAAACAAGTTGTTGCTCTGAAATATACAAATACAGTGAAATGTTTCCTATGGATTTTCTATTTCTTATTATAAACTAGTGATACTGTAATCAGGAATACTGCACAGTAAGCTTAATAACTGAATACAGAGAAACGTTAAACTAAGAAAGAATTTTGCCACTCCGATACCTTTGCTACAATTCCTTTTGATTTAAAAGGTTAGTAATAATAATAATGATAATAAACTACCAATTTTCTATCATTGTTACCGTGAAGCTGTTGAGAATAGAGTAGTAAGCAATGATCCATGGGAACAGTTACCTATTATGTGTTTCATATGCAAAGAGTTCTGGAGTGCAGCAAATCAGATAATGTATCACACTCAGTGTTGCCAGATTGTTACCTCATTCTTTTTATATTTCCCTCTCCATCTGTTTCGCACACTCATACAACATGCAGGTCTACTTGGCACAGACATAAGGGGTAACCAAATTAAACTTTCCAAACTTTTACAATGATGCATTTGCCAAAATCAAAATTGGAAAAAGCATTTTTGCAAATTATGTATATTTTTAAAAACTATAACTATAGTTTATAAACTCCCTGTTTTTCTAATCCAATGGAACTGCCAGTGGCTCATCCATATCGCTCTCAATGTCATATATGTCAACAGAGAATTCGTCGTTGTACCTGTCTTCATCGTCTGAGTTACAAATTTATGATTATAGGTTCCAAAATCTCGTCCCGTGCTATTTCTCTCTTAAAATTATCTTCTTGAAGGTTTTCTGAATGCCTTACGCAGTTTTTCCAGTCCTGCTGTGTTACCTTGTATATTTCTTTGTGAATAAGTCGTTCAACGTCTGTAGGTTTAAAAGTATTATTTCTGCTTGCAACCCTCCGTTTTATTTGAGCCCACACCAACTTAATTGGATTATATTGGCAGTGGTAAGGTGGGAGGCATATTACCTGGTGTCCCATTTCAATTGCAAGTTGATCCAGCAGATTCACTTCCTCCTTGTTTTTAAACGGAAGTACTCTTTGCAATAACTCATTTTTAGTTTCTGTTTCTGAAAATTCAGCCCCCCCCTTTTTGTAACCATTCAACAATTTCGTTCTTCCTGCTGACCGAATTTGGTATTTTATATGCAATAACTGAATGATATGGTGCATTATCCATTAAAATAATGCTTCCCTCTTCTAAATAATTTAAGAATCTGTTGAGAAACCATTCTTTAAATGTATCAACTGTCATCTCTTCGTGATAGTCTGAGGTACTTTTGGAGAGAAAAATCCATGTGCTCTCTGGCAGGAACCCTGTCTCAGCAGATCCAGCATGACAAATGATGAGCCTACGCCTTTTCCAACAGGTGCCTTTAGGGCCCCCTGTTTTGAGGAGTCATGCCAGAATGAGTGTGGTTCTTATTTACCCATGTCTCTTGCAAGTAACAGATAGGTCTTGCAATACCAGGATGTATAGTTGGAAATTCACCCTGGTCATAAAACTTGAACACTATTCCACGTACAACGTCCTTGTCAAACTCACTTAAATTTGTAACCCTCTTCGGAGGAACAACATCTTTCCTGGGCACTACTGGGATCAAAGATTCTTGCCTCTCCACAAATGCGTGCAAACTTGCTGTATCTATTCTGTATGCTTTAGCAGTAAGCTGATGACCATTTATGAAATCGAGCTGATTTTTTTTATTTGTCATTGCCCAATATTTTAAGAACTTGTATATCTTAAAAGTAATACTTTGAGCCTGACTTCGCAATACCTGCCTATCCTTAGTAAATAAACACTTCTTATCCAGGCTTCATTCATAAACATAAGCATAGAGCATTTCGCAGGTTAGCAGAAAATGATGTGTTTGCTCTGGTTTGAATTTAACACTGCAGGACTCCGATTAGTTGTTCACCTAGTTGCGCTCAAGGACAAACACCTTCCCATTTAAAACCCATAATAAGCTCGGTTTCCTTACGTATTACAGTGTCGCTAGTTTGCCTACGTTGTGGTGGTATTTTCCGCAAAAGAATGCTTTGGATTTTGGCAATGCTTGAGCCATGAAGTCACGCCCGTCATATTGCTATGCCGTTAAAGTACACCTTTAACAAGTTCTGTTATATCACGTCTGGGAAAATAAGATATTCTACATTTGCTAACTTTCGCACATCCTCTAAAAACTTGTTAAATACGAGAGTAGTTGTTGTACCTGACCTTCATGGACGTAATCCATGTGGCCCTGACCATTACAACTCTACCAGAGACGGCAATGCGAACAGAGTTAAATACGTCACAATGGTGTACGCTACATTGGGAAGAACAATTTAATTTAAAAAACTGAGAGTTTATTCTTCCAACATTCAATGAAACATATACATGTCAAAATTATTATTAGACGATACTTGCTGTAACAACATTTGTTAAACTCCTTCAGGACAATGAGGCTAACACAATCTCTTTGTTTTGTTCATTTGATCACGTCACTAAGCAGAGAAGAAAACAACTTCACCAAATCAACATAAATCATTTTAACTACCACTACCATACATCAAAACATGACTTTTTTATTACTACCATCAAACATATACATCAGTAATTATTTTAACCTGAAGTACAACTTTGGACAGACCACTCAGTCAAAATTATTAACACTTTGAAATGCCGTTCTTATTGATCCGTATTCCCTCAGAGTCCTGATATTTTCAACTTAGCTGTTTGCTACTTCTTTTCTCAGTGTAGCTTACTTTCTTATATTAAAGTCCGCTCGCGAAACCGACATACCATTATTTACACAGACTACATTAAAACAACTGCCAACTTGAATATATCACGGCCTAGTAGACACCTAGGAGAAATGATACATAAGGAGCACTAATCTCTGTTTCATATAACCTTGCCCCGGTAAAATGCATCATTCCGCGTTCAACTATCTTCCCCCTCAACCTAATTGGCTTTCGCACCATAGGCCATAGGCGGTGCCTTCCCGTCACATTAAACCTGCAGTAAACGTCATAATAGTTGCCGGGAAGATAAATAAAATCATACAAATAAGGATATGAAGGCATGCAAAAATACAAGTTTATAATGAAACTGAGTAAGTTGAAACTCCGTGACTGAGCAATGAAACTGAAACAAGTTTATAATGAAAGGCCTTTGGCCTTTCCCACTGTTATTTTTTAAACCAGCACACATACCTTTAAAAAATGCTTGTTTTTCAGTCTTAAAAGTCGTGTCATGCCATAACTTACTTTTCGTGTGTTCTTCGTGTATATTTTGCGATTTGTATCTCGGTACAGTCGTATTGTCCTTAAATATTATCTTCGCCACACAGCAATATCGCCTCTGTCTTTAAGCACATTTTTCTTGCCTCTTTTTTCCTTCACAAATCCCAGCTGTATAAGCAATCTGCTGAAATTTGGTAAATCCGCATCCTCATGTACAGCAGATGAAATGTTACTTATGTTAGGGAGCTCGTTTCTAAAGAAAAAAACTATGCACATGACGACACACAACACTTTTCACGTATTTCTCCGAGCACGCACTTTTGCTTATTCCTGCTTTTGCCTGGAGTAGTAAGTTTTCCTGTTTTCTCTATTTCACATCGTGATGTTCCTACGGATCTAACACTCACACCTGTAACTTCAGAGCACAGCTGTTCGACTTCTCTCACTGACAAAGACGGATTCTTCTCTGTGAGTGCATTAAACACATGCACTACACTTCTTTTTTCGCCTGTTTTTAAAGAATTATCCTTGCAATACTTCAGCGAAAAAATGGCGGTAGACTCTGCTATTATACATATAATAAGTACACGTGCAATAAACGATCAATAAAATAATTAATCTCTCTCACTGAGCACAACACACTGTCAAATGGCGATGTATGACTAATCCAGTTCAAAACAAGGTCAGTGGTATAAGTCATATAAACAAATGTCACCACTACCGCTAAATCACGTGCTATCATGCCGTGTGAAACACGTGCTTGAGAACAAAGGAACCTCCTCTTTACTTCGTTTAAGAATTAACAGGCACTTCAGATAAATTAACTCTATTGCATAATATATTTAATTCAAACAGTTACGAAAATATAAATTTGACAATTCTCTTCTAACATATAAAGATATATCACCATGTTAAATAACGAACTAATTTTTACCGCACGACAGTCATTACCACAACAGCAGCCAATGAGAGGTGATTAGGTCACGTGACCGTTAAGAGATACAGGGCACGCTTATGAGAAACAAGGTATAGCTGTGGTTACTTTTCTTGTATCCCAAGAGTAAGTGTTTAACAGGAATCAAGTTTCTACTTTCGGAAATAGCAGAGCGTGAATTAACAGATATAACAAATATAAGTTCTTGTATTTTCACAGGTAAGACATTTGTTTCATGTGTACCGATCATGACCAAAGCTCATACAAATCACAGGTTTATGATGAAATACTACTTTTTTGTGTTATTCTGAAGGCATTCACAGCTATAATATCCTACATATTGTTGCAATTAGGGTTGTAAGCAGATGGGGATGTTACTTTCAACCCTAAATAACAACGGGGAGCGTAGCTATGATATAAGGAGTTGTGGAACGACATGGAATTTGTTAGGAATGATACTCAAGAGTCAACCATAACTCAGCTTTAAGATACAAGGGGGCAGTAAATTAAGTTAATACATAATTTGCAATATCTTAGGGAATGTCTTGACGAAGGCCTGAGGGAGCCGTCCTGCAGCAAGCCCAGCGATGCACTCACACTAAAAGCCCCAACCAAAAAGCGCTCACGTTCGTTACCTTTAATAATCTAAATGCCCATCTTCCAAAAATGGTGGCAACTTGTTTACTAAGCAGCCCTTACATCAGCTGGTTCAATCCAGCGCACTCCTGCCGTTTCAGCTGTCTGACCCAATTCTCTTAATTTGCATATTACAGAATCACTCTAACAGTGATCATTACGACTTTGGTTTTCCGGAAAATCTGTTTTGGTAGTCCAAAGTACGTATCCTGTCCGAAATATACCAGTCATTCCACACGTGTAACAGATGAAAAGTTAAATCTCAATAATGCCAAATAATGCTTAAATATCGCTCGGCCGATACACGTAACAATATGCCATGGTTTTGGGTCTTCAAAACATAATTTTGTTATCAAAATTAACCTTATAAATAAGACTAGTACGTTGGTAGCAGGTTTCCGAAGTGATAACATTTAGATTATAAACAATTTTAAGGTAATTTTATAAACGTTATTATCTTCTGTTTGACTTTATATTGACTTCTTCTGTACTAGACGAGTGTGATAAATGTGTAAAATCGTGTGCTACAGGTATCTCCCATTTCTAATGTAAACAATGTCCGCTGTTTGTCGGGTCGTAATGATAGCAAAACTCAGATACATTGAACATGCCTTATATTTATGTTACACGCATTATTACTAGTAATATACCCACCACCACAACTACACTGACATCTATAATTTTGTTTTTATTTTAACTTTATGTATTAACATTGATAAGTAGTCAATCTCCAACATTTGTAGATTACCTCAGAACATACATTACAGTAGGTCAGTAATAAAGTAGAACATCAATTCATAGTCGTATGTCATCTGTCGTGTGTATTACAAATTTAAATGTTGAAATGAGTGTTAAGGAATTCCTCCAAATTGTACAAGCACTAAGCATATAAGAATGACTTTAACACTTTCTTGAATTCTTTTGATTTACCTAATAGTTTTAAGTAGTTTACAAGATTGTTGTAAGTTCTTATTGTGGAGTAGTAACATTCCTTCTGGAACAGTTCTAAGTAATTTGTTGCCTACGAGACTGCCTGCTTTTCTTGTCGTGTGGACATGCACAACAAGTTTTGTTGTCAAGTTATTATAGTTATTTGTATGAACTATTTGAAAGATTTGAACTAATCTATAGAGAACTCATTGACACCATAAAATGCTAACTATTATAACAAGAGGTTGCCAAATATCCAGCTAAATCAGAAAATATTCCTAATTATTTTGTGCTCAAGACTGTAAGTAATTCAGAACTGACAGTTTGTTGTCATTTTATTGGATATTGTTTCTCTAAAGCTAAACTGCAATGACTTGGGAATATAATACAGGGTATATAAAAATAAATAAAATATAAATGTGTATATAAATGTATATTGGGGTGTTTAACTCCTTATAATATTTATTACATTCAACTTACAGTTAAGTACCCAACCGAGGCGGGCGTATAACACTATGTATCTGATAACCCAGTTGTATCCTGATTTCCCATATCTTTAAACTTATTGAGTGCTAAGTACTTTTTATTCTCATGATTTTACTCTTCCTGTTTGCAGTCTGTTTGCTTACTATAGTACACACCAACAATACCTTGTCTTCATAATCTGACATATCATTTAGAATAGGAACTTTATAAGTTGAAGTTTTTCTGAGTTTAGGAAAATGATATCTCTAGTCAGAGAGTAAACTGTATATTGCAAGTTAAATGTATGTAACAAGGAGGTGAAGTTAGTGTTAATTATATTGTCATTGTGTTAACCTTAAAATCTCTGTAAGTAATTGGTTTAACATTCTCAGTTTAAGCAGATGATATAAATCTTTGTAATTTGTTTATAAATGCTCGGGAGTGTCCTGTGGTTGCTCTAAGTTATACATCAGTTTATACCAAACTCTACTTTTCTGAACTATATTCAAATTGTGTTTTTCACAAAACATGCAACATTTATACTGGTGAACTCCATTGCACTATAAACAAATATACTTACTTCTCCATAACGTAATCTAGTTCTACAAAACCTGGAACATAATATATAAATATGGTTACTCACATTTTTAGCTCTGCTTGTGTTATCTGTGCTCTGTTAGCAAATTATCAACATATTACAATTTAAATCTTGTATATGTATACTTAGCTCCTCCATTTTATTGGAAACAGTGATGATTTCGAAGGTGGCTTGGATACACTGTTTCACTTCCTGACATAGTTGTAGCAATATGAACTACCTTTAGGCACCTCCGTAACTTGCAATACTGTGGTTTGAGGACATCTCATAGTTGATTTATTAGGATTACAGAGATAAACGTTCCAAATCTGATTCACATCCTCTTCTGAAACAGCAGGACACGCACTGCTTTTCTCTTTGCCAAAATGAGTATCCAGAAATTGTGTGTACCATCTGTAAATATAGTTGTCGGAAGGAGGCTCCTTCCCGTATTTTGCCTGAAAATGGCACTGGACTTTTGTAACAAATTGGTGTTGATTATATTCAAAACTATAAAAAGCGTTCTCCTTACCACTAACCCCAAATCAGTTAAACACTGCTATTACTGCCATCTGGTGGTAACATATGTTCTACAATGGATGTATAACAGAACTTGGACAGTTTGTCTAGACATTACTACAACAATAAAAATGGTATATATTGTACATTCTCAAAAAAAAAAAAAAAAAAAAAAATGTAGAAATCACGAAACCCTGACAATTATATACGGTGAACCTGTATTTAATTTTGGAAACATTTGTATAATAAACCTCCATTTCAATGTCAGATAAAATGTTGGGATTACCATGAAATGAAATGTGAACCTCCAATAATTAAAATATTTCCCAAATCTTGTTCAGACCTTACACGCAACATATCCCCATTGCTTAGAGTTACCTGCCCTCAGCAAATCCAAATGACTGGTAATATTTACAGATAAGATACACATTTTTAAATGGTGAATACATAAAAGAATAATCTACACTTACAAAGTATTGTGCTGGACACATAGGCAACTGGGCATACCCGCCAGGTGGAAAAATACAAATATTTACATACACATAATTTTTTTTTCTGAAAAGTCATAACTTGTAACACATGAAAAAGAAAATTAAAGGACAGGAAATGGTAATGGATTAATGCGGATTGTTTTTTAAGTATCCCACGCTGAATGAAGTCCATAGTTCTATAGAAACACACTGTTGCACCACTATGAGTTATGTCATATAGTTTTGGGAGACACTTCACAACACATGGTCACTGCAGGTTTAAAATTACTGCTTTAAATTTGTCTAACATGGACGTAGCTGTCACAAGTATTGTAAATTTTTATGTTGTGGCTTTCAAAGAAAGAAGGAAAAAAAATTGTCTGTGCTTCCTGCTTCAGCTTGATATTTGTACTTAGTCTTTTTAAACAGGGAAACCGATGAAGAACATGTTCAAGTGTACTGTGCTCTTTGGCATTTCTTAGAAAAGCCAGTACTGAAGAGCCGATGAAAAACTTGAAAGTGGAGTTTATAGTTTTTAGAATAGTCCACTTAGCTTACACTCGCCTACCTCAGCTGGGTCTGAGTTCTTGCAGGTGAGTAAAGGTGAACACGAAAGAGTGACTGAAAAGTTATTAAGTTTGCTGGGTAGAGTTGCTTTGTCTTTTACCCATGGTTTCACAGCGATAGCCATGAGTCCATGAAGTTGAGGAGGTCGTCTAGAAAGATTGGGTGCCTCTCCAGACGGGGTAGTCTTGGACGCCACTCCTAATGTGATACTTGGTCATCTGGGGAGCCCTGCTTCTCCCAGGAAAGAGTAACTGCTAGGGTCCCTGGCCTCTGTGGTGTCTCCCCCGCTATCTCCTTATGTTGGTGGTGTTTTCTGATGCTTCGACGTGTTTGTTCATCTAAACTGCAACATAAAAACAAATTATCCAGAGTTAGGATTGATGTACATGAATATTTTTATGGGGTTGAGGATGGATTAAAGTTCATGGGGATATAAGGAAATGGAAGGTCTTTTCAGGTATCACATTACAATATGAATATTTCTTATATCTAGTTACAAATTATGGTTATATATAATTAACATAAATGGAAAATGTATGAAATTATGTGGAACCATTAATTAGTCTTAGGGGAAGAAGAAAAAAAAATTGTGTGTTGAAATTTATAGAGTAAGCGAAAATGAAGTTTTATGCTTGACTTATGGCTGGGTGACATAAACAAATAAATTATGGAAACTGCATAGATGTTCCATTTAAATATGGTTGTTCACATAGTAGTGATAAACTTGAAACAAATTACAAGTATTATCCATAGAACCATCATACAATTGAATTAAACATAATCATCAACAATATTTACTACAATTTAGCATTTTTCAAAAATTATGTCTAATGACTTAACATAATAGCATCTATATACTTGATTAGGCATATGCCTAACAAATGTGTACTGCTGTCATATAATCAGTCAAATATCAGAGTTAACCATGGCTTTTTATTTTGTTACAATTAATGTTGTTAGTGCTACCGGAGTAACTGTTTCTAGAGTTACGTAACATACTCTCATAATACATGGTGATGTATAATGTATTATTAAGTATTATACATGATGTATCATGTTGCCTCTATCCAACAAAAACCGTAGCCTATAGACGTCTAGTGTGCAGAAATGATTAATGTGCATCAATTAACTAAAATAATAAGAGTTAAATGACGAAGCCTGGAACTCAAGTACTTACGATAGTAAGTCGCTACAAATGGTGTATCTCGGATGTGAGAGCCCCTAGTAGTATACCGGGGAAATATACAAGTCAAATGGAGAATTTTATTTCAGCAGGGAACATTGGCCATGGTAGCTCAAAGGTTAAGAGCAACTGGACAGAAACCAGGAGATCGTGTTTCGAATCCCGGCCAAGGCATTGAATTTTTCATTTTGACTATCCTTCAAGTTTAGGTATTCTTTGTCTTTTTTTATTTTTTTTCTGAAGTATTATTGGCTTTTCCAAGAAATTAGATTGGTGATGGAATCAGCCAAGTTGTTATTTGCTGTCTCCAACTTCTTTTCCATTTTCTCGGTGATGTTGTCATTTGCCGTCTTCATTTCCGATGTCAGTTCAGCCTTCATTTCCATCATCTTCTCCAAAATCTTTTCCAATGCCGTGTCCATGGTTGTAATGTTCGGTGATGTTGTCGTCCCGCTTTCTGACACCAGTGTGACTTTGTGGGTTCGTGAAATGAAAAGTCCAATTGCACCACTCAAAAATGTTCTTTATTTCCACCGACCTACAGTTAAACACTTGCCAATTACACGAATTACGTAATGCACACAATTACGATTCACCAGTTCGTCCGTTACAATTCCACTTGCACTTGCGATTACGTAAACTCCTCCGACGCACATACACAGTCCGTCCCCTCACTGGGTATTCTGCACAGCTGTTCGCCAAACACTGACTGACTTCCAGCTCGACGTGTTGCTTATATAGTGTCAGCTGACCAATCTAGAAGTTTCTGGTTTCAGTGAATCACCGCGAAAATTCCAGAAGACTGGGGAAGGGGAAAGAGGCGGCCAGCGACAAGTGACACTGACCAACTTACTGTACAGTAGACAGACATTTACACATACACAATAGTCAACAAAAAGAAGCACATCTTCGTGCTAAAATCTCACGATGCATCGGTAATTTGTCTTCATCATTAATATCTCAGCATCTCAATATCTCTTATACAACATAACTGATATACCAACGTCCATAACCAACACTTCGCAATTAATTTGTCTTATAGAAGGCAAAGTTAAAATTAGCTATACTAGGGGGAATCTCGCAATTTTTAGCCCTTATCCTAGTATTGCTTTACTGACATCAGGGTTTAGCTCATCGCAAAATAATGGTAGGGAACTTCATCCTACATTATATACGAATAAAATTTATCATAAGTGCACAATATCTAAGTGCTAGATACGCTCTTAAAATATCTTGGGACTGAATCTAAGAGTTGGTATCAGCAAAACTATAAGTATATATTAGTCGTCAGTTCACATTCTCTCTTAAATCACACAAATACACATGGTTCCTGACAGTCCTTGCCTCAGCAATCATTACAAAAGATTATGACATTTAAACACACATGACGCACACTTAGTGGTATAGGACAGTAGTCTTACAGTTGATAATGATCACTCTATGACAGTAATGTCTTACGGCGGTGCAAATGGAAACAAGATGACCGAACATATCATCTTTAAAACAAAATTCCCAAAAATATGTTTTAGTGAAACCAGAAGCAATACTTCACTATCAATGTAATTGATAATTTATATCTATGGTGCAAAATTATAAAATAAATTCAAACATTATTCAAGGTGGCTCTATCAATTGTACTGATTTGGATTTCTGTTGGTGGTTATTCAAATTGAATATCACCTTTAAAATATTGTGAGCAAATAACAGATAGCTTACACGTGATATAAAAACAGTGTGATTATTATCATACGACTCAGCGGTTCTTCACAGAGGGTTTACATCCTATGGTGCAATCTTGTGCAACCCAAGAATGAGTCTTTTTATTTTTCTGTTCATTTAACAGAACACATATGAACTGGCAGGTCAGTACCACTGCTTACTCTGATCACTGAGTCATCCAACCTGTCTCAACTTGTTAATTCCTGCTAAACCCTTGAGCTTACCATGAAATGAAATTTGAACCTGCAATAATTAAAATATTTCCCAAATCTTGTTCAGACCTTATACGCAATAATATTTTGTAGTATATATGTGTTTCTTTCTTCACAAATTTGTTTCTGAAAATAAGATCTACATCTGATTCGACATCTATTTGAAATGGATGTCAAAATAGAAATCAAAGAAGAGGATCCACTCACAGATGACATAACCTCACAGAATGAGAGAGACTTCTTTCAGAAGGTTGTTTCTATGAAGACAGGTACTGATACTGTACTTCTGCATACTGATTGTGACATGACAGTCAAAACAGAAATTAAATCAGAGACTCCTTTTATCGAAGAACTTGTAAAACAGATTAAGACTGAAACAGCTATATGGAGCAACAACTGCGAGATGGATAAATCCAATGAAGTTGAACAGCATGAGGGAGAATTTCTTCCAGAGAATCCTGAAATGATGGATAATAAATACAACAGTGATCATGAAATGTATAACAAAATAGAAATTAAAGAAGAACCTTGGTGGCTGGAAACAGCAACATCATCAGTTTGTGATAATACTAAGGTAAGTTATCTAGAAGTCTATTGGATATTTGACATATTCTACATATGAAACAGGCTCAGTAAGCTAAAAGTAACCTACCCTAAATAACAAGTGGACAATGGGCTACTTATAAGTGACACATGTAATCGAAGCATCACATTTATTGTTACAATACATTGTACTAATACCCACATGATGATCATAAAATTGATTTCTTTGTTGTTTACTTGGATCATGAACAAGAGTGCTTTGCATTATAAAGTTACATATATGGACACTACATCAGTGTAAGATATTATCTCTGCTTGGTCCATACCTGCTAGCTTAACAACTAAATGGACAAATGAATATAATGTGCCTTGCAGTTCACTGTGTTATGTGGTTTGTGTAACAATGCATTTTTCTTTATATATATGCCAATGTTTGCAAATCTTTCCAAGATGGATTGAACATGCAGCTACAGTGCCCTTAACCCTTATGTATACATTTGAATGCAGTGTTATGTAGGGAGTAATCTGTCACCTCTGTAGTGTGTGGTAGTGTGGCTGCCTCACATTGAAGAGGCTGCGAGTTTGAATGTCCATCAGGGTCAGTTACTTGAATTATGCAAAATAAGGCTTGAAGCTTTCCTATTGAAAATTTTTTTCAAGTTTTTCTCGGGAAACAAGTCAGATGAAAAGACAATGGAAATCAACGTTTCTGGTGCATACAACCCTCCCATCAGGATATTTATTAAATTAACCACAAATGGATCACTGGATATAACAAAAATATAAACAAAGACAAAAAACTATCAGTTTTGGCATTACTAAATTTTCAGTGAATTAAATGTCAGGTGCGGAGATGACGTATGTTACCTAAGTACTTAAATTGACTATCAAGCTGTATAGATCTTTGTTCCCTAACTACTTAAATTGATTATCAAGCTGTATAGATCATTGATCCTTAGGTCGACGGATTTCCAATTTTAAGCCTGATATCCCAGAGGAGCTTATTGAAATCCAGCATCACGAATAAATGTGGTTCTATCAGAGAAAATGGCCAAAGCCTCCTTAACTCTCCACCCACAGTAACTGTTGCAAAATGATTATGCACTTTGCCAGGATTTTCTCTTATCCTAGAAGATGAATTTACACTTAAGTTCTATGGACCCCAAGCAACTTTTAGCATCCTTTTTCCCATTTCATTTAGCATTTTTACGAGCTGTGTTGGAGATGGTCAATAAAAAATAGGAACAAAGAAAAAAGTGTTAGCTGGAACAGTATAGCTTAATGCAGCGTGACCTAGAAATCACAGAACAGATTGATTGCTCTCAGTTTAATCATAATGGACATCTGTGATGCATTGTTAGCAGTGTATTCCTTGTGTCACTTTAGTATATAACTCAGCAACAGTGCATTGTGTGACGTATGTTCATAACACTGTAGGTGTCAGTTCCTGCAATGTAACCCAATAATTTAAAACACCTCCTGGATATTATTATGTACAAGTATGAAAAAAGAATGGTGGTAGGCAGCTTTAAACTTAAATTAGGCTCTAGGCTCAAAAACTCAATGCAAGGTTACCTCAACGTCAAAGAATCCTTGTTAGGTCTCTGGGGACTATGACCTCACTAGACACCACTTCAGGTTTCACTGAGGACCCCATATGGCATGCAGGCACCCAATACAACAAAGGAGCAAATCCTGACAGCAGCTAAAGCTGAGCTCCAGTAATCCTCAATCAGAGAGTGTTGACCTTTAAGTCTACCTATCAGAATGAAGAAACTTATTTATAGTAAGGTGTAATGGGTATTCTGTTCTACAAAAATAGCTTAGAGGAGTAACTCGCACACTCTAATGTACTTCCTATTTAAACCAAAACAAAAGCAATGCCCTACAACTACCTATACATGAATTTTCGTAGCTGTAGTTGAAGCCTATTAAAGGTGTGCATGAACCAATACCATTCAGGCTTAATAAAGCCCGCCAGCAGAGATTGACGGACCAATGAACTGTAATATCGTAGTGCTGTTGTTTCGTGAGTTGGTACTCCTCCTACAATGGGTTTATTTATTTATTGCTCTTTCTTATGTGAAGTTCAACTGTTGTGCAGTCGGTTTACGTATAGCAGTATGTTATTTGAGTACATAAAAGTGCCCTAGTTAGATCTCTGGGAGTTTATGACCTCACTAGGCCCCAATTTAGGCTGGTAAGGCACCCCGCATGGCTTGCGGCACCCGGCATTTCTTTATTTCATTTTATAATTTACGTCCTCCAACGTTAAGTCGTATCGGACCGTGAGTGGAATGGTGTAATGATACTCAAATGAGCCCGGGGTACATAGAGCTTAGAATTACACGACATTTGTCTTTCAGGATAAGGGAAACCCTTGAAAAATACCTTATCCAGGTAACACACCCTGACCAAGATTCGAATTTGGGACCTCGTGAACGTGAATGAGACAAGCTAACACCACGCTACCGAGGCAAGTGACACTCGAGCTGACAACAAAGTTAACCCACATATCAGCTAAAGCTCAGTTCCACATAATCGTTCCAAGTTATTTATCCTCTCCTCAATCTCCTCTCCTCAATCCCGAGTAACTTAACAGTTACCTCCTAAACAAATTTATACGAAAAGCCCCCATGCCATCTAAAAAATTCGGAATAAAAACCCCTACCTACTGTTAAACCCCTAACGGGTATTTACGCAGGAAAAATCTTCAGGCTGAATACATCCGGCCAACATGCGACTGGACTGTATGCCAATGAGTGTAGCTGTGGAAGCTAGAAATTGGAAGGTGAAGTGGACAAAGTGGAACATTTCCAACTCATTCTACTCGCGCTTATCTCTGTACGGGGATAGCTTTCCTGGTCGGACTTAGACTTTCCCTCTTTTCCTTAGGTTAACTTTGAGACACCAATTGTTGTCACCACTAACGATCTTGGATAGGTATGCTCAATGTAGTTTACGAGCCAATTGGTGGCGAGCAAGCAGAGATACACATATGTTCACCTGTTGACATTTTTGAGGTGTTAGAGCATGTGGTACCCATACACCAGCTTTTTGTAACTTGCCCATTGAATGCAAATGTCGCACGATGGTAGTATGGTTATAGTTCATCACATTTGTCAGCTCTCGAGTACACTGTCGTGGAATTTTAGACGATCTTCATCCCATCGTGTAGGTCGTCCTGAACCAGGAGAGTCACTCAGGTCAATACGGCCCTCCTTAGCGTGCGCTTGTCGAAGGCGTTTTCCCCAGTCTGAGCGCAAATGTTCCTGGGTGCCTCCGCTGTTTTCACACCTCTATTGAATTCAACGAGAAGAAGATGTCAGCAATGTTGCTCTTTGTCCACTTGACCGTCCACAGCTACACTATCATAAAATGACAATCTACGACTTGTGAACCGACTGCACAACACTTGAAC
The DNA here is from genome assembly GCA_030765055.1 of Mantis religiosa. Classification (NCBI taxonomy): domain Eukaryota; kingdom Metazoa; phylum Arthropoda; class Insecta; order Mantodea; family Mantidae; genus Mantis; species Mantis religiosa. Next base: position 218,363,836 of record CM060950.1, read on the forward strand.
CTCACATAAAAGTGACGATCCATATATAAACCTATAGTAAAGGAGTACCAACTCATGAAAGAAAAGCGCTACGAATGTATTCAACAATCTAGTGTTTAGTTTGTGTCACTTTCAATCCTATCACAACGTGGCTATCTTGTTTCGTCACGTTTCCAAGACGCCTCTGCTTGTACTGGTTTTGGTCTGATGGCGCGTGTCTGGCTGCTTCCCTTTCAGCGTGTAGATGGCAGGGCATGTTCAATTGCTATATATTTTCTCTTTTACAACTGCTCACGACCTTATATGGAATCATGGGGTGCTTTATATATCTTATCGATTGCAAAATAATTATAAGAAAGGGACTTATGTAAATTGGTCGCGGCACAGTTTTATAAAGCCATAATTTTGAATGGGAGCCATAAACGATTGTGCACGTGTTATACCATTTATTACTATAAAAACTGACTGGAGATTCAGGTATTTATTACTCTGCTTCTAGACGTCGTGGAGTACACATCGCCTGCGAGAGTTGCCAGCGTCCAGAACTTCGGAGTCAGCGAATTGCCACCATCAGGAGGGACCTTTCGGAAGCTCCCGGCAATTTCGCTAAACCTCCAGGAGAAGGCAGCAGCGTGCGAGCGACAAGAACAACCTCCAAGAAAACAGCCGGCCAGCTCCACATCAGCCAGGCGAGGTACAAGGCCTAAGCCAACGTCTTAAAAGACGGTATTTTAAGGCGCCTTCGGGTCCGGCCCTCTGTACCTCACGCTTATTAGCAAACCTGTGCTGACTGGTAAGTATACAGTCAAGGTTAGCTGTGCACTGCCGTAAGAAAGGGAACCATCCACCATTTCCACTCCAACCCGCCTTCCAGAAATGGAAGCCATCCCCAGTACTAGCACTGGAATCACCCACCCTGCTGTCGGGGCTCCAACCCTGACTGCAGGAAACAAACGGCCTCGCCGAAAGCCTTCAAAAGGCGTAAATGGCAAGGCCAAGAGATTAGCTGTCGCCAAACAGCAAACTGGCAAGGGCCCTTCCCGCGAAACACCACAGCGGGTAGGCAAAATTTCCGAGGGCGAGCCCTCAGACAACTCCTCCTCTGAAGAGGAATATTTCACTGACGGAACTGCGGTTCCAAGGCATTCATCCTCCAGGATGGAAGACTCCGATGGGGAACACAGCTCATCTAACATCTCTACAGATGTTGATGAGGCTGAGTTTCGCACCGTGACCAACCGGCGAAGGGAGAGAAAAGCCCCTCACCTGGAGACAACTGGCATGCCCAGTCGTTCTGGACCACCCAGGAGGCACATTCCTCCTGTGATCGTGGATGACTTCCGGGGCTTGGTGGGCTTTCTAAAGGAAGTCATGCCAACCCTGTCGGTGTCATGCAGGGTCACCAGGAGGAAGAGCCGCAATGTCTTCCAGGCGAGTAACGCCAAAGACTACCAGCTTATTCTAAGGGCACTGGACAGGAAGTCCATCCCTTACTTCACCTTCGGCCTAGATAAGAGCCGTGATGTCAAGAGGGTCATCAGAGGCCTACCAGTGGACACACCGGTGGGTGACATCATCGAAGACTTTAACCGCCAGGGCATTCAGCCCCGCTTGGTGAGGCAGATGACCAGACCAGCTCCACAGGGTCAGCCAGGCCCTGTCCCAATCCCACTCTTCCTCGTGATAGTGGAACGGGCCAACGATCCGGAAGGGAAGCTAGACGGAGTCTCTACGATCTGCTACCTCCGAGTAAAGATTGAGCCACTGAGGAGCTCTGGCGGTCCACCTCAATGCCATCGCTGCCTGGGATTCAACAACTCAAGCCAGTTCTGCAAGAGGACACCCCGCTGCCTCAGGTGCAGTGAAGCCCACGACAAGGAAGCTTGTCCAAGGTCACCCACAGATGTGCCCACTTGTGCTAACTGCAAGGGAGCACATGTAGCCTGCTACGGCGGCTGTCCTGCCAGAAAGGCAGTTATAGCAGCGAACAGGCCCACAGTGAGACAACAGCAACAGCAGAGGACCTCACCAGCGGGGGCGGACCCAAGACCGGTCCCATCAACCAGCTTCAGTGTGCCCACGACTCGGCGGGATGCCGATAGGCCAACAAGAAGTTACGCTCAAGTAGCACAAGGGGCCTCTGATGGACCTAAAACGTCACGGGAGACACACATCCCTCCCACACAGCCACACAAACAGAAGCGGGCCCCAGCTCAAAAACGAACCGACAACAATGGTAGGAATGGAGGGAGGCTTTCTCGGGAGCCCCAAAATCCTGCTGAACAGGAGATTCATGGCGAGCCCATGCCTCCTAGACAGCTTAGGGATGAAAGGGCGGGAGGAAGACCTGCACCCATTCGTTCCAGATCAGCCTCTCCTCACAACCAAGTCGCCCACACAAACAACGTTCCCATGACAGCTACACTCGACCTCACGGATGTGTTCAAGTGGCTGCAGCAGTTGTTGCAGACGCATGGACAGAAAATCTGCGAGCTCGTTGTGAAGTTCTTCACAGCCACAGATCCGGCCAGCAAGATGCTGGTGGCAATGGAGGCCATGGCCCTCCTGACCGCAGGCACGCAACAGCTCCGAGATGGCGCATCAAACTAGGTCACGTACCTCGTTTCGATTCGCATTTTGGAATGCCTGCGGCCTAGCAGGTCAGGGGAGCGAGCTGCTTCACTTTGCCCGAGACAATGCACTAGACATCATTCTAGTCAGCGAAACGCATCTCCGACCAGACATCCGATTCCGTCTTCCGGGCTACATCTGCCATCGTACGGATCGTCAGGGACGCCCAGGGGGCGGAACTGCGATCTTGGTGAGGCAAAATGTGGTCCATCAGCCCATCCAGCTCCCACCTCTACAAACCCTAGAGGCCACGGCCATTAGTATGCACCTTTGTGGTTTAGAGGTCTTGGTAGTCTCTGTGTATCATCCACCAAACCGACAGTTTGTATCCAACGACTATCCATCCTAGCCCTATATCCCTGTGCTATCATGGACGGCGATTTCAATGCTAAACATCAACGTTGGCATTGCGGTCGTCGGGCGGATGCAAGAGGCAATGAAATCATTCGCTTTATAGATGCAGACCCTCAACTTCAAGTACAGGGTCCCTGGCAACCCACTCATTACCCGCGAGGAGGAGGACTGCCCTCAGTCATAGACTTCGCAATCACAAAACATCTACCATACCATCTCACACTCACATCATTAAATGCATTACATTCAGATCACAATCCAGTGTTGACAGAGATCAACACAAGGGTTGCCAGTCATGACATCTCGCTTCAAACGCGAGAGGTTGATTGGGAAGGCGTCAGGAACTGCCTCCGCACTTCCATCCCGCCAAATCCCAAAATCACAAATATCCCAACCCTGGATAACGCCGTCTCATCCTTCACTTCCATCGTGAAGCGCACCACCTTTAATTTGACAGTCCATGCTCCGGCTCCTCTTCATCCTGATGTCCTCCCTTTGGACATCCTTCTTCTAATCCGGCGATCCTGGGCAGCACGGAGATTATATCAACGTCACCGCATGCCACATAATCGAGCGCTCCTAAGACGTTTACGTCGAGAGGTCAGTGTCCGTCTACGCCAGCACAAGGTGCAAGCGTGGGAGGACAAAATGGCCAGGTTGCGCGTCGAGGATGGCGATGTGTGGAGGATAGCCAAAGCCCTCAGAAAACACAGAGGTCAGTACACCTCTCCCATTCATGGCACCCAGGGCCTGGCCTATGAACCCCAAGCCAAAGCCAATGCTTTCGCTGACTATCTTGAGCGTACTATGTGTCCGAGAGATGACCCCCAGGACGATAACTTTTCTGAACGCGTCCGTCGGGAGGTGCGTCGTTTCTTACGTCACCCTCCTGAGAATGCGGAGAGACTCCCTACCATCCGTCCTAGTGAAGTCCAAGGCGTACTCCAACGTCTCAAACCAAAGAAGGCGGCGGGGCCGGACGGGCTGACTCCCCTAATGCTCCGCCATCTTCCCTTCAATGCGATTCTCTTCCTGACTAGGATTTTCAATATGTGCCTCACCCTTGGGTACTTTCCACGAGAGTGGAGAGAGGCCCGGGTGATTTGCATATTGAAACCTGGGAAGAATCCGGTACACCCATCCAGCTACAGGTCCATTAGCCTCCTCTCCACCCTTTCGAAAGTTCTCGAGAGGCTAATTCTTGCTCGCTTGTCCCCAATATTGGTAGACATTCAAGCCATTCCTGACCACCAATTTGTTTTTCGTCCTGTGCACTCGACAGTTCAGCAGTTGCTGCGTGTGGTGGAGACTGCCGCCCTGGGCTTCCAGGAAGGCGCCTTCACGGCCGCAGTTTCGTTGGATGTCGAGAAGGCCTTCTCTACGACATGGCATGCCGGACTCCTACACAAAATGATCCATCTGGGGCTCCCAACACAAGTGATCAACATTCTACACAGCTTCTTGCGACATCGCACATTTAAAGTCTCAGTCGCGGGGAAAACATCAACACTAAGGCCAGTGAGAGGCGGAGTCCCCGAAGGCTCTGTGCTATCCCCCACCCTCTTCAACGTCTTTATGGCAGATTTTCCCACAGAACCACGAGTCGAAATGGCACAATACGCTGACGACGTGTTTCTGTTCTGCAAGGACAAACACATTCTCAGAGCCTTCAACCCCATTCAAAGACATCTCCGCCTAACACAACAGTGGTGTCGGCGTTGGCGGATGTCCGTAAATCCGGACAAAAGCCACGCCATACTTTTTACAAAGCGCCACACCCCCGCAGACTGCCCCAACTTCAGCTACCGAGGTCGAAGGATAGAGTGGTCTAACTCTGTCCAGTACCTTGGTGTCAACTTGGATAGAGGTTTAACTTTTCGCCGACACATCAGGGACCTTTCGGCAAAGGTACAGGGAGCAATTGCTTCCCTGTACCCAATGCTGGGGTCTACCTCGATGCCAGTCCGCATGAAGTTGTACCTCTTCCGAGCGCTGGTAATCCCGGTGATGCTATATGCCTGCGAGATCTGGGGCATGGCAGCAGACAGCTGTTTAGCATGGCTTCAACGTGCACAGAATAAAGGACTGCGGTCTATTTATTCTGTGGGACGTTATTTCCCTACCAGGTTGCTCCACGAAGCATCGGGTCTTCCATACGTGGAGGATGAAATTAGGTGCCGGGCTTCAAAATTATACGCAAGTTTACCATCTCACAGAAGCGCCCTTGTCAGATCACTGGGAAATTATGACCCCACTAGACGTCGATCTAGACTGCATCGGGTCCCCCGTATGGCATGCGGGCACCCTAGATAACACAGGAGCTGAACCTATCAGCAGCTAAAGCTGAGCTCCTCATAATTCTTCCAAGCTGTTTGGCATCTAAATTTCTCCCCAACTAAATTACAAAATATTTAAAACAAAACAAAATGGGTGCTAAGTACTGCATCCTCTCTTTCGACCCGAAGGTACCTTGGTAACCTCAAAATTAACTTCCAATCAAAAACCTACATCACCTTCATCCTACATCTTTCATTAATAATCCTATCTGCGGTAAAACCCTTAATGGGTGGGCACGCAGCAAAAACCTTCTGGCTGTATACAGCCAGCCAGCACGAGCGTGCGAGAGCGAGCGAGCCAAAGGGAAAGGTATTTATTCAATTCAATTTACACTAGTTTCTCTCTCAACAACTAAATAATTAAGTAGTGAAAATTCTAAAAATCATAAGAAGTAATTTAACGGAGAGCCCTACACCGAAATGTACATATGTTTGGTTTTCCCAGCAAGATCTTACGACCATTCAACTTTCTATGATGAATTCCTAAAATTTTGATTGTTTTTCTAAATGAGGTCTTGCCACTTGTAAGAGTATTATCCAGTTTTATATATGAATGTAGCTTAGGAAATCTAGAATATTGCTTCCTGGTATAATGCGCATACATATGGCGGCGAATAGTGTTTTGTTGAAATGGGTCGAGGATCGTGAACAGGATATGTCACGATTGTGTTCAGGTTTATATTGAAAAGACAAAACATAATTTGGAAACCGCAAAAAAGAACATTTTCATAATAATATGTATAAAGAAACTGATAAAGCGCTCGTAGTAGATCACCTTTGTACATTTAACCATGAAAGAAATCCTGAAGTTAAGTTATTAAAACAATTAAATGATCCGATAGACTTAATAGTTTGCGAAAATATATTTATTTAAAAAAATAAATATCGCGTAATGAATTTTTAAATACAAGCAGTTACTTCGGTTTTCAGGTTTGTTTCGTTTTCAGATATTAGTTATAGTAGAAAAACATAAGAAAAACATAATAACCGAGATTTTCTTGAAAACGGGGTTTGTTTACTTTGGACTGAGGATGCAAGCGATTTGTTTGTGAAATCGATCTCTATTAGAAACAAGTATTAACACCAACTCTCTTAAAATAAGTGGAGCCTTTCTGTAATAAATAATTATGTGCTCCTCAATTTTTTAATTTTTCATGTATGAAAATATTTTTTTTAGGAATTTCATGAAAGTGTAACATATGAAGCTCTCATCAGATATTTAGACCAGTATATTCTGCATAGGCGTAAAAAATTGAAAGCTCTATGTAGGTATTATAGTTTTCTAGAAAAGTGTACCTAAAGTTTGAAAAAAGCAAGTCATGGTAAATGACAAAAGAATATAATATTGTGTGTTCGTGCAGCATACCCAAAATCGAAAACACTCTTGTTCCATATTCCTCACCCCAGTGGTCTCAGCTTCCTCTCTTCTCCTCTTTTCACCTCTCATCCAAATTCTTGCTTCCTTAGACGCTTCCTGCACCACTTCTTCTGCTTCTTTTACTCTTGAAGCATCAGTGTTTTCAAAGACACAGTCAAACTTTATAACTGGTCCCAATCAAGTTTTCCTAAATACAGCTCTTTTTTAGTAGCAACATCATTAAAACATACCACAGCATGCATTATATCAAATTTAGTAGTTTTGCTGCCAACATACACAGATTTTGGAAATATTTCGCAGATTAGAAGAAAGAAGTTCTCGTTTTGGTTTTGCGTGCGGCTATGTAACCTTTCATATTATTTCTATTTTCTCTAAATCTTCTGTTCATTAAATTTTGTACGTGTCTAACACACTTGCTTTTTCACTTGCACCCCTTGCTCATTGACATTGGCTTTTTGCGCCCTTAGAAAACCTTTGGAGTCCACATCGCCTATATAGTTCTGTTGATTATAAGCACAGGAGAAAATGCAGAGTAAAAAGGGGACGTGATATTCTGGCTGCCATATTTAAAATCCGTTTAAATACACTTAATTGCCACAAACACACAAAACCTTATAATGGGCAAGTTCTCCAAACTATGTAGTATCATATGAAGCAAAAAACAAAACAAAAAAACAATGTTTTCATCCAAAATCAATATCAAGTGTCCTTTAAATCTCATATTTAAGGTTCACATATCCTAGTTTATCAAAGAAGGTTTTAAATACATATTTTAAATGCGTAAGATGAGAAGTGATTCACAGTTTCTCATTTAAGAATAAGAATTTTAAAATGAAAAAAAAAAACAAAAAAAAAAACAACAAGAATATCCTGAGAAACGGTAGGTTCTAAGAGATGGTAGGCTTTCACGGACGGAGTCAATATAACTAAGAGTTATTTCCGGGCTGTTATGCCGTGGTCTGCTGGAGTCTGTCTCAACTGCCGCTTGCGACAAAAAGATACGTCTGCAGTCGCCCAACATGCCATTGAAGCTGAGGGTTAACACATTTTCAAGTTCCAGGAGACTAATATTCTGTCATCCATGAAGCACTAACATGCCCGACTACAACCCGAGGCCATTGAAATTTATAAACTTCCACAATAATTTCAACGAGAAAGGGGAAACCTTGTGTCTTTGATTACAATGAGCACGATTCTGTGAATGATCTAGTCGATCATCTCACAGAGACAATTCTTTCCGCTGCAGAAGAGTCGATTCCAGGTTCGGCCACCCAACCTGGTCGACTTCCTGTCCCGTGGTGGAACAACGACTGCCGGAATGCTATTCGTGCTCGTAGACGTGCTCTACGGGTATTTCAACGACACCCTACCCAAAGTAATCTAATTGAGTACAAGAAAGCGCGTGCACAGTCTAGGCAAATAATTAAGGATAGCAAAAAGATCTCATGGAACAACTTTGTCTCATCTTTTAACAGATGGACACCATCATCTGTTGTATGGGATAGGTTAAGGCGCGTGGCCGGAAAATCAACCCACTTGCCAATAGCTGGTCTGAAAACACCTGCAGGAGTTGTTGTTGATCCGTTTGTCGTGGCTAACACCTTCGGCTGTGCTTTCGCTCAGGTGTCGAGCTCAAGTAATTATGCTCCTGAGTTTATCTCAATTAAGACTCAGGTAGAATCTCAAGGTTTCGTGTTTAGTTCCAGAAACCTTGAAGATTATAACCGCCTCTTCACCTTGGCGGAGTTAGAACATGCTCTTTCATCATCGCGACTGACAGCACCAGGACCGGACGGAATCCACGCTCAAATGTTACAACATCTCTCAGCTGAAGGTAAGGCATACCTGCTCGAGGTCTATAACCGTGTTTGGGTTGATGCCACGTTTCCGGATAAGTGGCGAGAAGCCACCATTATACCTATTTTGAAAGCTGGCAAGGACCGTCACCTCCCTTCTAGCTACCGTCCTATTTCCCTCACCAGTTGCGTCTGCAAGGTGATGGAACGCATGATAAATGGGCGGTTGGTATGGTGGCTGGAAACGCACAACCTACTGAATAACATCCAGTGCGGTTTTCGACGACGCCGTTCAACAGTGGATCATCTTGTGTCCATGTCGACACAGATTATGAACGGATTTCTTAAAAACTGTCAAACAGTGGGAATATTTTTTGACCTCGAAAAGGCTTATGATACGTGTTGGCGTGCAGGGTTGCTACGTACTCTGCATGCCTGGAATATACGTGGACGCCTACCACTCTTCCTTCAGGAATTCTTGAAGGACCGCTTTTTCCGAGTAAGGGTTGGCTCGGTTCTTTCGAACCTTTTCGTTCAAGAGAACGGTGTACCACAGGGATCGGTGCTAAGTGTGACGTTGTTTGCTATTGCGATAAATTCTATCTCGAAATGTGTACCTCCGGGGGTCTCGTCATGCCTATTTGTAGACGACTTTGCCGTCTACTGCACATCTCAGCGCACATCGTTTATAGAGCGCCGTCTCCAGACCACCTTGGACAACCTTAAGGTTTGGAGTTTAAAGAACGGCTTCCGATTCTCTGCTGAGAAAACCATCTGTGTTAACTTCTGGCGTCAGCGGAGTCGACTACCTCCAAGGCTCCGGCTAGGCGCTGATCTACTACCATTTGCAGATGAGACGAGGTTCCTTGGATTGATATTTGATAGAAAACTTAGTTGGTCGTCGCATATAGCAAAACTGAAAGCACGATGTGACCGATCTTTAAATATCTTGCGGGTACTAAATGGAAAATCGTGGGGAGCGGATCGTACAGTGTTATTGCGACTGTATCGCACAGTCATCCGTTCCAAATTAGATTATGGTAGTATCGTTTATGGCTCAGCACGACCATCTGTGCTGAAGAGATTAGACACAGTCCATAATTGTGGCATACGTATAGCAGTTGGGGAATTTGCAACGAGCCGAGTCATAAGCCTGTATGCTGAATCTGCAGAACCTCCTCTGCAGTACAGGCGCAACATGCTATTAGCAAATTATGGCTGTGGACTTAATTGCATGCCCACACATCCAACGTTTACGCCGTTCTTTAACACCTTCATGGACGTGCGTTATAGGAACACTTCTATAAAACCAAAGCCACCTGGTTTTCGTTTCCGGGAGCTCCTTAGACGTCTTAATAGCGAACTGCCTAAGATGTATCCTAGGGGGGAGAGGACATACCCTCCTTGGTTGTGTAGAGCGCCCCACGTTGATCTGGGCATGACCACACACGATAAATCTACCATGTCTATGTCTAGTATCCGCACTTGCTTTTTAGAGTTTTTATCGCGATATCAGGACCATATTAAAATTTACACCGACGGGTCCAAGAATTCAGATGGTGTTGGTTGTGCTTACGTGTGTGGAACCGAACCCTATACATTCGGATTCCACACTAGCACTTCCATTTTTACCGCAGAGCTCTATGCAATATACCGGGCCATTTTACACGTACGTCGACGAAAGTTGGGGAACTGCTTAATCCTGAGTGATTCCCTCAGTGCACTTCAAAGCCTACGGCAGCTGTACAACTACCACCCTATTGTGCAGCGGATACAGGATGCCCTCCACGTTTTACACGCTTCTGGCATGAGCGTGGATTCCTGGTCACGTAGGCTTGCGGGGGAATGAAATGGCGGATTCGGCAGCCAAGACGGCTACCATGAAGCCCAGGGTTCGACTACCATGTGTGACATCGGAAGATTTTAGGGCGGTATTACGGAGAGCTGTGCTAACCTGCTGGCAGGAAGAGTGGTCCGCTCTCCGCAATAATAAACTGAGATCTATTAAGGAACTTCCGATTCCCTGGGTTACCTCCTGTCGGTCATCTCGTCGCGAGGAGGTGACTTTGGCTCGGTTGCGCATTGGGCATTGTTATTTTAGCCACAGCTTTTTATTGAATAGAACCCCAGTTCCCGTTTGCCCACTGTGCAGTGGTGACCTGACTGTCCGTCACTTGCTTTTAGACTGTTATAGCTTGGCACGTCTCCGCAGGTCTCTCCAGCTGCCGGCCAGCTTGGCGGATATCCTCGCGGATGACGAAACGGCAGTGGGCAAAGTTTTAGCATTTGTTTCAGCTGTGGATTTCAGAATTTAACCTCAAGTATCTTTTTTGTTGTTTTTTTTTTTAGTATATATATGTCTGCAGTTTTAACAGGTTTATAGATAATATATATTTTTAGAAATCTTTATATCTGGCTTTTGCCATGACTTGTTTTTTAAAGGGCGCTGATGACCGCCGTAGTTGAGCACCCCTATACACATCATCATCATCATCATCATCTTGAAGCTCAAAAGCATCAAACACAAGAAACGGCATAAAAAAGAAGAAATCAAGGCAAACCAATCAGAATTGAGCAACACCTGTAACGAAGCCCGCCCCCTTGCTCACTCCGTCCGCTAGCCGGGCCAATCGGCGGAGGTCGCTCGGCCTATAATTATTACAACTCAGACAGTCAACACTTCATCCAATGGGGGGCCAAAAATGCCACCTATTGTGGCAGACACGTTCAAAAATCACGTGTCGATCATGCGTTTTCTGGCCTCTCGCCTGAACCTCCGCTTCGAGGCGAAGAGAAAGCCTAGAAAGGTGCATTTCTGCACCAGCTCCCTGGAGGACCTGGAGGTGGCGAAAGCTGGTACGGCTACTCCGCATGGCTTGCGGGCTTCCGGTTTTTTTCTTTCTTTTTATAGTTTACGTCCTGCAACGTTGTCATACGGACTATAAATGGCATGGGCTAAATGATGCTCGAATGAGCCCGGGGTCTATAGAGCTCAGAATTACCCGACATTCGTCTTTCAGAATAAGGGAAACCCCTAGGAAATACCTTATCCAGGTAACTCAGCCTGACCGAAATTCGAACTCGGTACCTCTTGAACGTGAAGTAGACAAGCTAACACCACGCTACCGCGGCAGGCAACACCCGAGATGACAACAAAGTTAACCCATATATCAGCTAAAGCTAAGCTCCACGTAATCGTCCAAACTATTTGTCCTCTCCTCCATCCCGAGGAACTTAACAGTTACCTCCTAAATAAATTTATACGAAAAGCCCCAATGCCATCTGAAAAATTCCGAATAAAATCCCACACCAACTGTTAAACCCTTAGCGGGTAGCCACGAAGCAACAATCTTCAGGTTGTATACATCTTGCCGGCATGCGACTGGACTGGATGCCAATGAGTGTAGCTGTGGAAGCTAGAAAATGGAAGGTCAAGTGGACAAAGTGGAACATTACCAACTCATTGTACTCGCGCTTATCTTTGTACGGGGATAGCTTTCCTCATCGGACTTAGTCATTCCTTCTTTTCCTTAGGTTAACTTAGAGACACCATTTGTTGTCACCACTAACGATCCTGGATAGGTATGTTCGATGTAATTCATGAGAAAATTGGTGGCGTACATGCAGAGATGCACATATGGTCACCTGTTGCCATTTTTGGGCTGATAGGGCATGTGGTACCCATACACCCGCTTTTTGTACCTTGCCCATTGAATGCAAATGTCGCACTATGGTGGAATGATCACAGTTCATCACATTTGTCAGTTCTCGAGTACACTGTCGTCGATTTTTAGTCGATCTTCATCACATCCTGTAGATCGTCCTGAACGAGGAGGGTCACTCAGGTCAATACGGCCCTCTTTGCCGTGCGTTTGCCGAAGGCGTTGTCCCAAAACACAGCGCAAATGTTCCTGGGTACCTCTGCTGTTTTCACACCTCTATTGAATTCAACGAGAAGAAGATGTCGGCAATGTTCCTCTTTGTCCACTTGACCGTCCACAGCTACACTATAATCAAATGATGATCCATATATAAACCTGTAGTAAAGGTGTACCAAATCATGAAACAAAAGCGCTACGAGTATATTCAGCAATCTAGTGCTCAGTTTGTGTCACTTTCACTGATATCACAACGTGGCTATCTTGTTTCGTCACGTTTCCAAGACGACTCTGCTTTTACTGGTCTTGGTTTGATGGCGCTAGTCTGGCTGCTTCCCTTGCACGGTGTAGATGGCAGCGCATGTTCAATTACTATATATTTTTCCTTTTACAACTGATTACAACGTTAGATGGAACCATGGGGTGCCTTATATATCTTATCGATTGCAAAATAATCATAAGAAAGAAACTCAGGTAAATTGGTCGCGCCACGTGTTTATAAAGCCATAATTTTGAATGGGAGCCTTAAAGGTTTGTGCAGGAGTTATTCCATTTCTTACTATAAAAATTGACTGAAGAGTGAATTATTTATTCGCTTCATTTGACACTTGCACTTAAGTATACGTTAAATAATTAAGTAGTGGAAATTCTCAAAATCACAAGAAATAATTCTTCGTGAGCTCTACACAGAAATGCACAAATGTTTGTTTTTCCCAACAAGATCTTGCAAAAATTCAGCTTTTTATAGTGAAATTCGAAATGACGTCTTGCCACTTGTAAAAAGATCATCCATTTTTAGAGATGAATGTAGTTTAGAAAGTGTAGAATGATGCTTCCTCGTATAATGCGCATATATATGTTGGCGAATGCATGTTGTTGAAATGGGTTGAGGTTCGTGACCAGGATATGTAACTGCCTCTTCTTCCCTGGAGATTGCAACCGCGATGTACATGGCAGTTTTTCTGTCACTACGCTAAGCATGATATTGCATAGCAATAAAAATGAAGAGAATTATGTACGCAGTTTGACAATTTTTATCTTTTCTCAGTGAATTTTTATTTGTAATTTTACGTCCTCCAACTGTAAGTCATATCGGACGAGAATGGAATGGGCGAAGTGATGCTCAAATAAGCCCAGGATCCATAGAGCTTAGAGCTACCCGACATTCGTCTTTCAGGATAAGGGAAACCCGGAAAAACCTTATTCAGGTAACTCACCCTGACCACGGTTCAAACTCGGGACCTCTTAAACGTGAGGCAGACATGCTACCACCACATTACCGAGGCGGGAAATTAACATTTGTGTTTTCCCATTTAGGAACATTGGCATTCCACATGAAGTCTTATTACCGAGTTTCGTTACTGAAACTGAACACAGACATTTTACATTGTATATAGCACATCACAACTAGACATTTGTGTAAACGTGGCCTATGATTTGAGAGGATAGCTTTCCTTTTTAGAGGAAATCAGAATTAATCTCTCTCACACAGTCAACTCCCTACATGTAGTTGAAGTAGGAAAATTTAATGGATCTGGAAAGATTTCTATGAGACTGATGCAATATTTTATAGAGACTAGATACAAGCCTCGCCTGCGGTGCCGTATGTAGGAAAAACGGACGTTAAGCACTACTCATGACATTTCATTACACACAAGCTAATAAAGGATTACTACATCTGGCGACAAGTTTGGCAACGCATGGATTCCACCACAATATTTGTAGGAACACCAAGTACTACGAATTAAGCGAGAACTGCGTATATAGTCAATGTGATCTGAGATGTGATAGATATCGTATTCAAATGCACAAAAATAGAACAGAATCCATAAAGCAATGAGGCACACTGTAAAGAAACGTGTGCATATCCAAAATGTGTGCAATCCCTCTGTAATTTATAAAAACATAATTTCTTCTTAAAATAATCTCTCATGGAAAAAGTCACTTCCAAAATCACCCATTAGCTATACTGTTGATTAGCCATGAAAAACTGGAAAACATTGTAACTGCATATTCTTTAAAAATCACGATATCTCAGTCATGAATTAATTTTGCAGATCATATACCTTCCCTCTTCAGCCTCAATCTAAAGATGACCATCAGCTTTCCTCAATAACTTTGGGATTTCAGCTCTTGGTCCTGGTCGACGTTGCTCGTGGATTTTTGTGATTTTGTGAATATGTGTGGTAGCCACTTCTCTTCGGAAACCCAGGCGACTTTTTAAATTATTTCCATGAAGTTCTCTGTGAATTTTCCAGGCTGCAACTACTGCTACGGTCAGAGCATTGGAGAATAAATTCCACCAGCAGTTTTTGCTTCGAAGCTGGAGTCTAAAGCAGGATAACAATCTGTGGAAGACACCTACACCACCCAGTCCTTGATTGTATTTATGTACAATGTGAAGTTCAAGGACATCAATTTTCTCCTTCATTTGGTGAGAGCACCATTTCGTTATTCCTATAGTTAGGAGTGTTCGGTAGTTGGACGTTAAGTTGACCATACAATTGTCACTCCATCTATACATGTAGATACCACCAACAATCCGGTGGGTAAAATTAAATATAGGCGTAGAATTGATGTTTAAAAATGAAAAACAGTGAACTCTTTATTTCAGTATATTCAACATTTAAAACCATTAACCTTCCCAATTGGGAACATTGGCAGGTAAATTTACATACTAATTTTGGAACTTGGATAACAAATATGCGAAAATATAGGTACATTTTTAAGTATTTTAACAATACATTTAGTTTAAAGCCAAGTCAGTATATTCCCTAATTAATCCCCGTGTGAATGCTTTTAAATTGCATTCTCAACACACAAATACCCAAATAGAATACAACACAAAAGAAGTTGAAAAGCAAAAGGGCCATTCGAATGAAACACGGTCACTTGTATAAAGCAACGGTAATGACTTTATTAACTCAAAAATAGTTGCTAAAACCATTGGCACATTTAGCCAATTGCGACACTAGCCGGTCGATTCCATCTTTGTAGAAGCTAGTAGGTTACTGTGGGATCCAGGCCTGGACCCATTCACTCACTTCGTCATCCATTGTGAATCGATGTTGTGATGTTTCCGAATTGATGGATCTCGTCCACATTGATTCTGCAGTTGCCCAAGTCTAAAGAATTCACTTCCGCAATCATTTCAGATGTGATGACAGGATCAGCCTGTCCAGGTCGCCGAGCATCGCCCTCCAGAAACTTGCGCTACTTAAGGAATCTGCTGCGACATTCCACAATACTTGACCGACAGAGACTGTACTCACCTTACACAGCCTTCATCCGTCGATATATTTCCGGCCGCCAAATCCCTCCGCCAATACAAATCAAATCACTCCTCGTTGCTACCGCTTACTTGCCTTCCTGTTCAGTTGTGGACGATAACTTGTGTGACAACAATCTCTTCGGCGTCAAGCCACACTATCGCTATGCAACGTCAAACGTTGCGCACGTTGCTCTACCAATAGATGGTGCCACCTTACATGTAATGCAAGGTTACACGAACTGACCGGGTTTCGTTTCAATGCCCCTCATTTAATTCATAAAAGAATTCAGACCAACTACAAATATTGGTGATATTTCTGAAATTCTGAAGGCTAAAACAAGAACATATATGTTTTACACATAAATAATGTGTTTAGCGAGATGTACATTGTTACTTTCTCTAGTGTATTTAGGTAAAGTAAGTATTGCATTACATCAAAAATTTCGACAACGGGATTTCTTTGCAAATACATATTTTGTGGTGCCATTATGACTTAAAAGAGTTTTGGAAAAAAGTTTCAAGTGTGTGTGTGCGTGTGTGTTTGTGTGATGTGTGTCTGTGTCTGTGTGTGAACAGCATAACTCAAAAAGAAAATTTGTGCTCAGAATCCTTCAGAGTTGCGACATGAAGATTTTCAATAAAGCCATTCTACTCTAGACTACACATTTTATAAAAATGTTTATAAGATGCTGATATTCTCAAATATGGCTCTAAAATTTTGATTGAAACATCATATGCATATAGCATTTTCATAATTTTTCTACATTTAGGATAATCTTTGCATAACTTGGGAACCGTAAGAGATTGACCGAATGATGCTACAAGAACAAATGTACACCTTCTTAGAATTCAATTTATTTCTATTGCCTTTTTAAGTGCGTGGAGTGAACCAAATCGTGGTTAGTCCTTGCGATTTGAGTTTTCTAATCCTTATACATTTTTCAAATAGGAGGACGTCATTCATTTCTAACTCTTCTCCTTGCATAGAGAACAAATTTCAAAGCATCACATGGCCACCAGCTCTTAAAGAATTAACTATCGCTTAAACGCCACTGCATTCCCACATTCCCTTGCACGTACAAGAAAATTAGCGACAAGTTAACTTTATTTCGAGTTTTTTTCTATGTTTCGCAGGCTTATGTTGCTGCGGATTACTGTTTTTTTATTACCTTACACTCCAAAACTTCCATTCCCGAGGAAGGACTCCAATCTGCGACACTCAAACTTTCGAACTTAGTTTTTGAACAAAGACGATTGTTGATGTCAAAATACATTCCATTCAAGAGTAACCTCGAAATTGTCCGAGGCATAAGAAATCAGTCTTTGTACTACTGTCTCAGTTTATAGTGGAAGCTGAATGAGAAAGCTCGCAGGGGAACGCTGTGGACCCTTAGCACTCGTGGTACCTCTGACGCTACTAGAGGAATCTCGGGTCAAACATTCGAGCCCCACGCTGAATGGGAGTTGTTCGGATTGGGTTAGACTCGAGGGGACAGTGTGTTCCCGATACCCGCGGGAGATCGGGTACCTCCGGCCAGGCCTCGGCCGTCCAGAGGGTATAGAATGTTGCCTAAGAAATCCTGGGTACTAGCCTGCAGAGCTAGTAGATGGTGTGCTAGATCACCGAGGTTATTCGGTGGTCTTCCCTGCGGGATTGACGCGCGTAAGTGGCTTATCCGCTTCTACCCATCTTGAATGCGGGGGAGGATTTTTAGACTCAAGGTATTGCCCCAAGGAAAGAGCCTCGGAGCTTTTCAGCGCTCCCGGGTTGATAGAGGATGGAGTCTTAGGACTTTGAGGTAGACCCCGTTGTATCTGTAACTAACTGTTTTTTAAACTGTGATAATGTTGAGTATATAAAACATCATAAGGGAAAACCATTGAAAAGTGGCAAATATACGGTTTATTTTATAATGGACATGGTGAACGAAAAACTGATACGTATGCTAGCGAAAGCCAACGTGACAAGGTTTTAGTTAACACTATGACGGAGTAAGCTGACCATACAGTCCTTAGGATGTTCCTAAATCCCATAGAAAAGTGTGGAGCCAAGTTAAGGGCCATTTTGCTAAACTAACGCAAGTTTTAAACTCCCGGATCTATGAAGCTAATAGCGGAAGGAATAAGATCCGTTACACCAGAAATGTAGCGGCCATTCATACGTCACAATGTGGGCTGTGCGAGTGCATCGTTGATTATCTCATAACAAATCCTTAAAGCAGTATCAGCATGGAGGAAGAAACAGGAGCAGATGTATGTGCAATTCAACCTTCTCCTTCTAATAAGGCATATCCTTTAACAATAGAAAGAACAATGTTGTTTATGCCTGCACACGCGATCTTTTAAGTTAGCCAGCATAGCAATGAATAACTAATGTTTCGCTTCGACTCATGGTAATGAATGCCTATCTAAATTATGACTACGACTACCATCATCATCATAATCATCATCATCATCATCATCATCATCTTTAAGTCCCCTCGTTTGGCTCGACTTTTCATGGCCAATTATGCATTAATTCATGTATAACTTTATTTGGACACGAATGTTTTCATTCAAAGCCGAATATATAATTTAATTTAACTTTTGTGTATGTGCAAGATCTTTTAAATATTTACTTATATCATCGGTTTCCTCGAGATCTTTTAAGCTACTGGCATCCTCTCTTCAATTTTAAGTACAGACGTTCATCCTTCCCCCCCCCCCTCCAAATTAAGTTTCATTTTGTAGAAAATAAATCAGTGGCAGTCTACATCTTCTTTCAAGGCACTAACTAGTGCGAGAATGTTAGGACGTGATTTTTGCACAGCCTTATGGAAAAGGTGATGTCATCTTATGACAGCACTGTTGGTTCCATGGCATATATCGTGATTGTTCCGTGTATCATTTGGTAATGAAGTACTCTCAAGCACTATTTCATCAGCTAATTGTGGTACCGAATGAATTTTTAGTCTCGTGGATGTTTTCTTATATAATTTGTCAATTTTGTTAAAGGGAAGGCGAGTTAGTGCAGATCACATCTTTAACTGAAGTTTAATTTCAATTCTGAATGTACTCACGGATTTCTAATTTTTGCACCTTTATCCAAATACACTTATTAAAGAATTAGTTACCACCAAAAATTCGTAGTTCTGGGATGACAAGATTTAAAACTTTAATAGCTCCAGGCTTTAACAACATTGTTTGAGGTCCAGTCTGAAATCTTCTCTTGAATTACATTATCCAGCGGTAAGGCACAACATTGTTTTCGTGACCTGCACTTCCAAGATTGCCATGGATATAGTATATTTGGCTATATTTTGGGGCTCTAGCCTCTTAGTGTTTAATCTATAAAAAGATACGTTTTGCCATGTATTTCTCTGGTAAAGTGATGTTTTCTAGTCGTTCTACCAGGCAAGTGATTTTCTTCTTACTCAATGTAGGGTAACATTACACGCAATTTGACAAGGCATTTCGGCCTCAGATCATATATATGGTTAAATAATGGACCCATTTCTTAGGCATAAATCGCAGAAGACAAAGTAATGTGTTCCCTTGCTCTCAGTCTTTCATTGGTTATGGGCTTGAACTTAAGTGGCAGTAACGTCCAGCACGAATCATGCGATGGGCGCCACGTGTTTCAGAAAACAGTTAATACTGCTGAGTATATATATCCCGTGCATTTATACTTGATACCTTTTACGCGTTTAAAAATAATAACGTTTTCGTGCTATATCTTCTTATTGTGTATCGACATTCTAAGTAAAGGGCACAAGGCATACTCTTTGTTTCTCTGAATATTATGTCGGGAAAATCAAGCTTATCTCCCTGAGTTACAAACTGGAAATGGCATTCAAAAAGCTTAAAAACAACTTCGAAAAACATTAAAAATAGAATAGAAAGTTGCCCAAATGGTAGAAATGTTGAACTATTGTAATATTCTGATTTAATGTTCCAACTAACACTCCTGCATTTATATATCAAGTGTTGGAAAGGTTATCATCTGAATCATCTAAAGTAGCTGAAGTGATACCCAGTTTTAAAAAAGGGCAAAGAAATGATTCTAATAGCTATTGAGGTTAAACGTAGTTTACAAGATGTATACCAAGAATTATAAAAAATCGTTTAAAGCCATTAAGAGAAGTGATTTAAAAGAGGAGCAATCAAGCTTTAAATGGGACGATGTAATAGTGATAATGCTTTTAGTATAAAGAGAATTTTATAAAAGAGACGAGAGTTCAACTTAGAAAGTCACATAGCATTTGTAGACTTCGAAATAAGCATTTGATTCAATAAATATAAATAGATTATCGAACACAATGGTCAAAAGGGGATATCCCCCTCATTTAGTAGGAATAACTAAAAGCTTATATAGAGACACAAAGACAACCATAAATACAGGCACGATAAAAACAGAAGAATTAAAGGTAAATCAAAGAGTAAAACAGAGATGTAACCTTTTTCCTAAACAATTTAATGTATACTTGGACGATTTTCTAAAAACTTGAGGGGAAAAAAACTAGACAAAGGAATATAATTAAATAGAAATAAAAATTAAATGTAATACTCTATACTGATGATGTAACGATAATACGAGAAAATCAAGAAATCCTTCAACGTTCCATGTATAAAATTTATTTACTAGGAAAGGAATACAATCAAAATATCACCACAGAAAAAAATGAAAACAATGGCACATCGAGGAAGGTATCCTGTAGCAGCCCGGAACAGCTTTCGAATTTCAGCTGTTTGGGCTTTGCCTTAGACAAAGACATAGAAAACAAAATAAAAAAATTCATCAGATACGTGAAACTACAACTGGAACATTGAAAAACAAAGCAAGGAAGGAAACAATGTTAACATTTTATAAAACGATGGCAGTTCCTGTGCTCCTGTACGGAAGGGAGTGCTGAGCATTAAAAGAAAGAGAAAAAAGTAAGATAAAGGCAGCAGAAATGAAGTTTTTAAGAAAACTTAAAGACGTATTAGACGAGATATAATAATAAATGAAAGCATTTGAGAGGAATAAGCATACATAAATTATAGGAAAACTAGAAGGAAATATACAGAATCGGAAACAATATATGAATAAAATGGACGAAGAAAGAGTACTGGTGTTGGGATTGGGGATTTCGTTGCGGAGGGCATTCGGTACATAGGCCACCATGGTGGGCTCATTGTTCCTATGCCCCCAAGTGGGGGCACCCCGGGAGGAAGGATGAGGCGCAGAAGACAGAGGGCGACCGACCCAAGCAGCCACGACAGTACAGAGGGCAGGGTCCCTACAGTTTACTTGGACAGAGACTTCCTCCGACAGGCCAGGACAACGAACCCGCTCCCCTTCAGTGGGACTACAAAGAGCCCAGCAGCCGAGCCCTAACGGTTCCAGGCAGGCGATCCGAACCCCAAAGGTCCTGGCTGGCGGCCCCGAAATGGTCCCAGTTGATACCGAAATTAAAGGATTGAAATAAGGAAAGAATCATGATGGATTTCAAAGGAATGTTGGTTCCTTGTTACTACACGTGCAGGGGCAGTTGAGTCGAATAGCAGTGGGTGAATAGTTGTTTTAACAAAAGAAACATAAGAAACAGTCTCCCTAGCAGAGTTCTAAGGGGTAGCACTTGAATTTGTATGAATAGGGTATTCTTTGGACCCTTCATAATGGCAAGACAGAATAGTCACAAATGGAATCTTTGGTTGAATAAAGGGCTTAGAGAAAGTGAAAGTCACACACACCAACGCGCAGCTGTGTAGGACATTCAGTTGGCGGTTTGGAGCCAATTAGGGCAGTCCTCTTCTTCTGCTTTGGTCGAGGGCAGACTAGAAGTGATGAGAGAAGATATTTGTCGGTTCATATGTACGTGAAGAACGAATTAAGTTTTATCGAGTAATAAGCATTTCACATATAGTAACTCTAAACAGTGATATTGGTAATCCTTGGTCGGCGATTTCGAGTTTAATGTAATGATAAAATGAAGCACTAATTAAACCAGTTTGAAACGGGCATTCCAGTGTCATTAAAACCATCCTTCTCACACATATCCACGCATATCCTAAGAGAAACCTGACTGCTTTACCCTGAGCTACCCATATTATTGTATCAAACTGTAGCGGAAAGTGGTACTGTGCGCCATCCAGCATTATATTGCTACACAACAGAGGAGCTAAAACCAGCAACCAACCCACCGGAGGAGGAAGTAGTTCTTCCTCAGAGCATATCATCCTGCCATGCACCGCCGGGACACCCGCCGATACTTCTACCCTGAAAGAGACCACCAGATGAGAGATGATGTGAGATGACACTGGAGATGAAATGGAGGGACAGGAAATTCGGGGATGTAATTAACCTACCCAGCATTCGCCTATCGACACGGGAAAACACCCCGAAAGGACCCATGGTTCAGGTAGGTCAGGCACGGTCATCGAACCTGGGCCTGCCGAATGTGAGCCATAGACCAAACCGCCGGAGCCATCCCGCTCGGTGAGTACTCGTGTTAATAAGAAGATATAATCCTCGCGGAAGAAGAGCTGGAGGACACCCTAGGAGAAGTTGGGAATAGTGATTCATGAAATGGGAAGACAGAACAGGCAGAAATGCCTAATCCCTAGAGTGAAGAAGAAGAAATGACCTTTAAAGTTAAATAACAACCCCACTTTCCTCCACTTACCTGTAAGAGCGGACAATTTGAAATAAAAAATAGTTATTTGTGTGTCTAATTATCGTGAGTCATCTTTAAAGAACATCAGGCGGTCATCTGCTGCAGTGAAACAGAATGGAACAGCAAACGAAGGCCACAGGTTAATCTAAAGCACGTGCATCTGTTTTACTAGAAAAGTGCATCAGGAATGTCCCACTCCACTATGTAAATCTATTATGTGTTTCAAACGGGAAGGTGTTTGTCCTTCAGTGCTACTAGGTGAGCAACCAATCGGAGTTCTGCAGTTTTGCCCTATTGTATTCCCCTCTATGTGGTGTGTGACAAGCGGCAAACTAATCAATCTCTAATAAATAATATTCCCGCTAAGACAAACATTCAGATTTTGCAAACACTGATCCATGAGGAAGGAGAGAGTAATGTATTTAACATAACCGTAAATATCCCATATTTTTAGCTGAAATAGTTTTCTTAATACAAATAAAGGAGAAACCATTATATTATAACAATGCATTGCGACGTAAGTACTAATGAATATCATTATTGGTTGGCATGTATGCGTGAACGTATATTTGAAATTACGCAGAACTGTAACGTTAACATTTGACATGACATGATAAAAGAAATATTTACCTTGAATAAGCCAAGGTGTTTGTTAAATTAGACGAGTGTAAACAATACACTTCCTGCTAGTCTAGCAGATCGTGTCTGTTCACTTTCTATCGTTGTTTATGAATAGTTTGTAATCTATATTTACTCTATATAGTTTAAAACAGTACTATTTAGATGCTCTTCCATGAAAAAGTGTATCAGCTGGATCAATGGGACGCAATCCCTCTTCCCCCTTACTACTGCCAGATCAATCCAATAGAGTTAATGTGGGCTCAAATTATGTTGCAAATAAAGTAATGTTTTTAAACTGACTGACGTTGAACGATTTACTCACGAAGAAATGAATAAGGAACACAACAAGACCAGGAAAACTGCGTGAGACATCAGATAAACTAGAAGAAGACGACTTTTGGAAAGAAATAACACGCAACGAGATTTTGGAATCTATCATCATAAATTTGCAGTACTCAGACGTTGAAGCCAATGACGAATTATCTCTTAAGGTAAGTAACATTCACGGCTATGCGGATACACCGCTGGTATTTTCGTTGGATTAGAAAAATGAGTGATTCATAAACTATAGTTAGTTTTAAACTAAATATTTAAACTGTTTGCTTAATATACTAATATTCACGTTGCAATTGTGATTTCAACAACTGCATTATTATAAAACTTTGGAAAATTCAGTTTGCTTTAGCGCCAAGAGCACTCGCAAGTGTGCGAAAGAAGGGGAAGTATTGAAAGAGTAGGGATAACGAGAGGGCAACGCTGATAGCTCTAACGCATCTGATTCGCTACAGGCGAGAACTCTTCCCATCTGAAACACATAATAGTCTGGAAGGTCTGGAAAGTTCGCGAGTTTCGTGCTTAACCATCTCTGTGGACAGCGATCCAATAACATCGGAAGTAATGGTATTGTGGAACACTCCCAATAGACAGGAAGGTATGTAAGGGCACCACTGGGGCAAAATTTACCAACGGGGTGAGACGTGATACCTAATTCCCTGTGCAACATTAGTGCAGGTGTTCAGTGCTTGTGACCCACCACAAGTAGGAGAAAAGGATTAGGACAGACCTCCAATGGCGTAACAATAACGATTTAGAAAGTGAAACTTACTCTCCAGCCATTGACATAAGTGGAAAATGTGTACCAGCCGGTAAGCCGATGATCAAACTTTAGCACCGAGAAATAATGATATGTGTTTTAATCCCACAAAACTGTTAGGAGCCCCAGTAAACTGGAGGGAGTAAACCTTGGCGCGGGTCCCAGAAAAACGAACGATAGGTAATAGCTTTCTTGATATTCACTGTTAGCCTGTAGGGGCCTCGCCACATTTCAAGACATTTACAGCATCATTTAAAGAAGTGCGTATGTCAGCTACATAAAGTATATAACAATGTGAACCGTGAATATCAGGAGACAAACACGATTAAGTAACACTTCCTTATTTTCAGCATTACAAATTAAATGTAGAAGCTGACTAAGGGATGGACCTTGAAGGTAGCTCTAGAACTGCGTGCAGTACACCCAGAACGCGGTGTAATAAGGCACAGAAATAAAAGCTGTCAAGAAGACAGGAAGGAGGCATTATCAAAACCATGGACGATGTTCAGAAAACAAAACATATAACAAAATCTGTTCCTGCACATAGGAAGTAAATGATATTGCTCCAACCAATAAGAAATGATTGGCTTTACGTTCAAACACTCTGCGGGGGCAAGGTAGAAAACTACGGGTGGGTAATTTGACGGAGAATTGGGAGATCTTCCTGGTTTTAAAAAGGAGAAAACCGTGAAGTGTTTCCAGGTAGCGGGTAAAATGCCATTGCACGGAAACATAATTATAACAAGTTGCTACTTTCTGAAAGCAGGCAGCTGTGTTATTCCTCCTTTCAATGTGCAGTTCTCCGAACCTGCACCCACGTAGGTCACATCAGTGGCTGCTGCCATATGGCTGATGGAAAACTTCACGTTACAGCACTCCCCTTTGCTTCTGTCTTGATCACCAAGCTACAAAGGATAATGCACACGAATATCTTGGTAGTGTCTTTCCTAAGTGAGAGAATAGCTCAATGAGACGGAACTTGAGTTTCTGGAAAGTACTCAGTTGGAGGTTATATTGTACATGCAAATGGTACGGTTTAGCAAAAAAGGTCACCTGTTTTGGTGTATTACCATTCTATAATGATACAAAGTAGAACGAAATTAACTAATCAAATTGCTATCTTAGTTAAGACAGCTTCTGCGTTGAACTTTACCTCTCAGATTTTGCTTTTTATTTAAAAATTAATAGTTCCTTAACACTAGAAGGACCGGCAAGTATGGTCTACCGAGAAGGACCAAACCGTCATTTTGTTGGTTGCAGTTTCATTTGCCCTTCTTAAAATGGTAAACAAATGTTAATACATGCCAGTTTATTTTATATTATTTATACAGTTTACCACTATATAATTTTACGTTTGTTTGAATAATTACACAGTAAAATGAAAATTAATCCAAGTATGTATGATAACCAAATGTAAAATGGATAATTTCGCTTAGCAAACACATGTGTTTCAACATAAAATTTTGAATACTATAGTATATAGTAGAAAAAAAACTTATAAACCTGATTTCGCTCATTCAAAGCCACCTACAGCATCGTAGCACCTAACACACGAGTATTCTGCGTTGCCTAAACATGGTCCACAAACATACTTCCTGCTAAGTTGTATATGAACTGACGTCTGCTTACTTTTTCACCTGTTACTTCCTTATAGAGTACCCATGCATTGATAGCTGCCAAGACCAACACATTGTAAAAAAACATGCTTAGGCTACCTTCTGGATCCATATTTCACTGTGTACAGATCAGCCATTTGATAGATAACGTCAACGCTGTACTTGGTGTTATTGCAGTAGCCACTGATTCTGGTAGCTTTTTAGGATGCTGTTTATTTATTGTAACTGTGTCACGCATTGAAGTCCAAACAAGCATATTTTTGTTCCTTTTTCCATGAGCATAGCATATCAGAGTAATGTCACCTGACTTATAAAGTACAGTTATGTGCAAAGGTGCTGCAGCAGATTTTGCTGATTCAGGGATTTCCCTTCTACATTTCTTTACTGTGCCCATAATGCCTGTACTTTTACGCTTCAAAATATATGCAAGGCATTTGGTTGTGGAAAAGTTATCACTTTTGAATGTTTCTTCCTGCAAAAACAAAGGGCTATATAAGACGCATTTTAACATGTTCCACAAGAGGAACACCTGTGTGGCGCTGATCGTCGTTGTCCAGGTGAGGAAAACCATTCACCAGATACTCTGAATTTGCATCAGCTGCAAGCCAAAACTTTATTCCAAATTTGTCCAGGTTATTGCTCATATATTGAATGTAAGAGCATCTAGCCTTGCAAGGAAACAATTGCTCATCCACAGTGATATTTGCGCTTGGAATGTAACACTGCAAGGAATTGGCAAGGAATTGGATGTTGCAATAATCTGATCCACGAGGAGGGATTTTTGTCTTAGCGCAAATAGTATTTATTAGAGATTGATTAGTTTGGCGCTCGTCACACACCACTAAGGGGGAATGCAATACGATGACACCGCAGGACTCCGATTGGTTGGTCATCTAGCAGCGCAGGACAAACATCACCCCATTTCAAACACATAGTAGTTATAGTGTATTCTATTTTGCTGCTCACTAATCAATTGTCTAAATGAGCATTGCCGTCTCTCTGTATCATGGGCAGGTCATGTACTCTACGACAGTGAACATATCGTAGGTATTAGACAGTTGTTACACGTAGCTTAGCTTTCCTTTCATCTCTGAATTTGAAATAGGATTTGACCAAGTTTGAATTTAAGGCGCGAAGCTTTCCTAGCGACGAATATGCTCAAGTTGCTGTTAGGAAGCAAGGCAGGAGCAAAGAGGAATAGAAATCGACGTTTTGTGAGTGTACATTTCTCCCATCATCAGGATGTTTATTAAATGTTATAAACACAAACGAATCTTTGGATATAACACAACTATAAACAAATACAAAACACATTCAAAATTCGCATTACTGAACAAAAGACTGTGAATGTGGGACACCGTTCTATATATGCAAAATTTCTTGAGCGTTCGGGTTCCAAGTCCTCATTCAGTAGGTTTCGCTTATTTCCGTAAACGCGGATGACAACTTTGAAACAGGAAATGCGTAACTCACTATGACATCTAGTGGCTAATATGCTAAGCTTACATACGTATGCTATTTAATTTTGTGGATAAGTATTAGCTAACCAGTTTACAACAAATCTAAATTCAAGATTATGTTGTCAGTGTTATGGCTCTCAAAAGGTGACACACTATTTCCGTATAACTGTGATCTGAATGCATCTGAGCTGGCGTGGACAAAGATAAAGAATGTTTACAAAGTACGCAATGTTAACGAGAGCCACAAATCTGCGGAAACTTGC
Organism: Mantis religiosa; assembly: GCA_030765055.1. Taxonomy (NCBI): domain Eukaryota; kingdom Metazoa; phylum Arthropoda; class Insecta; order Mantodea; family Mantidae; genus Mantis; species Mantis religiosa. Next base: position 218,391,150 of record CM060950.1, read on the forward strand.
TGTTGAAGTAACGGATTGGGAAGGATACGCTAAGAAGTTGCAACAGCTGGAAATGCAGTATTGGAGAAACGATGGTGTAATACAAAATGCAATTGATGAAATTATTAACACGTTAGAGGATACAAGCGATGAAAGTGACGCAGTAGACTTGGAAATCGAAGTATCACAAAGCGAGTGAGTGTTTATAGCTGTCATAATATTTGTTTAATTGTTTATGTGTTATATAGCAGTAAATATATAAGCATAGGGCATATCAGATGGAGTTCAATTGTTTGTTGCCACATATACTTTCGGCGCATATTTTCGCTTATCTTACGTAATTTGGTTGAATTGTGTTTTTCTAGGTTGAGCACACTGCAGAAACAAAAGCGTGTTAGCTCTCTTTTCTTCCTCTCTGCCCGCACTACACCGCAAATCCAACGCTCAAGAAATCTTGCGCATTGAGTTTATAGGACAAACCGGAAGCACCATCGCTACCAGAATTAACGAACATGAATGGAACATTCGTTTAGTGGAATCTGAGAAGTCTGAGTTGGCAGAGCATTGTTTTGATAACGACCGTAGAGCCAAATTTCGGGAGACGACCATCTTGGCAAAATGCAACAGTTACTGTGAGCGGAGATTTAAGGAGGCTTTGGCCATTTCCTCTGAAACGAGCACGCTTAATCGTGATGCTGGATTTTAATTCAGCTCATCTAAGAAACCGGCCCTAAAATGGAAATCCGTCGACTTAAGAAACACAGATAAGTAAAGCTTTATAATCAAGTTAAGTAGTTTCAATTCTTTGACCCAATTAATTCTCTATACCCACGCCATCTCCTGACCTGACATGTAATATACTGAAAGCAGTCATTTGTTCAGTAATTCTAATTTAAATGGTGTTTTGTTTTTGTTATATTTGTGTTATACCATGCCTTTCATTTGTAGTTATAAGATTTAATAAATATCTGATGGTGGGACAGATGCACACTCCCAAGAGGTCGATTTCTAATCGTCTTTTCCGCTGGCTTGCTGCCCAAGAAGAAATTGATCATGTTTTTAATCTATTTATTTTAATATTTATAGGTCTATTTGATAAAGGTTTACGAAGATATTCTAGAGAATCTCTAGTTACACGTTGGAGCCACAGATATAAGAGTGTTGAAGTTATTTCTGACTAAATGTGAAAGTTAAAGACAGAGAGAAACCGGATTGAAGTTATGTGTACATCGAACCACCATCGTGACTGTGTTTGAAGACATGCAGGAAGCGGAAATAACATGTCCTCGAGGACTGTAACAGGCACATGGAGAACGAAACATCCGGAAGAAAATATAAAATGGGCGACCAAATACTGCAGTTTATTTGAACGGAGAGATGAAACTCTTTCCAAGTATTTACATTAATTCCTAAGTTTGAACCGCACTTGCAGCTCATCTCCTGCGAGATGCTCTATCGATTATAAGTTTAAACTTTTGAACTAGCGGGCACAGCAAAAGACTATTAAACCCAGAGCGCTAAAAGCTACGTGCAACAGCTGGAGTCAGCTTACTTTGTGTTAAAAATCTGATTGAGGCACTAGCGTGCAGCTGTTACTCGATATTACGATATGTGTGCTCCATCTTTGTTATTTTTCCTTTTGCACAACTGACGTTAAGTTCTCAAGTACAAAACAACCTCAAAATATTTGAGTCACAATGAAACTTTCTATGAAACGAGGTACAGATAAGTGAATGTCTTGAACACAGTGTTACTACTTTGTCAAAAGAACATCAACTCGCTGAACTGAGGTATTCATTACTCTGAGAAAATAACTGTTGGCGAAATCGAAACCCTACACATCCTCTAATTATTCTACTTGCTACCTATACATAGTACAAGGATAATCTGAAAAGTTTCCGACTTCAACATGAAGATGGCCGGCAGCTCTCGTGAGTAGAAGCTAGGGAATTTCGTTGTTCATCTGTTGACAGTTACTCACTGAAGTTTCAGCCATGTTCGACACTCCGTTGTTCTGTAATAGTCATTTGAGTGAGTTGATGTGAGTGTTTTTAAGAAAACGGACAAAATCGAGTACCGAACTCTCATATATTTGCTTTTGAAAGGAAATTCGCCTACGCTAATCAACAATGAGTTGGATTCTGTGTATGGGGACTCTGCACCATCAGTTACCCAACAGAAATTTTGGGCGGCTGAATTTAAACGTGGCCGTGAGAGCTTGGGAGACGATGAAAGTTCGGGACCTCCAACAACTGCAACTAACGACGAAAACATCGACAGAGTTCAACAAATGGTGCTAGACGACCGCCGAATTAAAATAAGAGAGATAGCAGACGCTATGAACATGTCAAAATAACGTGTTTGTCACAATTTAAATCAACTTTTCAGAGATGAGAAAGCTGTCTGCGTGTTGGGTGCCGTGTTTTCTCATGTTTCAGCAAAAGCATGTTTGAATGAAAATTTCCAACGCTCTATTCGCTCAGTTTAGATGCAATAAATCTGAGTTTCGCCACCGATTAATTACTGTAGGTGAAACTTGGATACACCATTATACGCCCGAAACAAAAGCACTCTCCAAACAGTGGACTTCGAATGGGGAACCGGCTCCAAAAAAGCAAAAGCTGCTGTTTCGACTGGGATAGTGATGACTGTTTTTTGGGATAGTAATGAAGTTATTTTAATCGATTATCTTCAAAAATGAAAAACCATTAAGCAGCAAACTACGTATCATTACTTGACAAGCTGAAGGCAGAACTTGCGGAAAAACGACCACATTTGCGGAAAAAGAAAATCCTGTTTCACCAAAACAACGCATCGTCTTACACCTCAGCGGTTGCAATGGCGAAAATCCACGAATGACGGTTTGAACTCTTTGACCATCCGCCTTTCCCAACAGACCTAGCCCATAGCGAGTTATTTTTGTTCCCTCATCTGAATATTGGCCTCAGAGGACAGAGATTTTCGTCAAAAGAAGAAGCAATCACTATCGTGAACAATTATTTTGCAGAGATAAACTCGAGGACTATTTGGAGGGGCTACAGAGATGAGAGCATTGCTGGAGGAAGTGTGTAGAGTTACAAGGAGAATATATTGAAAAATAAAAAAAAAATAAAAGATTCTGAACAAATGTCCTGTACCTTTATTAGGTGGAAAACTTTTCAGGTCAGCTATGCATATTTCGGTTACTGAGTTTTGAAATCTACTCATATAGTACAGCGACTGAGCCAGTCTGGGACTTAACTGGAAGCCAAGTACTGTCTGCCCAAGACAAGAAGGCCAGCTAGAGAAATGTGCAACGTAATCGATTTTTCTTTCCCCACGGAGTTAAAGCTAGCCTTCCGAGTATTACAAGGATGCTAGGATTGTTTAAATTACACAAGTGTTGTCACAAACTCACCAATACGTAATTATTATCACTGCATTTACAGCAACAAGCATTAGATATGTCAACATGGGTGACTCATATGTACTCTCGAGGATATGGATCGTCAAACTATGTGGGCTGAGGTGGAAGAGAAAAGGTCACTCGTTCTTTTAAGTTTGTTTGGAACAGAAGCAAGGTCAGAAAAGTATTTAGGAATCTGTATTAAATTGAAAAGAGAAGCGATAGCATGGTACAGATTACACTGGGCAACAAGGAAAATGTTTCGGGCTTAAAAATAGTAAATTTACATGTATTTCCATGAGCAAATTAAAAAAATAACCATATAAATGATAGATTAGCTCTTGTTTGGAAGATAAAGTAACATTTCATTTCTTAGAGTGAAGATTTTAAATTTGGAGGAATTTTTTGGTAGTTGGCACACCTGTGAAATAACAAAACACAATCAGAGGGAAATTTTGGAAATTAAGTGATGCAAAAGTTAAGGAAGGAATTTCTGTCGGAAGACAAAAAGGAGAACTTGTAAAGGATCCTGCATTTGACCAAACTTTGGAGGGGAAAAAAAGGAAGCTTGGGAAGCCTTCAAGGGCCTTTATGGACTTTTAGGCAAAAGAAAGGGATCACAACTACAAGCATTTGGTGACAGTGTTCCTGTAAAATACAATAATCCTGGATGCAACACGGCTCTTAGGATCCATTTCCTCCACTCCCACCTAGACTTTTTCCTTCCTAGTTGTGGAGCTGTTAGTGATGAACATGGGGAGAGATTCCATCAGGACAACTCTGTATTAGCACAAAGATACCAGGGCCGTTGGAATGAAGTAATGCTTGCGGATTACTGCTGGTCTTTGTATAGGGATTCTGCGGAACTCCATCACAACAGGCAAGCCAAAAGACGAAGTCAATAGGCCAACACACGATTCTCTTCAGAAACGACTATCTGCGAAGTATTTTTCCAGCAATTTAGAACTCTTAGCATGTGCTTACCGGTTAAAAAATAAAATGCACTTTCATTGTTGTTAGCATGTACGTAATTAAAATGTATCCTTTTCTCTCAATTCGTTAATATGTTATTCTTCCACCTTGTGCATATGATTAAAACTAGAGCTAATAAAAGTTTTTCATTGTTATATTTGTTCATCCACAAGAGGATAATAACTAGGCTTCAATTGACAATGTCTGAATGAGTTCTGGTGCATAATCAAGAGAAATTGGTAAGTAAGCCTATGTGGAAAAGTGAGTTGAGAAAATAATGAGAGTGTAATGTATTGTGACTTTGTGGGTTCGTGGAATAAAAAGTCCAATTACACCACTCAACAATGTTCTTTATTTCTACCGACTTACAGTTTCACACTTGCCAATTACACAAAATTACTTGCTGCACACAATTACAATTTACCAGTTCGTCCGTTGCAACTTCACTTGTACTCGTGATTACATAAACTCCGATACTCATACACAGTTCGTACAGTCCCGTTGCACAATCTTTTCGTTCATTAACACGTCACTGACTAACTCTTACACCAAGAACGGCGACTGTCTTCTCGCTCACACCAACTGATTGACCAACACAACCAACAACTGACTGTCTGTCTGTCCCTCTTTATATAGGAATATCCCGACTTCTGGTGTTTACAAGATTGTTCTGGTAACAGAAAGATCGAGAACCAGGTGGAAGGAAAACAGACGCACAATTATGTTTCTTTCCGACCACTGGCTGTCACCACTATAAGACAAACGAGGGAAGGGTGTGGCTAACGCGGTCCTCCCCTACCTTCCGTTCGCAGCTGGTACAGGGTGTTCCAACGCCCGGGTGACAGTATTAACCTTTTGTTATAAATATATATCATACACGAGATCATCCGCTTTTCCTCTGGCTGTGAGCCAGCAGAGAAATCCTTGAATGACCAGCAATGAAACATTGTGTCGAACTGTCCAGAGATGAAATCTGTGAAATCTGATAGCCGGAATAAATGCATCTTAATATTTAAAAGGTTCTACAGTGAATTGTAGTTATATTATATTGTCATAGATTCGATTTAATATCTTCTTTCTGTTGTCTGGAAACGAACATTATCTATACCGCATAATGAGGTAACTGCTAAGGAAAAGTTCGTTGCTTCTGGGAAAGGAAGTCTTTAAAGGTGAGTGAGTATATATCTACGACTTTTGCCTATCAAGATTATTATGGATTTTTGATCTGATCATTGGTTTTTTGATTGTGAGCATATAGTTGTGAATTTTATATTGAGCCCTGCTGAACTAGTGTGTTAAGGTAGTGCCGAAACAATGTGTGCACGAATATACTTGCTTTAAAATACTTCTGCGTGTCTTTGTGAAGTAGTGGAAAATGTGCAAATTGCATTGGTAATGCAAATAGATAGGTAGTGGAAACAGGGCAATTATAGTGTGTGTGTGTGTGTGTGTGTGTGAGTGTGTGTGTTTGTTTTAATAACCGTGAGATATCAAAGTGCCAGTGACCAGGACCAAGGCACCTAAACCCCGCCGAAAGCAGCGTGGGACGCGAGGCTATGTGCCCTTGTTGCATGCAACAAGTAGCGTCAGCAGGCCAAGCCACTCCCAGCAGCACTTGCGCTACTCCAAAATGGCGGCCGCAGCTGCTGCAACAGCAGCCCTAGCACAATCTATCACCCAAGCGGCTGGATCACTAATGCTTCGAGTCGGTCAGCTGACCGTAGCAGCAGCTGCAGCCCTACAACCACCCGCCAGCCATCGAGGCGGTCAGCTGGCCGCCTCTATAGTTGCACAGCCTACCACTAACAGCCACGTTCCTCCTCTCAGAGCACCATTTGCTACACCATCCACCAGCGGTGACGACCCTATGGACCAGAGCAGCGCGTAGGACGAGCAGATGGCCTGAAAATTCCAAAAACTGTTCCTGGAAGTTAAAGAGCTCCAGAAGGAGGTCTCTCACTTCCAAGAAATCCTGGAAGCCATGGCCCCGGAGTCCCGAGATTTCCAAAAAGTGCTACCAACCGGGCGTGCTGCTAACAATAACACTCTATTAAAAAGCGCCATCTAGTGCAGCTCGGCGAAGGGTGGCAAGCCGCTTCACAAAGAATGCGCCTCTTACACCGGAGCAGTGGCCGGGAATTGGATCTCAACGGTGAGCGCCCGGGACCCCATACCGGAAAATAGAAAAATAAAACATGGCACCTCAACCTGCCGCTCAACACGGCGAATAGATACGTGGCGCTGTCTTCACCTGAGGAGGATGAGGACATTGAATAACCAACGCCAGCAAAATCCGACGCCAATTTACCAGCACATTCAAATCCCACACACACGGTCCCAAAACCACAAAGACCCACGCGTCCATCCCCCATAATACAGCACTCACAACCATCCACCTACACGACTGCACCCTCCCCGACAACCTCCGCTACAATCACTCCTTCAACTGACGCCCAAAAGCAGCCGCGTATCGTCATTCCCGATGGACGTCAGACGACAAACTTTCTACGCATTCTTCGGAGCCCCCTTCCCGCTGGACAATACAACCTGCAGACAACACGCAGGGCCTGAAGCTCTTTATTCAACTGAAGCAGGATGCAGTGCCGACCATGACGCTCCTGAAGAACGCCGGCATTGAAAATTTCAGCTTCACCTTAAGGAGCGACCAGCCCATTCGCAACATCGTGAAGCGGCTCCCCGAGGATCTCGAGGAGGGCTTCATCCGAGAAGACCTGGAGGGGAAATACTACACCGTCGTCCAGGTGCGCCAGCTTAAATCCCGTGGCAGTCCCCTACCAATATTCCAAGTTACACTTGACAGGACCACAAAAAATCAGAACTTTTTGCAAGAGTGGGAGGTGTGCCATATCAAGGTCACCGTGGAGGTCTTGAAAACAAACCGTAATATTACTCAATGCTTTAACTGCCAGCGCTTAGGGTACACATTTAAAATGTGCCAGATGACCTCCCAAAGTGCCCTCTGCGGTGGCCTCCAACGCTCAGCTGACTGCCAGAAGAAGGTGAAGCAGGACGTTATACCCCACTGTGCGAACTCTGGGGAGACGCACCCTGCCAACTGTAGAGTTTGCGAGACGTTTCACAACGAACAGCACCGTCGCCAACTGGCAGCCATAGCCAGAGTACTCCAAAGTGCTCAACCAGGGACAAGACCCATTGCCAACATTGCCCTGCTCAGAGAAGGCGTCTCACTTACGGGCACCATGAGAGGGCAAAGGGCACCCGTGCCTCCAGTAACCGTGCCGGTAAAACCTGGCGAACCTCCAACAGCTCCCCCACCCAGGCGCATTTTGGCTACCTGGGTGGCATTAATGAGGTATTCAATCTCCTTAAGGACCTGAATATCCAAGCAAACTTACCAAAGCTACAGCCGTTCTCAACGAAGTTTAAAAGCTGCAGCGGAAAAATTAGAAGTTGTAGTATGGTTTCTCACAGAATTCTTTGAGTAAATGACTCAACCAAGGGGAGGTACAAATTTAACTCGCGTGCACCTGTGGAATGCCGACGGCATCTACAGGCAGCAGCACGAACTTAAGAACTACCTGTGGCGTAACAAAATTGAAGTCGCTTTTATTTGCGAAAAAATTAAAACAAGACTACAATTTTAAACTCAGGCGTTACCAGACTTTTCGGAATGACAGAATTGGCAGACAGAGGGGTGGAATCGCCATTTTACTCAAAAACAAAGTTGCTCATGTCCCTGTCACGCTGCCACCACAAACAGCCGTAGAGTACACGGCTCTTAAAACACGTTTTAACAGTACAACGGTGATGCTGGTAGCCTATTGTAGGCCCGGCCACTCTCCCGATTTCCAACCTCACCTCGAACAATCCTTGCAATGGAGGAGCACGTTATAGTTGCAGGAGATGTCAACGCCCGGCACCCCTGGTGGAACTCCCACCGAGCGAACGCGGCTGGAAAACTCCTGGTAGAAATTATAACGGAAAATAACGACCTCTAGGTTCATCGTCCTCCAGGACCTACATTTTGGCACAAAACAGGGCACTTCGACCCTGAAATTTTGCACTTCACACTCACAGGAATGCGGCACTAGGAAACAACTTCATTGTGTATCACAGCCTGGACTCCGACCATCTTCCAGTGCATTTCGACATATTCGGCGCCATTGCGACCGGTTTCAGCGGCATTTTGAGGGGCACAGATATAGACTGGAATAAATTTACTCTAGAAATGCACTAGGTGGCGCAGCCTGGGCTGACATACTACAGCGAGGTGGACATTGACGCCGCTTTTGAAAATTACACCGCCTGGCTGCACATGGCCAAAGGAAATTCTACCAGCTATACCACAAGGCCACTCAGTTTTTTTACGTACCCTGAGGTGGAGCAACTCATCGCCAGGAGGCGGCAATTGACGAGACTTTGGAGGCTTACCTGCCAGTCCGGGTACAAAGAGCTAGCGAAGTCGCTACGCAACATCATTCGGCAAAAAATTAAACTCAACAAAATTGACGGTGGGCGCAGATAATGTTAAAGACCACACATTCGAACCATTCTTTGTGACAATTATTAAGGGCATTTAAAGTCTCCTCGAGCGCCAACTCAGGCACTGAGGCGCTGCACACAGGTTGATTAATGAGGAGCTCAAGTATCTCCCGAGAAAATCCCTGGTGCATCTCACAAGAATTTTCAGCTCCTGTTTGCAGCAAGACTACTTCCCTGATACTTGGAAACGAGCCAAGGTCATAATGCTTCCAAAGCAAGGGAAAAGCTCCAGGGAGCCTCAAAACTACCGCCCCATTAGTCTCCTGTCTACTGTTAGTAAATTACTTGAAAAGGTGCTACTGTTTTGACTCCCAAATCAACTTTCGTCACTGGATGACATTTCCAAATCCCAATTTGTCTTCCGAAAAGAACATTCAACAGATCTACAACTCTTAAATGAACTGATGACGTGACAGAGCAATTTAACAATGGGACTTCCACGTTGGCGCTATTTCTGGATGTAGACGCTGCATATATCTGTGCTGGCACAGTGGCCTAATTAACAAACTGCACCGAAAGTTTCTCGCACTCCAAAATTCCTTAGCACTGCTGCACAACTTTTTAGAAAACAGACGCTTCTACGACCAAGTAGGCGGCCCTTCCTCTAAGGAGAGAGTCATGCATGCTGGCGTCCGGCAAGGGAGCATCATGTTCCCGGTATTGTATATACTGTTTACCAACGACTTCCCCGTGAACTCCAGATGCAAAGTGGCCATGTACGCTGACGACGCTGCAATATACAACCATAATAAAAATCCCCGATTCCGCCTATTAGAGATGCTGCGATATATTGACCGCTTCCTTTCATGGCTCCATGACTGGAAAATTAAAATTAATGCAAATAAATGCCAGCTAATCCATTTGTCAAAGCTCCGCCCTTTGGCTATGAACCCAACGGTCTGTGGTCAATTATTCCACTGCCGACAGCAGGTCAAATATCTCGGCGTGACTTTGACCCGCACAATGAAATGGTCCACCCACATAAAAGATATTTCCGATAAAGGGAGGCAGCAATTAAGGATGTGCACCCACATATTTAGGAGTAAACAACTGAAACTCCCTCGACAGTTATCTTGTACAAGTCGTTCATTCAGTCAGTGGTTGTATACGCATGTGTGGCCTGGGCAAACGCATCCAAATCAACCATCAAATACCTTCAAAACATCTAGCTTAGAAAAATCCTATCCGCTTCCATCCGCACCACTAACGACTCCCACCATCAAGAAATCCGCATCCCGACGATCACCGAGGCATTGGGCATTGGTCATTTGGGTGCGCATTCACCGGCATAGAAACCCTTTGATCCATAACATCGGAAAAGGTGAGCCAAAACACCGTAAGCACAAACGAGTGAAAATACTGTAAAAAAGAACGGCTCACCAACGATTACGCGCCCAAAATTCCCGGCCCAAAGCCTCACAAACCGCCGGCAGAGGCCGCCACTCCCGGGCTGCCCAAGGAACTTAGCGACATGCTGCCGCACAGCAGGACACACACACACACACACACACTCACATATATATGTGTGTGTGTGTGTAAATAAAATCACCAAAGACATAAGATTCAATGAAAAACTAAGGCACCTAAAACATAACGAACTAGCTAAAGCTGTTGTCGGTGCGCCAACAAAGGGGCGCCGTATGGGCTTTATGTAAAGCCATGACGTCAAAACCAACAAAAACTGAAAACTGTAATATCATGCAAATATAGAGCCCGCAAGCCGGGTCCATTGTACCGGCACCAGTTATATCAAACAAAAATCAAAAGCCTAAGCCAAGCATAGATTATAATTTTTTAAATATTTGTTTTAGCAGTTTAGTTTAGGTTATAGTGAGATAATATATAAAACAAATAGTTGTCTGGGACTATAGAAATATACCAAGCAAGTTATAGTGCTGGACACAATCAAATCCTTTCAAGAATCCTAACTTTCATTTCTCGGATACTACAAATGAGAACATCTACTTTCATTCTAATACAAGTTCCTGGATGGTGTCAAATGCTACTTGCTTCAGAAGTCAAGTTGTCGGATACTAAAAACATGAACATGTGCATTGTGACCTTGTGGGTTCCTTTGTGGCTCCGTGTACTAGAAATTTTCAACGTTCTTTACTTCTCTGTTTACGACCCGCTGACCTTTGGTGAGTCGTCCCTTCCTTATATACCTCATCTGATAGTTCCAGACTGTTCCAGAACAATCTAGAGACCGAATAATCTCTATCAACCAAGATGTCATACGAAATTTCCATTTATCTCAGTTTGTTTCGGCAGACCTTTTTCTGCGTGCTATCTTTATCAGTTCCTTTGTGTAAACAAGCTGCGTTATCACCCGCGCGAAATTTTATGCCCGTTGCCGCGAGACTGCTCCCTCCTCAAGGCTGGTCGTCCCAAACAGCACCATCGCAGCGGTCCAGACGATCCAGGCGTACCACTAACATCTTCCCTCTAAACACCTTCTTGATGCTGTAGACCACGTCGTTGGTCTTCTTCACCACCCAGTACGGTCCTAGCCAAGGCTGTTGAAGATTCGGGCATCGTCCCTTGGTCAGGGTAGGGCGGTACTACCAGACCAGGTCACCTTGCTGGAACCCTTGGCTGTTGGTTTGCCTTTCGTATCGGGTCTACATGCGGTCGCGCGCCTTCGGAATGTTCTGACGAGCCAGCTCATTCATGTCGTTGGGATGGTTCACCAGGTTTTCCACATACACGGTTGCTAGCTGTTTTGCGTCCGTGGAACCCCCAAAGGTCAGGTCACAAGGGAGGCGTAACTCTAAGCCGAATATTAGGCTGGCTGACGTCATTCAAGTGGTGTCGTGAATTGACGAGCCGTAGGGCAGTAGGAACAGTGGCACCTTGACTTCCCAGTCTTGTTAATGGCTGGTCACACCTTCCTCAGGTGTTCTTCTCAAGCTTTGATGTACCTTTTGACCATGCCATCCGACTGCAGATGAAGAGGTTTTGTGCGGGTCTTGTTCACCCCAAACTTTCCAGTGCCTCCTTCATCAGGTTGGATTCAAAATTGGTGCCCTGCTCGCTGTGGCGCTCTAACGGGATCTCAGATCGGCATAACGGATGCTCCACGAAGCAGCCTGTGATTGTCTTTGCCCCGTGGTTTGGAATTGTATACACATCCAGCCACTTGGTGAAGTAGTCCACGACAACCATCGGGTATTTGTTGCCCCGGCGATCCGTTCGAATGGCGCTCCGACGTTGTACTACTGAATGCGATCCCGGCTTCCAGTCTGAGAGCTGCGACTCGCCGCGAGTCGCCACGCACACGTGACATTGACCGAACCAACTCTTCGCGTCAGCTCCGAGCCACTGCCAGTAGTAGAGCTGCCGAAGTTTGCGATCGTCCGGTTTGCTCCCAGGTGTCCTCCTGAAGTACCGGCGTGCATTTCCTTGAAGACATCCGGGACCTTACTTCGGGGAAGTACCAACGGTTCTCTTTGCGTCTTCCGATTAGGGGATTCCAATACACGGAACAGCATGCCCTCTGTTGTTTTCAGTGAATCCCATTGGGCATCGTACGACTTGTAGATGGCGCTCCTCGGTGCGATTTCCTCCCAGGTTGGTCTTGTCCCTGCCTCACTTCATTCAAGAGTGGCAACAAGTATGCGTCATCCAGCTGTTCCCTTCTTAGGCCTGCGCTATCCCAACCATCCGCAGGCACTGCCGTGACCACTCTGAGCTCGGCACGCTCCTTCTAATTCCACTCTTCTGCACTGGCCGCACTCTTCTGGTAAGGGACTTCGGGACATGGCATCTGCGTTGCCGTGGCTCTTCCCTCGACTATGTTCAGGGTGAAGTCGTACTCCTGCAGCCTCTGTATCGAGCGTACTTCTAACTTTCTAGGTTCCTTCAGCTCAGTAGCTAAGTTAGAGCGGATAGGTCAGTTCTTAGGTGGAATGGCTGACCATACAGGTGCTTGCGGAAGTGCACCAATGTCTTTACTACCGCCAGTAACCCTCGCCGGGTGGCGCAGTAGTTCTTCTCTGCCACGGACAGTGCCTTGCACTAGTAGACTGTACCCGCTGGTGGCCGTCTTGGACCTGCCATAGGAGGTCTCCAATGCAATAATTGCTGTCATCGGTTTCCACAATGACGGGGCTACCTTGTGGTGGGTATCCTAAAATAGTAGCACTGCACAGTGTCTTCTTCAGATGCCGGAAAGCGTGTACAACGTCCTCCGTCCACTCAGAAGATCGGTGTTTCTATGTCAGGCTGGTGAGGGATTTGGCGATGTTGGAGAACACCTTTTTGAAACGGCGGTAATAGCTGTGCAGACCTAGGAAACTGCGGAACCCTCGCTTATCCTTTGAGTGAGTCCAATCTCTCACAGCCTGTGTCTTCTCTGTGTCTGTGGTCACTACTGTTGTTGAGATTATGTGGCCCAGGTTGCTGGCTTCCTTGCGGACGAGCTGGCACTTCTTTGCGATTAGCTTCCAATTGTCATCTGCAGTCTCTGTTGCACTTTACTCAGATTCTCAAGATGGTCTTCGAAAGTCTTTCCGACGAGCATGATGTCGTCCATGTATAGCGTCCAGGTGTCTTAAGTCGGTCCCCTCATCACTGGCTCCATGAGGCGTTGGAAGGTACCTAATGCGTTGCAGATGCAAAGGGGCATAACTGTGGACTGCCAAAGTCCTTGGCATGTGGGGAATGCAGTGTCTTCCTTGCCTCTCTCGTTTAGAGCCACCTACCAGTCACCCGACCTCAGGTCCAGGTTCGAGAACCGTTTGGCACTAGCTAGTGTGTCCAGGGTGTCATCAATCCGGGATAAGGGGAAACAGTCCTTCCGGGTGACAACGCTCAACTTCCTGTTGTCCACTCAGAAGCGTAACTCGCAATTTTTCTTTATCACCAGAACTACAGGGGAACACCAGGTGCTGTCATAATCTTCAATCAGTCCACTGGATTTCATCAGAGCTAGTATATACCGTACCGCCGCTTGTTTCGCCAGTGGAACGCGTCTAGGTGGTTGCTGAATTGGCCGGTCGTCTCCGTTGTCGATGCAGTGGAGCACGCGGTCTGTGCAGAGGTAGTTGCTGTCGTCATGGCTGAAGACGCGAAGTTGTCGAACTTTAAACAGCAGTTCTGTGGTCAGGTGGTCGGCTACCCTATCCAATAAGCTTTCCAGCCGGGGCCCCAGGTGTTGCATCGGCTCCGGCTCCTGTGTCCTGTCGATTTCTGTCATGCTGACCACGGGCTTGCACGTGCTCAGCTACGTTTCGGCCTTGACATCGTGATCGGTATCTTCTAGGTTGAGCAGCCCCACTGTTACTTGCTCTTGACACGCAATAATATCCTGGCTACACAGAGTCCGTGCACAGGCGTTTTCTGGTCCAGCATCATGTTCCTGTCTCGCTGTCCTTCCAGTCGCGCCGTCACCCCCAGCTGGCTTCTCGCTGGGACAACCACGTCTTCCTTCAAGACGAACCTACTGATTCCAAAGTGCTCTTCCGGTTGCTGGAGTATTTTCTATTTTCCATTGAGCCGCAGGACCTTCCTGCCGATGTCGAACGTCGCCTCACCTCGTGGCTCCAGAGGGAATCCAATTCCAGTATCACTTCCTCAGCCACCTTCGCGACGAACAACTACAGACGTACAGCACTCCGTCCCAGGGTCAACTTAAATATGTTCTCCTTCTCAACAGGCAAGGTGTCACCCGATGCCTTCAAAAGCTGGTATGTTCGGCTCGGCTTTCTCGTCGACAAACACTTCGATAGGTCAGGTCTGATGATGCTCACGACTGCCCCGGTGTCCACCAGCATGCGGCCTGGCTTCCCTCTCACCCAACCGTCCGCGATGAGGCTGTCATCCATACGACGGCGGACGGCGCGCAGTGTAACTCGAGGCGATGGTGCTGATTGCGATGGCATGCCCCTCTTTTACGATGGCCCATATTCGATTTCCGGCTGCTGTTCCTGGTGTGGGTTGTCACTCTCCAGGTGTCCCGGCTGTCCACACAACCACACAGGCCACCTTTACGCCGGCGTCCCTCGCCTGTTCTGTCTCCGGTGTAGCGAGCACACCTCGTTCTTGACATCAGAATAGCTGTTACCTTGGCCGCCTCCATCTTTAATGCTGCCGTTAGCGCCACGTGCATTGTTTTATAATCGCCGAGACGAATTTCCGTGTCTCGTACCCCGCCAACGAATGTGTACGTGACTTCCCGGGATATAAATAAATAAATAAATAAAATCTGAATATTCTACCCCGGCACCTAGTCAACTATACCGGGGCATATATCCAAATTTTCTCTTTATTTTTCCATAAAATCCTTACAAATGTTATAATTATACAAATCTCTCAGAAAACTACTCTACAAAAGTAAAATGAAATAAAATAACAGAAATAAACATAAAAAAGCAAAAAAACAAAAGAAAACAACTATAAAAATTACAAAATCCTTATTTCCTAAATCTACATCTAAATCTACTAATTCTGTAGTCCACCGTGGCCTCTGCCATCACTCTCTCCCTCCGCTGCCCATGCAGTCAACTCCATTGTTAGATTATTCAATAATTCTTCCCGTCTTATCCTATTTTGTATTCTAGAACTCCTTCTTGGATCATGTACTATTCTTTGCCTATTATCAACTCTTTCTCCTTTGAATATTTTTACCTCCAATGCTTTCTTACTTACAAAGTTAGTCAAAACTTGTAATTTATTTACCAATTGTTGATCTCGAATTATGTCATATACGATATATCCTGCTAGCGCATGCCTCTCTTCTTGTTGGTGAATTGCATATCTTCCACATTCAAATACTACATGTTCAGGATTATCTTGTTTGTTGCATAATTTACATATATCATTTTCAGTTTTATTGATTTTCTTCCAATAGGTCTTATAAGGTCCGTGTCCTGTTATATAATGTATAAATCCCTTTGTTGGTTGAATAAAATTCAATTTTAATCTCTCTTTGACGTTCTGAAAAATTTCAAACACTCTTCTACCTTCTAGACTTTCTGTCCATTCATTTTGCCATTTATCTTTTAAACTATTTTTAATCACCCAAGATTTGTTTGTTCTGACTCCAGTTATATTATAAACTTTTTCTAAGTTTCCTTTTTTCGCCCAAAATTTTGCGCCCTTCAAACTTATTAATAAATCAATCGGCCAAATGGCCGTTGTTACTAGCAATGCCTTAGTTGGTGTTGTTTTTACAGCTCCTGTCAGACGTAATAACACTTTTCTTTGCGTTCTTCTCAACAATCTTCTTGTTTGCACATCATCCATCCTTTCTGCCCAAACTGCTGCCGCATACGTCATAATTGAAGCAAAAATGGTGTTATGATATATCTGTATGTTACGCAATGGAAGTAAAAAATTTAAATTGGTTATTCTTGCTAGCTTTAGCATTATTTTCTCTGTTTTCTGCCTAATATACTCCGTGTGTTTTCTGAAATGAAATTTTTCATCTATCATGATACCCAAATATCTCATCTCTTTTTCCCGTTTAATGTTCTGATTATTTAGCTTCACTGTAGGATCCCGCTTTAAATTTCCCTTAAAAAGCACATAATTTGACTTGTTTGGTGCAATTTTTAGTTTTGTTCTGAAACACCAATTTGATAATGTATTTGTAACTTCTCTTGCTTTATTTTCTAGCTCTAGTCTGCTCTGTCCATCCATCATTATGACTATGTCATCAGCATACGCTATTACATCCAAAACCTTATGATCTCTTTCCAGTAGTTCTAATAAACCTTCTGATAGAATATCCCAAATAGGGGCCCCAAGATAGAACCCTGAGGGCAACCCTTGGTTATCTTCTTCCTAGTTTCAAAATTTGATCCACCAATGAATACTTCTCTATTGGAACAATAATCCTTTAATAAATTATAAATAGTACTTGAATATTTCTTGTCTTTTAAAATGCCGAAAAAATACGGCCACCATAAATTATCAAAAGCGCCCGATATGTCCACAAATAATCCAATTATATAATTCTTTTGGCTTTTTGACACTGTTTCTTGAATTTTTAATATTGCATCCTCAGTTGAATATCACTTTCTGAAACCAAATTGTTTATTATTCATACCCAGCATCAACCTATTTTCCATTATTCTTTTATATATTAACTGTTCAAAGATCTTGCCAATAGCATTTAATAAACATACTGGTCTGAAAGATTTTGGTTGCGTTCTGTCCTTATCTGCTCCTTTGCACAAAATTACAACCTTTGCCTCCTTCCACAAGTTTGGAAATCTCCGTCTTGCCAAACAGTCATTAAACAAGAAACACAAAAACAAGACAATTTCTTCTCGTGGATTATACAAGACTTCATTTATAATACCATCTGGACCAGGTGCCTTCTTCTTTTTTAACTTCTGCAGAATTAATTTTATTTCTGTAATATCAAAGGGATAAACAGGATTTCCTGTATACTGCAACATCATCTGGTTTCTTTTTTCAACATGAGTATCATCATTTTCTTCCTCTTTATCATCTGGCAATAACGTATGTAATAACAATTCCACCGATTCTTTCCCGCTTTCTGTCATCTCTCCATTACCCTTATCTAATGTGGTTAAGATTTTTGGCTTCTTAATTTTATCCATAATAATTTTATACGGTTGTCCCCAGACATCTTGTTTTAAATTATTTTCAACGAACTGTTCCCAATGTTGTTTTCTGGTGTCTTCTAATAATTGTTTATACTTTTGTTTGGCCTCCCTATAATTCTTTAAGTTCTCTTCTCTTTCCGTATGTATGTTTGATTTTTGATATATTCTTCTTAATTTCCTTGCTAACGATCTCAGCTTCTGCAATCTATCTGTCTATTTTATTTTATCCTTATTATTAGAAATTGTTATCTTTGGAACGGATTTTGATACTGCTACTTTTATTGCTTGTGTTAAATTTATTGCATCCAAATCCACTGATATTCCCGTATACTGTAAATTTAAATCCTTAAATACCTGCTTCATCTTATCCCAATTTGCTCTTTTATAATTATAACGTAATTATATTTCATGTTCTTCTTGAATTACTTCCCCATTCAATATATAATCAAAATAAATCAAATTATGATCACTTGTGGTTTGACCCTGTGTGACCCACCAATTTCTAATCTTCTCCGCTGTTGCTGACGCTAAAGTAATATCTATATTTTCTTCAGCACCTGCTCTATTTTGAAAAGTTGGTGGATTACCATCTTTATTTATTACATATAAATTTAATTCCGAGATATGTTCTTCCAGTTTCTCCCCTCTTTCATCTGGTCTTTTACTGAACCACCTAGTTGATTTTGCATTACAATCACATACATGCATGATTTCTTTATTTCTGAATTTATTATGAATATTTTGTAATTTATATAGAAAGGGTTCAATATCCAAACTATATTGAAAATAATAATTTGCCAATATAAAACTTCCATACTTTGTTATAACTTCAATGCAATTAATATGCGTATCCAGAAATTGCGCTATGTTTACTATTTGCAAATCTTGCTTGAAAATTACTATTGCTGCCATTGCCTTTTCCTGAGATAAGATTTGTCGGGATCTTAACGGCATATATGGAATTTTGGAATTTACCACATACGGTTCTTGAATACAGATAATATCTAATTTTAATTCTTCTGCAATTTTTCTTTTTTCCGCCATAACCAATTTACTTCTTTGCCCATTTATCTGTGCAATTCTTCAGCCTTCCTCCATGAGTTACTTCCTAAATTTAATCCACCAAATACATCTCTTCTTACTTTTGCGAAATTCTCTCTATTTTCATTTACTTCATTTGCCATATTATGATTGAAACTTCTTATAATATTGTCCTTAAATTTATTTACTTGGGCTATTTTATATTTATTTTGTTTAGAAGTTATAGATTTATTTGTGTTTACAGCTGATAAACATGTTGCTATAATATTTTCCGATTTATTAGATTTATTTGGAATTTTTTGTGCATTGGTCTTATAAAATGTTGTTTTTGGCTTAAAGCTAGGATTAAAATTGGCGGTTTTTACTATATTATCCTTTACGACATCTTTTTTAACAATCTCAGATCTATTTAATCCTGAATGTCTAATTTGTGCATAACAATGTGGCCAGCTTGCTGCTGAATCAAATACAACTCGACCATAACATAGAACAAGATCATTATATAATTCTTCTAGATCTAATACCTCTCCCCTTCTCTCAAAAGCAATATTTAACAACAACATTAATTCTTCTAGATCTGTTGGTAGATTTTTTGTTCTTGATTCCATCCTTTCAACTGCATTTGGAACTGGAATCATAATTTTATCACCATTTTCATGAGCTCTTCTTGTAATATATCTTAATGCCGCAATTAGTGTCTTGGGTTCTTCTAATCTACTTAACTTCAACGTTTTTTCAAAATCATTATAAATTTCCTTAATATTAAACTCTTCGGTCTTTTCTTTCGTATCCTTTTGATTTATTAACGACCATTCTCCCTGTTCTCTATCCTGCTCATACACAAACTCAACTTTTTCAACTTCGTCTACAACTTGAACATTTTCCTTTCTTTCCTCTTCTTTGCCTACTTTTTCATATATTATTTCATCATAATTTATTTCAACATTCCTTCTTGTATTCCTCTTCTTATTCTTCTTTATTGGTAAGTTAATATTTTCTTCACTGTTGACCATAATCAATTCGGGAAACAAATCTTTCTAACATCATATTATAAGTTGAACAATTCCCCTTGCCTCCGCAAATCTTGCCTCTCCTCTTGCAAGGAATACAACATTCTTCTCTTTTCTCACATTCATTCCTCAGATGTCCAATTTCTCCGCATTTTCCACACACTTTATTATTTTCCCTACAGGATTTTTTGACATGACCATAATTATAGCAATTCAAACATTTCGGTACTGAGATGAAATTCTTTACTGCTACCGCTTGAAAACCTGCATATATTCTTCCTGATTGAATGAGATTTTTCCACAATATTGGAGAAACTTCGGCCACATGATGAACTGTAGCTCTATTTCTCGGACCAGTCTTAAATCTTAAAACAAACTGTTCACTGAACTCTTCTTTCGTCATCTCGTCTATGAAGTTTTGTTCATAAATATTTTCTTGTAACTCCTCATCTGATACACCTTTCAAAACATTATACAAGATAACTTGTGGATTTCTTTTCTTCGGCTCTTCAATCTTCAATTCTTTTTCCAATAACTCTTTACAGTTTATAACTTTCTCAATAACTCCTTTTGTTTCTGTTTCAATTAGTACATTTTTGCCCGCTGGTCTCAAACTACAAATTCTTATTTTATTCTTAACAGGATTCAAATTCTTAGTAACTGTTTTTTGTAGATCTTTAATATTCATGTCATTTTTGGCTGAGATGAAAACAACATGTCTTCTATTATGTAACACTTTCCTTACTTGTTGTTGCTTGCCAGTTTGCGCCGGAGTGGCAGTAACCTGAGCAAAAGTTTTCGGTGTCTCCATCATTGTTGCTTTAACCTCTTTCCATACTTTGACTTCTGCAAAAGCTCTTTCTTTTTCTAGATTAACCCTAAAAAATTCCTTCCTCATGCGTTCTATTAAAAATAACAATCTCTCCTTTGATCTTGTCCCCATCCTTTGATCATTTGTTAAAATAGAATTTGCTTCGTTACTTAAATCTTCAAAATTCAACATCACCTGCTCCGGACTTTCTCCAACAATATTTTCCGTTTTATTTGTTGAATCCATATTTACTGCATTTGTTTCCTCTTTGTTCTTCTCTTTTAAATCCTTTTCTTCTTTCTTCCTCTCTAAAACATCCTCATCTTTGCTCTTTTTATCTTCTTTCTTCTTCTTCACATCTTTGCCTTCACCTACCTTCCCTATTTCTTTTTTCCCTCTATCATCGCTTCTTGGCGATTTCAAAGATCCCCTTTGTATATTAGTTTTGGGTTTGGCTTCTTCCATCCATTAATAAAAGCGCTTTAATACGTTAAAGCAGACCAAGAAAGGACGGGCAATACTGCGCGCACAGACTGTACACACTCACTCCCCCTATTTGACCCGTGCTGTAGAGGTCACTGATGCAGCAGCAGCGACTGGCGGGCGACTAGCTAGCCGTCTATACACATATGTTAGGCAATGCACAAAAATTTGTTACCTTTATCACTCTATAACTTCTAAACTATTTCTGTATCATTATGAAACAAGTACTCACAGACAGCTGGTTTCTTCTTCTTTCTTCAGATATACAACACTATTAAAACAAACTTGTTTTAACCACTGTTTTTATGCTTCGACGCGGAGCTCAAACGTAACACATCCGGAGACAGTAACACGTCCCGGGATACGAACTCTGGTGGGAGTTCGACTAGGGCCTTGCTAGCCAGTTGCTCAACTGCCAGTGCGAACTCTTGCAGCGTCTACCCTGGCTGCTGTGACCTTGCCTTTTGCTGGCTGCGGCTAAGCGGTGGTTCCCAAAGCGATTCTCCAGGGCCTCACAGATGTGCTTGGGTGCCGATGTTGTCTGTACCCCGTTCACGACTTCTGCGGCCTGTCCCTGGAGCCTGGTTATTAATTGTGAGGCCTCTTTCTCTGGCGACCAATTGTTGTGTTTGGCCACCGTGTCGAAATGGCGGCTGAAGTCTTCGAAAGTTGTTGCGCAGTCGCATTTTGGAGCTTTGACACGTGAAGGTGTTATGTCGCGTCCCGGGGCGTCTGTCTTCAAGTTCTTCAACCTCCTGCCGACGATGTCCTCTACCATGACGTTCAGGGACTTTGAGTTGCTGTCGGCCTTTCCCTCCAGCTCGTTAACGCGGCTCGCCAGGTCTTCGATGCGCTTGTCCACTTGACACATTGGCTTGCGAAACTCCGTGACGTCATCCCTCACGCCGGTAAGCTGCTCCTCGAACGTTGCCGCTTTCATCTCTGTGGTCAACTCGGTCATCTTCTCGGTCAGGCTGTTGTTTGTGGCTTCCATCTTCTCGGTGAGGTTATCGTTAGCCGTCTTCATTTGTTTCAGCTCTGCGGCCAGGTTGTCATTCGTCGGTTTTATTTGCTTCAGCTCTGCTATCAGTTGGTTGTTTGCCGCCTCCGTCTTCATTGTCAATTCCTTCATCTTCGCTAGAATCTGTGCCCATGCCGCCTCCATATCGTCGCACTCCTTACGCCAATTGTGACTTTGTGGGGTCATAGAATTAAAAGTCCAATTTGCCGAAGTTTTAAATTTCTTTATTTGTGTAGAAACACTGGGTGGCAGCAGATTTATATTACATATCACAATCGATAACACAATGATCGATAACAATAACAAACAGCTTACTCAAATTGTCCTCTTTACAACACTCTTGTTACATGTCTTACAACAACAACTCTTGTTTCATAACTTGGAATTTGACCCTTGGCAAGTCGTCACCTCTTTAAATACCACACTGATAATTTCTAGATTATTTGAAAATTACCAGAAACCCAACAGTCGCTATCAGTAAAGAGGTAACTAGAAATTTCCATTTAACATAAAGAATCAAATTAGAATTATAGATCCTCCGTGTTTCTGTAATAGAATATAAATGTCAATGAAGGTTTATGTTATGATTCAATGTAACCTCTACTAAAGAATATGCACTGTTGTTGAATTTTGTAAATTCTGTTAATTTAATAAACATACGTTTCTGAAATCTATGTTGGAAGTAAGACACAAAATCATCACACAAACAAAAGCACACCTCAGCATCACCAGTCATTTTAAATGTGTTAAGCGTTTAACTGACGTTAATAATAATAATAAGATACAATGATATGTAAGATGAACAAAATTTAAAATTCAGTAGTTAAAATATTATTTGCTTTGAACAAAGGTTATTTCAAAAAATTGTTGGAAGTAGATTGTTTGACTCCATGCTTGTTTAAGATGATGAGAGTAAATACATGAGAAACAATATCTTGGGTAATTTAATGCCAAATAAATATGTATTCAATATTGCTTAAGTAATAACTATATGGAAAATTCACCCCCTGAATTTTCTTGCTTTTAGGTTCTGGTGCTTTTCTACAAAATGTGAGGTAAGCTTATTAAAAAAGTTATGTTAAAATATAGGTGTAATTTTGCAGGAAAAATACTTCATAACGATCATTTGTCCGTCACATTTTCAAGAATATGTTTAGGTTACCCACTAGCGAACTACGTGATGCTGAAGTGATATTACATAGAGAAAAGCAGTTAATAGAAATTCCTTTCGTTATAGAATTGTAACAAAATTTAATAAGTTGGGAAAGAAAGTGAATTATTACTTTACTTTCTTCTGCTCCAGTTGATTTTTTTGATGAAATTGATTTCCTTCTCGTGAGCCCCTCTACTCCTGCAGACAATGATATAAATTAAATCACTATAGTGCCTAAGCAGACAGGACAATTTGTGCGGGCCAACCCAGGGTCATGGAATTAAATTAAGACCATAAGCCTTTATCAAACCTTAATAGGGATTTATTTTCTTGCTACACCTTGCATTGATTAACCAGATACATAAAAGTAACTATACACTTCTAGTCCCAATCTGGGAGGAAAGAACCTCATAAAACCACACGGCTCACCAAAAGGCAACGCATGAAAAACCCTTAGAGAGAATCGGGAAACCCGAACATGGAGCACTTACCCTTAGAAACACCAACGCGACACCAGCCAGGCACACACTACTCTGCCGGTTTGAGGGAGCCACCCAAGAAGCCTCGGGCACCGCAGCGCCCCCCAGAGAGGAACGGCGGAAAGCCCAAAACAACAAGACAGCAGCGCCCTCGCACCGGAAGGGCAAGTAAAAGGGTGCCGGAGAGAAAACAAACGGCACAAATTTCACAAAAATCTCTAAATAAATTCACAAATTAACTTCTTCTAATAAACACAGTTTAAAGCTGCAAAGTTATACATCATAAACTTCTGAATTTTAATTACAAACAAAATTAATTAGCACAATTTAATGTAATGTACACTAAAAGGTGTTGTATCTGATAGCTAAAGTATATAATTCTTAATTTCTAAACCTGAATAACTGCGTAAATACGTTAGCTATAGTAAGTCACTCAGAACGTCATTCAGTACGATATTAGATTATAACTATTTGTATTATCTATACTTGAATAATGTTTAGATATACTCCGTACCTATTATTCACCTTAAATATTAAATAATAATACATGATAGTCCTATTTAGTGCGCATTATTGAGAATCTAAGCTCGGATATTCGTAAATGTTCAGATCGCATTCCAATATCACTTCTAACTCACTAAATATGGTTAATCTCCTAAGTTCCAGCAGCTATCATTTGTTTTTCATATTTCTTTTGTTTTACTTAACGGCGTTAGATCTGATACGCAATCTTCTTAATATATACTATTAGCATTAAATATAACATAAAAATCACAAATACAATTTGATATAAATAAATAAAATAACATAATCACCTAAAGTATACTTAATTTTTTTGGTATTAAATATCACTGCATGAATTGTTTCTTTAGTTTTATTCAGTTCCATCGACCTTTAGCGTGCTTCGATTTAACTGATTCTATTTTGCTTTTACGAGGTTTAAAGTGGCTCAAGACGTCATTTATGGACGTTCTACCATTAACGGGCTGCTCTACTCTAATAACTTACAGCTGTATCTTAATGCAGTATTTCTTAAGCATTTTATGTTATACATTTGACGACTTAATTAATAAATCTACTTTGTTCCAAACTTTGACCCACCAAATCATAATACCTATTCAGAGCACTCAGTAGGTGAAAGTGCATCTTGGCCTTGAAGACCTAGTTCAAACATTTTTGTATATGATTTATTATAATTCCGAATTTATATGTTATAATTACTTAATTTAGCAACCATAGCTAATGTACGATTCTCAACCAATGTATTTTAAAATGTCAGGAGGTAATACTATTGGTTTCTTAGGTTGTATACCTTTGTAATTAATGCGGTCGCCCTATAGCCACAGATAAATGGCACGCTCTTATAATCTTATATTAATTAAAGGAAAGGGAATGCATGACTTTATAACGTGTAGGTGTCGGAACAAATTGGGATTTAATGGTGAAAAATTATCAACATCCTTCGAGTGGTTCTTTAAGATTACGATATATACACAAATAAATTTTATCCGTTCATAGTGTTAGCGTACATTTCCTTGCAGATTCACCGGGAACATGAGACTAGCGTTGGCTGAAAGGATAGCCAAATCTTTTTAAACAAAGATGTTAATTGTACTCTCTTCAAATAATAGGATTTTTATAAACTTATAGAGGTTTAAAAACCCAGATTAATGATTCATCTGGCAGAGGACGGCCGAAAGAAGAAAGGGACTACGTGGGCAGAGTTCAGCATTTTCCACCTACTACAACACGACCGAAAATATATGCCTGGCCGCCCTATCAAAGAAGCCAACAGAGCTGCAGGACGCCATAGCGGGTAACGATATATGGCTATTCCGTTTTCTCATGCGTTTACGGCAATGCATTAGTGATAAATATAACAGAATGACAAGTTTAGCATGAGAGGCAGGTAACATCCTCGTACAATAAAGAAAGACCTCTGAACAGAGAATATCCATACTGTTACCGATCGCATTTTTCTCTGTTGGAGCCGAGAAAAGTCAGTGCTGAGGTGTGCGAAAGAAAGAGAGAGAGAGCTACGCGAGCGCTGAACACTTGCCGAGAGAGAGAAAGAGACAGAGATAGCCTGAAATTTCCCACTGCATCGTGATAGTTATCGAACTTACTACTAAATTCTAGAATAATGGCAGGTGGTGTGAAAGCCGTAATGAGTCAGTTGCGAGTGCTGTTGTTAATGGAGTTGAGAGTTAAACTGTTAATTGCGTGTGTGCAGCTGTTTGAAGTGTATCGCATGTGCATTATTTCGTTTGTTGACGTGTGGTACAGCAACGAGAGATTTTCAAGACGGCGTGTTGAGTATGTAACGTGATATATAGAACCCGTAAGGGGTGCACAAAGTGTCCGTTTACTGAAATAAGTAGCATGTTAAATCTATGTAAGCATGACATTTAATTCCACGAGCCTTCAAAGTCACAATATGGAGGGAATTGTGTTTAAGATTTTGTGATACAAACGTCCTAACTGATCTTCCTCTCACCACAGAGATTCTGTTACTGATACACCATTAATCTATTGTTTCTCATGTTTACAAAAGGACGAGAAGAAAGGACAACGATTCTTCACCTTATGGCACAAATAAGAGGCATTGAGGATTTACGGAAGACGGAACAATTCAGCACGTATCCAATCACTGTAGTAGCTCCGTCTCCTTTCCCCCACCGTTTCGCAGAGCTTTTATCTCAGCACCGCACTGCCCGTCTCTTTGAACTCCTCCGCCGCAGCATCTCGCCAAAACAATGCGTCCGCAACAGTATTTCGGTATGGAATGTTGGCTCTAACTGCATTATATTGCGAACAGTCTAAGATTATGTGTTTAATTTTAAAAACATTTGAATATATCACATGTATGAGGTTCCCTTTCTGAAAGTATATTGCGATGTGTTATCTCTTCCTGGGTATCCTTTACCTGGATAATTTTATTCTTGTTTATGTTCACCAAGGCAGCACAAGGACCAAAGGACGTTCTGGCGATACAACTTCCATATCTCAAAACTTTACAGAAGAGGAAGTGATGCCGCAACGGGCCCCATCTCTGCCGTGATGCTCTTTCTCAGTCTATCAGTTGCATACCTGGTGTTGTGTCTCCTTACATTGAATGCTCCTGCTAGGATTCCTCCGAATTCCTGAAATGTTTCCATGGTTGTTCATGCAGTATGGGGTGTTGCACTGTCCTGTTGCAATAAAACTCTATAGGGGTTAACTAATGCTGGGTATCTCCGTCAGTAGTTGTAGCCCCGGATTAAGCAATTGGATTAATATAATCCTGCCGCTAGGTGGCGCTAGTGTCGCGTTAATCCGTCTTAATTCGTGGATTAAGATGGACTAAGGCTTTTGGCGGGAAAATTTCAAATTTAGCGCCAAGAGCATTAGGATTACGGTTAAACCAGTTGCTTAATCCAGGACGGTTTATCGGAAAGGAAACAGATTTCTTTTAAAAAAGGTCACGTGACTAGGAGAAAGGATTTGCGAAGTGATGCTGACGGGAGTTTGAAAGGAAAGAAGGAAATGATGTTTAAGGAATGGGTAAAAATGGTATGCGGAAGTGACGTGTAGGGGTTTTATAGGAGAAAATAAGACTAGATGGGATTGGTGGATGTAATTGAAAAATGGATGTTGATTGGGGGAAATAAAGGACGGTTTATGGAGTAGAAAAAGAATTTTTCAAAAAGGGTCACGTGACTTGCGTAAGGGAGCGGTGATGTGTTCTTCTTTGGAGTTGGGAAGGAAAGAAGGACAGGGTGTTTAAGGAATGTGTAAACATGGTATGCGGAAGTGACGTGTCGGGATTTGATTGGAGAAAATAAGACGAGGTGGGATTGGTGGTTAGCATTAAAAATGACGGTTATTGGGGGAAATAAGGTGCGTTGTGATTGGATGAAAAATGAGGAATGAAATGCGTGGAAAAGCAATAAAAAGGGAGAAATGTGGGTGAAAATAAAGAAGGAAAGGGAAGAATGTGAAGGAAGAGTAACGCGAATACAGGAGCTGGTGGAAAGAAGGAAACAAGAACTGGAAGAGAAGAAGCAAAATGTCACGAAGCAGGAGAAGTTGGTAAATAGCATAAAAGTAAATGCGGCAAAGCCGAACGATGACTTTGAAGGGTTAAAGCAGATGATAGCAAATTTCGAAAGCGCATGTACGCGCTGACTTGAGGGATTTCCTATTTATGAAGGAAATTATGACGAAGGCGCAAATGCGGAGGAGGGCAGGAGGGAGCGGAAGTTGGGGGAGGGGAGGAAGAGGCGTTGCAGTACGAGGCGAAGTAAGAAAAAGGTAGCTGAAAATAAAGAAATCTAAATATACAACAGTAATTCAGCAACTTATCCGTATGTCTTTTTCTTTTTTCTTTTGTTTGGAAAATAATTTGAATAGCACTATTAGAAATTTGTCTTTTGATTTCCTATTTCTTTTTCTGTTTTCTTTGTGACAACTATGAACAATAAAGGAAAAGGAAAGGAGCCCTGCCTTGGTAAAATGAATAAACGGATAAATGAAATACCTTAAAACATCTTGTTTTATATATATATATTTGAAATGTTAAGCGAAACAAAGCATAGCATAAGAAATAAAACATAGGTGTTAATGTGCATATATACATATTGCTAACTGGGAGAAAATATAAAAAATGTTTACTATAAAGCACTTGTGTTACATTTCCTAAAACACAAAAACAAATACAAAACAAAAGTGAAAATTATGAATAGTCTATATGTACAAATTGTTGGAACGCACCACAACGGTGACAATGAAAACATGTGCATTTTTCTTGTTGAATGCAAGCGCAATGGACACAAAGACGTTCAGAAGGATTGACGCAATGCGAGCACTTGCACGATGGTTTTGGAACGTGAGCATATGGGTCAAGAATGTTGTATAAAGTACATATGCGTTTTGCCAAACACTGTAAACATGCTGGTGAATAGCTCTTTGTTTTGTTTTTAGACACATAATGGGGCCACTGACACACAAATAAATGTTTGCGATGGTAGTCAGGTTTTCTACAATGCCAACAATAGCGATAGGTACAATAATTAGAACAAAACGTTCTGCAGAAGTGGAACATTTGAGATTCACTATCAAATACACTGCAGTATTCACACTTGTCCATGATGGACGTCAGAGAGGAAATGTGCAGATAATTTTTATATGAATTACAGTTACATGAAATGTCCCAAATTAAAAAAGCGGAAAATTAATTTAATTGCTGGAACGTGGGCAGTTATATAGCAAATGAAATGGAATATTGTTTCGAATGTTGTTTAACACACATGCTCGCACAGCTTGACATTGCAGACATCGAGGAGTGTATGAATTTGCTTGAGGACGGAATGCCAACCAAACAGTGTAATGCTTTTTAACTCAGATCACATAGTGTTGCTGTGTGTACCTGAAATAACCGCAACGTGCACAAATGCAATCTGGCATGGCAATAGCTGATGCTTTTGTTGTCACACAAGGAAATGATGGCGCTATGCACGAATTAAATGTTTAAAACACAAGTGAAACTGCTTTTAAATGCTTGTATATACATAAAAAGAAGCGAAGTTACTGGGGAAAACAATTGAAATAACACTGGCTAAGATTAAGCTAAAAACAGCACTGATAATATGAATAAAAACTAATTACTGTACATGTGAAACCTATCACTGTTTTTTGAAAACACAATTCTGAAACTTCTTAAGTGGTTCTATAAATATAAAAGAAAAGCGAAAGCACTGGGATAAAGTTAAAAAAACCTCTAGCTAAAAATTAAGTTAAAATAGCACTGGCAACAAAAACACAAATAATACTAAAGCTAGTTCCTGTTCGTGAGAAACCAAACAGCTCTAAGAGTCCTGCCTCGGTCGTTTCACGCGGTGTACAGGAGTTACCGCCGCATTGCGTGATTTTGCGATGTTTTGCAAAATGCGCCGCCGATCCTCTGAGCTGACGGGCACCAGCAGCGGGATTGCCAGATCTGGCAGCCGCTCGCTTTCCGCCTCAGGTAGCGCGGCGAGCAGATGATCATACCCGTCGTTGGAGCAGCTGTTGTTCTCGCACCAGCCGTTACTATGCTGCAGCAACAGGGACCCCGGCGACCATATAGGAAAGAGGTTTCTCCTCGTCGGAGTCTTATTAAATTTTCGGGGTGTGCAAGAGATTACCTGGACCAGTGATGGGTGCGGGGAGGAAATGTTGCTCAAAGCTGAGTTCGGCAGGTTTGAAGATGTGGAACTGGGGGCGGAGGACGAAGTAGACAGAGGAGGTGGCGGGTAGGAAGGAGAATGTGGGGTGAGTGGATGGACTGAACTGTCTTGTAGGGTAACGGACTGAAGCTGTCCAAAGGAAGAGGAGCAAAATGAAGGAAAGTTACAAGCAGCAGGTGTGGAGGTGTGTTGAGGGGTGGGTGAGGATTGGGTAAGCGGAGAAAAACTGCTTTGGAGAGGGTTAGCAAACGAACCTGGAGATTAGAGGGCAACTTCGGGGGAATAAGAAGGAGAGGTACTCATAGAATATAGAAGTGGAGCAACACCCAAAGAATCGTGGAAGCGTGCGGAGTAAAATCTGCTGTCGGTGCTGGAGCCTGACGGTTCTAAAGGCGAGATTACCTGCACCGACGAGGAGGACGAATAGGCCGGTTGGACCGGGTCCGGCGATGAGTACTGCGGCCACTGTGGCAGTAGATCTTGAAACGCCTGGTTGAATAGTGGAAATTGCTGTTGTTCGTTCTGGTCTGCCAGAGGCGATGCCTCACCCGAAGAAAACAGCTGGACCGACGATGATGAGGATGCCGAACCCGGGTCCTGAGATTCCAACAGGGGTCCCTCCGGATGGATGTTCTCAAAAGGCTCCTCCTGGACTGCCACAGGGTGTTGAGGTGACTGGAATGTTGGCAGAACGTTAGGCCAGGCAAAGTGATTGTTTTGCTGTTGTTGTTGATATTGAAAATGTAGTTGTGCCTCGGCGGCGTGCAGCTCTTGTTGTATTAACAGCTCCCTATACACTCTGCCCGAAGTAGGCGAAAAAAGAAATCTCTCTGCTGTGACTGTTACGAAAGTTGAAGTCGGTTCACACATGTTGTACTACTGGATGTAAGACTCACGCAAGACACAGAATAAAGCCAGGAAGGTCGGCTACCATATTTAAAAGGGTTCTAATCAGCACGCCGAGCGGGGGCTACACAATACGGCCGGCGCGATAAAAATTTGTAAATAGTGTGGGAACTTTATAAATGATTGCGGGAACGGAAATGCAATTAGCACGAAAATGTTTAACTGTGGGCGTGCAGTTGATAGGAAGATTTAACTCATATCTGAGCCGGATGCTGCGGCAGCTCGCTGGTGTGTCCGGAAGAGAACTGTTAAAACCCCAATTAGAAGCTTAGGAAGTTGGGGTGCGATAACGTGCCTGGACTTTAATGCGGCATTTAACCATCTGCGCAGCCGGAAACAGCGATAGTGATAAACGCCCCTTTAAAAGGGCGAGGTGATAGGGCGCTCGCCCAAGTGAGAACTGACCGTGAAAGTGCTTTGATCGAAATTATACCTGTATTTTAAGATTATTCCGTGAGGCATTTAGTGTACCCGCCTGAAATCAGTGTTCTTGTTTTTTGTTAAAAAGAAGGATTTCGTGATTGCCGGAGAACTGTAGAGCATGTGGGTTTAGACATACTAAACCGAATTGTGATACGGGGTATTTTCATATAGACTTAAAGAGAGAGAGAGAGAACTCTTTGCAGGACAGTATTGAAAACTGCAATAGTGATAAGTGTCGCTTTAAAAGCATGAGGCGTTAAGCGAATTGCCCAAGTGAGAACTGGCCGTGAAAGTGCTTTGGATCGAAATTATACATGAGTTCTAACATTAAATCATAAGGCATTTACTATACCTAACTGAAATCAGTTTTTTTCTTTATTTTCTTTTGTTAAAGAGAAAGGGTTGGTAATTGGTGTTTAGGCAAACTAAAGCGAATTGCGATACGATAATTTTCATATAGACTTAAAGAGTGAACTCTTTGCAGGACAGTATTGAAAAGTGATAAGCGTCCCTTTAAAAGCACGAGGCAATAAACGGTTCGCCCAAGTGAGAACTGGCCGTGAAAGTGCTTTGGATGGAAATTATACGTGTTTTTAACATTATTCTGTAAGGCATTTATTGTACCCACCTGAAATCAGTGTTTTTCTTCTTCTTTTTTTTGTTAAAAGGAAAGAATTCGTTACTGTTCTAGAACTGTAGAGCATGTGGGTTTAGGCATACTAAACCGAATTGTGATAAGGGGATTTTCATATAGATTTAAAGAGAGAGAGAGCGAGAGAGAGAGAGAGAGAGAGAGAGAGAGAGAGAGAGAGAGAGAGAGAGAGAGAGAGAGAGAGAGAGAGAGAGAGAGAGAGAACTCTTTGCAGGACAGTATTGAAAAGTGATAAGCGTCCCTTTAAAAGCCACATGTAACTGGCCCACTGTCCACATAAACTTCTAGATCAGGTCATATCAGGTAGGCAGTGCTGAGTCCCTTTCACATACAGAATGTGTCAAATACACAGTACGAGAGTTGCTGGAGTGATATATTGTTTGAATTTATATGCTACTGCCAAAATAAGTCTAAAGAATGAATGTGGCAATGTAACACAAACCTGACATACATCTTACCTCTGGTCCAACACTATACAAGAATTAATTTTCCTTAAGACAAAGCCCAAAGTTTACCTAAGTAAAATAACATGTAATATACACAAATGTTGTTCACATAGACTTGGCTTCAGCACCTGAAACAACTTAACACTTGATAACTATGATCAGATGACACTTCAACACTTACTGCTATCCAAAACACATCACTCTTCACTTCCTGGTTTACTGATCAGTGTCTCAGTCGTGTTTACTTTCTGGCCAGCTCATATCACCTGACCTAAGCTTCATTGCTGGCCAACATACATCTCCTTGAATCTGCAGCTACTATAGCAGCACTTCTACACAGGAGAACTCTACAGTGAAGGCGTTTTGGTGGATAGTGACAAAAAGACAGAAGACAAAGTCCCAACTCTACTCTCTCAGTGTGGTTGGCATTAATCCATAAGTTCATTTTCTCTCCAATTAGGGAGGAAAACTGAATTGTTCTAGTTCTTGGCAGCCAGTACTCACTTGTTCTGAAGATGTACAAAAGACATAAGGGCATAGAGTCAGGTGATAACTCATCACTTAAATCAAGGCATACAGACCCAAAATCTGCATTGTTTGATTACATCATTAGCATTTACCTCAAATATGAAATGACTAAGCCATACAGTATCTATAATACATTATAGCAACAAATGTCATATTTAAATAACCAAACAGCTGAAAATTATAGAGCTGACTATCACAAAGTATAACAAGCTAATGTCATAATCATATCTAGTTTCAACGTGCTTTAAGACTAAAAATAAGGAATATATACATAAACTTGTTCTTCTTGCAGAAGAAGAATGTTATGATTAGATTAGATAAGATAGATTTGCATTCAGTAGGTTCACTTGAAACCAGAGAAGGCTGTGAATGTAGAACATGTCCAGAGGTATAAAGTTTAATAGCAAATATATGTACTTGAAAAGTTAACATAAGACACATATTATAGTATACAGGCAATATGAATGGCAATATGAAAACAAAGCAGGGATAATTATGTATGATACAAAATCAAATACTTTTTAAATCAGCTTTCACCTGGCTTATGCCAGTACGTCTCAATGTTTTTGCAATGGATACCATTCATTGTTATTTCTTAAATACAAATACATTAAAAATAAACAATCAACATGAATCAAGGATTTATTGCCAATGATTTGTCATTGGAACAGTTAGATACTACTTACAGAGCTACAGAAGCATTATTAAGATAATTTGTCATTCAGCTAATCTTGTACAGAATAAAAAGATTTTGAGCAAAGAGCATTTTTTAAAACACCACAATTATCAATTTTTTCATTAAGAACATTTAGGATGTGCGCCAAACAATTTAGTAGTTTCATAATGCACACCTTTCTGGAAGAACAAAAGTTTAGCACTGAGAAAATGGACATTATACATTTGTCTAGCGTCTATTCTGAGATTTACATTATTTGTTGCAAATAAGGTACGATTGCATACAAATAATTTTAAGATCGGGAACATATACATGCAAGGAAGCGCTAATATCTTCAATCTTCTAAAAAGATCTTTACAGGAGCATCTGTTGTGGGTGTTAGTAATGATTTTTATAAGCTTCTTTTGTATAAGAAATATTTTTTTACTTTCTAATGAGTTGCCCCAGAATTATATTCCGAAATATGCATAATACTCTAATTTAAGTATGTCAATAGAACTCACATTAACCAGCTCTCAGATAGCATAGCAGGCAGAGCGGAGTTTAGTTAAGATATAATTTATGTGAGCTTTCCAATCTAAACATCTGTTCACTTGAAGGCCCAGAAATGTTATGCTGTCAATTTCTTCTAATAACATATCATTAATCTCGATTTCTAGTTGAGCATAAGATGTACACCAGGTTATAAATTTGACCACCTTAGCTATGGGCAGCCCACTTTCGCCTATTTTAGCAGACCTATACATGAGCTATTTTGAAACACGCATAGTAAAGGCCTTCCCACGGATTTATAAATGTTGGCGGAGATATGTTGATGATGTTTTTGCTATCATTCCCGAAAAACTTAGAGAAGATTCTCTAAAATTACTAAACCTGCAAGATAATCACATCCAGTTTACGATGGAAGTAGAAAGAGACAGCACCCTACCCGTTATGGACCTCAAGATAACTAGGAATTTTTGAAAGAACAACACATAAAAGACATAGCAGTATTAAATGGACTCAACCCAGCCATCATAAGGAACATGATGAAGAGAAAGAAAGAACTGAAGATAATATCAAAAAATACTACTCTCACACCACTTAAAAACACAAATTGGCAATACAGAAAATTCACCTACCATCCATGGGCTTTTAGAAAATTTGAATGAATCTTCAAAAGACTAAACTTAAAACTAGCACCCCAAAACAAATTCCGTCTGAGGAACCTGCTAAATAAACCACTGAAAAATTCAATCCCCAACAATTTGAAATCAGGAATTTATCAGATTAATGGTGAAACCTGTGAAAAAGGCTACATAGGAAAAACTAAGAGAAACTTGTTAACCAGGCAAAAAGAACACCAGAGAAACATTAAGTTGAAACAAGTGGAAAAATCTGCAGTTTCACACCATTTTTGGACAGAAAACCACAACATTGGCCACAACATTAAACTGTAAAAACCTTTAAGTACACCCATAGAATTGGATATTTGGGGAAAATATTCATAAACAAAAACCATGATAAAGTTATAAGTTTTGAAATCCTGGCATTAAATGAAGTATTGAAACTTAGTACCCCAAACACCAGATGGGAGAGTGATCGGAGCTCCGTAGTAGTGGAAGAAGAGGAATGTTCATTTAGTCACCAAACAGCTGAGGATGAGATCGAGTGATCTTGAAAATGTTTCAATTATACAACAAGTGAAGTTTGAATGTAAATATAGTGACTCATAAATCAAACTCAAATTGACCACTTTTGTTTTGCCTAGATTCACAGATAATTTGTTCACTTTAAACCAGCATGACATACAGTTCAAAACATAATTCATTTTAATTCTACACTTGTTTAAATTTGTACTGGTCACCAGGACACTAGTGTCAACAGCGAAAAGAGCTGTACTTGCAATGCCCTTTATATAAAGTGAGAGGTCATTTATATAGATCAGAAATAATAAATGCCCTAACACGGAACCTTGGGATACTCCGTGAGTTACCACTTTCCAGTTCGAAGTTTGTTTTTCATAACCAATATCACTGATGGCTACTTCAACACTCTTGTTTTCTTTCATTTAGATATGACACAAACCAACTTAGATGTTCATTTCTTAGTCTATAGAATTCCAATTTTACGATAAGAATCTTATCATTAACACAATCAAAAGCCTTTGCTAGATAATAAAAAATTCCACCTACATGCCTTTTATCATTTAAGGCAGTCAACACTTCATGTGTAAGTTTGTAAGTTGCATTATTAGTTGATATTCCCTTTCTGAATGCAAACTGAACCCTGACAAGTATGTTGTTATATTCAAGATGTTTATACAGTCTGATGAACATTACTTTCTCAACAACTTTTGAAAAAATTGGCAGGAGAGATATTGGACCATAATTTGAAATATTATTGCATTCGTTGATAGATATAGTCAACATGAAAAAGTCAATGCCATGGCTGTGATGTGAACCACAGATCTCCTGGTTGCTGTCCAGTCGCCATGGTAGCTTAATGGGCTGGAGTGACTGGAGGGAAACCAGAAGATCCGTGGTTCAAATCCCAGCCATGGCATTGAATTTTTCATGTTGACTCTATCAAAGATCTTAGCCTATATACGGCTAGTGTGAAGAAATAATTAATTTCCATCAATTAACTAAAATTATTGCATTCGTCTGTTTTGAAAAGATGTTTAACATTTACGTATTTCATTGTCTAGCTTTTAGAGACTCATTGCATAAATAACTAAGGGGAATGCTATTTTGTGAGGGGCAAGGTCATGATGATGATGATGATGATGATGATGATGATGATGATGATGATGATGATGATGATGATGATGATGATGATGGATATGAGGTTGTTCAACTACGGCAGTGAGCAGTGCGTGAGGAGCAACAGTTTAAGACTTTTGTAGTTATTTCATAATAATCAGAAGAATTCTTCACTTGTAAAGAGTCAATAATTTTATTTATTTCGGAACATGTAGTTAAACTGGCTTTAAATGTAGGCACAAAGTTTGTGAAACTTGATGTCAGAAATTCAAGTGCTGCATCTTTACTTCCATAACTAATATTATGTTTTTTTGTTTTGTTATATCCAAAAAGAATTTATTAAACAATTCTGCAAATTCAAGAGGTTTGGCAATTTCATGACTGTCAACACTTACGTGTTACTGGACAATTTTCTGATGAGTGTTTTCATGTCACATATTTTTTTATTATATGCCAAGTTTTTTTTTATTTTGTTGTCTGAGTTCAGAATTAGTTTATTATAATGCAATATTCTAGAATTTTAGAATTTTACAATATTTTTGTAGTAGTTTTCTAAATACAAATTGTTACTGATTCTAAC
Source organism: Mantis religiosa (assembly GCA_030765055.1). Lineage (NCBI taxonomy): Eukaryota > Metazoa > Arthropoda > Insecta > Mantodea > Mantidae > Mantis > Mantis religiosa. Next base: position 218,427,745 of record CM060950.1, read on the forward strand.
TTGCTGATATACTTCTCTTTTATGTCTGCATGAAGTTCTAATTCCAAAAGTAATCCAGGAATTGTCTATCTTGAAGTTTAATGTTTTTTTATACTTAGATGGGAAGCATAATTCAAAGTGAGTTTTAGAGCATTGAAGAAAGCTATTAGATTTATTGTTGGTTCCATTAATCTCAGAGTTTGTTTCCAAGATTCAAGTTTAAGGTTTTTACTCAATTCCTTCAGAGTATTTTCATTTATTTCCCTATATGTCCTATACCTATATTTAGGATTGAGTTTTAAATTTATCTGATCAATCCTTATAATTTGTGCATCATGATCTGATAGTCCATTAGTTTTTGATGAGACAGAGCAAAATTTAGTTATATCTGAAATTACAAATATAATATCAATAGCTGTGGCTGAACTATTTTGGATTCTTGTTGGAAAGTTAACTGTATGTGTCATGTGGTAAATAAAAAGCTAAGCTGTTCCCTTTGAAGACTCAAATTTAGATAATTTACATTTAGTCACCACAAATGATTATTTCTCTTTTTGTTTTAAATAGAAAGTTCAGAGCATATTCTAATTACTTTTTGAAAATTTGAAAATTTCCTAAGGGAGATCGATAAATGGCTACTATGACTAAGTTCAAATGACTTCCAGTTAACTAGACTGCACAGAGTTCGAGATCTTTTGCATAACAAAATCTGGATAAATCTAAAGCTTTAAAGATCAGATCATTTCTAACATATACACAAAGTGCACCTTTATATAATCTTTTTCTGCTATATTCTGTTCCTAAAGAGTACGCTTGCAATGAAATTGGTATAAGTGATTAGTTTCCTAACAATGTGCAACACTTATATTATGTTACAAAATGAAATAAGTGCCATTTAGTCGGTTTAGCTACAATCACATTAGCATTCAGAAAACAAGGTTACTATTTTTCGGCTGAATAAACAGGCATAAAAAAAACCTTCTTACACTTTATAAAGAAACACAAAACTATTTGGAAAAATCTTTGTAGTTGGTTTATTGACACTTTGACACTTACATTTTTACATTATCGAGCGACTAGTTTTAGAATCCATTGCCTTCATTTTGAACCTCTCTCCAACTAGTATATGTTGTCTGGTCTCCTCTCTATGGCGTGCAGCAATACAAACACAAAAGTATTTAAATTAAATTTAAAGGGAGCCGATTAATGACACTAAACAACACTTATAAATTTTTCTGGAAACTATTTGTTACAGTAAGTACAAAAGACAGCTGTAAACACTAATCCTGTTATATTTAACAAACTGCCTTACTAAACTAGGCACAATATTTTTGAGAATACAAAGAAGCAGGTTCTGAGTTAAACTGCCCACCAGGATATGGGTTTAAACGTTTATGTTTGGGTCGACTATTGTCTTTGAATTAGTGACTTCAGTTTACTCTGTATTTTTTTACTTCCGGAAGATTTCCCTTTGGGCCATTTATATTGAGCTCTTTTGTAATGCATTTTGCGTTACCTAGGGTGCACCACGGGGAGGCGGACTACATTACACCTCAAAACAAGGTAGATGAACAAGGCATTAGAAGAACTATATAACTGGTGTTCGGATAACGGAATGACTGTGAACTTATCCAAAACAAAATACCAGGCGTTCACACTTTGCCACACAAAACCCCTTATCAAAATAACACTAAATGGTGAGCAACTAACAGAAACAGAAAATTATAAATATCTAGGCATAACAATCGATTCTAAATTATCTTGGAAAACCCACAATAATGAAACCATAGAAAAGACCACTCAGAGATTAACAACACTCAAAAGACTAGCTGGCAGCAAATGGAGGTCCTCTGTCAATACACTCAACACCACCTATAAAAGTTACATCAAACCAGTACTCCTCTATGGAAGCGAGGTGATACAGCAAGTCAAAGCGAACTAGCACAACTTGAAACATTACAGAACCAAGCACTCTGACTAATAATGGGAGCAGTAAAATCAACACCAATTACTGCAATGCAAATTGCTACAAATAACTTGCCAATTATATATGAAATGGAAAAACAGAATCTCCTCCTAAATGAAAAACTACAAAGGCTCCCCTTTAATACTCACTGGAAGAACTACAAAAGCAGAGAAAGGACCATAAAAACACAAGAAGGATTTATGCAGAAAGCTTATACCCTACAGAGAATATACAACCTTGAAGACACAAACAAAATTGTACATCTCGCACTTCCAATCTGCCCCCTATCACAACCTAAAATAAATAGCAGAGTAAACCTTCTGCAAAATATAGAGTCAAAAAGGGATGTAAGTGCAGAAACACTTAAAATGCTAGCTCCAGAACAATTGAAGTTTATTATCCACAAGACAATTTTTACTTCTGTTTGGGCACACTAGCAACCCACTATGATGAGGAATTAGAAGCAATCAACACCTCACTGAAACAACTCTTCAACAATGTGAACTCTTTCTCTAAAGCAGTGATTCTAAGCGATTCTAAATCAGCACTTCAAGCCCTATCCTCACTGTACCCTAACAACAATAGAATACTTGAAATTTACAGTTCACTACGAATAGTACAGGGTCTAAAAAAAAGTACACTTCCAGTGGATTCCATCCCATGAAATAGCAGATTCCTTGGCAAAAAAGGAACACAAATAAAACAAAGCTGCCAACAAAAAACCTCATTCCACACATCAAAACTACATATAAATAGAATCAACTTATTCTGGAAAGAAGAGTGCAAAGAAAAAAGTACCAACAAGCAATGTAAAATTCTACAAGGAAGTAAAACTTCTATACCAGACTACCCAAGAAGCTGTACTGTTGCCATCTTCCGCCTGACTACTGGCCACGACTGTTTGGCCGCTCATCTACACTGGATTAATGTTTTTGACTCCCTGACCTGCACACAGTGTAGGGACCCGAACTCATTGATGGACGGAGATCATCTGCTCCAGTGTAGTGCCCTGACAATAACAGATGGAGAACTGACAGCACAACTAGTCACACGTTATTGGGAGGCCAGAAGGAAAACGGAAATTCTCCAACTCCATGAGCATTAGCAACCAACCAAACAGTTTACTCTTTATTTAAGGACAAAAGATTGTAATATTCTGCAATAGTACAGAATAAATTGGCAGGATTATTAAAAAACATTGCTCAGTCTAACTCAACAATTTTCTACATAACTTACCTTAGTATTATTACCAATTGATGAAGTTTCTGTTTCCAGCCACAAAGGTTCTTCTTTTATTTCTATTTTGTTATCAATCTTATAATCACTGTTGTATTTTTTATCAATCATTTCAGGATCCTCTAGAAGAAAGTCCCCCTCATCCTGCTCAACTTCATTGCTTTTATCCATCTCGCAGTTGTTGCTCCATATATCAGTTTCGCTCTTAATCTGTTTTACATGTTCTTTGATAAAAGGAGTCTCTGATTTAATTTCTGTTTTGACTGTCATGTAACAGTCAGTATCCGGAAGTACAGTATCAGTACTTGTCTTTATAGAAACAACCTTCTGAAAGGACTCTCCCTCATTCTGTGAGGCTATGTCGTCTGTGAGGAGATCCTCTTCTTTGATTTCTATTTCCTTATCCATTTCAAATCGCTTCTGAGTCAGATGCAGATTTTGTTTATAGATATAAATCTGTAAAGAGAGAAATATACTATATATACTGAAAAATAAGCATAAATTTTACCATTACTTTCTTTGAATCCATCAATAATTGTTCAAATGACACTATACACCAGTGTTCTGCTATTGTACAAACAACTTCTTGGAAAGCCTCAAGTATATCAAGGTTGTGTCCAGAACTCAAACTACAGAGACTTGTCTCTTTATGTCAATGCTATTATCACTTCAGCTAGCTTACTGAGGAAATGTAACAATGTTAAACCTGCTAGTGTATTTAAAATGTTTTGGATAAACATTAAAGCATTGTCAGATATTAGATATACCTAAAACAAAATGCTATGTTGGGAACCATCACAGTTTGTATTTTGTAAACTGTTGTTCCACAATACTCATGAAAAAGAATTTGATAGAGTAAACTTAACAAATATTAGTTAAAAAGTATCTGCAACATTGCACGTCACCTTTGTGACATGATATTTCTGTATTTGATATTGCCTTTAAGAGCTACTGCAATATTTAAATTAAACAACAACTTTAATACTTGCATGCCCATGGCACTTCAAGTAATAGAACATCCACTGAGAGCAAAAAAACTCCATATTTTGTAGATAATATTCAAGTGTGATACAACTTTCCCTTTAGTCCTAGAAATGGTTAACTCTTTAAAGCATGGTGGTTTCAGGTGGCAACATTTGGCTTTATTCACCCTGAATAATGTTTTAGTGCGGTTCTTTTGTTATTTTAGCATTCTACCACCTTTGTCAATTACACACAAAATTTTAAGACCTTTGAATTGTAAACATTATATTACTTTTACAATTACATTGTAGAATTTTTTTAGTATAAAAAGTCAAAATCCAAGCTACTGCAGTCATGGTTACCCTGTTAACATCGAGGCATGCCATCAGACCGATTATTTTACTTGGGCCCTCCCTGTCCTTTACCACTGGCACATCTGACTGCAGTTGCCGAGATTCGAACTCACGACTTTTAGCTTTGAATGGATGGCCAGTCCAAACGTATCACTTTAACGATCATGGCTATACGAATCGATTGTGCTGAGGCACCACAGAAAGTGATATGAGAACCGATTTAGCTACTACAGCAAGACCGGGGCATAAGTAGCAAAGTAATTCGTGCAGCAAAGGGTTAATCATAAAATATTGTCGCAGCAATGCACATAAAACGTTCGCGCGTAGGATAACGAAGACGGCTAACGATAACCTCAGTGAGAAGATGGAAGAAATGAAGGTTGCGAACGAGGTCCTCGCCGCCAAATTTGAGGAACAGTTGGCCTGCATGAAGGAGGACGTCACGGGGCTCGGCAAGCGGATCGGCCTAAGCGGACAAGCGCGTCGAAACCTGGCGAACCGCGATAACGAGCTGGAGGGAAAGGCCGACAGCAACACAAAGTCCCTCAACGCCATGGAGGAGTACGTCGTCGGCAGGATGAAAGATTTAGAGGCCGATGCGTCCAGACGAGACACAACATCTGCGCGCGTCAAGCCCGACAGCTTTCGAAGTCTTCCACCGTCAGTTTGACATGGTGGCCAAACACAACAAATGGTCACCAGAGGAAGAGACCGCACAGCTAATAGCCTGTCTCCAGGGACGGGCCGCAGAAGTCATAAATGCGGTACAGACAGCGGCGGCACCCAAGGACATCTGGGAAGCCCTGGAGAATCGTTTTGGAAACCACCGCTTAGCCGCAGAGTACCGCAGCCAGCTGAAGGCAAGGTCACAGCAGTCAGGGGAGACGATGCAGGAGTTCGCCCTGGCAATTGAGCAACTGGCTAGCAAAGCCTTAGTCGACCTCCACCACAGTTCGTATCCCGAGAGGCTGCCTACACATTTGTCGACGGGGTACGAGACAGACTCGTTAGCGACTAATGCTCGGCGACTACAAAACCATCCATGAGGCGTTAACGGCAGCACTGAGGATGGAGGCGGCCAAGGTGACAGCTACCCCGACCTCCAGAACAAGGAGTATCCGCTATAATGGAGACCAAAGACCGATTGAGAGACGCCGGCGGAGACCTAGTGGTCTGTGCTGGGGGTGTGGGCAGCCGGGACACTTGGAGAGAGACTGCCCACAGCAGGAAGAACAGCTTGATTCCAGAGGTTCTACTCCCATTAGTGTTGAACCCGTAGGAACAAGACCCGGGCCTCTTTTAATCAGGGAGTTATCCGAGCTATCCCAAAGGGCGCTCGGCGTCCTCCGTGGGGCTTTCCATAGGACAAGACTTGGTAACAAACAAGCCCCCCCATCTGGTCCTAAGACACAAGACGGGATGGAAGTGGATACGTCACTTACGCGCGTCAACACCAAAGGTGAAGACTACCGATATGACCTCGGTGGGGTCACCTGGCGATCTAGCACACCTTCTACTAGCTTTGTAGGCTAGTAACCGGGAGAATTAATGGCTTCCCTCAACCCCGTGCTTAGACGTACCCGATTCCCATGGGTATCGGAGCCACTGCCCCCTCGAGACCATCCCAATCCGAACAACTCCCGAAGGAGGGGCTCAGATGTTCGGCCCGAGGTTCCTCTAGTAACGTCAGAGGTACCACGAGTGCTAAGGGTCCGCAGCGCCCGCACCACGGCAGCTGAAGAGGACGGATCCCCTCCCCTACGAGTAGCAGGAAGAACAGCCGGAAAACGAGTAAGGCCCGTCATGGAGAGGGGTACGTTGGCGCCATCACCATCCCCTCGAGAGACACTGCGCGCCGTCAGCCGGTGTTTGGATGACAGCCACATCGCGGACGGTTGATTGGAGGGGAAATCGTGCCGCGTGCTCCTAGACACCGGGGCAGCCGTGACCATCCTGTCGTGGCCAAGGGATTGCCGTCGAGAAAACAGAGCCGACCATACCAGCTTGTCACGGCATCGGGTGACACATTGCCTGTGGAGGAGACCTTACTGAAGTTGACCTTGGTAAGGAGTACCGTACATCTGTGGGTGTTCGTCGCGAAGGTGGCTAAGGAGGCGATACTAGAATTGAAGGCCCTCAAGAGTCACGAGGCGACGGTCGACGTCGGCAGGAAGGTACTGCGGCTTAGCGGAGAAGAGCTGATACTCTGGGAGCCCAAAGTACACCTTGGAATCCGCAAGGTCATCTTGAAGAAAGACGTACTTGTCCCCGCGAGAAGCGAGGTGGTGGTGACGGCGTGACTGGAATGTCAGCGAACCAGGAACATGATGCTGGACCAGAAGACGCCAGTGTATGGACTCTGTGTTGCCAGGACATTATTGCCGCGCCGAAAGGAGGTGCCAGTGGGGCTGATCAACCTGACAGACACCGATCACGACGTCCAGGCCGGAACAGAGCTGGGGATGTGCGAGCCGGTGGTCAGCGTAACACCAATCGTTCAGATCCATGAGCCGATTCAAACAACACCTGGGGCCCCGGCTGGAAGGCTTATTGGAGAGGTGCATCAAGACTGAAAGAACACCTGAGAAAGCTCGTGGCCAGCCATCAGCGAGACTGCGACATCAAGGTGCCACTGTACTTGTGTGTGTGTGTGTGTGTGTGTGTGTGGGTGGGTGGGTGGGTGTGTGTGTGGGTGGGCGTCTGTAATTTACATCCTCCAACGTTAAGTCATATCGGACGCTGAATGGAAGGGGTGAAATCCTGCTCAAATGAGTCCGGGGTATATGTAGTTAGAGCTACCCTCCATTCATGGTTTAGGATAAGGGAAAACCCGGAAAAAACCTTATCCGGGTAACACTCCCTAACCGAGATTCGAACTCGGGACCTCTTGAGCGTGAGGCAGACACGCTACCATCGACACTACCAAGGCAGGCGCCACTGTTCTTGCTGGCCTACCACTCGCCAACACACGACACCACTGGGATGACGCCAGCAAGCTTAATGTTCGGCCGAGAGTTATGACTCGCTTGTGACCTGGCATTTGGGAGCCCCCCGGAAGCGAAACAGCCAGCAACCGAGTATGTGGAGAACCTGGTGGACCGTCTCCACGACATGCATGAGATTGTTCGTCAGAACACCCAGAAGGCGAGTGACCGCATGAAGACCCTATACGACAGGCAAGCCAACAGCCAAGGGTTCCAGCAAGGTAACCTGGTCTGGTTGTACCGCCCTACCCGGTCCAAGAGACGCTATCCGAAGCTTCAGCAACCATGGCAATGACCGTACCGGTTGGTGAAAATGATTAACGACGTGGTCTACCGCATCCAGAAGAAAAGATGTTGGTGGTGCACATGTATCGTCTGGCGCGCTTCGATGGTGCTGTTCGGGACGAGCAGCCTTAAGGAAGGAGCAGTGTCTAGAGCCCATTGTTGATCGAGTCGGCGCGGGCGACAGTGCAGTGAGTAGATAAAAGCACGCCGAAACGGTTGGGGAAGGAGACAGATTTCTCGAGAGTTCGTCTTTGTTATAATGCGGTCTTGATTGGGAAAGTTCCGGAATGTGAGTAATCTACAAAAAGGCAGCCCGCCCGTGACAGTGAGTCAGTCGGTAATTGAACTCGCGTGCGTAAACAGCTGTGTTGTGGTCGTTGACCTTGGAAGTTGTATTGTGTATGTAATGGAATCCTGAATCTGTAAAAAGCAATTTTTAGTGTTTGTAGCCTGGACTTTTAATTTCACGAACCCACAAAGTCAGGATATAACACATTATCCACTTATTTCTCATTTACTATTGCCGAAATGTCATCCAAATATCTATGCCAATGTTTGTAAGTTAGTGCGAATGCCTTTTTGATATGGGTTTCCCAAATGCTCATGAAGAGGTCTGCCAGAAATGGGGACAATGGGTTGCCCATAGACAGTCCTGATTTTTCTTTGTACAATTTGTCATTGAATGTAAAAAACGACTGTTTAATGATGACATTTGTTAAGTAGAGGTATACCTCTATAATATTCTGAACTAACTGTAGGGACTGCAGACATATTTGCATGTAATCTATGATTTTGTCTCTTGACACACTTGGGAACAAAGAGATAGATAACATTTGGTTGGTAGGACAAAATTATAGGTCTTTAGTTTTATTAATGATTTCCAGCAAATTTGTAATACTGTGGCCTTCAAATTTTGGTAGCTCCTTAAATTTTTGTTTAGCTATTTGGATAGTTTGTCGCAGGATATGTTTATGTTGCTAATGATTGGGTGCATCTTATTCCCTGTTTTATGAATTTTGGATAATCCATATATGTTAGCTGCTGTAGGATTGTCCGGTTTCAAAGTTAAGTTTATTTCTTTTGGTAAAATCATTTATCCTTGAGTTTTTGTTTAACCGTTTTACACAGTTATATAAAGGATCAGACTTTATTTCCAGGAATTCATCACTTGCCAATAAATCTATCATTCTAGAAATGTAGACTTGTTTGTCCATGATGACCGTCTGTTTTCCTTCGTCTGCTTTTGCATAAACAACTATTATACAATCGCAAAGATATTAATACTTGAAGCAAAGGTGAGATCATCATATTCCTTTTGATGAAAGTTGTAACCTCTCTTGCATTTCCACAATAACCTTCACAGCAACTTGCTTCGGCAGTCTATACATCTATAGAAAATCCCATTCTGATACCACCTCAAAATTATTTTAGTCCATACTCTAATATGAGAGCCATTTAAACAGTCTTAAATATAGCAAATTGACACCAAAAACTGCATTCATTCCCTCCAACTTGCCCCTTTACAATTGTTAAGGACTTAACAACAGAAATATAGTTTTTTAGTATAACAAGAGCTAACATGAGTGTTAAGCTAACACTTGTTGCTGAAATGCAATTTTTGTTATAAGTATTGTTAAACACGTGTTATCGCTAAACATCTGTTGGTGAAATCACGCATAAGTGTACTGTATTGGCTTTATGATATGCACTAGCTTTCATGACATCGACCACAACACACACACACCTAGAGCATGAATAAGGTATTAGACTCGTCTTTCTTCTCCAGAGAAGTTTGCTTACTGTGATGGTTCCACAATAAAAAGCAAATTAAGGGACAGAGGGTCAACAATTGAAAACAGCGAGCCAAATATGGGGGGAACGGAAAAAAAGGAAGTACAAATGTAGGAGTACTGTTTTGTTTAGAGAATAATGTAGAAACTTACTCCATATTTCTGTTGTGCATGAAGAAAACTACAACACTGCACAATACTGAGCGATTGCTAGAATGTGTACAGCTGTGTTTCAGACAAAGATTTTGTGTAGTGGACAGTTAACGACAGGTTTATTGTGTGAGTCCTAATACTCAAGAACATACTCAAAACAGTTTGGAGAGAGCTTATCCAAATACAGATATATAAAGATCCACTACAGTAGTCATCTTACAAAATTTGTTTAATTGAGCATAACCACACCAGTGGAGCCAACTGCATGTAGTCTTCAAGGTCGGTGGTCATCTGTACACTCTCCCCATTTGTAAAAAAGAGTTTCACATAATTTGCAAAACTAAATATGTTCATATATCAAAATGACAATAATACTGTTATATTTGGGATAAAATTTCTATATCCAATGCCAAGTAATAAAGCTGATTTCTCACTGTAGTCGTCAGTTCCTTTTCATTTATCATAATGTACGATTATATAAACAAAAAACTAAGCTGAATGTAACTTGACATAACCAAAACTGAGCTTATTTAAAAAATAATGAACTAAACTTTACCTAACCTAACCTATCATGGTTTGGTATAAAACATTTACTGACTAAAAAGTATGCTGTGGTAATTACTATCAAAGGCATGAGAAGTGGTGAAATGTTATTCAAAGTATACTATAAAGGAAAAGTAACTACTTTCATGCAATACATGCGTTTGTGGTGGACATTTTCAAATGGCTATATTTGGAAAAACGATGTATATACTACATGGCAAAGCGAGAAGGTGTATCGGGAAAGTTTTGTAACAGAGAGATGTTTACGTGACGTTATCGCACATACACAGTGACTCCAGTGTATGTACACTCTCTTCAGATACAATCACAGCAACGTGTCATACATCGCCAAGTGCAAGAAATGATATACAAAGTGATTGAATATAGTGACAAGGAGAAAGTTGGAATCAAAATCCCTTTGTGATTTCTCGGTAGGTACTGCTGATCAACTGTCTGGGAGTGTATCTACAGCACTTTAGCCCTGCAGGTACATTGAATCAAAGTCAGCCGAGTTGATGTTTCTCTTTCATTTCTAAGGCTGCTTTTGCATTCGTAACTATGTGGTGAGGGGAAGAGATTTATTTTATATAATGTGATTTAAACCAAACCTATGAATTTGACGTTATTTTATATGTTTTCATTCACATCCATCATTATTCAACTAACAAGAGATTATTTTTTATTATTAAGTACAATAATATAATAATAAATAATCTTAAATTATATACTCAAACACTTCTATGGCACTGTGATGCATTTATAGCATGTATTTATATAACGACAATGGCTTATTTGTACAGACTGATCACACTTTACAATATTTTTTTCTGTAATTCACATCATCCAACGTTGCGTCATATCGGACGATGAATGGAATGGGCGAGATGATGCTCTAATGAGCACAGGGTCCAAAGAGCTTAGAGTTTCATGATGTTAGTCTTTCAGGATAAGGGAAACCCTGAAAGAAACCTTATCCAGATAACTCTCCTTGACCGAAATTCGAAAAATAAACATTTCAACATACACTACCTATAATGACAGAAATTATTTAATAAGAAAAGGTTTCCCTTAATTACATAGGTTCATTTTCTTTAAACAAAAGACTAAAGGAATTGACAATTATTGGGAAAAGGAGTAGATTACTGAAACAAGAAGCTAGAGCTTGATGATTTGTATATGATAACAGCGACAAAGACAGACATCTTTCAGTGTCAGAACATCACTGATGATAAATTTTACATTAAGCATTTGTCAGTTGAATACGTCACATTTTTAGAAATTATGACCATTCTACAGATTGATCACGCTAGAAAACTAGCAATATTACCCCACACTTACTATAGTTGCAATAGTCATTTAATAACAAAAGTGTAGTAATTAATTTAGCTGGTTTTCGCTCTTTTCCAGAATGAAAATTGCTGAAAATTGCTGTTTACCCGCATTTTTTTTATCATTAAGATTATATTTTATTATTATGCACCCATGTTGCATAAAATAAATGGCTGACCTTTCATATCAGACACACAGCTTCCAACTGATGTATTTGTGTTTCATCACTTACTGTATGGCAACTTATATGATTTCACTCTTATCACCAGATAAGAACGCGATGGTACGCTGGTCAGTCAAGGTGAATACAGCTCAATGCTTTCTCCAATAGTACATGTGCTTCTATGTAAGTCCTACAGCAAAATGTTAAGCTTTACCAAAAATTTGATACACGCACTCAAGATAACCTAACATAATCTCAGACTAAATTTCCATAATACAGAATTCTATCATTCCATTCATATAAATTAGGCATCGTAACTTAACAGAAGACAAATGCTGCCAAAGCAGGACTTTAAACAGGAAAAACAGGACAGAAAACAGGAAATCTTGATAAACCTTCTCAAAGATGACGGCTAAAAGTGCTCTGGTACGTAAACTTGTGGTAAATCACCACCACTTAATCTGCTAAACCAAACTACTTTAAGAGTAGCATACTGTGCCTACTTTTATCCTTGTTGGGAAATGGAATGATCTTCAGCGTTAATTCAGCACACAGCTGACAAGTTTTCAAATTACCAGAAGTGTTGTAGGTCTTATTTGTGGTGTTGGGCCCATCATTCCTGGAGGCCTATATTTAAAACACGGACAACTCTTACTCCTGCTGATGAGTACATACATTCTCTACTAAGCTAACTTACAGATAATTATAACAACTTGACAACAGGATGTGCTGTACAGGACCACAGAATGAGGAATTAAGGCAATCTGTGTAAGACCAGCACACAACTTTAAATTGTTCCAAATATTACAATTCTGCAATAAAAATTTATATTAAACGTCATACCAGTTGATCCTAAATTCTTCACTGAAGTTATTTAAGTTAAATAATGGAAATTAATCATTTATTCTCACTAGTATATATAGGCTAAGGGTTTAGATAGAGTCAACCTGAAAAATTCAATGCCATGGCCAGGACTTGAACCATGGATCTCCATGGCTAGAGAAAAAAATGATTAATTCTCATCAATTAAGTTAAATAAGAGCCTAACGGTGAAGCCTGGGACTAAAGTACTTACTACAGTAAGTGACCACAAACAGTGTATCTCGAATATGAGAGCCCATAGTGGTTTACCGGGAAAATATATGAGTCAATTGGAGAACTTTGTTGGCCGTGAATGTGTGGACGACAGATGGCATCAGCAATATGAATATCTTGAGAATTCATCATGAAAATTCATAAACTAATATTCCTTTCATTGTAATGTTAGTTAAGTTTGGAAAAAAAAGAATTGACACTTCTTTGAGTGAACATTTAAGAACTAAGTTGAAAAGAATGGTAAAGATGTAAAAATAAATATGTAATGGGGGATTGATAAGTGTTGTTTGTTATTTAGCTGAGCAAAAACTCCCATTTAGGGTTATAACGGGTCAGGAAATTCGGATAACAAAGGTAACTATGTAGAATTCATACACCTAATTTATCAAAAAATAAGCTAGAGGAACAACTTCGGACTAAATTGTTTTTCAGGAACGTCAAATGTGATTGAAAATGACATTATTGAATGAATTTCTGTTGTTTTGATTAATAAAATAAGAATTAAGTGAGTGAGAAAAGTTTTGTATCAGTCAACATAGACGAAACCACTGATGTATCAAATAAATCCCAACTACCAACTGTTCTTCTTTTCGTCACACCAGAGGCACGAGTTGAAGAAAGATTTGTACAGATTGCTGACCTCAGTAATGACCGCACAGAAGCTAGTTTCTCCAATGTAATATTAACGTGCAAACCCTCGGAATTCACGACTGCCACTACCCAGATTAAGTCTGAAGCAACCAGCAACATTTAACAATCATCCACACCATACTACACTCATCCAGTGTAAATCTAGAAAAACAAATAATGGAGCCTGAAAATGAAAGCTAGTAACTTTGGTGTAGCTGTTTTCACTTTGCAATCCTACAATCCACGCACCCGCCTTAAAACAGATGAACTTTCAAAGAAAAATTACACTGTGTAATCCTCATATGTAGGATCTTGCAGCTGCAAATGCACTTTGGATAGCAAATAAGAAGCTAAATTCTAATATGCTGAAAGTACTATTGCACCATAAATGTGTAACGTGTACAATATTCCTGAGCTTTGCTCACGGCTGTTATCCAATGAATGAACAAACAAATATCATACCTTCCAATATACAAGAAGCTATATCTGTTAATCCTCCGAGTGCTATTTCTGCTAGTAGAACCTTATTTTATGATAAGGTTGACTCACAGCTCAAGTAAATACAACTCTTCGGGCTAGGTATCTTCACCAGAGGTCGTTGACTATGTGATTTACAAGGCTGTGAAATGATCAAACTGACCGCGTGATTACATATTGCTGTAAATCAAGAAAAAAAAAGTATAAATCATGGCTGTGTGGTCTGTATCCGAAGTTCTGGTACAGGTTAGAATAATTACTTATTGTCTTATCTTATTGTCCTTAATGGGTTTAAAAAATCTCGTTAGAACAGATTTCCTCAGATCATAATTTTAGCATTTGCATGTTTCAGTGAATGTCGGAAATGTAAACTTATAACACGTAAGTCAAATCCCGGCTATGGCATTGTATTATTTAGCCTGACTCATCCTGTCCAGAATTAGGCCTACTCAGGACTGGTGTGAAATAACTATTTAATTTCTATTAGTGTAAGCGTTGTTTTATCTTTACTTACTACTCCTCCAAAATTGCAGTTAGCATTGTTAGCACAGAAACCTACAAATATAACTTCAGTAATCAAGCCGGCAGTTGTTTTAATTTAGTCTGTGTATATCAGGGTAAACTGCTTTCGCAATGATAATTTACACAACAAAGTAAGCTACACTCAGTAAAGAAGAAGAAAATATATATGTGGAAAATATCAATAGTGTGAGGTAATACGCACCAATAAGTATGGCCATTCAAATTTGTCATGTTTTTGGCTGAGTGATCTGCCTCCAAAGATCTACTTGAGGTTAGAATAATTACTGATGTTAAATTTTGGTAGTGTGATACAATATGCTTGTTTTGATGTACGGTGGTGGTTGTTATAATAATTTATGTTGATTAGTTGAAGTTGTTTTCTCCAAAGTTCTAGTTGAGGTTAGAATAATTACTGATGTTAAATGTTTGGTAGTGTGATAAAATAGGCATGTTTTGATGTATGGTGGTGGTAGTTATAATAATTTATTTTGATTAGTTGAAGTTGTTTTGTGTATGAGGTGAAAAATTGAACGAAACAAACTGATTGTGTTAGCCTCATTGTCCTGAACGAGTTTCATAAATCTTGTGAGAACAAGTTTCTTCTGACATGCCCATGTTTCAGTGAATGTGGAGGAATAAACTCTCAGTATTTTCAATTAAATTTAGCTTTCCAATGTAGCGTAAAGCATTGTGACGTATTTAACTCTGTCCGCATTGCCGTCTGGTAGAGTTGTAATGGTCAGGGCCACATGGATTACGTCCATGAATGTCAGGTACAACAGCTACTCTCGTATTTAACAAGTTTTTAGTGGATTTGCGAAAGTTAACAAATGTAGAATAAATTAACTTTAAACAGAGTCGATTAAAGACACTAGACAACACTTGCCGGCTGATGATAGAGGCAAAGCCTCAGAAACATGTTCCGGAGAAATTTAAAAGTAAGTGTTGGCTAGTGTCTTTAGTCCACTCTCTTTAAAGTTAATTTATCATAACACTGTTTTCAACACTTCCAAGAAAGAAATTGAAATGTAGAATATCTTGTTTTCCCAGACGTTATGGGTTGTAAAAAGCTACAAACTCCACCTTCAAACTTTTCATCAGCTCTTCAGTACAGGCTTTTCTAAGCAATGCCGAGGAGCACAGTGCACTTGAACATGTTCTTCATCGGCTTCCCTGCTTTAAAACACTAAGTACGACTATCAAGCTCAAGCAGGAAGCAAAGACAATTTTTTTTCCTTCTTTCTTTGAAAGCCACAACCTAAAAATTTACAATACTTGTGACAGCTAGGTCCAAGTTAGACAAACTTAAAGTAGTAATTTTAAACCTGCAGTGACGATGTGTTGTGAAGTGTCTCCCAAAACTGTATGACATAACTCATAGTAGTGGAACAGTGTATTTCTATAGAACTATGGACTTCATTCAACGTGGGATACCTCAAAAACAATCCGCATCAGCTCATTACCATTTCCTGTCCTCTAATTTTCTTTTTCAGGTGTTACACCTATGACTTTTCAGAAAAAAATTATATATATGTAAATATTTGTATTTTTCCACCTGGCAGGTATGCCTGGTTGCCTATGTGTCCAGCACAATATTTTGTAAGTGTAAATTATTCTTTTATGTATTCTCCACTTAAAAATTAGTATCTGATCTGTAAATGTTACCAGTCATTTGAATTTGCTGGAACTTGTACAGAAATCTGAAAGCCACAACGTTTTATCTGACATTGAAATGGAGGTTTAAATACAAATGTTTCCAACATTAAATAGAGGTCACTGTGAATAATTCTCAGGGTTTCGTGATTTCTTCATCTTCTTTTTTTTTTGAGAATGTGCAATATATACCATTTTTATTGCTGTAGTAATGGTTAGACAAACTGTCCAAGTTCTGTTATACATCAACTGTAGAAAATATGTTACCACCAGATGGCAGTAATAGCAGTGTTTAACAAATTGGGGATTAGTGCTAAGGAGAACGCTTTTTATAGTTTTGAATATCATCAACACCAATTCGTTACAAAAGTCCAGTGCCATTTTCAGGCAAAATACGGGAAGGAGCCTCCTTCCGACAACTATATTTGCAGATGGTACACATAATTTCTGGATACTCATTTTGGCAAAGAGAAAAGCAGTGCTTGTCCTGCTGTGTCAGAACCAGATATGAATCAGATTTGGAACGTTTATCTCTGTAATCCTAATAAATCAACTATGAGATGTACCAAGTTCCTCAAACCACAGCATGGCAAGTTACGAAGGTGCCTAAAGGTAGTTCATATTCAAAGTATAAACTTGAAAGAAGCGTAGGAACAGTGAAGCAAAAATTAGCACAAAAGTGAATCGAGAAGATATTGACACATTGCTTCACTCACACTGTTTATTCACAGGACATGTTTCAAGAGCTCTTGCTCCTACCATCAGCTGGTACTCGATTAGTGCAAGTTGTAGTGGTTTCTTCTTTCTCCGTATTGTCAATAGATGGCGTGATGTACTTGTCAAAGATGTCCGGTGGTGGAGTTTCAAAATTCATGACTCTATGACGAATTTTGTTAATGAAGATTTTTTCCCATACGGAAAGGTCTATGGGGTGATTAACATATTTTATTAGAGATGTTTCTAAGTTGATGTCATGATTAATATTTAAAAAATGAAAGGCCACTGCTGATTTTTCTGTTTCACCATTTTTAATGTTTCTTAATTGTTCTTTAGTTCTGATGTTAATATTTCTTTTTGTTTTTACTAGGCCTGTTTTCTGTTTATAGATCTGTCCATTGAAGCTGAAAAAAATTTGATGATACATCAATAGCGATATATAATTTGCCTGATAATAAATCTACGATTAGAACACAGTGCATAGAAACTAGATCATTGTCAAAATGCAAATTCAAAAAGATATTCATATAAAAGTTAATCAAAAATTTAAATGAAAAACCGGTAGTCTACACAAAAGCAGACAAGGGTAACAAAATAGTAATATTGGACGGAGAAGACTATCACAAAAAAATGGACAACCTTTTTAACGGAAAAGAATTTATTAAACTAGAAAACAATCCATTAAAGAAAGCATGAACAGTAAAATCATGACTAAAGAGATAAATTGAACAATAAAATAGACAGTCCAAAAACACCATACACATATGGTTTACCCAAAATACATAAACCTGAAATTACCCTCAGACCAATAATTAATAACATTGATGCACCCACTTACCAACTATCAAATTCGCTGGTTCAAATCTTCAGATCCTTCACAATATTTGAAAATTTAAGTATCAAAAACTCGTTTGAATTGTTAAATCTCCTGAAGGATACAGTGATCAACTCTACAGATGCTTTAGTTTCCTTTGACATCATTTCTTTATATCCAAGTATACCTACCAATGAGCTTATTCCACTTCTCAAAAAATGGCTGGAATCAATACAAATAACATCTGAAGAAATAGAAGAACTTTCACAACTTACAGAAATTTGTATCAATCAAAATTTTTTCAGCTTTAATGGACCGATCTATAAACAAAAAACAGGCCTAGCTTTGGGCAACCCATTGTCTCCCTTCTTGGCAGATTTATTTATGAGTGCTTTTGAAACACATATCACAAAAACTTTTACAAACTATTTCAAAGTGTGGTATCGCTATGTTGACGACATTTTTGCCATAGTACCTAAAAAAACTCATACAAGATGGTCTTAGACTTTTGAATATAAAAAATCCAGCTATAAAATTTATATTGGAAACAGAAGAGGATGGTGTGCTCCCCTTTCTGGACATCAAGATCAAAAAAATGAACAACACACTCACTTTTGGTATTTACAGGAAACCAACACACACAGATAATTATATTAGGAACAACAGTTTCAACCCAAAACAACACCAACATGCCATTTTCAGCAGTTTAAACTTTTGGATGATCAACTTTCCACTAAACAGAGAAGATTATCAAGAAGAATACCTACACATAAAAAAGTAGCTATATCCAATGGTTTAAACCCAAATTTAGTAAACAAAACATAACAGACTCAACAAAGCTAAGAAAATAAAAGAAACCACCACCCTAGAACCTACAGGAGAAAAAGAGAAAAAACTTTTTAAAAAATTCACCTTCCACCCATCAGCCTATAATAAATTCCAAAAACTCTTCTCAAAACACAACATAACTCTTGCACCTCAAAATAGGTTTAATATCAGAAATTTGTTAAAAGGCCCTCCCAAAAATTCAATCACCACCAAAGAAAAACCAGGAATCTATGAGATCAAATGTGAAACTTGCCCTAAAATTTATATAGGATAAACAAAAGGAAATATTAACATCAGAACTAAAGAACAATTAAGAAACATTAAAAGTGGTGAAACAGAAAAATCAGCAGTGGCTTTTCATTTTTTGAATACTAAACATGACATCAACTTAGAAACATCTCTAATAAAATATGTTAATCACCCCATAGACCTTTCCGTATGGGAAAAAATCTTCATTAACAAAATTCGTCATAGAGCTATGAATTTTGAAACTCCACCACCTGACATCTCTGACAAGTACATCACGCCATCTATTGACAATACGAAGAAAGAGGAAACCACTACAACTTGCACTAATCGATTACCAGCTGATGATAGGAGCAAGAACTCTTGAAACATGTCCTGTGAATAAATAGTGTGAGTGAAGCAATGTGTCAATATCTTCTCGATCCACTTTTGTGTAGTTCATATTGCCTACAACTACATCAGGAAGTAAAACAGTGCATCCTAGCCCCCTTCGAAATCATCACTATTTCCAATAAAATAGAGGTAAGTATGCATATACAAGATTAAAATTGTAATATGTTGATAATTTGCTAACAGAGCACAGCAGAGCTAAAAGTGTGAGGAACCATAGGTATATATTATGTTCCAGGTTTTGTAGAACTAGATTACGTTATGGAGAAGTAAGTATATTTGTTAATAGTGCAATGGAGTTCACCAGTATAAATGTTGCATGTTTTTGTGAAAAACACAATTTGAATATAGTTCAGAAAAGTAGAGTTTGGTATGAACTGATATATAATTTAGAGCAACTGCAAAATATTCAGTACACCGCAAACAAGAGAGCAACAATTGGGAAACTGATCCTTGATTTACAACCAAATATTATAGTATTTTCAGAACATGGGTTAAAAGATAGCGAAATGAATGCAAACTGCTATGAAAATTACGTCCTAGCCACTAGTTACTGCAGAGAAACTCATAAGAGAGGGGGTTGTAATATATACTAAGAAAAATAAAAATTTAACAAAGTTGACAGTAAGAAATACTGTGAGGAAATGTGTGGTGAACTGTCAGCAATTGAAATTATTCTAAAAACAACAAAACTTATCGTACTAGGGGTTTACAGCCCACCAAAGGCCGACAAAAATTTTTTTTACAAAAACTTGAAACGTACCTAAGTGACGTTATAAAAAATAATAAAATCATTGTAATAGGAGACTTTAATATAGATATCTTAACAGAAATTAAAAAGAAAACATCACTGTTAGAGCTAATGGAAAGGTGTAATTTGAACCTAATAGAATCAGGACCAACTAGAGTTACTCAACATATATCCACTTATATTGACCACATATATACTATCCTAAATAGGGAAGACTTATATTTGTCACTAACAAACAGAGGTATCAGTGACCATTTTGGACCATTAATAGAAAGGAAAACCTTAAACAAACAAACTTTAAAATTCAAACAAATGAGCGAAGTAAAAAGAATTCTAAATAAAGATACATTAACAATATTAAAAAACAACCTTAAACTAGCACCGTTCAGAAATGTACATGAAGCTAAAACAATAGATGAAAAATTTGAAATCTTTATGAATACTTTAACAACGTGTTTAGAGCAGTCAGCACCACTATGCAAGGTGGTATGTGACAAGCATAAACTTACAAATTGGTCTACCAAAGGGATAAATAAATCAATGAAAAGAATGAAATGCTTAAACAGTTTAAAAGCTTTCAAACTAAATGAAAATCTAATAGATATATAGATAATTATAGAAATATCTTAAATACATTAATTAATGAAGCAGAAAGCTTCACAACAAAAGACTTCTACAAAATGCCGAAAATAAAATTAAAAAGACGTGGAGTATTATTAAATCTGTTCATAAAGAAAGCATATCAAAATGGGTAGAAAATTTACAAATTGTGAAAGATAACTGTCAGATCCTGGACCCAATAAGTGTAAGTAATGCGTTTAATGACTACTATATAAATATTGTATCCAATATGGGAATTAAGAAAATAAATGACCAAACAACAAATGAAGGAAGCATATGTAACTCCATGGTAGTGAGAGAAATAACAAATGAGCAGGTCATCAAACAGATAAATATACTAAAATGTAAAAAAATCTAGTGGGTTAGATGAATACTCTAATCAAATGATAAAACATTGTAAATATGCCATTGTGGACACCTTTACTCACATAATAAATGAAAGTTTCAACCAAGGCACATTCCCAAGTAAACTAAAACAAATAGTAGTTAGACCCGTATACAAAAAGAAAGGCTCCAAACAACTAATGGAAAACTATCGTCCTATATCGCTCTGCTCAGTATTTTCAAAAATCATGGAAGGCCTTTTCCTAGAACAACTACAAAGTTTTTGCAATAAATTTAACATCATCTCAGAAAATCAGTTTGGTTTTCAAAAAACTAAATCTACAATACATGCAATTAGCAAAGGAAATGATATAATCGTTCGTGCATTAGATAAAAAAGAGATAGTGGTAGCAATCTTTCTTGACCTATCCAAAGCTTTTGATTGTGTTAACATAAAAAATCTAGTCTCTAAATTAGAAAACTATGGGATAAGAGGCACCCCATTAGAATGGATAAGTTCATACCTCCACAACAGACAGCAATGCATAGAGATAATATATAACAGAGAAGGAAACTTGAAAAAAATTAAAATCAATGTTTAAACCGATAACATATGGAGTCCCGCAGGGGTCTAAACTGGGGCCATATCTATTTATACTGTGCATAAAGTACTTGTTCAAAAATATACAGGATACAGTAGGATTAGCTATTGGGTATGCGGATGATACTACCATAGTGGTAACAGGAAAAACGGCAGCACAGGTACAAAATAAAGCAAACAGGTTATTAGAGGTAGTTAGAATATATTTATCACAGCTAGGAATGTTACTAAACACAAATAAAACAGAATGGATGCAAATTGGAGTAAATAATAAAATGCAGACAAACATAACTTTAGTAATCCAAAATGAGCAAATTCAACAAGTAATGCAAACAAACTTTTTAGGTCTAGTTATTGATAGTAATTTAAAATGGAATAAACATATTGAAAAAATTTGCAACGAAATAAATATGGGCATATATGTGTTAAAGTAAGTAATACAAATCATGGATGAGAGTAGTGCCCTGAAAGTATATTATGCTTTTATACACTCTCGATTATCTTATGGGGAGCAGCAGGAAAGAAACAGAGGTTAAGAATATTTAGGTTACAGAAACGAGCCATAAGATTAATTAAAAACATTCCAAGAAGAAACTCATGCAAAAGTAGTTTTAAAAATCTTGGAATACTTACACTACCCTGCTTATATATATATATATATATATATATATATATATATATATATATATATATATATATATATATATATATATATATATATATATATATGAATCTCTTAAGTATATAGTAAGAATGCATAAAGAGGAAAAGAACAGACTAAGAGGCACGCTAGGTAACAAGTGTATTGAAAACAATGCAAATGATTTATACAATCATTTACCTCACCTCATCAAGGAATAAATTCAGAGGTGAAGAAAATTGAGGCAATTAAGACATACCTGTTAAAAAATGTCTTCTATTCAATTGAAGAGTATAAAATATCACATGTCAATAGTAGTCATGCAATATAAAGATTTATAGTACTAATGTATATAAATTATTGTACAGTTCTTATTTATGTTTAATGTATTTCTGACGAAGCCTTGTAAACGTTTTCTGCAAATGGTGAATAAAATCTGAATCTGAATCTGAGTATTTATAAATAAATTACAAAGATTTATATCATGTACTAAAACTGAGAAAGTTAAACAAATTACTTACAGAGATTTTAACGTTAACACAATGACAATATAATGAACACTAACTTCACCTCCTTGTTACATACATTTAACTTGCAATATACAGTTTACTCTCTGATTAGAGATAACATTTTCCTAAACTCAGAAAAACTTCAACTTATAAAGTTCCTATTCTAAATAATATATCAGATGACGAAGACAAAGTATTGTTGGTGAGTACTATAGCAAGCAAACAGACTGCTAACAGGAAGAGTAAAATCATGAGAATAAAAAGTGCTTAGGGCTCAATAAGTTTAATGATATGGGAAATCAGGATACAACTGGGTTATCAGATACATAGTCTTATACGCCCGCCTCGGTAGCGTGCTTAACTGTAAGTTGAATATAATAGATATTCTTACTTTGTGGGCTCGCGAAATGAGAAGTCCAATTACACAAACTCAACAATGTTCTTTATTTCCACCGACTTACAGTTGAACACTTGCCAATTACACAAAATTACCTAATGCACACAATTACAATTTAATTTACAGCGTTCAACCTTGTCCGTTCGTCTTTACACGTCCGCTCAACTCAACTACACGTCCGCCCGGCTCACGGTCACTCACTCAACTAACTACACGTCCGCACACCGCGACGTCCTCCACTCAACTCCCGTCGCCTCGCTTGTATCGATCGCCCCGAAGTCTCTCGATTCTTCCCTTATGGAGGGGGAAATCATTCTGGAACCTTCGTGCACCTTCGCGCGGTAGGAGGAGGTGCCACCCCTTGCGTCCCCCCCCCCCGCCACCGCCGGTCCGCATTATCGATCGGCAACTCGAGTTCGCCGTCTGCGTGACACTGCTCCCTCCACAAAGCTGGTCTTCCCGAACAGCACCATCGTAGCGGGCTAGACAATCCAGGTGTACCACAAAAATCTTCCCTCGGGGAACATTCTGGATGCGGTAGAACACGTCGTTAATCCTCTTCACCACCCGGTACGTTCCTTGTCGCGGTTGCTGGAGCATCGGGCAGCGTCCATTGGTGCGAGTAAAGCGGTACAACCAGACTAGGTCACCCTGCTGGAACCCTAGGCTTTTGGCTTGCCTGTCATACCTGGTCTTCATGCGGTCGCTCGCCTTCTGGATGTACTGGCGAGCCATCTCGTGCATGTCGTGGAGATGGTCCACCAAGTTCTCCACATACTCGGTCGCTGGCTGTTTCGCTTCCGGAGTAATGACAACGGAGAGACGTTCGAATGACGCTCCGACGTTGTACAGCTGCATGCGACCCCGGCTCCTAGTCTGGGGGCCGCGACTCGCCGCGCACTCGTGACACTGACGGCAGCATCTCTCAGCATCTGCTCGGAGCCTCAGCCAGTAGTAGCGCTGCCGTAGTTTGTCAATCGTTCGGTTCGATCCCAGGTGTCCTCCTGAAGTACCGGCGTGCACTTCTTCCAAGACTTCCGGTACCTTACTCCGGGGAAGTACCAACTGTTCTCTCTGCATCTTCCCATCGGCTGACTCCCATACCCGGAACAGCACGCCCTCTCTGGTCTTCAGCGAGTCCCATTGGGCCCAGTACGACTTGAAGGTGGCGCTCCTCGGTGCGATGTCCTCCCAGGTTGGTCTCGTCCCTGCCTCTATTTCCCTTAAGAGTGGCCCCAAGTCTGCGTCCGCCAGCTGCTCCCTCCTCAGGCCTGCGCTATCCCAGCCATCCGCAGGCAGTGCCGTGACTACTCGGACTGCTGCGGCACGCTCCTTCTCCTCCACTCTTGTGCACTGGCCGCACTCTTCTGGACAGGGTGCTCGGGACATGGCGTCAGCGTTATCATGGCTCTTCCCTCTACGATGTTCCGAGGTGAAGTCGTACTCCTGAAGCCTCTGGACCCAACCTGCTCTCTGGCCTTCTGGTCGCGCCGTCACCATCACCTCGCTCCTCGCAGGGAAAACCACGTCTTCGTTCAAGACGTCCCTGCAGATTCCAAGGCGCTCTTCAGGCTGACGGAGTATAACCTCTTCTCCGTTGAGACGCAGGACCTTCCTGCCGACGTCGACCATCGCCTCGTGGCTCCTGAGGGCATCCAGTCCCAGAATCACCGCCTCAGCCACCTTCGCGACGAACACCCACAGATGTACGGCACTCCGCCCCAAGGTCAGCTACAGCAGGGCCTCCTTCTCCACAGGCAAGGTGTCGCCCGATGCCGTGACAAGTTCGTATGGTCGGCTCGGCTTCCTCGTCGGCAAACCCTTCGCCACGTCAGGTCTGATGATGGTCACGGCTGCCCCAGTGTCCAGCAGCACGCGGCACGGCTTCCCTCTCACCCGACCGTCCGCGATGAGGCCGTCATCCATACGCCGGCTGACGGCGCACAGTGTAACTCGCGGGAATGGTGGAAATGGCGCCGACGTGCCCCTCTCCACGCCGGGCCTTACTCGTCCTTCCAGCTGCTCTTCCTGGTGTGGGCAGTCTCTCTGCAGGTGTCCGGGCTGTCCACACCCCCAACACAGGGCACTAGGTGTTCGCCGGCGTCCCTCAGCTGCTCTTCTGTCTCCGGCGTAGCGGACACTCCTCGTTCTCGACGTCGGCATAGATGTTTCTTTGGCCGCCTCCATCCTTAATGCCGCTGTCAGCGCCTCGTGGATGGTTTTATATTCGCCGAGCATTAGGCGCTGACGAATCTCCGTGTCCCGTACCCCGTCGACAAAATTGTAGGCGGCTTCCCGGGATACGAACTCCAATGGCAGGTCAACTAAGGCCTTGCTAGCCAGCTGCTCGATCGCTATGTCGAACACCTGCAGCGTCTCCCCCGGCTGCTGCGACCTTGCCTTTAACTGGCTGCGGTATGCTGCGGCTAAGCGGTGGTTCCCGAAGCGATTCTCCAGGGCCTCCCAGATGTCCTTGGGCGCCGCCGTCGTCTACACCGCGTTTAGGACTTCCGCGGCCCGTTCCTGGAGGCTGGCTATTAACTGTGTGACCTCCTCCTCCGGTGACCATCTGTTGTGCTTGGCCACTGTGTCGAACTGGCGGCGGAAGACCTCGAATGTTGACGCGCCGTCATACCTGGGAGGTTTGAAGCGCG
Source organism: Mantis religiosa (assembly GCA_030765055.1). NCBI lineage: Eukaryota > Metazoa > Arthropoda > Insecta > Mantodea > Mantidae > Mantis > Mantis religiosa. The sequence goes on from CM060950.1 coordinate 218,453,358, forward strand.
CAGATGTTGTGTCGCGTCCCGGCGCGTCGGCCTTCAAATCCTTCAGCTTCCTGCCGACGACGTCCTCCACCATGGCGTTCAGGGACTTGACGCTGCTGTCAGCCTTTCCCTCCAGGTTGTTTACGCGGTTCGCAACGTCTTCGACGTCTTCCACCACGGCGTTCAGGGTCTTGGCGTTATTGTCGGCCTTTTCCTCTAAATCATTAAGGCGGTCGTCTACTTGACCCATCCGCTTGCCCAGATTCGTGACGTCATCCCTCACGCCGGCCAACTGTTCCTCAAATTTGGCGGCGAGAGCCTCGTTCGCCACCTTCACTTCCGTGGTCAGTTCGCCCATCTTTGCGGTCGTTGTCGTGGCCAAGTTGTTGTTTGCCTTTTGCGTCTTTGCTGTTAATTCGGCTTTCATTTCTTCCATCTTCCCGGTGATGTCGTTGGCCGTCTTCATTTGTTTCAGTTCCGCGGCCAGGTTGTCGTTTGCCGGTTCTGTTTTTGCAGCGAGGTTTTCATTTGCCGTCTTCATTTCTTTCAGTTCCGCTAAAATCTTTTCTAATGCTGCCTCCATTGTGTTATGTCGCACTTCTGACACCAATTGTGACTTTGTGGGCTCGTGAAATGAGAAGTCCAATTACACAAACTCAACAATGTTCTTTATTTCCACCGACTTACATTAGAACACTTGCCAATTACACAAAAATACGTAATGCACACAATTACAATTTAATTTACACCGTTCAACCTTGTCCGTTCGTCTTTACACGTCCGCTCAACTCAACTACACGTCCGCCCGGCTCACGGTCACTCACTCAACTAACTACACGTCCGCACACCGCGACGTCCTCCACTCAACTCCCGTCGCCTCGCTTGTATCGATCGCCCCGAAGTCTCTCGATTCTTCCGTTATGGAGGGGGAAATCATTCTGGAACCTTCGTGTACCTTCGCGCGGTAGGAGGTGCCACCCCTTGCGTCCCCCCCCCCCCGCCACCGCCGGTCCGCATTATCGATCGGCAACTCGAGTTCGCCGTATGCGTGACAATATTATAAACAGTTAAAACCCCGATATCCATTTATATACAAATTTATATTTTAATACATTTATATTTTTTTATTTTTATATACTCTGTATTATATTCCCAAGTCATTGCAGTTGAGCTCTAGAGAAAAAATATCCAATAAAATGACAACAAACTGTAAGTTCTGAATTACTTACAGTCTTGAACACAAAAAGTTAGGAATATTTTCTAATTTAGCTATTATATTTGACTACCACTTGTTATAATTGTTAACATTTTACGGTATCAATGAGTTCCCTATAAATTAGTTCAATTCTTTCTTTAACAAAATACAGAAAACCAGGATAAATGGTTATCATTAGGAACCAGGTCCTACTACTACAGATATCTCACAAGTGTCTATACTTCAGTCATTCTTATTTTTAATATTGCAATTCATACTTTCAGAATTGATTTGAAGCAAATAAGTTATTAAATTATGATAAAATAAACCTTTTTTCGATTTAAATCAAAGCGTAAATAGATAATGGGATAAAAAATCAGGTAGGACAATTACATTATAAATGAGGTATCTGATGGCTAATTTCTTGGGCACAAAACATGTGAAGAGCTTTATTGGAGAAAACAAATAAGAGCTATCAAAGCTTAACTCAGCTTGCTCTGCTTAAAGGAACTTAAAAATGTGATTAATCAAAATACTTTAAGTCATTCTTATATACTTACTTCTCATACAATATGGAGGAATTTTTTAACATTCCTTTCAACATTTAAATTTGTAATACACAGAGCAGATGCCATACGACTATGATTTGATGTTCTACTTTATTACTGACCTACTCTAATGTATGTTCTCAGGTAATCTTTAAATGTTGGTGATTGCCTACTTATCAATGTTAATACATAAAGTAAAGTTAAAATAAAGTTAAAATGAAAACAATATTATAGGTGTCAGTGTAGTTGTGGTGGTGGGTATATTACTAGTAATAATGCATGTACCATAAATGTAAGACATGTTCAACGTCTCTGACTTTTGTTCTCGGTACGACACGATAAACCAACAAATCGCGGACATTCTTTATTAAGACAATTGGGTAACACAGAGAGCTGAATCGGCAGGATTGAGCTGGATTGAACCAGCTGACGTAAGAGCCACTGAGCAAACAGGTAGCCACCAGTTTTGGAAAATGGGTATTTAGATTATTAAAGGCAGCGAACGTGAGCGCTTTTTGGTTGGGGCTTTTAGGGTGAGTGCGTCGCTGGGCTTGCTGCAGGACGGCTCCCTCAGCCTTTGTCAACACATCCCCTAAGATATAGCGTATCAAATCATGTATTAACTTAGTTTACTGCCCCAGATCTCCTCAAGATCTCACTGGGGCCTTGTATCTTAAAGGTGAGTTTCGGTTGACTCTGAGTATCATTCCTAACAAATTCCATGTCGCTTCACAACTCCTTATTTCATAGCTACGCTCCCAGTTATTTAGGGTTGAAAGTAACATCCCCATCTCCTTACAAACCTAATTGCAAAAATATGTATGATATTATAGCTGCGAACGCCTTCAGAATAACACATAAAAGTACTATTTCACTATAAACCTGTGATTTGTATTAGCTTTGTTCATGGTCGGTACACATCAAACAAACTTACCTTCTTACTTCTTACCTGTGAAAATACAAGAACTTATATCTGTTAATTCACGCACTGCTATTTCTGGAAGTATAAACTTGATTCATGGTGAACACTTAATCTTGGGATATGAGTAAAGTAATAGTAACACAGCTAGTGCTCCTTATGGATCATTTCTCTATGGCGTCTACTAGGCCATGATATAATCAAGTTGGCAATTGTTTCAATGTAGTCTGTGTAAATAATGGTATGCCGGTTTCGCAAGCGAACTCTAAAATAAGAAAGTAAGCTACACTGAGAAAAGAAGTAGCAAAGAGGTAAGTTGAAAATATCAGGACTCTGAGGGAATACGGATCAATAAGAACGGCCATTCAAAGTTTTAATAATTTTGGCTGAGTGGTCTGGCTCCAGAGTTGTACTTCTGGTTAGAATAATTACTGACGTTATATGTTTGGTGGTAGTAATAAAAAAGTGATGTTTTGATGTATGGTGGTGGTAGTTAAAATGATTTATGTTGATTTGGTGAGGTTAATTTGTGTTCAAAATCCTAGAGCTCTGCTTAGCGACATGATCAAATGAACAAAACAAACTAATTGTGTTAGACTCATTGTCCTGAACGAGTTTAACAAATCTTGTTACAGCAAGAATCTTTTAATAATAATATTGACATGTGCATGTTTCATTAAATGTTGGAAGAATAAACTCTTAGTTTTTTAAGTTAAATTGGTCTTCCCAATGTAGCGTAAAGCATTGTGCCGTATTTAACTTTGTTCGCATTGCCGCCGTCTCTTGCAGAGTTGTAATGGTCAGGGTTATATGGATAACGTCCATGAAGGTCAGGTACAACAGCTACTCTTGTATTTAAGAAGTTTTTAGTGGATCTGCAAAAGTTAACAGATGTAGAAAATATTTTTTCCCCAGATGTGATATAACAGAACTTGGTAAAGGTGTAATTTAACGGCGTAGCAATATGGCGGGCATGACTTCATGGCTCGAGCGTTGCCAACATCCAAAGCACGCTTTCGCAGAAAATACCAACACTACGTAGGCAAACTAGCGACATTGTAATATGTAAGGAAACTGAGCTTATGTGTTTTAAATGGGAAGGTGTTTGTCCCTGAGCGCTTCTAGGTGAGCAACTAATCAGAGTCCTGCAGTGTTAAATTCCAACAAGAGCAGACTCATCATTTCCTGTTAGCCTGGAAAATGCTCTATGCTTATGTTTATGAATGAATGCCGGATAAGAAGTGTTTATTTACTCTGGAGAGTTCAGATCAATATCATTCAGCTGCTCTTTGTACAACAGTAGAGTAAGAGCTAAATAGTGCAATGGCTTCTTGCGGTGAATTTAGTGGTGAGTCAAAAATACAGGTATTGCGAAGTCAGGCTCAAGGTATTATTTTTAAGAAGTACACATTCTTAAAAATTGGGTAATGACAAATACAGAAATCAGCTCGATTTCAAAAATGCTCAACAGCTTACTGCTGAAGCGTGTAGAATAGGTACAGCAAGTGTGTCCCGCATTTGTGGAGAGGCACGAAACTTTGATCCCACTGGTGCCCAGGTGTTTGTGTCGCCCAGGAGACACGGTCCTCCGCAGAGGGTTACAAATTTAAGTGAGTTTGACAAGGACATTGTACATGGAACGGTGTTCCAGTTTTATGACCAACTATAAACATCCTGGTGAGGTAAGGCCTACCTTTTACTTACAAGAGACATGGGTAAATAAAAACCACACTCAATCTGGCAAGATTCCTCATAAAAGGGGGGCCTAAAGGTACCTGTTGGAAAAGGTGTCGGCTATCATTTGTCATGCTGGATCTGCTAAGACAGGGTTCGTGCCAGAAAGCAAATGGATTTTTCTGTCCAAAAATACTTCTGACTCTCACAGAGAGATGACAGTTGATACATTTAAAGAATGGTTTCACAACAGATTCTTGAATTATTTAGAAGAGGGAAGCATTATTATAATGGATAATGCACCGTATCATAAAGTTATTGCACATAAAATACCAAATTCGGTCAGCAGGAAGAACGATATTGTTGGATGGTTACAAACAAGGAGTGTTTAATTTTCTGAAACAAACTAAAAATGAGTTATGGCAAAGAGTACTTCCGTTTAAAAACAAGGAGGAGGTGCATCAGATGTATCAACTTGCAATTGAAATGGGACACCAGGTAACACGCCTCCCACCTTACAACTGCCAATATAATCCAATTGAGTTGGTGTGGGCTAGAGTAAATACGTTAAAACTGTCGGTTGTTGAACGACTTGTTCACGAAGAAATTGACAAGGTAACGTAACAGGACTGGGTAAACTGTGTAAGGCATGCAGAAAACCGATGATTTTAAGAAAGAAATAGCATGGGACGAGATTTTGGAACCGATAATTATAAATTTGTAAGACTGAGACAATGAAGACAGTAACAATGATGAATTGTCTCTTGACGTAAATGACAGGATGAGCCACTGGCAGTTCCATTGGATTAGAAAAACAGGGAGTTCATAAACTATGGTTATAGTTTAAATTAAATTTAAAGGGAATCGATTAATGTAACTAAACAACACTTACTTTTAAATTTTTCTGGAACATGTTTCAGAGACTTTGCCTCTATCCTCAGCTGGCCATCGACTGAGAATAGAGGCAAAGTCTCTGAAACATGTTCCAGAAAAATTTAAAAGTATTGTTTAGTGTCATTAATCGACTCCCTATAAATTTAATTTATCGTAACAACACTGTTTTCAACACTTCCAAGAAAGGAATTGTATAGTTATAGTATTTGAAAATATACGTAATTTGCAAAAACACTTTTTCCACTTTTTATTTTGGAAAATGCATCATTGTAAAAGTTTGGAAAGTTTAATTTGGTTACCCTTATGTCTGTACCAAGTAGACCTGCATTTATGAGTGTGCGAAATGAAATGAAATGTGTAGTGTTTAACGCCCGCTTTTACTACATACGGCGCCGCAGGCGGTGACACTGATGATACATCTCACTTTGCGGTCACCTGGGATCGAACCCGGGCCGCCTTGGTGAGAGCCAAGCAGTCTAACCACTGAGCCACAGCGCGGCCTATGAGTGTGCGAGAGAGACAGAGAGTGAAATATACAAAGAGTGGGGTAACAATCTGGCAACGCAGAGTGTGATACAGTATCTGATTACCTGGACTCCAGAACTCTTCCCATTTGAAACACATAATAGGTAACTGTTCTAGTGGATTATTGCTTACCACTCTATTCTCAACAGCTTCACGGTAAGAATGATAGCTGTAGTTGACAACTGACAATAATGTTGACAATTCGTAGTTTATTATCATTACCATTATTATCATTTTTATTACTAACCTTTTAAATTAAAAGGAATTGTAGCAAATGTATTGGAGTGGCAAAATTCTTTCGTAGTTGAACGTTTCTCTGTATTCAGTTATTAAGCTTGCTGTGCAGTATTCCTGTTTACAGTATCGTTAGTTTATAATAAGAAATAGAAAATCTATAGGAGCCATTTCTCTGTATTCGTATATTTCAGAGCAACAACTTGTTTCTGTGACGTTATTTCTTACCAACAAAACTGTACGCCGTTAAAGTGCACCTTTACCCAATATGTTTATTTAATTTCCCTGCAATCCATGTTCTTAATTTGTTATTCAAAACCGCATGTCATATATTCTACATACAGCTTGGTTTGCTGTCTTCATGACATCATTTGTTGTTTGTGTTACAGGTTTCTCAACTGCTAATGGTTACCGCATACACAGTTACTCAGGTAATATTAATATCTTTTAAATGCATATTATTTTAACATTATTGGTAACAGTATCTTGTCTGATGTACTTACGGACTGATATATGTTGCAAATTTTCCAATTTCAATTGCCAACAAACCGTTCTGTTTAGCTAAGTGCTTGAGTAAATAAAGTAAATGACTTAGAACATAGTGATCCATAGTAAATCATTGGAAACTGAAATTTGTATACGTTTGCGCCATTATCGTCATTTGTTCCGGCGGGCGCATGAATATTTCACTTGGTGCCGGTTATGCGGCCAGCCAATCATGTGACTCGCCAGCACCCAAGAAAGAGGCTTCTTCTTCCTTTTAGAGTTAGACGTGTTGAGACATGTGATGTGCTTCGTTGTGTGGCTGCGTGCAGCTTGTTGTTGCAATGAAAGAAGTGTTTTAGTTTATCTGAAATATTAAATGTATTGTTGTCTTCTTCATGATTAATTACATAAGAAATGTAGCATGTGCAATAAATTTATCTAGTGATATGAATACAGCTCTATCGAGTACAGTCCACAAAATCAGTTTCCTTGGTTACTACTAAAATCAAGGTGGTCCTCCGCATTAAATTAAGCACGACACGAACATTGGTCCTTCACGGCCGCGTATTTATTGTGCAACGCAACAGTTTCTTTTGCATGGATGTACATCAGTGGGCCGCAGGACGCCAGGCATCGGTATCTATGCAGCAGATGATCAGCATTTCATTCGCAACGACGCAGAAGTCTGCATCGCAACACATTTCAGGTCAGAACATTCCTTTTCTTTCTTTCTGTCCTTTAAGCAAGTCTCATAACCATTCAATATGGAGCAGGATGTGAAATCTCTTGTCAAAAGAAGGGGTATAATCAAAAGAGAATTTACCTTTGTTCGAAAATTTCTTGATAAATTACCAGAACAGGTCTACATTTTCATATTGAGAGCTAATTTCGATAACTTAAGTGAAATTTGGGACAAATATGAAGCTATTCAGACCCAAATTGAATCTCTTGTGGAAGTGGAAACTGAATTATATATGCATGCAGAACACAAGGAGGAAACAAGAAAGTTACATCGAATTGAAGGCTAGGTTAGCTGAATTAATACAGGATCATGAATAGCAAGAAAATTGTTCTGGACATTCGCAGCACACAGTGCAGTCGCAATCGTCACAAGCAGCTAAAGCTATCAAACTGCCTGTGATACAATTACTTAAATTTGAGGGTGATGTCACTCATTTCAAACATTTCTATGACACATTTACAAGCTTAGTGGTAAACAACCAAGCTTTAGATGCTATTCAGAAATATCATTACTTACTTTCCTCTCTCAAGGGACAAGCTCATTCAATAATACAGAACATACCTGTCACTAGTGAAAATTTTGATGTAGCATGGGAGCTCATATGCTCATGCTATTACAATACAAGACTAATAGCTACAGCTAATATAAAAAATTTATGAGCACTACCAGTAATTAACTTTAAAGAGAGTCGATTAAAGACACTAGACAACACTTACTTTTAAATTTTTCCGGAACATGTTTCTGAGGCTTTGCCTCTAATGAAAACCTTAAATAATGTTTTAAATTTTTTTATTGTACAGAAGTGGTACAACGCTGTATCACTTTTCAACATAATTTCCCCCATGCTCAATGCAAGTTCTCCAGCGCTTACAAAGTGCATAAATGACTTTAGAAAAAATTCGAGAGCCGGCCGATGATAGAGACAAAGCCTCAGAAACATGTTCCGGAAAAATTTAAAAGTAAGTGTTGTCTAGTGTGTTTAATCGACTCTCTTTAAAGTTAATTTATCATAACAACACTGTTTTCAACACTTCCTAGAAAGGAATTGTATAGTTATAGTTATATATAGTTATGAGAGCTCATATGCTCACGCTATAACAATACAAGATTAATAGCTACAGCTCATATAAAAAATTTATTAGCACTTCCAGTAATGCCTAAGGAAACAGTAAATGAACTACGTACCTTGCTCAATCATTTTCAAAATAACTTTAATTCCATTGAAGCATTAAAGCCTGAAGTGCCTTTGCATGAAATCATTTTCATGCAACTTTTCCTAGAACATTTGTCTGACACCACATGCAGAGAATGGGAGAGTTAAATAGATCCTCAAAACTACCCTTCTTTGAAGGATCTAATGCAATTTTTAGAAGCAAGAGTACGCTCTTTTGAATTGCTTGCTAACACCGCATGTAACAAGACGATAGTTAAGCCTAAGACTCCGCTAAGCCCAACAGCAGAGACAGTAAACACTCTTACTTATCCACGAGTGATCGTGTATGTCCACTTTGTCAGTGCAATCACATGCTACATAATTGTGATAACTTCAAAAACCTTAATGTGCATAAGCGTTGAACTTTCATTAAATCCAAGCGTCTTTGTGCCAATTGCTTTGCTCCTAATCACATATCAAGTAAATGTAATCATGCCTCATTCTGCAATTGTGGCTCATCCACTCACAGCAAGTTGCTTCATGATAGTAACAGAGAAAATGCTTCACGTGCAACTTCATCTAGTCCTGTAAATGATTCTACTAGAACGACTGACGCGCCATCTAGCTACTGTTCTTTTAAATCAAAAATCCACACAGCAGGTTTTGCTTGCCACTGCACTAGTGCAAGTGGAAGACAGATATGGCAATCTCATACAATGTAGAGCACTCCTCGACTCTGCCAGTCAATCCAATTTCATAACTGCAGATCTTGCGAAGCGCTTACAGCTTAACAAGGTGACAGCTGATACGCCTATCAGTGGTATAAATGGCACCAATTCTACGGTCACTCACCATGTTAAGGTCATTCTGAAATCTATGGTACATGATGTTAAGACTAAAATTGAATGTCTAGTACTTCCTCGTATAACAGGAAACCTACCTTCCACATATATCAATTTGTGCAACTGGAATATTTCTTCTAGCATTCCATTAGCAGTTCCTAGGTTCAACATTCCTGATGAAGTTGAAATCCCAATCGGAAGTTACTTATTCTTCGAGTTATTGCATGGGAAAACCTTAAAGAAACAAGGACATCCTATACTAGCCAGCACAGCCCTCGGTTGGATCATATCAGGCCCTATTCCAAGGTCATCATACAAGTACAAGGCTAAGTCTTCACCTCAGCATAATTTCTTCATCAGCACTGATAACCTTGACACACAGTTAAGACGTTTCTGGGACTTGGAAGAATTTCCTCAGCATGTTCTTACTAAGGAGGAAAGGGAGTGTGAAGAATAGTATGTAAAAACAACCACTCGTAATGCCGATGGTAGCTTTACAGTTCGTCTGCCCGACAAGGAGGACAAAAATCGCTTAGGTGAATCTAGACAGCAATCCATCAATCGCTTTATGCACTTAGAACGACGTCTTCAAAACACATCACACTTAAAGAAAATTACACTCAATTTCTTTCTGAATATGAATCCATGGGGCACAAGAAGCAAGTGTCACCACCAAAGGAAGGCGAACCTTGTTACTATCTTCCGCATCATGCAGTTTTCAAACCTTTGTCTACTACTACTTGCACCAGAGTTGTATTTGATGCATCTGCGCAGTCATCTTCAGGACTATCCTTGAATGGTGTGTTGAAGTTGGGTCCTACTATTCAGTATGACCTTACCTCCATAATTTTACGCTTTAGAACTTATCGCTATGCATCCTCAGCTGACATTTCTAGGATGTACAGGCAAGTGAAAATGCATCCTGATGATCAAGATCTCCAAAGAATCGTATGGCGAGAAAGCAAAGATGAACCTATCAAGGACTACGCTCTTATTACTGTCACATATGGTACCAAACCTGTATCCTTTTTGGCCATAAGGACTTTGCATCAACTAACTTCAGAGGAAGAGGCCAAATATCCACTAGCTTCTCAAGCTATCCGTGAATCCTTCTATGTAGATGATTGCTTATGTGGTCATAATGATCTACAGCAAGCTTTACATATTCAGAGGCAGCTACTTCAGATGTTAGACAGTGGCGGATTCCCACTTACGAAATGGTTTTCTAATCATGAAGATATTTTAAAATCCATTCCACTGGAACACAGAGAGACACAACTTCCACTTTCATTGGTTAGCAGTGAAAATGCACATGCTCTTGGTCTCCTCTGTCATCCTGGAACAGATCAATTCCAGATATAAGCCAATCCATCTCTTCAGGATAATCTAAATTCTAGCCACACCAAACGAAGCATACTTTCTGTCATATCATCTATTTTTGATCCTTTAGGCCTAGTGAGTCCTATTGTCATAAATGCCAAGATGTTTCTACAATCTCTTTGGTTGGAAAAACTCGGTTGGGATGAATTGATACCATCTCACCTCATCCAACAATGGCTAAATTTCTGCGAGATATTGTCGTCCTAATCACAGGTACACTAAGGGACAGACAAATACATGGGTTTTGCGATGCCTCAGAAAAGGCTTATGGTGCCTGTATTTATCTTCATTCTATGAACTGCTGCAATGAGGTGAAAACCAGACTTATTTGCTCCAAATCCAAGGTTGCACCATTAAAGAAACAAACCATTATTCAGCTTGAGCTTTGTGGTGCTTTACTACTCGCTAAACTTTACCAGGTTGTAGCTAACCTTAAGCTGCAGACTTCACAGAACTATCTATGGACGGACTCTCTGATTGTTCTAGCATGGATTAAATCCAACCCACACAAATGGAAGACTTTTGTAACCAACAGAGTTTCACAAATACAAGAGTTATCAGAAACTGCTGCTTGGCGATATGTAGCTACTCAAAATAATCCAGCAGATCTCATTTCAAGAGGAGTTTCGACTGAACCTCTTGCCTCAAATGACTTGTGGTGGAAAGGCCCTGATTGGATCTCAACCCTTTGCATCTCGGCCAGAACAACCCAAACGATTAGATATTTAAGATGCTACTGAGCAACACACTACTGCATGCTTGATGGTCACTACAGAAAGTGATGATATCATTTCTCGTTTTTCAAAATTGTTACACCTGCAGAGAGTGACAGCATACATGCTGAGATTTGCATTCAACTGTAGAAACAGCAACAAATGACGGCAAGGTACTCTCTCAGCACTTGAGCTTCAACAGTCATTGCACTGCTGCATTAAACTTGCTCAACAATCAGCTTATATGAGAGAACGTAAGCTTTCACGACCAGAGTCCATAATACAAAATGTTGTTTCAGCTTATATCACAGAGTTAACAGAACTTAATGATAAAGGACACATTCCTACTAAAAGCTCATTGAAATCTTTGCATCCATTTGTCGACAATGAAGGTTTACTCCGAGTAGGGGGAAGAATTCACAAGGCTGAAAATTCCTTCCAGTCAAAACATCAGCTCCTCTTACCTCCTAAGCATCATCTTACCAAGCTAATTATTGAAAGTGAACATGTTAAACTTTTGCATGTTTCCAATCAGCTACTTACCTCTTCTGTTCGACAACGGTATTGGATACCTAGAATAGGAGAAACTCTTAAGTCAGTCCTACACAAGTGCCTGCCGTGCTTCAAACTCAAGGCCAAGGGAGCTCAACAATTAATGGGCAATCTATCTACCTACAGAGTGACTCCAGCGAAATCTTTCCTACGAGTTACAATTTGTAGGTGCTAACAACAAGCTTAGAGAACTTAGACTACTTTTGCAATCTCGCAAGCACCAAGAGATTGTACCAGACTACGCTTCATCTAATGAATGCACATGGCATTTTATACCACACAGCAGTAAAATAGCAGTAAAATCTATGAAATATCTTCGCAGAGTAATGGGTACATAAGTACTGACCTATGAACAATTAACCACATTACTAATTCAAATTAAGGCTTGCTTGAACTCCCGTCCATTGCTACGCCTTACTGATGATCCTTTTGATACTTCCTACCTTTCTCCAGGTCATTTCCTCATTGGAGAACCATTAACTTTCATACCATCACCTTGTTCTGACAATCTGAATCAGTTACAGAAATGGCAACAGCTCCAGAATTGTCTATAACATCTGTGGCAACAGTGGTCAACCGACTATCTACATTCACTCCAGCAGAGGCAAAAGTGTCCAACTCCAGTGAAAATCTTAAGGCAGACACCATGGTCCTGCTAATGGAAGACAATACATCTCTTCTGCATTGGGAATTTGGAATCATCACTGAGACTCATCCTGGTGGTTATGGTTTAGTGCGGGTAGCTACAGTGCGAACTTCTAAGGGTGAATATAGGCGTCCCATTGTGAAACTGTGTCTTCTGCCAGTTCAAGAACAACAGTGATATTTTTCAAAGTGTGTTTATGTTAAATTAAAAAACTGTTCAGTTTTTTGGGCCCCAGTATATTTGCGCCATTATCATCATTTGTTCCAGGGGGCGCATGAATATTTCACTTGGCGCCAGTTATTCGGCCAGCCAATCATGTGACTCGCCAGCATGCAAAAAAGAGGCTTCTTCTTCCTTTTAGTGTTACAGACATGTTGAGACATGTGATGTGCTTCGTTGTGTGGCTGCGTGCAGCTTGTTGTTGCAATGAAAGAACCGGTTTAATTTATCTCAAATATTAAATGTATTGTTGTCTTCTTCATGATTATTCACATATGAAATGTAGTGTGTGCAATAAATTCATCTAGTGATATGAAAACAGCTCTATAGAGTACAGTCAACAAGATCAGTTTCGTTGGTTACTACTAAAATCAAGGTGGTCCTCCGCATTAAATTAAGCACGACATGAACAGTATATTTAATCCTGGATAGGACTTAAATTATTATGAGTTTGTGAGAGCCTCAATCCTAAGTTTTGTGTTTAGCGTATTATACATAGAGAGGGCCATCCCCAAACATATACATTACAATGGCTCTTGTTTCCATGGAGAATGTTGACACAACTTCATCTGTGGTTTTATGTAAGTGAACAGCAAGGCTGTGACAGAGACAGCTGATGCTAAATGTGACATTCTTAAACTCTCAATATATTGCCAATTATAAGCAGAGCAGAAATTCTTTCTTCCGTTTTCTTCTTATTTGCCGGTTTATCCTATACTGTGAAGCCCTACACAGTTAATATACTTGACCAGGTTTCTCATTATGACAACAATACAGCCATTGCTGATTTGAATGTAAAAACGTTCATTTTGTTGAATGTCTCTTGATGTTTTTATAAGATATATTGTTACAACTGCAGCACCTGGCATTGTTGTAGATCTAAAGTCTAGGTGCAATTTCCAACCCAAAATTGTTGCCTGTTTGAGTTACGAAGCATAGCTTTATGAAATGTTATTGATCTGATTGAAGGATGTTTTTTATTGGATATGTAGATGTTTGAATGTTTCAGTAGTGTGGATAGTAGCACCTTCTCTATAGAGGCATTGCACAAATCTAACATTCAACTTCAATCCATGCAGCTGGATAGCTAGGCGCAGCTCTGGAAGAACTGATTAGGTGACTCGGAAAATCAGCTAAGCTAAATTTGCAAAGTCTTTATTACTGTCATATGAACAATGCGACAAATTTAAAGTAAGCTAATGATCGTGTATGAAATCGTAATAGAGACGATATTAAGCGGCTGATAAATTTCTAGTGGGAGGGAAAATAGAAAACAAAATTTACAATACTGCAATAAAAAACATAGGAAAGGTGCTACTGCTCACTGCTTCACTTACTAGATAATTAAAATAAGACTCACCTTAATGCTTATATATCAAGCCAATTTTTCTGTTTTTCATCCTCATGAAAGCAACTATAATGTCTTCGTAAAAGGGCCAAATTTTGATTAGCTCAGTGAGTATGTCCTTGTGAATAGAAATAGTAGCCAACCATGTCAATCTGCTATTGCCCAAGCTGTTTATGATGTAATTTTTTATTATCTTTAGGCATGAAAGACTTCGTTCTGCAGAACAACCAGTGGACGGTATTCTAAGAACAAGGCTAAACAGTTTGTATGCATCACTAAATGAGTCATCCATATTATCTATTAAAGACTTCAATGATGCTTGAAGATTTACACCTTATCTTGGTAAATTAATTTAAGTTCCTTCCTTAGTCTTTCCAAAAGCTGTTTTGGGTATCAGAACTTCATATTACTGAAGCTTTGAAAGGGAATATTTTAGGGCATTGTTGAAATTTTGAACTGTCAGCAAACTTAAGAAATTTTAAGTTGTTGTTGTTTTCAAATGCTATCTTTGGCAAGGAAGCCATTAGCTCTCTTGCTCTCCAATATTTCTGTGTAGTGGGTCCGGCAGGTAGGGCTTCACAGGTTAGAAGATCTTCAGTCATTTCCTCTTCTTCTTTGCACAGAGGACAATTTAGATTTGTATAAATTCCTAATCTGTGTACATGTTTGGCCAAATCATCATGTTCCGTAAATAATCCAAAATTTGCTACTGCAGCTTTACGTGGGATTTCTGGAATAATTTCTTGATTTTTATATTAAAATGTTCCAGTTTTTATCTTTGGCTTTGTTAGATATTGATTGGTTATGTTTGTTTTTATATTTTCTTTTGATTAATCTTTTTATGCATGTAAACGGTAAGTTTTTACTTTTGTTCTGTATTAAATGTTCACCTTTTTTGGCAAGAAAATCACCTGATTCATTTCCAGCAGTTCCACAATGTGCAGGTATCCACTGTAGTATAATTCTTTTCTGTAGTTTATGAAGTTGTTGGATCATTTTATGACATTCTTTAATTTCGATTGACCTCATTTTATATGAACTTAATGCACATAATGCTGCTTTAGAATCAGAAAGTATGACAGCAATTTTGAATTTGTCTATCCTTTATAGAAGGTGTTGAAGTGAAATATGAATAGCCGTTACTTCTGCATAAAAATTTGTTGTATGGTATCCTGCTGGTTGATAGAATAAGAACAGTGCACACTTAATTCCTGCTCCTGAGTTTTTGTCCAAGTTAGATTCATATGTGTAGCTATGTAACCATTCTTCAGGTGGGTATCTATTGTTCCCAGTTTTTAATGCTAGTGCTTTTAGTACAGGTATGGAAGTTTCAGATTTTGTAACTATTTCTTCTAAATCTAATTAAATAGTAATTGGTTCAAAAGACAGTGGGCTTTCTTTGATTAAAATGTTTTCTTTAGAATTAGGGAGATTCAGATCTGTTTTTAATTCCATAACTTTGTGCAGGAAACTCGTTTGTGTTTTCAACTTGATTAGTTGTAGTAGTCTTTTCTCTCATTTTTTTGTTTTTAACCGCAACACTTTTTCATGTTGTATATTTGCCTGCTTCTCTAAAGTTAGATGTATTGGATAGTTCAGAGTTAAGGCTTGCATTGCTGTGATTGGAGTTGATTTTGCTGCACCGGTTATCAGTTGCAGGGCCTGATTTTGGCATACTTCTAGTGATTTATGTTAGAACTGCTTGCTGTAATTATTACCTATGCATTATAAAGAAGTATTGGCTTGATGAATGTTTTGTATGTGGTGTTCAGTGTCTTCCGACTACTGCCCCAGTTGACTCCAGCTATTCATTTCAAAGTTGAAAACTTTTCTGTTGATTTGTTTACTATTGCTTCAATATGATGTCTCCAACATAATTTTGAATCAAAAATTGTTCCTAAATATTTTGTTTCATATGTTTGCTTGAGGTTTGTTTTTTGAACTGCAGATTTAGTTTAGGGATTTTATTTTTTAAGCTAAATATTTGGAATGTTGTTTTATCAGTATTTATTTTCATCAACTTGTTGTCAGTCCACTTTTCCAATAGTATCAAAGCCTTTTCCATTGAAGTTTTGGATTTCTCTGTTTGTGGGGAAGATGTCCACATGATCATGTCATCTGCAAAAAGAGCTGTCTTTATTTCTGTGTTTGATACAGCCGCGGGAAGATCATTGATGTAGTTGTTGAACAAGGCTGTGGCCGCGCCGTGGCTCAGTGGTTAGACCGCTTAGCTCCCACCAAGGGGGCCCGTGTTCGATCCCAGGCAATCGCAAAAGTGAGATTTGTGGTGGACAGCATGGCGCTGGGGCGGGTTTTCTCCGAGATCTCCGGTTTCCCCCGCCATCTCATTCCACCTATGCTCCATCTTCATCTCATGTATGATCAGTGTCATCGCCTGTAGTGCCGTATGTAGTAAAAGCGGGCGTTAAACACTACACATTTCATTTGAACAAGGTTGTACTCAGTACTGCACTTTGTGGTAGGCCCATTTTTATTTGTCGGAATTTTATGTATTGTCAATGTATTTTGTAGCACAGAAATGTTGAGAGAGAAACTGAGTGATCCAATTTAATATGTGATCTTGAAAGCCTAACTTTGAAAGTTTCTCAAGAAGTTTATGTCTGCATACTGAATCGTATGCTTTTTCAAAATCAATGAAAATGAAATTTTAAATTTAGCATGGCTTAAATTCATTCATTGATTTTGGTCGGTATGTAATGCATTTTTCACAAAATAGGGACTTCAAGTTTTGTTTGTACTGATCTAAGGAGAAGATTTCACATTTCAAATGGGGCTCTTTCTTTAAATTAAGTTGATTCGATAAATTGTTTGAAAGATTTAATGTTTTTCTTTCTGTTTAAAACGTCTATTGTATTGTGAGTCATGTTTGCAGAGAATCCTATATCTAATGGTGTCTTCTGCAATACACAGAATAAAATATCAGTCATATCAGAAATGTCTTTAAAAACTAGAGACAGGAAGACAAATTCCGAGATACTAAACTCATTTAAGAACTGCTCAGCCTGACAAATACTTGTTGAATCATCAGTTTTCATTGTATGTTCAAATACCCATATCATTCCGTCCCATTCTTCTACTATTACCTTTAAGGTCTCAGAAACCAAGGACCACCTGGTGTCTGATCCTGTAGGTATACGCCTTTCAATGTCGGTACCAGCAACATAAGACCATTGGCTAGAATGGGAGAAAAACCTGGTATCCCACTCACGTTTTAAAAAAATGCGGCATTTCTGTATTCTATTAGAGCTTTGTTGCATAAATAGTGTAAGTCTATGAGCAAAACTCTGAACGAAAGATTGCTTGGGGTGCTATGTCTTTCATGTTCTTTTGGTAACCATTTAAATGCCCAGCCATAACAGCAGCTCCATCATAGCACTGTCTCACAAGTTTAGATTATAATGAAGCTCTGAAAATGAATCATCAAGTACCTCTGAAGTACGACCTTCACTAACATCAAAGAAGCCCAGAAATCTTTCGACTACATTTTCACATGAATTGACATATCGCAAAATTACAGAGCATTGTGATTTTTGTGATATGGCAGTAGTGTCTTCTCCCTGAACCGAGAAAAATTCTCTTTAATTTCATCATTAATAGAGCCTCTTATATAATCAAATATGTACTTTGTCATTTCAGTTTGTGTTGTGTATTGTTTTTGAATGCTCTGCAAAACTGTTTATTATGTTGTAATAGTTGTTTTGAAATTCGATGGGGCTTACCTCTATATATGAATCCAAAAGTTCCTTAAAGATATCTTTATGTAAAGAGTCCTCACTTTCATTATGTCCACGAAATGCCAGTCCTTGTCTACTTAAAAATAAAGCAGCCTTAATGGGATATTGCATGAAAAGTCTGTTAAGCCTAACATTCTCATTGTATTTTACAATATATAGACGTGAGCTTTCCTGAAGGCTGGCAGTAATTTTTTTAGTGTTTTTTACAGCTTCATCAAAGTCACACAATTTAGTAATTTAAACCTAATCCAGCATTAAACGTACAAATTTCAGTTCCTAGTGGTTCACTGTGGATCACTATGTTCTGAAAGTCTGGGTCAGTGATTTACTTATTTTGAGGTTAAAGCACTTAGCTAAACACAATGCTTTGTTGGCAACTGTAATGGGAAAATTTACCATATTTATCAGTTTTTCAGTATTATATGCACGTGATAAGAAGAATGATTGGGTTCCAAGTCCTCATTCGGTAAGTTCCGTTTAACTCTGTACACATAGATGACAACTTTGAAATTTGAAATGTGCTATATGCTGACATCTAGTGGCTAATACACTAAGCTTTATCATGTCCGTCATATTTCGTTTTGATCCATTTTGAGGTTAATTAGCTAACCAGTTTACAACAATCGTATGCTAGAATTAGAATTTGAGTTCGTCCTTGGCAATATATTCATGTTATGAGACACATCTAAATGTAAAAATACATTTTATATATAAAGTAAAATTGTTTACATACAATATACAAAGTAAGCAGTTTCTCTATGGTTTCATATTTACTACAAGAAATGTCATAATATAAATATTACAGGTTTGTGAATGTACTATGCTACCAGTGCTCATTTACATGGTTATAGTTCTAAAACTTCATTAACTGTATAAAAACAGTGTGCATGCAAAAATTTCTTCACCTTATTCTTAAAGTGTTTTAATGATACAGCTTGTTTAAATGAAGTATGAAGTTTATTATATAACATTATCCTTCATAAAGGCTCGCTTGCACTGCCAGTTTACCCTTGTTACGAGTGTGGTGGTAATGTACATCAGCATTTACTTGAAAATGATTTATATTTGTATGGAAATTTGTGGATGTTATGGCTCTCGACACATTATTATTTGTCTACCTCCGTATTACTGTGATCTGAATGCAATTGACCTGGCGTGAGCAACACTAAGGAATGTTTTCAGAGAATGCAATGTTATTTGTAATATCTTCACTTACCTTGAACACTCTTTTGCTGAATTGTGTCTTTCAAGCTTGACCACACTGGAGAAACAAAAGAGCGTTAGCTCTCACTTCTTCCCCTCTGCCCGCACCACACGGTAAATCCAATGCTCAACTTATCTTGTGCGTACTATACATAAGACAAGTCACTGTTACCAAAAAAGTTAAAATAATATGTATTTAAAAGATATTAATATTACATGAGTAACTGTGTATGTGGAAACCATTAGCAGTTGAGTAACCGGCAAATTGAAGTCATGAAGTAGGTAAACCATGCTATATGTAGCAAATTGGACATGCAGGGTTTAGAATGACAAAATAAGAACATGAAATGCAGGGAAATCAAATAAAAGTACTGGGTAACGGTTGATTTTAACGGCATACAGTTATTTTTTTTTATTTTTTTGTAATTTACGTCCTCCAACGTTGTGTCATATCGGTGATGAATGGAATGGGTGAAATGATGCTCAAATGAGCCCAGGGTCCATAGAGCTTAGAGTTACCCAACATTCGTCTTTCAAGATAAGGGAAAACCCCGGACAATCCTTATCCAGGTAACTCAGCCTGACCGAGATTCGAACTCGGGACCTCTTGAACGTGAGGCAGACACTCTACCACCACGCTACCGAGGCGGGCACATACAGTTATGTTGGTAAGGAATAACGTCATGGAAACAAGTTGCTGCTCTGAAATATACGAATACCAAGAAAAGTTTTCAACACATTTTCTATTATTTATTATAAACTTGTGATACTGTAACAGAAATACTGCATAGTAAGCATAATTCCTGAATACAGGGAAACGTTTAAATAGGAAAGAAATTTACCGTTCTGAAACCTTTGTGCTACAATTCCTTTTAGCTTTTAAGTAATAATAACTAATAATAAACTGCAAATCCCAAAAACAACAACGATGATAATAATCACTACCAATTTTCTATCACTGTTATCGCGTAAGTGTCGAGACTAGAGTGGGTAAGCAATGATCCACTGACACAGTTTCCTCACCTCAATATCCCTATTAATAGCTATTACTTTATCGCTAGTTTACTTACGTAGTGTTCGTATTTTCCGCGATAGCGTGCTTTGTATGTTGGCAACGCTCGAGCCATGAAGTCACGTCCGCCATATTGCTACGCCGTTAAAGTACACCTTTACCAAGTACTGTTATATCACGTCTGGGAAAACAAGATAATCTACATTTGTTAACTTTCGCACATCCACTAAAAACTTGTTAAATACGAGAGTAGCTGTTGTACCTGACCTTTATGGACGTAATCCATGTGACCCTGACCATTAAAACTCTAACAGAGACGGCAATGCGTACAGAGTTAAATACGTCACAATGCTTTACGCTACATTGGAAAGCAAAATTTAATTTAATATACTGAGATTTCATTCTTCCAACATTCACTGAAAATGGGCATGTCAGAAGAAACTTGTTCTAACAAGATTTGTGAAACTCGTTCAGGGCAATGTGGCTAACACAATCAGTTTGTTTCTCTCAATTTTTCACTTCATACACAAAACAACTTCAACTAATCAACATAAATTATTATAACTACCACCACCATACATCAAAACAAGCCTATTTTATCACAATACCAAACATTTAACATCAGTAATTATTCTAACCTCAAGTAGAACTTTGGAGCCAGATCACTCAGCCAAAAACATTACAAATTTGAATGGCCGTACTTATTGATGCGTATTACCTCACACTATTGATATTTTCCACAGATCTATTTTCTTCTTCTTTACTGAGTGTAGCTTACTTTGTTGTGTAAATTATCACTGCGAAAGCAGTTTACCCTGATGTACACAGTGATGTAGTGAGTAATGATAAAAACAATGTTTACACTAATAGAAATTAAATTGTTATTTCACACCTCCAGAATGAGTCAGGCTAAAAAATACAATGCCATAGCCGGGATTTGACTTACGTATTGTAAGTTTACATTTCCGACATTCACTGAAACATGCAAATGCTAAACTTATGATCTGAGGAAATTTGTTCTAACGAGACTTTTTAAACCCATTAAGGACAATTACTTAAGACAATAAGTAATTATTATAACCTGAACCAGAACTTCGGATACAGACCACACAGCCAAGATTTATAATTATTTTCTTCTTGATTTACAGCAATATGTTATCACGCGGTCAGTTTGATCATTTCACGGCCTTGTAAATCACATAGTCAACGACCTCTGGTGAAGTACCTAGCCCGAAGAGTTATACTTCTTGAGTTGTGAGCCAACTTTATCATAAAATGAGGTTCTACTAGCAGAAATAGCTGTGGGAGGATTAACAGATATAGCTTCTTGTATATTGACAGGTATGATATTTGTTTGTTCATTCGTTGGATAACAGCCGAGAGCAAAGCTCAGGAATATTGTACACGGTACACATTTATGGTGAAATAGTACTTTCATCATATTAGAATTTAGCTTCTTATTTGGTATCCAAAGGGGATTTGCAGCTGCAAGATCCTACATATGAGGATTACACAGTGTAATTTTTGCTTCAAAGTTCATCTGTTTTAAGGCGGGTGCGTGGATTGTAGGATTCCAAAGTAATAACATTTACACCGAAGGTAATTTGTTAATCTTACTAGCTTTCATTTTTGGGCACCATTCTTTGTTTTACTAGATTTACACTAGATGAGTGTAGTATGGTGTGGATGATTGTTAAATGTTGCTGGTTGCTTCAGACTTAATCTGGGTAGTGGCAGTCGTGAATTCCGAGTGTTTGCACGTTAATATTACATTGCAGAAACTAGCTTCTGTGCGGTCATTACTGATGTCACAAAACCGTACAAATAGTTCAACTCTTCCCTTTGGTGTGACGAAAAGAAGAACAGTTGGTAGTTAAGATTTATTTGATAAATCAGTGGTGTAGTCAATGTTGACTGATACAAAACTTGTCTCACTCACGTAGTTATTTCATTAATCAAAATAACAGAAATTCACTCAATAATGTCATTTTCAATTACATTTGACGTTCCTGAAAAACAATTTAATTCGAAGTTGTTTCTCTAACTTATTTCTTTGAACAATTAGGTGTAGGAATTCTACATAGTTACCTTTGTTATCTGAATTTCCAGACTCGTTATAACCCTAAATGGGAGTTCTTGCTCAATTTTGACATCTTTACCATTCTTTTCAACTGAGTACTTAAATGTATCAAAGAAGTGTCAATTCTTGTTTTTCCAAACTTAACTAATATTACAATGGAAGGAATATTAGTTTATGAATTTTCATGATGAATTCTCAAGATATTCATATTGCTGATGCCATCTGTCGTCCACACATTCTTTTCGTTAGCCAAAACCAGACATGGCCAACAAAATAGTTTCAACAATTTGTCACAACTACTCAGCCAAGGAAACTCGTTATACCAACAGATTCTAAAAATGTCAGTGGGATTTACTTTTTAAAGGTCTAAGAGCCAGAGCAGGCCTTACTGTTGAAATTATATGACATTTTCACCAAAACAAATGCAAAGTCAAGGACGAATTTAAAAGATCTTTGATCACTTAATCACAGTCACTTTTACGCACAATTTATGATGCCATTCTACTTATTGTACTTTTAACATTAATTCATTCACAATGTTATTGTTATAATGAAGAATTAACACTGAAACTCAAGTTTGGCCTTTTCACTGCAGTCATAACTATTGTGCTATAAAGAAGTAGCAGATGTCTCTTCCCACACAAATCTGTAAGCTCTGAGTTTGCTGGTGAGCGCCATTGGCAAAATAACGAGCTATTTAGAACTGAAGGATGCTAGATGACTGGGCTCAGGGGATCTGTCACAAATTAACGCAATTGAAATCTGAAAGTGAAATCGCTTGGACTTTCCATTATTCTTTGAACATAAATTAATATGAAATTTGGATATACATTAATCAGCTAGCAGCAGAGGCAACATTAACACCACATTACTTTAAGTGTAATAAATGTGTGAAATGTCGTGTCATTGGTATTTTCCATTTCTAATGTCAACAATGTCCGCTGTGTTGTTTGATTATTTGTCAGATCTCACTAAGAGCAAAGCTGAGAGACACTAAACATGTCTTACATTTATTGTATATGCATCAGCAATATATCGCCACCACAAGTACACTGGTACCTATAACTTTGTTTTTGTTTTAATCTTAATTTATGTAATAACACTGAAAACTTGGTAACCTCCAAAATGTTGCGTATTAACTCAGAACATACATTACAGTAAGTCAATAATAATGTGGAACATAAAATCATAGTTGTATGCAATCTGACTTGTGTATTACAAATTTAATTGCTAAAAGGAATATTAAAGAATTTCTCCAGATCGTGTGCAGGGTGAGTACTTAGAATAATTTTAAAACTTTGGTGATGATAGATAGAGTCAACCTGAAATATTCAATGCCACAGCTGGGATTTGAACCATGGATCTCCTGTTGTCCGTCCAGTCGTTCTTACCCATTGAGCTATAATGGCCAACATTAAGTTCTCCAATTGACTCATATATTTTCCTGGTAAACCACTATGGGCCGTCATATTTGAGATACATTGTTAGTGGCAACTTATTGTAGTAAGTACTTTAGTCCCAGGCTTCATCGCTAGGCTCTTATTATTTAAGCTAATTGATGAGAATTAATCATTTTTCTCTCTAGCCACGGAGATCCATGGTTCAAGTCCTGGCCATGGCATTGAATTTTTCAAGTTGACTCTATCTAAGCCCTTAGCCTATATATACTAGTGAGAACAAATGATTAATTTCCATTATTTAACTTAAATAACTTCAGTGAAGAATTTAGGATCAACTGGTATGACGGTTAATATAAATTTTTATTGCAGAATTGTAATATTTGGAACAATTTCAAGTTGTGTGCTGGTCTTACACAGATTGCCTTAATTCTTGATTCTGTGGTCCTGTACAGCACGCGCTGTTGTCAAGTTATTATAATTATCTATAAGTTAGCTTAGTAGAGAATGTATGTACTCATCAGCAGGAGTAAGAGTTGTCCGTGTTTTAAAAATAGGCCTCCAGGATTGATGGGCCCAACACCACAAATAAGACCTACAACTGGTAATATGAAAACTTGTCAGCTGTGTGCTGAATTAACGCTGAAGATAATTCTATTTCCCAACATGGAGTAAAAGTAGGTACAGTACGCTACTCTTAAGGCAGTTTAATTAAGCAGATTAAGTGGTGGTGATTTGCCATAACGTTACTTACAAGAGCTCTTTTAGCCATCGTCTTTGAGAAGGTTTATCAAGATTTCCTGTTTTCTGTAATGGTATTCTCAACACTTCATTAACCTTCAACATCTAACTGGGTCCTGTAACTGCAAATTTAGTTTGAGTTAGTGTCTGTATATCAGAAGGAGGATAGGCTTCTCTGTTCTTAAAATTGAACAAATGTTTATTTATTTATATATTTTTATTTATTTATTTTCATCCTTTTATAACACAAAACATGTTTCTTAGATATGTCAGTTAAATTTATATTGCATATTAAAAAAAGCATACAATATTACATAATTATATAACATTTCGCATTATTAATAATAATTTTTTTTATTTTGCTTTATTGATATCAACAGCATGCTCCATTACATGGTAATACTACATGCTTTATAGTTACATGTCCTATTTTGAATTAGGAATTGTAAACATTACAACGATTTTACATTGGGTTATGCTCTGTTCTAGACACTATGTACATTAAATTGAGTCTATTCTTCTAGCTGATTTTTGGGAGTTTACAATTTATAATTATTTCACTCTAAATACTTGTTATATTTGTAGAAATGGTGCTTTATGGTTCAGTTAATTGTAAGATTATAATGAAACCAGAGTATGTTGATTGTATAGAGTTTACAATTTGTCAATATTACACTCCAGAAACTTTAGTCCATGTCCATGATTTTTATAGAAGTTGCAAATTTTACGAACGACTTAAGGTGATTATTCGCAATCTTCTCGTTGGTGGTAGGCCATTTCCCTCCATTGCTTGTTACACTTTTTGCCAACTCTAGTCTTTGTTTATCAAGTCTTCTGCAATTAAATATAGTTGATGGTCTGTTCTCAGCAAGGACAGAATGGGCTATTCATTAGTCTAAATTGTTATAAGTATGCATTTAATTTTCCATGGCCAGTTAACATTGTAGTGAGTTCTGGGGATATTGGAATCTTTTGACACAATCTGTTTTTCACTATTGGGAAGAACGCTTTAGTCACTGCACCTTTCGTTGTATTCGTCCAGACTTTTAGTCACCTGTTGAGTCCATATTCCTTCGCTCTCGTTACTATTACATCTTTTGATATTTTGTCGTACACTACTTCACTATCTTTGATAGCAGCTCGTTTTGCAAGCCTATCTGCTGATTCATTCCCTTTTATTCCACAGTGGCCTTTAACCCAGCCAAAGTGGATGATCCAATTTAAGTGGTTTAGTGTAAGAAGTTTGTCTTTGATAGATGCAATTAGTCAATTTCTTTTCCAGTTGTGTATCAGTAGATCTATAGTAATTCTGCTGTCATTGCATATTGCAACAGTTCTGTTTCTATCTATTGAACTGGCATAATAAACATCTTCTAATCTGTCTAGTACTTTTAAAATAGCAAGTTGTTCGGCTTGATTGTTAGCGCAGTGGCCATGCAATTTGTATTGTTTTCAAATATAATTCCTGCCGCACCAACTTTCTCCCCCATTTTACTTCCATCTGTGCATGCTTCCATTCCATATATGATATCTTTGTTCACCTGCTCAATCGTTGCCACTTTGGCGTGATGTTGCCAGTGTTTTACTTCTAATGGTTTGTTGAAGTCTGCTATGTGACTTTTTGTTGCCAGATATATTGGGACTTTTTCCTCTATAGTTATTTTTATGGGATATACTCCAGCTGGTACGATGATGCATCATATGAGATAGTTCTATATACTTTTGTCATTTTAATGTTAATTAATCTTTGAATTCTTCTAAATTTTGCAATATTTTTATTCTTCCATATCGCATCAATCCACACAGGAGCTCTGTATGTCCAGACAGGGACTATAGCTCCTTCATAGATTGTCTTAAGTGCTTTGTGACCTAGCCCCCATTGTAGCTTTGCTGTTCATGCTAACATATTGTAACCCTGGTGGTAGGATCGCGAAGCCGATGAAAAATGATGGCCGATCGTTACCGGAAGTGAGAGACAGTTGAGGGTAGAGTGAGAGAAAATAAACAGTTTGACGTTAGCTAGCAAACTGTAATGGTGACGAATGTATTTGCTAGGAAAATAAAGTGTAGTTTTTGTGTTTTGTAACCTCGTTTTATCATTTCACGAACCCACAAAGTCACTCTGGTGACAGGAAGCGGGATAACAACATCACGGAACATTATGGCCATGGAATCGGCATTGGAAGTGCTTTTGCAGAAGATGAACGAATTAACAGCGAAGTCGGAAGCTGCAGATAACAACTTGGCCGCAAAGATGAACGAGTTAACAACAAAAACAGAAGCGGCAAATAACAACCTGGCCGCAGAGTTGAAAGAAATAAAGACCGAATTGACCATAGAAATGAAGGCAGCGAAGGACAGTCTGGCCGCGGAAATGAAGGAGGCGAACGAGCTCCTCGCCGCCAAATTTGAAGAACAGTTGGCCAGCGTGAGGGATGACGTGACGGAGCTGGGCAGGCGGATGGGCCAAGTGGACGAGCGCGTCGAGGACCTGGCGAACCGCTTCAATGACCTAGAGGAAAAGGCCGACAATAACGCCAAGTCCCTAAACGCCATGGTTGAAGACGTCGAAGACCTCGCGAACCGCGTAAACAACCTGGAGGGAAAGGCCGACAGCAGCGTCAAGTCCCTGAACGCCATGGTGGAGGACGTCGTCGGCAGGAGACTGAAGGATTTGAAGGCTGACGCACCGGGACGCGACACAACATCGGCGCGCGTCAAACCTCCGAAATATGACGGCGCGTCAAAATTCGAGGTCTTCCGCCGCCAGTTCGACACAGTGGCCAAGCACAACAGATGGTCACCGGAGGAGGAGGCCACACAGTTAATAGCCAGCCTCCAGGGACGGGCCGCGGAAATCCTAAACGCGGTGCAGACGACGGCGGCGCCCAAGGACATCTGGGAGGCCCTGGAGAATCGTTTCGGGAACCACCGCTTAGCCGCAGCGTACCGCAGCCAACTAAAGGCAAGGTCACAGCAGCCGGGGGAGACGCTGCAGGAGTTAGCCATAGCGATTGAGCAGCTAGCTAGCAAGGCCTTGGTTGACCTGCCACTGGAGTTCGTATCCCGGGAAGCCGCCTACAACTTTGTCGACGGGGTACGGGACACGGAGATTCGTCAGCGCCTAATGCTCGGCGATTATAATACCATCCACGAGGCGCTGACAGCGGCATTAAGGATGGAGGTGGCCAAGGTAGAATCTATCCCGACGTCGAGAACGAGGAGTGTCCGCTACGCCGGAGACAGAAGACCAGCTGTGGGACGCAGGCGAACGCCTAGTGGCCTGTGTTGGAGGTGTGGACAGGCCGGACACCTGCGGAGAGACTGCCCACACCAGGAAGAGCAGCCGGAAAATGAATAAGGGCCGTCGTGGAGAGGGGCACGTCGGCGTCATTACCACCATCCCCTCGAGTGACAATCCGCGCCGTCAGCCGGCGGATGGATGACAACCTCATCGCGGACGGTTGGGTAAGAGGAAAGCCGTGCCGCGTGCTGGTGGACACCGGGCGACCGTGACCATCATCAGACCTGACGTGGCGAAGGGTTTGCCGACGAGGAAACCGAGCCGACCATACCAGCTTGTGACGGCATCGGGCGACACCATGCCTGTGCAGAAGGAGGCCCTGCTGGAGCTGAACTTGGGACGGAGTGCCGTGCGTCTGTGGGTGTTCGTCGGGAAGGTGGCTGAGGAGGTGATTCTGGGACTGGATGCCCTCAGGAGCCACGAGGCGACGGTTGGCGTCGGCAGGAAGGTCCTGAGGCTCAACGGAGAAGAGGTTATACTCCGTCAACCAGAAGAGCGCCTTGGAATTGGCAGGGTCGTCTTGAGCGAAGACATGGTTGTCCCCGCGAGGAGCGGAGTGATAGTGACGGCGCGACCGGACGGCCAGACAGCAGGTGGGGTTCAGAGGCAGCAGGAGTACGACTTCACCTCGGAATATCGCAAGGGAAGAGTCACGGTAACGCGGACGCTATGTCCCGAAGACCCTGTCCAAAAGAGTGCGGCCAATGCACAAGAGTGGAAGGGAAGGAGTGTGCCGCAGCAGTTCGAGTAGTCACGGTAGTGCCTGCGGATGGCTGGGATAGCGCATGCCTGAGGAGGGAGCAGCTGGCAGACGCAGACTTGGGGCCACTCTTGAGGGATGTGGAGAACCTGGTGGACCACCTCCACGATATGCACGAGATGGCTCGCCAGAACATCCAGAAGGCGAAGGACCGCATGAAAACCCGAGACGACAGGCAAGCCAGCAGCCAAGGGTTCCAGCAAGGTGACCTGGTCTGGTTGTACCGCCCGACCCGGACCAAGGGACACTGCCCGAAGCTTCAGCAGCCATGGCAAAGACCGTACCGTGTGATGAGGAGGATTAACGACGTGGTCTACCGCATCCAGAAGGTGCCCCAAGGAAAGATGTTGGTGGTACACCTGGATCGCCTGGCCCGCTACGAAGGCGCTGTTCGGGACGACCAGCCTTGAGGAGGGAGCAGTGTCACCCTGGTGGTAGGCTCGCGAAGCCGATGGAAAAATGATGGCCGATCGTTACCGGAAGTGTGAGACAGTTGAGGGTAGAGTGAGAGAAAATAAACTGTTTGAGGTTAGCTAGCAAACTGTAATGGTGACGAATGTATTTGCTAGGAAAATAAAGTGTAGTTTTTGTGATTTGTAACCTCGTTTTATCATTTCACGAACCCACAAATTCACAATATGAACCAACGAGATTGTTTTATCTGCAGTATACTCAATGTGCGCATAGAAGGTAATTGTGCTATCTAAATATATTCCGAGGTATTTTATTTCTTCGGTGTGGTTAAGTTTATGATGATTCAAAAATATGTTGACATTTCTATGTGCATTTCTTCTTCTTGTGATAAATAGAACCTTGGATTTCTTTTAGTTAAATTGAGTTTTGTTTTCATCAGCCCATTTTTGGATTTTCCTGAGATGGTGATTTGCAACGTTCTCTGCTTCTGATTTGTATGCTCCTCTTGTCATTACTACCAGGTTGTCTACGAAGGCGATCACCCTTGTCCGTTGATCATATTCTAAATTCAGTATCGAATTGTACATTATGCTCCAGAAACCTGGACCACAGCATGATCCTTGAGGACAGACTTTGTGTACTTCTCTTTCTGCAGTATAGTTGTTCACTGAAAATACTGCACTTCTGTTGCTGAAGTAACTCACTACTAAATTATATAAATTCTTAGGACATCTAAACTGTCTTAGATTCTTGAGTATGCTAGGCTACCAAGCTGCATCAGAGGCACCTTTGACATCAAGACTAGTGACTACTACAATTTGTTTTGACTTCAAGCATTTATCGATGAAAGATTTAACTTCCATTGCAGCGTCAAATGCTCCCCTTTGGGGGGTAAATCCAAACTGGTTATTGTGTAACAGTTCATTGCTGTACATATGGTGTAGTATTCTGTCGATCATAAGTTTTTCTAGTACTTAACCTCCGCTATTTAATAGGCTTACTGGTCTGTATTTTGATGCATCTTGGCAGTCTTCATTTCTGGGCTTAATTATTTCTAATAACAACGGACTGCTTCCAAGCTTTTGGAAAGCATCCCTTCTTTAAACATGCGTTGTATACTTGCGTGGAGAATAGAGGGAGATTTTGGAAAGCTCTTGTAATTATGTTGCTAGATAAGCAGTCCTTCCCAGGAGATTTCTCTGGATTGAATTTTTGCATACTAATGATGATTTCTGCAGTTGTGAAAGGTCTATCATCATTAGTATTGATGGGTTCTTCAATTTCTTTCCTAATTGCTTTGTGCAATTCGTTGTCACTATCTTGATTGTCTTCGGGTACAAAGTATTCTAACATATCCTTGATTGTATTTTCAGTATCTGTGGTAAATGTTCCATGTCTTTTTGTAGGGTAGTCAATCTCACAGCAGTTCGGAGTTTGCTGGAAGCTAATTTGTATACTAAAACCCAAGGATTGGTATCGTCACATATTGTGCAAAACGCTTTCCATGACTTCAGTTTTGCATCTCTCATTTTTCTATTGTACTCCCTTTTCCCATCCAGCTATTTTGCTTTCCTCTCGTGTCATAGATTTTTGCCGGTGACAGTTCTTTGGTATCTTTTCCGCAGTGCATTTGCCCATTTTCTTAATCTAGTTAGTTTGTCTGTCCACCAAGATGCCGTCTTCCCTTTTATCGCCTGCACCTGTTGAAAATTTGAATGCTGCATTACTAGATGTTATGATAATTGAAAAGGCAAGGTTTGCCGTTTCCTCTGCGTCAATTTTACTTCCTACTGTCCTGTTTAGTTCCTGATCTAATTTCGGCTAGTTCTCTTCATTATAGTGGTAATTGAATTTAGATATCACCGTGGAAAGGAAAATAGTGTCTAATTTCTTGAAATCTTCATTGTTGACTATGTACTTTGCTCTCATGTGGTAGATGCAAATTGTGGATGTCTTTTCAATCTGCTTTGTAAGTTTGAAAGTTAATATCTTGTGAATCAGAGCAGCTTTCTGCGGAGCCACAGGTCCACTCACTGACATGTCTTAACAACTTATTGTTAACAACAGTTAGGTTGATATAACTGCTGCCTATTCTAGTTTCAAATGTAGGCTCCGATCTAGTATTCACTATGTTTAAGTTGGACATTTATAGAAAATCTTCCATTGCTGTCCCCCTGTGATTTGTTGTTACGTCATACCACGTTTTACTTCTGGCATTAGTGTCCACTGCTATAAGTAAACCACTCCCCTTTATATAGTTTGTAATTCGTTCTGTTGTCCTCAAATTTACCTCCATATCTTGTGTAGAATCGAAATATAAACAACCTGCATAAAACTTCATTCTTTTGTATGCTGTTTCTGCGACGACAGTGTCTTCGTCAGAGAGCTGTGTAATAAGAATGGCGTCTATGTCTTTGTTATTTATAACCATTGCTGACCTTTTCCTTCCCTTAAAACTCTTGTAAGTTCTTAATAATTTAGGCACTCCCGCTACATTACTGTGTATGGTGTAAGGTTCTTGTATAAAGGCAAGGTCAATGTTACTGTTGTTCATATTATATATAATATTATTCATTACTATTCTTTTATGTTGCAAATTAACCTGTACACTTCATAGATAATTCTTCCCTCTGTCCGCGTGACCATCCATGCTAATAGTCAATTTTTTCCATATTCTTCTTCAGGGCAGTTTTATAGCATGGGCAGCTTTTATCAAGCGATGAATGGTTCCCACTTATAGGCATTGATCCATTGTATTTTTTATAATTTATGCAATTGATGCATCGGTGGTTTTCTTTAGGTGCTTGGCATTCGTTCATTCATTCTATGATTTCCAGTGAAATGTGGACATACTTGTTCCCCTGTGCATTCCTGGGCTCTGTGGTGGTATTTACAGGAATTATGGCAACGTGTAACTGACAGGTAGTCGTCACTATTATGTATGTGCCAGCCTCATTTAAGTTTCCTGCCCGAAAGGCACCTACGAACTTGTGACGTGACTTCTATTATCAAATTCTTGTTCTTCCTTCTATCGGCAAACACGAATTTAGGAATTATTTCACTTTCGCTCAGTTTCAGATCTGAATTCTGATTAATTATGGCTTCTGTTGCATTGTCTGTAGTAATATCCTCTGGAACATTAAATATAATAATTCTGGGATTCCTGAGTTTCGGCAAATAACTTTCGAGTTCTAACCTGCATGTTTCAGTTATTGCTTCACAAACTTTTTATATAAACTATATATAATACATATATAAGGCCAGTTCTTAATTACTGTGGAGAAGTACTGATAGCATCATCACCTTCAGCTTCCATGATACTGGAGCGCACACAAAATCAAGCTCTTAGGTTAATTACTGGAGCTATAAAAACTACTTCTATAATAACCTTACAAGCATTTACATGTAACAGACCCGTAATGACAGATTTAGAAATGCAAGCCCTTTTAACATATGAAAAGCTCTTAAGAATTCCAGATAATAATAAATGGGTAAAACAACACACATCCACCTTCAGTTTGAAAACTCAATTAGGCTTCATACAGAAAGTTCAACAACTAAGAAATAAACTGAATTACCCATCCAAAATAGAACCTTTCATGTCTCTTAATAACCCACTGAACATCGTTGAATTAGAATACTACCTAGATTTACTTGCAGATTTTAAAAAGAAAGAATACTCATCTACAGAAGCTAAAGCATATGCCCTTGAAACCATAAATGTAAGATATCCAGTTGACAAATGGACACACATCTATACAGATGGCTCTCTTTATAATCAAGAAGATGGAGCAGGAGCAGGAGCTACCTGTAAATTCTTTTCTTTCTATAAGCATGTTGGAATTTACTTAACAAGTTTTGATAGAGAAATTGATGCAATTTATACTTCCTTACAAAATCTATTTGCCTGGACAAATAAGTTTTCCAACATAGTTTTCTTAAC
The DNA here is from genome assembly GCA_030765055.1 of Mantis religiosa. Classification (NCBI taxonomy): domain Eukaryota; kingdom Metazoa; phylum Arthropoda; class Insecta; order Mantodea; family Mantidae; genus Mantis; species Mantis religiosa. The sequence continues at coordinate 218,486,016 of CM060950.1, forward strand.
AGATTCTAAAGCAGCTATTCAGGCTATTATTTCAAATGACTGCCCAGAAACCGAAAAGATAAATGAAATTTATAATATGATTAAACATCTTCAAAATTTAAATATACATATAGTTTTCCAATGAATACCAACTCACTGTGGAATTTCTGGCAATGAGCAAGCAGATATGTTTGCCAAGAAGGGTTCCAAAATATCTCAAACAACGAAACAAAATATCCCCTATGAAACAGTTAAAAGATTAATCAAAAACATCTTCACAAAACTATATAACTACTATCTAATTTCCTCTGAAAAACTTAATTGGAAAGATCCCCAAAACAAACTAATGACAATTCCAGATCTACCTCGAAAATCTTCAGTATCAATGTTCAGATTAATCACAGGCCACGGTTGTTTGAATGGACATTTATTCAAGGTTGGATTAACAACTCCACAGTGCTGTTTATGTGGTAAAGACAATTTAATGAACATCGATCATCTAACGGTATGTGAAACTCTCCAAAATCAATAAGATCTAGTCTCCAAATATTGGGAAGCAATGGGAAAAATGATTTTATTATCAAATTCTGAGCATTAAATATACACACACACACACACACACACACACATTTAGCCAATACAGTACACCTATGCGTGATTTCACCAACAGATGTTAAGACTTAGCACTGGTTGACTGGTGCTAGTTGAATGTTCTGCTTTTTGAAGACTTTATTGAATTTATCATAGGCCCATGGATGGTAAGTGAATTGTTTGAAAATCATATTAGTTTCTGTAGCTGAGAGGGTTGTGGTTTCCTTTAAGAGCTTCTTCCTTTTTACTAAGTTCACTTTGTTGTCTACTAATGATTTGGGAAAGTTTCTTTTGTACTATTTCAATTATTTTGATGTATTCTGTTTTGTATTCTTCTGCTGTGAGAGGGATGCTTACCAGTCTGTGTGCTAAGGTATTGAAGATTGCCTGTTTGTGGGATCTTGGGTTGTAGCCATTAGCTTTTATGTAGTTTTCTGTCTGTGTTGGTTTTCTGTAAATACCAAAGTTTAGTCTGTTTTTATTCCTCATTATTTTTAGATCCAAAAATGGTAAATACTCGTCTTTTTCTATTTCTACAGTGACTTGATGATTTTTCATTGGATATTTAAAAGTTTTAGTGCAACACTGATGTGTTTATTTGGCACTATTGCAAAGATGTCATCTACATATCGTTGCCAGAGTTTGAACATCCAAGGGAAACCTTTGTTGATCCTTATTTCTAATGCACTCATATACAAATCGGCCCCGGACCCCGAAATCATTTGAGCAGCATTTCACCCCTTCCATTCATCGTCCGATGTGACTTAACGTTGCAGGTCGTAAATTACACACACACACACACACACACACACACACACACACACACACACACACACACACACACACACACACACACAAGAACAGTGGCACCTTGACGTCGCAGTCTCGCTGATGGCTGTCCACGAGCTTTCTCAGGTGTTCTTCCAGAGTTTTGATACACCTCTCCAATAAGCCTTCCAGCCAGGGCCCCAGGTGTTGCGTTTGAATCGGCTCATGGGTCTGAACGTTTGCTGTTACGCTGACCACAGGCTCGCACGTCCCCAACACCGTCCCGGCCTGGACGCCGTGATCGGTATCTGTGTGATTTAGCAGCCTCACTGGCACCTCCTATCGGCACGGCAACATGTCCTGGCTACACAGAGTCCGTGCACAGGCGTCTTCTGGGTCAGCATCAAGTTCTTCGTCCGCTGACTTTCCAGTCGCGCCGTCACCACCACCTCACTTCTCGCGGGGACAACCACGTCTTCACTCTGGACGACCCCGCAGATTCTCAGGTGTTCTTCGGGCTGCCGGTAATGACCTGTTCCTCATTGAGCTGCAGGACCTTCCTGTCGACGTCGACCGTCGCCTCGTGGCTCCTGAGGACATCAAGTTCCAGTATCTCCTCCTCAACCACCTTCGCGACGAACACCCTCAGACGCACTGCACTCCATACCAAGGTCAACTTGAGCAGGGCCTCCTTCTCCACAGGCAAGGTATCACCCGATGCCGTCACAATCTGATATGGTCGGCTCGATTTCCTGGACGGCATACCCCTGGCTACGTCAGGTCTGATGACGGTCTCGGTTTACCCGGTGTCTACGAGCACGCGGCATGGCTTCCCTCTGACGCAGCCTTCCGCGATGAGGCTGTCATCCATCCGTTGGCTGACGGCGCGAAGTTTCACGCGAGAGAGTTGTGCACGGCACCGACGTGCTCCTCGCCACGCCGGACCTTACTCGTTCTTCCGGCTGCTCTTCCTGGTGTCCCGGCTGTCCACACCCTCAACTCATGCCACTTGGTCTTCGCCGGTGTCCCTTGGCTGGGCTTCGGTCTCCATTGTAGAGGATACTCCTTGTTCTTGATGCCGGAGTAGCCGTCACATTGGCCGCCTCCATCCTCAATGCTGCCGTTAGCGCCTCTTGGATTGTTTTGTAGTCGCCGAGCATTAGGTGCTGACGTATCTCAACGTCTCCTTCCCCGTCAGCGAAAGTATAGGCGGCTTCCCGGGATACGAATTCAGGTGTGAGGTCGACCAAGGCTTTGCTGGCCAGCTGTTTAATTGCCAGGGCGGACACCTGCGTCTCCCCTGGCTGCTGCGTTTCTGATTTCAGTTGGCTGCGGTAGGCTGCGGCTAAGGGGTTCCCGAGGCGGTTGTCCAGGGTTTCCCAGATGTCCTTGGCGCCGCCACTGTCTGCACCGCGTTCAGGACTTCTGCGGCCCGTCCGTAGAGGCTTGCTTTTTGCTGCGCGGCCGTTTGTGGTGGCCACTTTTGCTTAGCCACTGTGTCGAATTGGCAGAGGAGGACTGCGAACGTGGACGTGCCGTCGGACTTCGGCGGTTTCACGCGCGCAGATGTCGTGTCGCGTCTCGACACATCGGCCTCTAAATCTTTCATCCTTGTGCTGACGATGTCCTCTACCATGGCGTTCACGGGCCTAGTGTTGGTGTCGGCATTTCCCTCTAAGTTGTTAACGTGGCTCGCCAGATCTTCGACCCGCTCGTCCACTTGGCCGATCGGCTTCTCCAGCTGGTTCCAGGTTCGTGGAATTCAAATTCCAATTTGCTTAAATTCTAAATGTTCTTTATTTGCGTAGAAATGCACTGTTCAATTCTCGCGCAACAACATTACATCACATATACAACACCAAGGTCGATGACAGTAACAAACAGCTTACTCAACTTCCACTGTTGTACTCAGGTTGTACTCAAAATTGCTGCGCTGGTCTTAGTGGAGCACTAACGGCACCCCAAATGGGCAGAAGACTTGCTCCACGAGGCAGTCTGTGACTGTCTTCGCCTCCTGGTTCGGGATGGCATATACCTCCGGCCACTTGGTGAAGTAGTCCACGACCATCAGGTACTTGTTGCCTCAGTCGGATGTTTCCTCCGTAGTCTCAGATGTCCTCCTGAAGTACCAGCACGCACTTCCTCCAAGACCTTTGGAACCTTGCTTCGGGGAAGTACCAACTGTTCTCTCTGTGTCTTCCCATGAGACCATTCCCATACACGGAATAGCACGCCGTCCCTTGTCTTCAGTGAGTCCCAGTGGGCCTAGTAAGACGTGTATGTGGCACTCCTTGGTGCGACATCCTCCCAGGTTGGTCTTGTCCCTGTCTCCACTTAAGAGTGGCCCCAAGTCTCCATCCGCCAGCTACTCCCTCCTCATGCCTGCGCTATCCCAGTCATCCGCAGGCACTGCCGTGACCACTCGGCAGCTGCGGCATGCTCCTTCTCTTCCACACTTGTGCACTAGCCGCACTCCTCTAGACAGGGTCTTCGAGACATTGCATCTGCATTACGGTGGCTCTTCCCTTTACGATGTTCAAAGGGGAAGCCATATTCCTGCAGCCTCTGGACCCAACGTGCTGTCTGGCCTTCCAGGTTCCTAAAGCTCAATAGCCAGGTTAGGGCGGAGTGGTTAGTCCTCAGCTGAGATGACTGACCTTACAGGTACTTTTGGAAGTGCTCCAAGGTCTTTACTACTGCCAGTAACTCGCCGGGTGACGCAGTAGTTCTTCTCTGCCTTGGATAGCATCTTGCTATGGTAGGCTGACATCCGCTCATGGTCGTCCTGGATTTGCGATAGGATGCCTCCAACTCAATGGTCACTGGTGTCGGTGTCCAAAATAATAGCACCACCTGGTTGTGGAAATCACAAAATTGGAGCACTGCACAGGTCTCCAGGTGCCAGAAAGCGCCTTCGGCATCATCCGTCCACACATAGGGCTGGTGTTCTTCAGTCAGGCGGATAAGGGGTTTGGCGATGTTGGAGAACCCCTTGATAAAGCGGCGGTAGTAACTGCACAGCCCCAGCAACCTGCGCAACTCTCTCATATCCTTCGGCCGAGGCCAATCTCTCATGGCTTGTGTCTTCTCCGGGTCTGTGGCTACTCCGGTTGCTGAGACTATGTGTTCCAAGTAGTTCAGTTCCTTGCGGAAGAGCTAGCATTTCTTGGCGTTCAGCTTCAGGTTAGTCACCTGCAGTCTCTGTAGTACCTTGCTCAGGTTTTCCAGATGGTCTTCGAAAGTCTTGCCGACGATGATGATGTCCAAGTATAGCAGGCAGGCTATACCTTTGTGTGCGACCCTTTTATGTGCATTGCCACGACAATATTTTATGATTAACCTTTTGCTGCACGAATTACTTTGCTACTTATGCCCCGTTCTTGCTGTAGTAACTAAACCGATTCGCATATCACTTTCTGCAGTGCATCAGCACAATCGATTCGAAAAGCCATCATCGTTAAACTGATACGTTTGGACTGGTCATCCACTCAAAACTAAACATCGTGAGTTTGAAGTATTAAAGTATTATTATTAAAGTATGCAAGTATTAAAGTTGTTGTTTAATTTAAATATTGCAGTAACTCTTAAAGGCAATATCAAATACCAAAATATCATGTCACAAAGGTGATGTGTAATGCTGCAGATGCTTCATAGCTAATCATTGTTAAGTTTAATCTGTCAAATTATTTTTCATGAGTATTATGGAACAAATGTTTACAAAATACAAACTGTGATAGTTCCCAACATTGCAGTTCGTTTAAGGTATATCTGATATCTGACAATGCTTTAATCTTTATCCAAAACATTTTAAATACACTAGCAGGTTTAACATTGTTACATTTCCTCAGTAAGCTAGCTGAAGTGATAATAGCATTGACATAAAGAGACAAGTATCTGTAGTTTGAGTTCTGGACATAACCTTGATATACTTGAGGCTTTCCAAGAAGTTGTTTGTACAATAACAGAACACTGTTGTGTAGTGTCATTTGAACAATTAGTGATGGATTCAAAGAAAGCAATTGTAAAATTTGTGCATATTTTTTAGTATATATAATATATTTCTCTCGTTACAGATTTGTTTCTAAAAACAAAATCTCCATCTGATTCAAAAGCGATTTGAAATGGATAAGAAAATAGAAATCAAAGAAGAGAATCTCACAGATGACATAACCTCACAGAATGAGAGAGAGTTCTTTCAGAAGGTTGTTTCTATAAATACAAGTACTGATACTGTACTTCTGGATACTGATTGTGACATGAGAGTCAAAACAGAAATGAAATCAGAGACTCCTTTTATCAAAGAACTTGTAAAACAGATTAAGAGCGAAACTGATATATGCAGCAACAACTGCGAGATGGATAAAAGCAATGAAGATGAACAGGATGAGGGGGAATTTCTTCTAGAGGACCCTGAAATGATTGATAAAAAATACAACAGTGATCATAAAATTGATAACAAAATAGAAATTACAGAAGAACCCTGGTGGCTGGAAACAGAAACTTCATCAATTGGTAATAATACTAAGGTAAGTTATGTAGATACCTGTTGAGTTAGACTGAGCAATGTTTTGTAATAATCTTGCCAATATATTCTGTGCTATTGCAGAATATTACAATCTTTTGTCCTTAAATAAAGAGTAAACTGAAGTCACTAATTCGAAGACAATAGTTGACCCAGACATAAACGTTTAAACTCATATCCTGGTGGGCAGTTTAACTCAGAACCAGATTCTTTGTATTCTCAAAAATATTCTTAATTATAAAAGTAATAAATTTAGACATTTAAGCAAAACACTCAATGTCTGTGGAGACTTCAATATTGATTTTGCTAAAATCTCAAAACAAGAGAATGATTTTATTGATTTGGTGGATACATTTAACTTAAAACCCTTAGTTAATTTCCCAAACAGAAATACAAAATTCTGTGCAACCATAGTTGACCAAATTTTTACTAATGCTAGTCAGTCGTACAAAATTCACCCACTGAATATGGGTTACAGTTATCATAATGCTCAGTTAATATCAATAAATGTGGACAACAGTATAAATCCAAACCTTAGAAAAACAAAATTTACCAGACAATTCAATGCTTCAAATATAGACTATTTCTTGTATCTATTAAAAAGCGAAATGTGGCATGAAGTGTATGATACATGTGATACTAATGAAAAATTCAGAACTTTTCAAAAGATATTTAAGCATTATTTTGATATAGCTTTCCCACTTGTACAAATAAAAGAATCATTCTCAGGAAAATCAAATTTGTGGCTTACTAAAGGAATTATAACATCTTGCGCGCACAATAGAAAATTACATGAAATTCTGCAAACAGTGACTGTCACTCCACAACTCAGTGACTATGTTAAAAAAAAAAAAAAACACATTGAATAAGGTTATAAAACAAGCAAAAGAGATGGCAGACGATAACTTCATCAAAAGTACTCAGAACAAAATGAAAGCCTCATGGAAAGTAATACACAATGAAATAAAGCCCAATAAGAATGTAGATAGTTTAGTACTGCAGAAGCATTCAAAATTAATAACAAACCCAAAGTTAATAGCAGAGACTTTTAATGATCACTGCATAAATCTTGCTGAAAATATTGTTTCACAAAAGAACTCCACAATGGTTACTTCAGTTAAAACAAATAGAGTAAATATATGTGAAACAACAATGTTCTTGTGCCCTACTGATTTCGAGGAAATCGTTTCAGTAATATCTAAATTTAAATCCAAGCACTCTTTAGGTATTGATAACATTCCTGATTTTTTGCTAAAAAATATTCTATTCTTATTGCACACCCGTTAGCAGACGTATGCAATAGCTCACTTGAACATGCAGTGTTTCCAGAAGCTTTAAAGACTGCTAAAGTACAAAAGGGAGATAAAACCAATTTACTAAATTACAGGCCAATTTCACTCTTATCCAGCTTCTCTAAAGTACTGGAAAATGTATTCTGTAAAAGACTTATAGCATTTATAGAGATGAATGATTTAATATCTAGAAGTCAGCATGGGTTTTGTAAACAAAAGTCAACAGAAACTGCACTTTTTAATTTTGTAAACAGTGTAATAAATACTTTAGATAACAAAGACAGAATACTAGGTGCATTTTTCGACCTAACTAAAGCATTCGATGTACTAACCACAATTTACTGTTCCAAAAATTAGAACATATGGGTATTAGAGGGTATGCATTGGAATGGATTAAATCATATCTAAAGGACAGGAAGCAAATAGTAAAAATTTCACATACATAAAAAGATTGCATTAAAGAATACCGATCAGACACAAAATACATTAAGTTTGGTGTACCACAAGGTTCTATTTTGGGACCTGTTCTTTTCTTATTGTTTGTAAATGATTTACACTCAAATATTACAGCTAAATCAATAGTTCAATATGCAGATGACAGAAATATATTAATTGAAAGCAATACACTTGAAGGCTTCAAATCTTATGAAGCAGAAAGTTCAATAATATTTCTAAATGGTTCAGCAATAATAATTTAATTGTAAACTTGGATAATAATTATGTAATTCATTTTCATTTTTCTCAGAATATCTACTGTACAATCACAATTAATATGTAATAATCAAGTAATTAAGTATGTGAATACAACTAAATTTCTTGGTCTTTGGATACAGAGTAACCTAAAGTCGGAGACACATGTTGATCATCTAATTAAAAAACTGAGTACAATTCGTTATAATTTCAGACAACTGGTGCACATAGTTAGCATAAAAACTCTCAGAAGCATGTACGAGGGCTATCCAGAAAGTAGATTACGTTTTCGTCTGTTTCCGCTAGGGGCGGGGCTAGCGCGGCCATCTTGGGGTCAGAGCGTTGCGCAGCTCAGTCGGCATCTAGCCGTGCTAGTGAGAGGTTCGTGCTGTGCTCCGTTCAGATACTGTGACGGTTTGAAATGTCTGCGTTAATTGAAAATCCCGCGAGCTGCGAGGTGCGTGCAGTAATAAGGTTTCTGACTGCAAAAATCTGTAAACCGATAGAAATCTATCGGCAGCTTTGTGAAGTGTATGGGGACAACATTATCACTGAAGGTGGAGTGCGTCAGTGGGTCATCAGATTTAAAAATGGCGGAACCAATGTTCACGACGAAGATCGAAGTGGGAGACCCAGCATAGTGACTGCCGAACTTGTCGAAAAAGTCGATGCTAAAGTCCGTGAAAATCGAAGGTTCACAATAACGGAACTTTCTTTGAGTTTTCCACAAATTTCGCGAAGTTTGTTGCACGAAATCATCAGCGAAAAGCTTGGTTACCACAAGTTTTGTGCAAGATGGATTCCAAAAATCTTGACAGAGGACCACAAAAATCAGCGAATGGCTGCAGCGTTGAACTTTTTGGACGTTTACCATAAGGATGGTGACTCTTTACTCGATCGCATCGTTACTGGTGACGAAACATGGGTGAAACACGTGAACTGTGAAACGAAATTGCAATCAATGCAGTGGGTGCACACAAGTTCTCCCCAAAACCCCAAGAAATGCATGCAAACAATGTCGGCAAGGAAGATGATGGCGACTGTTTTTTGGGACAGAAACTCAGAAGAGCCATTCAAAACAAGCGCAGAGGAATGTTGAGCTCTAAGATCTTGTTGATTCACGACAACGCCCGGCCCCACACGGCAAATGTCACTCGTGAAGTTCTTGAATCTTTTAAGTGGGAGTTGTTTCCTCATCCGCCGTACAGTCCCGACCTGGCACCGAGCGACTTCCACCTATTCCCAGCAATGAAGAAGTGGCTGGCTATGCAGCGTTTTGATGACGACGCACAGCTGCAAGAAGAGGTAACGAAGTGGTTGAAGGCGCAGGCGGCCGAATTTTTCGACGAAGGAATTTCCAAGCTCGCACATCGCTACGATAAATGCCTTAATTTGAATGGTGACTATGTCGAAAAGTAGTATTTGAGTGTGGCTTTCATCTGTATATAATAAAATTTGTTTCCTATACTTTGTTTAGTTTTTATTCCAAAACGTAATCTACTTTCTGGATAGCCCTCGTATTTTGCGTGTGCTCACTCCATTTTAAAATATTGCATAACATTATGGGGTAACTCACCTCATTGTAAATCATTATTCATAATGCAGAAATGGATTCTAAGAATACTTGGAAGAGTTAAATGAACATCTACGTGCAGACCATTATTTAAAAAATTTAAAATCTTACCTCTCCCATGTATTTTCATTTTTGAAATTTTAAAGTTTACAAAGACAAATTTAATGAAAGGAAATGGCCACTGTACCTTTAATGACACAGTTCATAATCATAATACTAGACAGAGAATGGACATTCATGTGAATAGAAGTAACACAAGAGCTCATCAAAACTATAATAAACCTAGGAATCAATTTTTTTAATAAACTGTCTATAGCCAATAAAACCACTTGCAATTTTTCAGCATTTAAAAAGTCGGTTTTAGCATACTTGCTAGAACACTGTTTTTATTCTGTTAGTGAATTTGTGGAATGTTTATAATATTGTTACATTTCTGAATTAATTGTGTATATTATCAAACTCTTGAGATATCTTTATAAAACATTATTTTGTACAAACACTGACTTGTCCTTATTGGATGTGACTTGTTAATTTATAAGTATAGTTAATGCACTGTAAATTCACAATTTGACGTGTTTGTATCATAGTACTCATGTACAATGTATGATTTACAAGATGAATAAATTATCTATCTATTGTGCCTAGTTTAGTAAGGCAGTTTGTTAAATATAACAGGATTAGTGTTTACAGCTGTGTTTTGTACTAACTGTATCAAATAGTTTACGGAAGAATTTATAAGTAAGTGTTGTTTAGTTTCATTAATCGACTCCCTTTTAATTTAATTTAAATATTTTGTCTTTGTATCGCTCCACGCCATAGAGAGAAGACCAGACAACAGATACTAGTTGGAAAGAGGTTCAAAATGAAGGCAGTGGATTCTAAAACTAGTCGCTCGATAATATAAAATGTACATGACAAAATGTCACTAAACCAACTACAAAGATTTTTCCAATTAGTTTTGTATTTCTTTATAAAGTGTAAGACGGTTTTCTCTCATGCCTGTTTATTCAGCCGAAAGATAGTAACCTTGTTAACTAAACCGACTAAATGGCACTTATTACATTTTGTAACATAACGCAAGTGTTTTACATCATTAGGAAACTGATCACTTACACCAATTTCATTGCAGGCATAGTCTTTAGGAGCAGAATATAGTAGAAAAAAATTATATAAAGGTGGAATTTGTATATGTGTTAGAAATGATCTGATCTTTAAAACGTTAGATTTATCCAGATTTTGTTATGCGAATGATCTCGAAATCTGTGCAGTCTAGTTAACTGGAAGTCATTTGAACTTTGTCATAGCAGCCTTTTATCGATCTCCCTTAGGAAATTTTCAAATTTTTAAAAAGCAATTAGAATATGCTCTGAACTTTCTATTTAAAACAAAAAGAGAAATAATCATTTGTGATGACATAAATATGGATTATCTAAAGTCGAGTCTTCAAAGGGAACAGCTTAGTTTTTTATTTACCACATGACATATACAGTTAACTTTCTAACAAGAATCCAAAATAATTCAACCTCAGCTATTGATATTATATTTGTAATTTCAGATATAACCAAATTTTGCTCTGTCTCATCAAAAACCAATGGACTATCAGATCATGATGCACAAATTCTAAGGATTGATCAGATAAATTTAAAACTCAATCCTAAATACACTTATACGAAATATAGGAAAATAAATGAAAATACTTTGAATGAATTTAGTAAAAACGTTACACTTGAATATTGGAAACAAACTTATGAGATTAATGGAACCAACAATAAATATAATAGCTTTCATCAATGCTTTAAAACTGACTTTGAATTTTGCTTCCCATCTATGTATACAAAAACATTTAACTTCAAAAAAGACAATTCCTGGATCACTTTTGAAAGTAGAACTTCATGCAGACGTAAAAGAGAACTATATCAGCACGTTAGAATCAGTAACAATTGGTATTTAAAAAACTACTACAAAAATATTGTAAAATTCTAAAGAAAGTAATAATAGCAGCTAGAATATTGCATTATAATAAACTAATTCAGAACTCAGACAATAATATAAAAACCACTTGATGTAATAAAAAAATGTGACACCTAGACACTCATCAGAAAGTTGCCCAATAACACTTAGTGTTGACAGTCATGAAATTGCCAAACCTCTTGAAATTTTGCAGAATTGTTTAATAAATTCTGTCTGGACATAACAAAAGAATTAAATATTAATTATGGAAGTAAAGAAGCAGCACTAGAATTTCTGAGATCAAGTTTCACAGACTTTGAGAAACAGACTTTGTTAAAGTGTTTAACTACACATTCCGAAATAAATAAAATTATTGACTCTTTACAAGTGAAGAATTCTTCTGGTTATAATGAAATAACTACAAAAATCTTAAAATGTTGCTCCTCATAAATTAGTATGAGTCTATTATGCAATGAGTCTCTAAAAGCTAGAATTTTCCCTAACAATGAAACACATAATTGTTAAACCTCTTTTCAAAACAGACGAATGCAATAATTTTAGTTAATTGATGGAAATTAACCATTTCTTCACACTGGCCGTATATAGGCTAAGATCTTTGATAGATAGAGTCAACATGAAAAATTCAAAGCCATGACTGGGATTTGAAACATGGATCTCCTGGATTCCATCCAGTCACCATGGTAGCTCAATGGGCTGGTGCGACTGGGTGGAAACCAGGAGATCCGTGGTTCAAATCCCAGCCATGGCATTGAATATTTCAAGTTGACTCTATCTATCAAAGAATGTAAAAATGTTTCAATTTATGGACCAATATCTGTTCTGCCATAAATCCTTGTTGCATGTTGATTGTTTATTTTTAATGTATATGTATTTAAGAAATAACAATGAATGGTATCCATTGCAAAAAATTGAGACGTACTGGCATAAGCCAAGTGAAAGCTGATTTAAAACGTGTTTGATTTTGTATCATATATAATTATCCCTGCTTTGTTTTCCATATTGCCGTTCATATTGGCTGTATACTATAATACGTGTCTTATGTTAACTTTTCAAGTACATATATATGCTACTAAACTTTATACTTCTGGACATATTCAATGTTCACATCCTTTTCTGGCTACAAGTGAACCTACTGAATGCAAATCTATCTAATCTAATCTTTACATTCTTCTTCTGCAAGAAGAGCATGTTACGTATATATTCCTTATTTTTAGCCTTAAAGCATGTTGAAACTAGATATGATTATGACATTAGCCTGTTATACTTTGTGATATTCAGGTCTATAATTATCAGTTGTTTAGTTATTTAAATATGACATTTGTTGCTAGAATGTCTTATAGGTACTGTATGGCTTAGTCATCTCATATTTGAGGTAAATGCTAATGATGTAATCAAACAATGTAGATTTTGGGTCTGTATTCCGTGATTTAAGTGATTAGTTATCACCTGACTTTATGCCGTTATGTCTTTTGGACATCTTCAGAACAAGAGAGTACTGGCTGCCAACAACTACAACAGTGCAGTTTTCCTCCCTAATTGGAGAGAAAATGAACTTAGGGATTAATGCCAACCACACTGAGAGAGTAGAGTTGGGAGTTTGTCCTCTGTCTTTTTGTCACTATCCACCAAAAAGCCTTCACTGTAGAGTTCTCCTGTGTAGAAGTGTTGCTATAGTAGCTGCAGATTCAAGGAGATGTATGTTGGCCAGCCATGGAGCTTAGGTCAGGTGATACGAGCTGACCAGAAAGTAAACATGACTGAGGCACTGATCAGTAAACCAGGAAGTGAAGAGTGATGTGTTTGGATAGCAGTAAGTGTTAGAGTCATTTGATCATAGTTATCAAGTGTTAAGTTGTTTCAAGCGCTGAAGCCAAGCCTATGTGAACAACATTTGTGTATATTACATGTTATTTTACTTAGGTAAGCTTTGGGCTTTGTCTTAAGGAAAATTAATTCTTCTATAGTGTTGGAGCAGAGTTAAGATGTATGTCAGGTTTGTGTTACATTGCCACATTCATTCTTTAGACTTATTTTGGCAGTAGCATATAAATTCAAACAAGATATCACTCCAGCAACTCTCGTACTGTGTATTTGACACATTCTGTATGTGAAAGGGACTCAGCACTGCCTACCTGATATGACCTGATCTAGAAGTTTATGTGGACAGTGAGCCAGTTACATGTGGCCCTTGAACTGCATGTAAGTGTATCATATTCATCATGACAGTACCTTGTACCCTGACCACTTGCATGGAGTACGGAAATGACGTCAGGCTTTTTTCCATCCTCATGATCACAACCAAATACATTTGTTTGGAAGGGTAGTAACAACTGCATGGCATTATAAAGCTGCTTTTCAGTTCTTGTTCCATACATGCTAACCCAATCAACGAGTGGAGAAATTATCTTGATGTACTTGAGGTAGATACTGCCCTTAGTAGTTTGATGTGCAATATGCTTTGTGCAACAAGCATTTCAGTTTCTATAATTGCCAGTTTTTAGAAATCTTTCATGAATGGAGCAAGCATGGAGTTTCAGTTACCTTAACCCTCTCAACTTTTATTTATGGATCCATTTGAATGGTGTGGCGTGTAGTGAAAAACCTACCACTTCTGTAATATGGAGTTAGCGAGGTTCTGAATTCAAAGTTGCTCTTGTTAAGTTAGTGTTTTAGGTTCCTTTATAATGTTATCCCTTATCCTGAATGAATTTAGAGTGATTGTCAGCTCTATGACATGTTTGTACCATTGTATGAGGGTCCACAGGTCCTGTGCCAAGATATAGAGATGGCACCACTCAGCCAGCTTGACAGATAGCACCATATAATTACCTAAACATGAAATTAGAAACAGTGAAGCAACAAACACTACACAAATATAATTATTTATTACAATACTTCATTTAACTTTAAAGAAAGTGATGGAAACTTCAAGAAATAAGATCGCAATTTCATAAACCTTTATTTATATTATCAATCAATTTCAATTTTGTGTTTCTCAAGATTAGTCACTAGAGGTCTCTACACACCTGCCAGTGCTACTACACTCTGAAAATGAAACATATCTAAAGACACAATCAATTGTCGATATTTCAAAATTCATCACATGTCACTTTTTAAAATAAATAATTTTTCCCAAACAATTATGGCTATTGGACTATTTCATTGTTTTAATAATTTAACTTCCTATTTTATTTCATGGTTAAATGATCAGAACTTATCTGCTGTGGCTGATATATCAGTATGTTTATACCTAATATATAGAAAATGTTCTTTCCTTCTGGTTTCATTGACTACAATGAAATTAAAAGTGATTGATAATGTAAATGAATGTTTTCAAAGTTACGATCTTATAATTGCTTGAAATTTCCATAATCATTAAAGATAAGTGAAGTTTTATAAATAATTATAGCTTTTGTTAGCAATAATTATTTATTATAAATAGTTAATTATTAAACAAAAGAATAGTTTGCTTAGTGTTTGAATGACAGCCTTTTAAACATGACAAGTGTAGAGCTTTCACAAAAGTGGAGGAATTGGAAAAACAAGCAGTGATTAAATGGGACAGACGAGCTATATATAATAATATACTCTGATTTATTAAACATTTCTGTTTCCAGTTCTGTGTTCTCTAAACCAAACAAATACTTTCTACACTTTTTGGTTTTCTAACATATCACTGCATGATAAAATATCAAATATTGTCTCTACATATCCTGTAAATGTTTTAGCGGGACATTTAACACTGTGTAGATATTTGTATGAAAGCTGTATACATTTGAATTATTCTGTTACAGGATGCAGTCCTTCCTACAATAAAATCTTCAAGGTAAGTCTTGACTCTTTTCAATTGTAAGCCTTATGTTTACTCCAGCATTTATGTTTTAGTATGTGTCTGATCGAGCTCTCGAACTAATACAAATTGATATACTGTAGAACTTGCTCTAAGCAAAATGGTATGGGACCAAACTAATTTCCAGATGGAAAATATTTCTGTCTACAAAATACAACAGATTATATTTGTAATTATGTGTATATGAAACTATGTACTTCAGCTGCTGTGCTGTAGATGTTCACTTATTTGCAGCTATTTTATGCCATACAAGCACTAACGTCATATAAGAACATGTGTTTTAACTTACATTGTGCAGTTCTTGTGGTGTTATTCCTATCTTTTATTTCTCTGTCCCTCGCTTTTTCGCTACTTGGAGGAAACTGTGGCTCGAATTTCTGGTCGTATTTGGTTTTCTCGATGAAAATTTTTGCACTTCAAAGTACGATTTAGGTCAGAAAAATTAATTCCTTTTTATATCTTGCTGAGGTTAGGTGCAATAAAAGTTTCCTAATAAGGTCAAATATTAACACCCTTTCATACTGCGTTATTTCTGTGCATATTTTGAGAATTTCTAGTGCATCTTTGCATGCATATTTTCCCGTTTATGTCATATTTTTTATATTTTATATTATTTTGTTTTTATTATTTATTTTTATGATCTTTTTATTATTATGTATTATTCCTTATTATTTTATAGTTTTATTTTTTATATTTTCAAGTTTTTTATTTTAAGTGCAGTAAGAGATTCTTTATGATGTAGTATTTTAGCACAATTTGATACTCCATTATTGCATATATTTCGGAACTCAGATTATGAATTTTAACAAATGGTGACCACAATTTTACAAACAATGTCATTTCTAGAAACTGGAGCTATGGATTTTCCAAAGAATATGTAATAATCATTTGCAATTTCCCAGTATAAAGAATTTGTTTACAAGACTGCTACATTTGGAATAGTAGCAATACATCCATCTATTAATAGTTGTCTGACAGATACATCCTATTTGCTGAAAATGCATAGAAATGTCATGTATCTGGAGCCAGCACATCCATAACTGAAAGTGCCATTCAGAAAATAGAGGACATCTGTGGCATGTGTGTGGACATGTACTAACATTTTATAAACATCTAAATGGAAATTAAATTGTTCTGTCACACCAGCCGTGCGTAGGCCAAATTCTGGATAGATTGAGTCAGATTGACAAATAATACTGGTTGACTATAAAGCCTGGGTTAAGGTTCTTACGTGTTGTACATCGTCAATAAGGAGTTGTCTGATATGTATATGAGAATTTCTTAGTGGCTTACCGGGATAATGCAAGTCAGTTGGAGAATTAATGTCAGCTCAATTGTTGGAACAACTGACAGAGACTGGGAGATCCGTCTTCAGGTCTTGCCTATGGCATTAAATTTTTCAGTCTGACTCAGTCTGTCCAAATTCTTTCCTTTGAAATCTTTATTACTTCCTTAAAGGAACAAGAATGTAATATGAGAATCTCTCAGTTCTGCTTGTTCAGGTAAACCAGTATTAAAAGATTTCTTCACTCGCTAATCATAGGTGACAGCAAAGTCAAATGAGTGCAGTGTTTTCATAACCCTTGAAGTACTATTGCTGTAATATAATAATCAAATCTTTGTATTGTTTAGTTGATCACTTTGCTGTAGGCATTACCTGATAATAAAGTTTTTTACTTGCTTTCTTCACCACAAATTAGAGCAGAACAAACTAGAGCAGCCATACACTTCTGGATTAATTTAAAATGATAATTGTGGATAGATTCATCATTTGCAGCTCCTTTCCACTTATCTCTGAGTTTCTTTTGTCACACATTTTAAAAATGATACTAGGTTCAACAACATTTCAGATTATATCCAGAATCAGTTCCTGTCAAGTCTCCATTGATTTCTGAGGAAGTCCCAACAAGAGACCCAAACTACTGTAATGGAGTCGATCGTCTTTGCTATGATTATCAAGAATGTGATGTTACATGTGATGTCCTAACCACACAGGACTACATACAATGTGATCAACATGGTAAATGCAGTGATGGAGCAGACCTGTTTATAAAATCTTTATATTTAAAACACAGTACTTTCAGTGATATGAGCAAAGCAACCCAGCAGTCTAGCACGTGTGAGAATGTCCTTAGATCTGTATCGAATTTGAAAAAATATGATCTAATTAATGCGGGTAAGAAAGAATACCAATGTAACGTTTGTGATAAGAGCTTTCCTCGCTTGTCAGTTTTGAAAAGACATATTTTAGTTCATGAAAGTAAGAAGCCACACGTATGTAAAGTTTGCAATAAGAGCTTTACTCGCTTGTTAAGTTTGAAAAGACATAATTTAATTCATGATGGTAAGAAGTCTCACCAATGTCGAATTTGTAATAAGAGCTTTACCGACTTGTCAACTTTGAAAAGACACAATTTATGTCATGAAGGTAAGAAGGCCCACAATGTAAAGTCTGTGATAAGAGGTTTACTTGCTTGTCGGATTTGAAAAGACATAATTTAATTCATGATGGTAAGAAGCCACACCATTGTAAAGTTTGTAATAAGAGCTTCACTCAGTTGTTACATTTGAAAACACATCATTTAATTCATGAAGGTAAGAAGGCGCACAAATGTAAGGTTCGTGATAAGAGCTTTACTCACTTGTCAAGTTTGAAAACACATAATTTAATTCATGAAGGTAAGAAGCCGCAAATGTAAAGTGTGTAATAAGAGCTTTACTCGGCTGACACATTTGAAAAGACATCATTTAATTCATGAAGGTAAGAAGCCACACAAATGTAAGGTTTTTGATAAGAGCTTTAGGGAGTTGTCGAATTTGAAAACATCATTTAATTCATGAAGGTAAGAAGGAACACAAATGTAAAGTTTGTGATAAGAGCTTTAGGGAGTTCTCAAATTTGAAAAGACATAATTTAGTTCATGAAGGTAATAGGGCCACAAATGTAAATTAATTATGAAAATTATTACGACAATTATGTAAATCTTTGTAATTGTTATGCATGTCTGGCAATAAACATTTCAATTGAATCGGTTTCTAGCCACAGATTGGCATAAGTAGCCACTCCTTTAAATGTGGTTCTGTTAGTCGTATTCCAGACTTTCGTTATGTTGACAGCGAACTCACACAAGTGGGCAGCTCATAGTTTTGAAAGTAGCATCTTGTAAACATAGTTTAGTGGAAGCCACAGATTCCCTGATTATAGCTGCTGCCACCTTGCAAATAATTCATATGTTACTTAAGTATAAAGCTGTAGATTTGACCTAAAGTCTACATGTTTCGTCGGACCAACTGTCAAAGATGGCGAGCAAAAGCCTGAATTAAAAATGTATTACAATGTTATTAAAATGGAGTTCATATAATACATGCATTGTGCGCTATGTGGCAATTTTAAGCATATGTTGAATATTACAAGCATTCTAGGGTTATCCTTGTGCTAAACACGAACAAATATTGCACAAGACAGGAATACTTGAAAGTGTTGTCCTTAGATTTACTGTCGCAAAGATACCCAATGATCTGAAAGAACTTCAAAAGATATATATACTTGAACAACCAAAAGCATATGATTTATCGGATGCACCATAATCATTGAAAAGGAAACAATGTTAATTCTGCAATAAAGACGAAAAGAACAGCAAATCTGAATGTGCAATTGGGAAATGCAACGTCCCTCTCTGAGAAAAAATGCCAAAATTATTTGTGATAACTGCTTACTCAGGGAGAACCGAAGAAAAGCTGATGACTCCTAGTATCTGAACTTGAGACAAATTATAATATCCGCTCAATTCGTATTATATTTTAGCTGATGTGTTTAATATTGTACGGAAGGCTGCCTACCCGGTGTTTGTCTTTATCAACAGTGATAAAAGTGGCATAAAAGCTACCCAGTGTTTTCAACATGCTCGGAGAAACTCAAATACTCGTACGGAGTTCTGATGCAGAATACCAATTGCAGATAATCTCTAGGTTCCTTCGTTCTACATTGCTATAGCAACCAAGTAACTTATGTCCTACTGGTCCAAATCGCGACATGACGTAATCACATTCTTGCAGCTACCAATAACCACAATGTTACATAATGTTTCTCTCACATTGCATTATGTCGTGAACAAACTAATGTCACACTTTCACTTTTGTACAAATTTACCTTTTCACGATAACCTTAAATCAATGTTTTAAAGTTTAAAAGAATAAGATATATGCGCATTTAGTTACATAAAGATCAGTTGGATATCATTGATATTTATAATATATAACCGCAAATTACACTTAAAACAGGTTTTGTTACCATGTTTCTAAATTTACTTTTTCTGGAGACTGCAATGTATATTAAAACTCATGTGCCAGTCGCAGCATTATGCTTAGTACCTCCAATGTAAAGCTGGTCGCAATCTAAAGAATTAAATTGATAAGTAGCAGATTTTTTATAATTGGGAATTTTATCTTTTTTAGGGAGTAATGTAGCAAACTTTTAATATGATTTTTTTTTTTGAGGAGCTAAAGTTACAACAATTTAATAATCATTAAATTACGACTTAATCACTTATGGCCATATAACCAAGAACATGATGCTGGACCAGAAGACGCCTGTATACGGACTATGTGTAGCCAGGGCATTGCTGCCGTGCCGAAAGAAGGTGCCAGTGAGACTCCTAAATCCAACGGACACCTATCACAACGTCCAGCCGGCACGGTTTTGGGAACGTGCGAGCCCGTGATGAGCGTAACAGGAGCCGGTGCCGACGAAACTCCCCGGCTAGAAGGCTTGCGAGAGAGGGTGGCCGACCACTTGACCGCAGAACAGCTGGAGAAAGTTCGACAACTGCTGAGGCAATAGCAGTGCGTCTTCAGCCAAGACGACCGTGACTAAGGACGCACGGACAAAGTGCTTCACCGCATCGACACCGGGGACGCCCGGCCTATTCGGCAACCTCCTAGACACGTTCCCTGGTGAAGCAAGGGATGGTACGAGACATGCTGGAGGATATGAGATCCCGGGGAGTGATTGAAGAGTCTGACAGCCCTTGGTGTTCCCCTGTAGTCTTAGTGACGAAGAAGAACGGAGAGCTGCGCTTCTGCGTAGAAGCTGAACCGTGTCAGCTGCACGCACTGTTTCCCCTTACCCTGGATTGATGACACCCTGGACACGCTAGCTGGTGCACAGTGGTTCTCGACCCTGGACCTGAATTCGGGCTATTGGCAGGTAGCTCTAGACCCGAGAGACAAGGAGAATACCACATTCTCGACATGCCAAGCGCGTTGGCAGTTCACAGTTATGCCCTTTTGCCTCTGCAATGCACCAGCTGCCTTCCAACGCCTCATGGAGTCGTGAGGAGAGGACTGACTTACGACGCCTGCCTGGTATACCTGGATGACATCATCATGGTCGGTACGACCTCTGAAGTCATCTCGAGAATCTGAGTAAGGTGCTACAGAGGTTTCAGGCGACCAACTTGAAGCTGAACGCGAAGAATTGCCAGCTCTTTCGCAAGGAAGTGAACTACTTGGGCCACATAATCTCAGCAACCGGAGTAGCCACAGACCCGGAGAAGACATAGGCTGTGAAAGATTGGCCTCTTCCAAAGGAGAAGAAAAGGTTGCGCAGTTTCCTGGGGCGGTGCAGTTATTACCGACGCTTCATAAGGGAGCTCTCTAACATCACCAAGCCCCTCACCCGACTGACGGTAGAACATCGACCTTATGTGTGGACGGAGGACGCCGAAGACGCCTTCCGGCGCCTGAAGAAGACACTGTGCAGGGCTCCTAAGCTGGGATTTCACCAACCAGGCGGTGCCTTCATTGTAGACACTGACGCCAGCGACCACTGTATTGGAGGCGTCCTATCTCAAGTCCAGGACGGCCACGAGCGCGTGATAGCCTAATACAGCAAGACGCTATCCAAGTCAGAGAACTACTGCGTCATCCGGCGAGAATTACTGGCGGTAGTGAAGACCTTGGAGCACTTCCACCAGTACCTGTACGGTCAGCCATTCCACCTGAGGACTTACCATTCCGCCCTAACCTGGCTATTGAGCTGTAAGATCCTGGAAGGCCCGACAGCACGTTGGGTCCAGAGGCTGCAGGAGTACGACTTCACCTTGGAACATCGTAGAGGGAAGAGCCATGGTAACGCAAACGCTATGTCCCGGAGGGCCTGTTCAGAAGAGTGCGGCCAGTGCACAACAGTGGAAGGGAAGGCGCGTGCCGCAGCAGTCCGAGTAGTCATGTCAGTGCGTGCTGACCGCTGGGATAGCGCAGGCCTGAGGAGGGAGCAGCTGGCGGACGCACACTTGGGGCCACTCTTGAGGAAGTGGAGGCAGGGACAAGACTATATCATTATATAGTATTATAATTTTAAGGATCTTAAACATGTGTTCGTCGTAACTCACAATTTCCAATATCTTCCTTGTTTACTTAATTGTAATGAATGATCACATAATGGTCACTGACATATTTTGGATCTACAAAAGCTTTAACATTAGTGATCTGAATGTCTAATGATTGTTTTACAATTATATAATCATTATACTTTTCAAATCAGACTATCTTGATGTCTCGTAAATTTGTTTACACCTTTATGTTGGTTAAAAGCATTTAAAATTTTCAGTGAATGCTTCTTACATATCCCAATTAATTGTAATATAAAATATTTTCTCCAAATGTTCTGACTTAACATTATCAATTTTCTGAGCTGTCCCGACATTGAACACACCTGATTCTAATATCTCCTTAGAAGTTCTTATTTCACTTAACACACTTACTTAATCATTTAATTGAACCTTCATCATTAAATTTTCATCTTCACTTACTCCACAGACACCCAATATTGTTACTTTCTTTCCAAAAATATCCATGTTAGTTTTAATTACATTCTAACTGATTGGTTCGCAGTTTTTATTCTTTATCAATATTGACACTTCTCTTGTAGCTCGTTGACACTTCGGCACTCCGCTGTAGAAGTGTATATTGTCCTAAGTTGTCTATTCCATTTTTCTTCATTTTAGTTTCTGTTAGTTAGTTTTTACAATTCATACTGTATGTCCACATATTTCTTAGAAATCCTTGAACATACCATGTTCCAAAACAAATAGTCCGTTTTTGTACTTGCTGTCGTTGTAAATATTAGTAATGTTCCTCTAGTAATTGTCAGTGAGGTAGGCGTTACTACTGCACAATCCTATAACCCAGCCACCATTTATCATTTACTTTCATAACAAAATCAATTCGCAGAGGTAGAACAAAGCGTCATATGGTGATAAGTCTTTGGGATAGCAGACTAAGAATCGAATTATACGAAAAGAGAGTAAAGGTAGTGTTATATTATTCATTAAAACACTACATTATGTATTTATCACAAAGAGGTATTTGACAAGTCTACCGGTTATGCTTCTAAAATGGACCAGGTACATCATGATGGACATGTACTTTTATCACTTGCTGCACGAATGTGGAAATGACTACGGAGGTTCTACTATAATGCACGACGTCTAAGTTGGCACTTTTTGCACTATCCTTGTCTAGCACGGGCGCTGGGTCTGTTTCCTTGAATTGTCAGTCCCTTTTAAAGCGCTATTGTACTGCCTAATGACCTGCCGTAATGTGAGGGTGAACACAAGATTATCTCACTGGTGTAGCAACCCTTGAAAGTGAAGTATCGGTTGTTAACGTGTTGGGAACATGAAGTTTTTAGAAGTTAAAACTTTTGTGATTGTGATAAACATACTGCTTGGAATAGTGCTAGTGTCTGCGATAGTTCTAGGAGGCGTGGCAAGAAAGGGGAAAACTATAAGATCAGATACCCACCTCGGTAGCGTAGACGGTAGCGTGTCTGCCTCACGTTCAAGAGGTCTCGAGTTCGAATCTCGGTCAGGATGAGATTCCTGGATAGGGTTTTTCCGGGGTTTCCCTTATCCTGAGAGACGAATGTCGGATAGCTCTAAGCCCCATGGACCCTGGGCTCATTTGAGCATCATTTCACCCGTTCCATTCATCGTCCAATATGACCTAACGTTGGAGGACGTAAATTACAACAAAAAACACTATTAGATCAGATGGCAGGGAAATTGTGATTAACGTTCCTTAATTTTTACAGATGAATGCGAGGTCCTAAAATGCGGAAAGCCAACAATATCTGTGTCTAGCATAATTGAAAGAACCACTGCAGCTACAGGTATTTCATCTTGTACTTGAAAAGAATACTTAAATAACAAAATGAGGTGAAAGTAAGTGTTAATTTTATAGAGATTACTGGTAAAAGACGTCCGAATGCAAAGCCCAACAAAAACAGCAATAGACAATGTCTGTGCTGCCGCAATACGACAACATATTCACTCTATCGGAGTGACTTTCTGCTTAGCTTCGAAGACATAAATAAAGTTCTAAAAAAATGTTCAACGGGAGTTTATGGAGCTTGTGAAAAGCACTTTATCACATTAAATTTAGATTTGTAAACAACTCACGCGGAGAAAAGTTTCTGATGGAACTGCCAGGCGTTGTTTCAAAACGATTCGCGTTTCTAAGAAAAATGAAAGAAGTAAGGACTTCCATTGCTCCTATTATTTACTTAGATGAAAGCCGGATCAGCATAAATCTTACGAAGAACGAAATGTGGAAAAGTGAAGAGGACGATCTTGAGTTTCCCAATAGGGAAAGGACAGCAATTTCTTACACGCGGAGAGTTCCACATGTTTCATTCCCAACGCTCTTATGAGTTTTAAATCAAAATCAAGCAAAGACTATCATGAAGGAATGGATAGAGAAACATTTAAAAATTGGTTTAATAATCAGTTGTTACCGAATATTCCCCCCAATAGTGATGTAATGGACAACGCTTCTTATCATTCGATTATCTATTCTTAATATTTAAGCCCTTTAAATAGTGATTTAAAAATGGCGCCATTATTTCCACGCCCTCTTTTAAATACATACATAGCCATTGAAATTAAAATTGTTAGAAATTGGTGATTTGTGGCAGCAGAACTATGGGGTAAATTTTATGCTTGTAGTTGGTATCTCTGCTGCTGATGTGGCTGCATGTGTATTTGCAGAAAGCTCTCACATTAAGGCGAATTGTTTACATTTGAAGAACATGTGGGTCATAGTTGCAGTTTTGTTTACAGTTTAAATCGTCGCCTTGAGTGTTATTTATTCAAGGTGATTTGAAGCTTTGCTATAAATATAGGTAGAGTAAAGCGTTTTGGTTGGAGAAAGGCAGTGTTTTGTCGTAAAAACACAAAAAAGAGACATTGAAAGTGTATCTAACCTTCCTAGCTACAGTAAATTTTCAGCTTCTAGACAAAAATTGTATCACATTCAACCTGATGACAACAGCCTTTGCTTAGATAACAGTAGAGCTCAGAAGAGTTTTTTAATTGTAGAGCTATCATTGTTACCCAAACTGGTGCAGAAATGTACAGGATTATGGTGTAGGTATGATGTAGCTTTTGGTGAGTTAGCTCAAAAACCTGTTGTTGTAGGTTTTTGCATATTTCCAAAGTTGCATTTTTACATGTTTGGGTACACATTTCTTAGAAACCAGTCTTGTTAGAGGTCTGAAACTTTTTGTACTGTCACAAACCATTATGTTCAATAAAATGACCGTAAAGATATTTTCAGGTAAAATATTTTGAATTTTTAAAAATTTAAAATCTGTGCATTTTAAGGGAAAGAATAATGGTATCAAATTCTACATTTTTTGTCTATACACTTAAATATATAAAAATTCTAACACGGTCCTTTTATACATCACCGTGTACTTTATTTCTCTTAAGTCAGTAATTTAATCAGTTAAATCAGTGATGCAATCATGACTTCGTAACAATAATATTGAGTTTGATCCGCGTTCCACCAAAGCTGAACTTAACGAATTAAAACCTTTGAAAAAAAGAAGGTCTCAAAATTTATGAAAAAGATGGCATAGTGCAAATGCACGGCAACGCTTAATACGGCCACCTCGGTATTATTGTCTCCTAAATGGTAGAGAAGTTATATGAGCACAGATAAAAAGATATCGTGAAAGACAACAGATCATTTAAGTATGGTGAAGTAAAAGTATTGTTTGATAGTGCAGTAGACAGTTTCCGACCAAAATTGGCGGGGATCTTGTGAGCACGTTGAAAAGATAGAACAGTTTTAGTGGTAGAAAGATGGATTTATAGACAAATTAATGATAGGTTCATAATTAATTTGGAAGATGATTGAGATAGTGAACATGTGGATAGCGAACATTTTTAAATTTCTGACATTAAAGAAGGGGAGCAGGAACGAAATTTGGAGGACGAAGAAGGATCATCCGCCACTCATGTGTCTGACCTGCCTGGCTAGCAATAAAAGAGGGGCGGGTTGGAAAAGGCGGGGAGTACATATTTATTTCTGTTTCTACAAACCATGGGCCAAGTTAAATCTCGTGCATTATAGAGGCTCATGAAACAATCTACTTATGTGAATTCACTTTCTGAACAACAGAAGCCCGGAATAAACATATAATGTAGCTAAATTACAAAGCTGGTGAAAGGTGTGGCCATCCATTTCTGCACATTTGGGACCAGTCATGTTAGCAAGCGATGAGCCAATGAATTTGAAATAATTAAATGAAAACATCTACTATAGTAAAATGTTCCATAAACGTATAGGATGAAATGTTGGCAATTGTTTGAATGACGAAATCTGTAAAATGTGTTTAACCCGCCCCAGCGCCATGTTGTCCACCACAAATCTCACTTGACGGTCGTATGGGATCGAACTTGGGCCGCCTTGGTGAGAGCCAAGCGGTCTAACCACTGAGCCACGGCTCGGCCTGGGAAATCTGTGAAATAGGTCAAGCTTTAACACATGAAACAAATAAAAGCGTGTCGGAAAGTGCTGAAGAAGAGGTAACAAATGACGGCTGATGAATGAGCACAATGCTAGTGCTGACACATTCCTGAATATAACAACCAGATACATGAGGCGGCTGTGTAATAAAGCGCGTAGCCGTTGAGTACAATCATTACAACTAAACATTCCAGACAAGCTTCATGGTGATACGTGTACACAAATGCTAAGTATTCCGTGAAAATGAATGAAAATGAAGAGCTCAAAAATTTCTACAGATGGAGTCAGAATGAAGAGTACAATGCCATCGCAGGGATTTTAACACGGATCTCCTTTATCTCAGGATATAAATAAAAATGTGGGTGAATAAAGTAAAACGCTAGAAGCAGCATAAGCACACCAATATTCTTTTGTTTTGAAAGGTTTTATTTATAGCATACTTTTGCATTTGCTACAGCATTTCAAATTAACAAACATGCTAGAGCTTGCCCTCACCCAACATACTGGACTTCAATCCGGTATAGTAGTCTAGCTACATTTATACTTGGGAACCCAAGAATATGACACAAACAAGCTCTCTTCACACCACAATGATGCAACTTCACATTTGACAAAACAAGCCTATAACAGCTTTCCTAAAATGCGTGCTTCTTCTTCTGCTGACAATTACTTCTCACTTCTTACCCTCATAGCTCAATTTATGGGTTTACAAACCTTACAGCTGAGTAAACGTCTTATCCCAAAGTCAGTGTGACTTCTTACCATCCTGAACTAATTATTTTTTCTCATAATTGACAACTCAGTAAAGCTATTATCACAATCTTTAGATTAGTGTGATCCTTACCTTCATGAACTAAATTATGTCTCTTAGTTATAACTTTGCCCCAAGGGACAAGAGCAAAGTTATACACACGTATTCCTCTTGCCTGTCCAAACGAATGTGAAAATGACTCTATGGAGGATCTATGAAGTACATAGTAAGCAAAGCACTTGTGTGAGTTCGCTGTCAAAATATCAAAGCCAGGAATACAACAAATAATGTAAACACATTAAAGAACTGGCGAAAGGTGTGGCCACTTATGCTAATTTGGAAGTAGTAATTCTAGAAAGCCTTTCAGTTAAATTGTTTATTAGCAGACTTATAGATGACAATCGTTTAACAGATTTACATACTTGTTGACTGTGTTGTTCCAAATACAACATACATACATATTAATACTTTTATTATACATGAACTAAAATGATTCTACTACTAATGATGATAATAAATACTATCACACAAAACGCTGAGACAAACTAATCAAAACCACCTCTTTGCCGTTCAATAAGAACTACTTCCTTGAGACAGACAATTAAGTGGTGCTCTAACATTAGCTATTCATCGCCACTTCATACCCTCATAAATCAAGTAATGGCTTTGAAAAATTGACAATGAATAGTTATCACACCAATGTGTGCTGTTATCATGATTTAAACAATGTGTTTTCAAAAGTGACAACCGATGTTAGCTTTCGTGACAAACTTTACATTGCTGTACCTGCTTACCCCCTTTAACTAAAATATGTCTTTTCAAAGTCGAGAAATGTGTAAACCTCTTATCAGAAGCTTTAAAGAGATGTGGCTTCTTACCATAATAAACTATATTATGTTTTTCAGATACGACAATTTTCACATACTTCATACTGATGTGACTTCTTACCTACCTGAATTAAATTATATGTTTTCAATTGTGACAACTGAGTAAACCTCTCTCACCAATTTTACACTGGTGTGGCTTCCTACTTCATGAACTAAATTATGTGTTTTCAAATGTGGCAACTGAAGAAAACTCTTTTATCACAAATTATAAATTGGTGTGGCTTCTTACATTCAAGAATTAAATTGTGTCGTTTCAAATTTGACCACTGAGTAAAGCTCTTGTCACAAACTTTGCATTGTTGTGACCTCATAGCTGGATGGTTTAACTGATGTTTTTTACAAATGTGACAGCTGAGTAAACCTTTTTTGAAAAACTTTACATTAGTGTGGCTTCTTACGTTCATGAATTAACTGATGTCCTATCAAATTTGACAAAGGGGTAAAGCTCTTATCACATACTTTATATTGGTGAGCTTTTACCTTTATGAATTAACTGATGAGTGTTCAAAGATAACAATTGAGTAAAGCTCTTACCACATCCTTTATATTGGGGAGTTTTCTTTCCTTCATGAATTAACTGATGAGTGTTCAAAGTTGAAAACTGAGTAAAGCTCTTATCACATACTTTACATTGGTGTGGTTTCTTACTTTCATCAATGAACTCATGAGTGTTCAAAGTTGACAACTGAGTAAAGCTCTTACTACAAACTTTACATTGGTGTGGTTTTTACCTTCATGAATTAACTGATGAGTGTTCAAAGTTGACAACTGAGTAAAGCTCCTATTACATTCTTAACAATGGTATGGTTTCTTTCTCTCATGAATGAGAAGATGTACTTTCAAATTTGACGGATGAATAAAGCTCTTTGCACAAGTGCTACGCTGTTTTATTGTTTTACCCACATTACCCAATATTTTGGGTTTCATAGGTCAGGACTGTATGTGCATATCACCCTCATAACTGCTTCTCTCATATTTTTCAGAGTGAACATTTTCCTTTGCATGTTAGGATTTCTGAAACATGACTTTTTTGATATTCAAATTCAATATGATCCTTACCATAATATAAGCTTGTGTATCTTGCCTGGATTTCAGCACAGAGCAATTGCGATTGGTTAATAACAGCACCATCAACTGAATCTTGAGAAACCCTGAAAACAGAATGTCAGTACATGCACAAAAATAAGTGACAACTATGGATTCACGGTTCCTTACTATATCCCCCTGAGACAGATGGTACGGTATCATGTACTGTAACTTGTTAAAATTCTCCAGCAGATGGCAGAGAAGAGCATATATATTAAGAAAAAGAAGACATGCATTGAAGTTGCAAGGCCAAAAATAGGGCAGGAGTATAACTATCTCATGGGCGGGGTCAACTTCTGTGACCGAATGATGTCTTACTGCCCAATGAAAGCAGAACAAAGAAATGGACTATTCGAGCAATTCTACATTTGTGTGATATGGCTGTTTCAAATGCCTGGTTGAAGTTGAGGAAGGACCAAAAGCGGAGGGGAACGGCTTCAAATCAGGAAAATACAAATTTATGTCTGGCGACATTCTATTATACAAGGCAACCGAAGAACACATAATCCATAATCGAACATAATCGAGCGCTCCTAAGACGTTTACGTTGAGAGGTCAGTGTCCGTCTGCGCGAGCACAAAGTGCAAGCGTGGGAGGACAAAATGGCCAGGTTGCGCGTCGAGGATGGCGACGTGTGGAGGATAGCCAAAGCCCTCAGAAAACAGAGGTCAGTACACCTCTCCCATTCATGGCACCCAGGGCCTGGCCTATGAACCCCAAGCCAAAGCCAACGCTTTCGCTGACTATCTTGAGCGCACTATGTGTCCGAGAGATGACACCCAGGACGACAACTTTTCCGAACGCGTCCGTCGGGAGGTGCGTCGTTGCTTACGTCACCCTCCTGACGATGCGGAGAGACTCCATACCATCTGACCTAGCGAAGTCCAAGGCGCAACCTAGCGTCTCAAACAAAAGAAGGCGGTGGGGCCGGACGGGCTG
Source organism: Mantis religiosa (assembly GCA_030765055.1). Taxonomy (NCBI): domain Eukaryota; kingdom Metazoa; phylum Arthropoda; class Insecta; order Mantodea; family Mantidae; genus Mantis; species Mantis religiosa. The sequence continues at coordinate 218,515,730 of CM060950.1, forward strand.
ACTCCCCTAATGCTCCGCCATCTTCCCTTCAACGCGGTTCTCTTCCTGACTAGGATTTTCAATATGTGCCTCGCCCTTGGGTACTTTCCACGAGAGTGGAGAGAGGCCCGGGTGATTGGCATATTGAAACCTGGGAAGAATCCGGTACACCCTTCCAGCTACCGAACCATTAGCCTCCTTTCTACCCTTTCGAAAGTTCTCGAGAGGCTAATTCTTGCCCGCTTGTCCCCAATATTGGTAGACCTTCAAGCCATTCCTGACCACCAGTTTGGTTTTCGTCCTGGGCACTCGACAAATCAGCAGTTGCTGCGTGTGGTGGGGACCGCCGCCCTGGGTTTCCAGGAAGGGGCCTTCACGGCCGCAGTTTCGCTGGATGTCGAGAAGGCCTTCTCTACGACATGGCATGCCGGACTCCTATACAAAATGATCCATCTGGGGCTCCCAACAAAAATGATCAACATCCTTCACAGCTTCTTGCGACATCGCACATTTAAAGTCTCAGTCGTAGGGAAAACATAAACACTAAGGCCAGTGAGAGGCGCAGTTCCCGAAGGCTCTGTGCTATCCCCCACCCTCTTCAACGTCTACATGGCAGATTTCCCCACAGAACCACGTGTCGTAATGGCACAATGCGCTGACGACGTGTTTCTGTTCTGCAAGGACAAACCTATCCTCAGAGCCTTCAACCCCATTCAAAGATATCTCCGCCTAACACAACAGTGGTGCCGGCGTTGGCGGATGTCCGCAAATCCGGACAAAAGCCACGCCATACTCTTGACAAAGCGCCACACCCTCGCAGACGGCCCCAACTTCAGCTACCGAGGTCGAAGGATAGAGTGGTCTAACTCTGTGCAGTACCTAGGAGTAAACTTGGACAGGGGTCTTAGCTTTTCGCCGACACATCAGGGACCCTTCGGCGAAGGTACAGGGAGCAATTGCTTCCCTGTACTCAATGCTGGTGTGGACCTCTATGCCAGTCCGCATGACGTTGTACATATTCCGAGCGCTGATAATCCCGGTGATGCTATATGCCTGCGAGATCTGGGGCAAGGCAGCAGACAGCTGGATAGCATGGCTTCAACGTGCACAGAATAGAGGACTGCGGTCTATCTATTCTGTGGAACGTTATTTCTCTACCAGGTTGCTCCACGAAGTATCGGGTCTTCCATACGTGGAGGATGAAATTAGGCGCCGGGCTTCAAAATTATACGCAAGTTTACCATCACATAGAAGCGCCATTGTCAGATAATTGGGAAATTATGACCCCACTAGACCCCGATCTAGACTGCATCGGGTCCCCCGTATGGCATGCGGGCACCCTAAATAGCCCAGCAGCTAACCCAATCAGCAGCTAAAGCTGAGCTCCTCATAATTTCTTCCAAGCTGTTTGGCATCTAAATTTCTCCCCAACTAAAATTTAAAACAAAAAAAAATTGGGTGCTAAGTACTGCATCCTCCCCTTCAAACCGCAGGTACTTTGGTAACCTCAAAGTTAACTCCCAATCAAAAAACCTACATCACCTTCATATTACATAATTCAATACAAATCCTACCGGCGGTAAAACCCTTAACGGGTGGGCACGCAGCAAAAACCTTCTGGCTGTATACAGCCAGCCAGCACGACCGAGCGAACCCTAAGTCATTCAACATCCTGAAGATGGGAGAGATGTACGCTCCCGAAACGTCGATGTCTCAACATCTGCTTACCTGGCTCAAAGCCCGAGAACGTCTAGAACAAAGGCATATGAGTTATCAAATGGACCATAATCATTGAAAAGGGGACGAAGTGAATTCTGCAGTAAAGACGAAAAGAACAGCATACGACCCCTGCTCATATTCCTGGGGCCGCGACTTGCCGCGCACAAATGTCATTGAGTGCACCACCTCTCAGCGTCTGCTCGGAGCCTCTGCCAGTATTAGTGCTGTCGGAGTCTGTCGGTCGTTCGGTTTGCTCCCAGGTGTCCTGAAATACCGGCGTGCACTTCCTCTAAGACTTCCGGAACTTCTTAGAGTCTGTGCCACTCCCTTTGGTGAGACTATGTGACCCAAGTGGTTGCCTTCCTTGCGGAAGAACTGGAACTTATTTGCGTTTAGCTTCACCTTAGTCACCTGCAGTCCCTCATTGCGAAAGCCTTCAACTTCCTGTAGTCCAGGCAGAACTGTAGCTCGTCGTTCTTCATCACCAAGACCACAGGGAACACCAAGGGCCGTCAGACGCTTCAATTACTCCCCTGGACCTCATGTCCTCCAACATGTCCCGTACCGCCGATTGTTTTGCCTGCGGGACGCATCTAGGTGGCTACCGAATAGCCCGGGCGTGTCCGGTGTCGATGTGGTGGAACACTCGGTCCGTGCGGCCGTAGTCCCTGTCGCCTTGTTTGAAGACGCGCTGGTATCGTCTCAGCAGTTGTCGAACCTTCTCGAGCGATTCAGCGTTCAGTTGGTCGGCCATGCTCTCCAATGAGCCCTCCCGCCGGGGCGCAGGTTTTGCGTCGGTACCGGCTTCTGGATCTTATCGATTGGTGTTAAGCTGAACACGGGCTCGCACATCCTCAACTCCGTCCCGAAGTCGCGATCGGTGTCTTTTGGGTTGAGCAGCCTTACTGGCGCCTCATCTCAGTATGGCAACAATGTCCTGGCTATACACAGTCCGTGCACATACCTCCTCTGGTCCAGCATCAAGTTCTTCGCCCGCTGTCCTTCCAGTCGCGCCGTCACCACCACCTCGCTTCTCGCGGGGACAACCACGTCTTCCCTCACGACGACCCTACAAATTCCGAGACGTTCTTCAGGTTCTTGAGTGTCACCTCTGTCCTTATAGCCGCAGGACATTCCTGCCAATGTCAACCGTCGCCCCGTGGCTCCTGAGGGCATCCAGTCCCAGTATCACCTCTTCAGGAGCTTCCGCGACGAACAGCCGCTGACAGACGGACTCCGACCCAAGGTCAATTGCAGCAGGGCCTACTCTCCACGGGCAAGGTATCGCCTGCTACCGTCACAAGCTGCTGTGGTCGTCTCGGTTTCCTCGACGGCAAATCCTTTTCCACGTCAGATCTGATGAAGTTCACGGCTGTCCCGGTGTCTACGAGCACGCGGCACGGCTTCCCTCTCACCCAACTTTCCGTGATGAAGCTGTCATCCATACGCTGTCTGACGACGCGCAGTGTCACTCGAGGGGATGGTGGTGATTATGCCGAAGTGCCCCTCGCCACGACGGCCTTTAATCCTTTATCGACTGCTCTCCCTATTGTGCGCAGTCTCTCTCCAGGTGTCCCGGCTGTCCGCGTCCCCAACACACGCCACTTGGTCTTCGCCGTGGTCCCTCGGCTGGTCTTCGGTCTCCAGTGTAGCGGATACGCCTTGTTGTCCACGCTCAGTAGCCACCTCCATCCTCAAAGCTGCCTTTAGGGGCTGACGTATCTCGACGTCTCTTAAACCATCAACGAACGTGTATGCGGCTTTCCGGAACACGATTTCCGGTGGGAGCTCAACCAAAGATTTGCTGGCCAGCTGTTCAATTGCTAGGGCGAACTCATGCAGCGTCTCCCCTGATTGCTGCGTCCTCGACTTCCGTTGGCTGCGTTAGGCTGGGGCCAAGAGGTGGTTCCCGAAGCGGTTCTCCAGGGCCTTTTAGATGTGTTTGGGCACCATCGCTGTCTGGACCATGCTCAGGACCTCTGCGGCCCGTCCCTGGAGCTGGCTACTAGCTGTGCGGCCTCTTCCCCTGGTGACCACTTGTGCTTGGCCACCGTGTCGAATTGGCGGCAGAAGAGTTCGAACGTGGACGTGCCGTTATACACGGCGGCTTGACGCGCGCAGATGTTGTGCGGGTCCCGGCGCGTCGACCTTCAAATCATTCATCCTTCTACGGACGATGTCCTCCACTATGGCGTTCAGAGACTTAGTGTTTGTGCCGACCTTCCTTCCAGGTTATTAACGCCGCTCGCCAGGTCTTCCACGCGGTCGCCTAACTGCTTCTCCTCCTTTACGCCGGCCAACTGCTTCTTAAATTTGGCAGCGAGGGCTTCGTTTGCAGTCTTCATTTCAGATAGATTGTGATTCATCGTCTCTAACTTCACAGCGAGGGTGTTATTCCCTGTCTATTTGTTCAACCCGGCGGTCAGGTTTTTATTTGTGATCTCCAACTTTGCGGCCTGGTTGCTATTTGCCGCTTCCGTCTAGAGTGTCGTGAGTCGTCTTCATTTCTTCCTTTTTCTGTAGAATCTTTTAATAATGTAACTAATTTCACCTGCATTTGTTTTTCGAATTTTGTTTTGTGTACTCTAAACTTCTTCATTAGTTTCTTGTTTAATAGTTGGGATGTCTACCTGACTTGCTGGTTCCTCTGTGGGATGTAGCGTGAGTGTTTTCTCAGGTTTCTCATAACATCAATGCTTTGGCCTGGGATGTTTCAGCAATCACGTTGTCATTTATGAGTGGAGGTATGTTGCTAATTGCCAAACAGAATGTAAGTTCAGATTTAGTCATTCAAGGGTTAGGTTCCATTACATTGTTACATATTCCCTATTTGTTGCTGATACTGCTGCTCTGACGTCTAAATGATCCTGCTGGGGAATTGGGTGTTTCTTTGTTTGCTATTTTCGTCCTAGGCGATGTCGTTATTGGTATAAGTTTCCGATATCCGTGGGATACTGGGCATTTGCGGTCGATTTACGCTTAACAATGGTCCCAGCTTTGTTCTGGTTCTAGTTTATGTATCGCTTCATGTTATACGGCTGTTTTTTCCCCATTTCCTGGAGGTATTTTTCTGCTATCATTTTGAGGTCTTCCCAGTTAACTATTTAGTAGTTCAGAGTATTTAAATTGCAGGACAGCACCGGTAGATGGTCCGAATTGACGTCATGAAGCAATTTTGTTATTTGCTTATTCTTTCACAAAACGTTTGGTTCAGATTCTTTGTTCCATTTTTGTAGTAGCCAAAATCAAAGACGAGCCAAAACACGTACAACCAAAATACCTGTCAACAATTAATTGAACATTCAAAATTGCCGACACTGTCAACGTAATTGAGGGACATGAGTACCAACATAACACCACAAAACAATCGAAAATCGAATATATCTAACCCACGAAAATTTTAAAATTAGCTGTTTTTCGAAAAGACCTCGTATTGCTCTATCCTGTCTATTCCATTTTCCGTCATTTTGGTTTCCGTTAATATTATCAAGTCCTGATTCATTTTTTCCAATTCATAATTTATGTCTTTATATTTCTGAGAAATACCTAGAACTTCCCATGTTCCGAAACGACTAGTTCGTTTTCGTAGCTTCTGCCGTCGTAAATATTAATAATATTCTTGTAATATTTGTTTTGGAATTAGTCATTACAACTAGGGAGTCCTGTAACCCAGCCACCGTTTTTTATTTACTTTCATAGCAAATCCACTCGCAAAGGAGCAACACAACGCCATCTGAAACATAAGTCTTTGGGAAAGCAGACTAATCGAATTCTAAGGAAATAAAATAAAAGTACTATTAAATGCGCTTGTACAATTTAATTACTTCAAACCTAAAATCACATGAGTTTCACAGAAAGGGACGCGTACTCGCTTGGCATGCATCATTTCACACGAGAGGGAAGTTCTGAAGTCTACATCAGAAATATAGAAAGATGCTGAATACAACTCTCATTTTATTAACAAATAACACTCAGGAATACCTTTACATAGTTAACTGCAGACATCGGTAGATATAGCAACAGGCTCCTTCGCCATCTCTCTCAACTCAAATACTGCTGCTCAACTTGAGCACGCCAGAATCACTTTCCTTTCCCTCCCCTCTGGTGACTCAGGCTTCCAAAGAAACCTTTCCACAAAGCTACACAAATGACTTAGCAATATGCGTTACGTAAGTTATAGCAATTACCTTTCTTTGTGCGCCATATAAAACAATAAATCTAATAAAACCTAATTGCTACATCATTATTCCTGAAAAACACTAGATTCTATATTTCTTATATATATTTCTGGCTTCTATATGTAGTAACCAATCTTATGAAAAAGTCATAGAAATTAGTTTTTAATTAAAGGGGTACAAGCAATTTGTTTGTGGCTTGTTTTATTTGACATTAAATTGTAAAGTGTACTGCTGGAACTGCCAAATGATCGGAATTGAACATTCTCACATATGTAACTCGTAATTTTAACTCTTTACATACTGGTGGTCATTGTGACGTCAGCCCACATTGCTGCGACTGTTTTTGGTACGTGTAGGCTGTTTAAACCCTTTTTCTCTTCGGTTACGAGCTTCCGTAGTGATAAGAGGTAAAATTGTAACAGTCTATAACGCCATGCCGCTACCCAAAGGAACTGTAAGGTAACAAGTTTGTTTTGAGTTAATACGTGTGACATTCTTGATAAGATATTCTTTATAGAGAATTACCTACAATAACGCAAGCATCTAAATTATCGACCCACTTTGTCCAACCTGGCAGCGTGGTAACAAGTACTAATCCATGACCAGGCTGTGACAACATAACATCTAATAAGTGTCCTGTAACCTCTGACAGCAATAAACAAACACCACCTACGACCATGTTCATATACAACTGCGCTCTACCGCTGCCTCTCTTGAACAGTTATCACTAAACTCATTTAATGACAAACATATTCTCAGCTTGATGCATTTACAAACTTTTAATATGTTGCACCGACACAATCTTTACCGATGAAAATTCATATGACTCAGATTGCTGTATCCATATTGTCACCCGAACGTCGGAACTCCCTATAGAACCGGCAGCAGCAGCAGCAGGAGACGTTCGGCGTTCGCCACGCCCACTCGTTTGTCTTATAGCGGTAACGAGGGGTGGCTGGAAAACAACATCACTGCGCCGTCTCTTTCTGTTCCACCTGAGTTCTCGAACTTACGGGATATTTCATCTAATCCAGAACCTTCTAGATTGGCCAGCTGACCCTATATAAGCAACACGTCGGGCTGGAGGAAAGTCAGTCAGCGCTTGACGTGCTAGCGAACGGACGAGAAGACTGTGTACGTGCATCGGAACGGTAAGGGACGAACTAGTGAATCTTAATTGTGTGCATTACATAATTCTGTGTAATTGGCAAGTGTTCAACTGTAAGTCGGTGGAAATAAAGAACATTGTTGAGTTTGTGTAGTTGGACTTTCCATTTCACGAACCCACAAAGTCACACTGGTGTCAGGAAGCGGGACAACATCACCAAACATTACAACCATGGACGCCGCATTGGAAAAGATTTTGGAGAAGATGATGGAAATGAAGGCCGAACTGACCTCGGAAATGAAGACGGCAAATGTAAACCTCACTGCAAAAACAGAAGCGGCAAATAACAGCCTGGCCGCGAAGCTGGAGACTACAAATAACAACCTGGCCGCGGAACTGAAACAAATAAAGACGGCCAACGACATCACCGAGAAGATGGAAGAAATGAAGGCCGAATTAACAGCGAAGACGGAAACGGCAAACAACAACTTGGCCACGAAAATGACCGCAAAGATGGCCGAACTGACCACGGAAATGAAGGTGGCGAACGAGGCTCTCGCCGCCAAATTTGAAGAACAGTTGGACGGCGTGAGGGATGAAGTGACGGAGCTGGGAAAGCGGATGGGCCAAGTGGACGAGCACGTCGAGGACCTGGCGAGCCGCGTTAACGACCTGGAAGGGAAGGCCGAAAACAGCGTCAAGTCCCTGAGCGCCATGGTGGAGGACGTCGTCGGCAGGAGGTTAAAGGATTTGAAGGCCGACGCACCGGGACGCGACACAACATCGGCGCGCATCAAACCTCCGAAATATGACGGCGCGTCAACGTTTGAAGTCTTCCGCCGCCAGTTTGACACAGTGGCCAAGCACAACAAATGGTCACCAGAAGAGGAGGCCACACAGTTAATAGCCAGCCTCCAGGGACGGGCCGCGGAAGTCCTGAACGCGGTTTAGTCAACGGCGGCACCCAAGGACATCTGGGAGGCCCTAGAGAATCCTTTTGGGAACCACCGCTTAGCCGCAGCGTACCGCAGCCAGCTGAAGGCACGGTCACAGCAGCCAGGGGAGACGCTGCAGGAGTTCGCCCTGGCCGTTGAACAACTAGCTAGCAAGGCGCTAGTCGAACTCCCACCAGAGTTCGTATCCCGGGAAGCTGCCTACACATTCGTGGACGGGGTACGAGACACGGTTATTCGTCAGCGCCTAATGCTCGGCGATTATAAAACCATCCACGAGGCGCTGACAGAAGCATTAAGGATGGAGGTGGCCAAGGTAACAGCTATCCCAACTTCGAGAACGAGGAGTGTCCGCTACACCGGAGACAGGAGACCAGCCGAGGGACGCCGGCAAAGACCTAGTGGCCTGTGTTGGGGGTGTGGACAGCCCGGACACCTGCAGAGAGACTGCCCACACCAAGAAGAGCAGCCGGAAAACGAGTAAGGGCCGTCGTGGAGAGGGGCACGTCTGCGCCATCAGCACCATCCCCTCGAGTGGCACTGCGAGCCGTCAGCCGGCGTATGGATGACAGCCTCATCGCGGACGGCTGGGTAAGAGGAAAGCCGTGCCGCTTGCCGGTGGACACTGGGGTGGCCGTGAGCATCATCAGACCTGACGTGGCGAAGGGTTTGCCGACAAGGAAGCCGAGCCGATCATACCAGCCTGTGTTGGCATCGGGCGACACCATGCCTGTGGAGAAGGAGGCCCTGCTGAAGCTGACCTTGGGACGGAGTGCCGTACGTCTTTGGGTGTTCGTCGCGAAGGTGGCTGAGGAGGTGATTCTGGCACTGGATGCCCTCAGGAGCCACGAGGCGACGGTCGACGTCGGCAGGAAGTTCCTGCGGCTCAACGGAGAAGAGGTTATACTCCGTCAACCAGAAGAGCGCCTTGGAATCTGCAGGGTCGTCTTGAGCGAAGACGTGGTTGTCCCCGCGAGGAGCGAGGTGGTGGTGACGGTGCGACTGGAAGGCCAGAGAACCAGGTACATGATGCTGGACCAGAAGACGCCTGTACACGGACTGTGTGTAGCCAGGGAATTGCTGACGTGCCGAGAGGAGATGCCAATGAGACTCCTATCCAACGGACACCGACCACGACGTCCAGGCCGGGGCGGACTAGGGAACGTGCGAGCCCGTGGTAAGCCTAACAGCAATCGACAAGACGCAGGAGCCGGTGCCGACACAAATCCTGGGGCCCCGGCTAGAAGGCTTACTGGAGAGGGCGGCCGACCACCTGACCGCAAAACTGGAGAAACTTGAACAACTGCATAGGCGATACCAGAGCGTCTTCAGCCAAGGCGACAAAAAATGAAAAAAAAAACCAATAAAAAATAAAAAATGAAAAAATAAAAAAATATAAAAAAACAAAAAAAATATTCTGCTATCTTAAGTCCTGATGCCTTATTTTCTTTTAATCAGGACGGCTTGATCTTTATTTATTTTTGATTACATTTCTTTTACAATGGTTTTACAATTGTTTTGGTTTTGCAGAGATATCTACCTAATATAGTCTTACAATTATATTCCTAACCTAACTTAATGCTAATTTACAACATTGTTATTCTTATAGCTAGAACTTAAGTCAAAGTTATATTTATAAAAATTATCTTCCTCTTACAGCTACCACATAGTGACGTCTTCTATTAATTTTGTTGCTTCCATAGGGTCGGTCCTCTGTTTGGGCTGTAGGTCTACGCTCTCGTGGGTTTTGGAGCCTTGCTGAGGTTCTTCTGGTGACAGGTGCTTGCACGATCATTCTTGGACCTCGTTCGCTGTACGTTTTCAATGCGGCTGTGGAGATGATGTTTGTTAGTCTTTGTAGGTTTGAGGTTAGTGCGCTATCCTGGAGTATTTCTGTTGTATTTTTATTTTCTAGTGTCAGTCTTAGAGGATGAGCTTCTGGGTTATATTTTGGGCATAGAAAAGTGACGTGTTCAGGAGTATCTTCCGTTATGCACGGTTCGCATCTGGACGACTTTGATTTCCCAATTCGTTTTAGGTATGTCTTATATGGACCATGGCCCGTGATGTAGTGTATAAGTCCTTTTGTCGGGTTGAGGTCAACCAAGTCGAAAGTGATTACGGCCGCTCGGAGAAAGTGCTTCACCGCATCGAAAGCGGGGACGCCCGGCCTATTCGGCAAGCACATAGACGCGTTCCGCTGAAGAAGCAAGGGGCGGTAAGAGACATGCTGGAGGACATGAGATCCAGGGGAGTGATTGAAGAGTCCGACAGCCCTTGGTGTTCCCCTGTAGTCTTGGTGACAAAGAAGAACGGCGAGCTGCGCTTCTGCGTAGACTACAGAAAGTTGAACGCTGTCACCCTGAAGGACTGTTACCCTTTCCCCGGATTGACGACACCCTGGGCACGCTAGCTGGTGCACAGTGGTTCTCGATCCTGGACCTAAAGTCGCGTTACTGACAGGTAGCTCTATACCCAAGAGACAAGAAGAAGACCGCATTCCCGACAGGCCAAGGGCTCTGGCAGTTCACTGTTATGCCCTTTGGCCTCTGCAACGCACCAGCTACCTTCCAACGCCTCATGGAGTCAATGATGAGAGGACTGACTTACGACGCCTGCCTGCTACACCTGGACGACATCATCATCGTCGGTAAGACTTTTAAAGACCATCTCCAGAATCTGAGTAAGGTGCTACAGAGACTGCAGGCGACCAACTTGAAGCTGAACGCGAAGAAGTGCCAGCTCTTCCGCAAGGAAGTGAACTACTTGGGCCACATAGTCTCAGCAACCGGAGTGGCCACAGACCCGGAGAAGACAAAGGCTGTGAGAGATTGGCCTCGCCCAAGGCTTAAGAAAGAGTTGCGCAGGTTCCTGGGGCTGTGCAGTTATCGCCGCTTCATAAAGGGGTTCTCCAACATCGCCAAATCCCTCACCTGCCTGACGGAGGAACACCGGCCTTATGTGTGGACGGAGGACGCCGAAGACGCTTTCCAGCACCTAAAGGAGACCCTCTGCAGTGCTCCAATTTTGGGTTTCCCACAACCGGGTGGCGCCTTCATTGTGGACACCGACGCCAGCGACCATTGCATTGGAGGTGTCCTATCGCAGATCCCGGACGGTCATGAGCGGGTGATAGCCTACTATAGCAAGACCCAATTCAAGGCTCAGAACAACTACTGCGTCACCCGACGAGAATTATTGGCGGTAGTAAAGACCGTGGTGCACTTCCACAAGTACCTGTACGGTCAGCCATTCCACCTGAGGACTGACCATTCTGCCCTACCCTGGCTATTGAGCTTTAAGAACCTGGAAGGCCAGACAGCACTTTGGGTCCAGAGGCTGCAGGAGTACGACTTCATCTCGGAACATCGTAGAGGAAAAAGACACGGTAACGCTGACGCAATGTTCCGAAGATCCTGTCCAGAAGACTGCGGCCAGTGCACAAGAGTGGAAGAGAGGGAGCGTGCCGCAGCAGACCGAGTGGTCACGGCAGTGCCTGCGGACGGCTGGAATAGCGCAGGCCTGAGGAGGGAGCAGCTGGCGGACGCAGACTTGGGGCCACTCTAGAGGGAAGTGGAGGCAGGGACGAGACCAACCTGGGAGGACATCGCACCGAGGAGCGCCACATACAAGTCGTACTGGGCCCAATGGGACTCGTTGAAGACCAGAGAGGGTGTGCTGTTCCAGGCATGGGAATCACCCGATGGGAAGACGGAGAGAGAACAGTTGGTACTTCCGCGGAGTAAGGTCCCGGATGTCTTGGAAGAAATGCACGCCGGTACTTCAGGACGACACCTGGGAGCGAACCGAACGACTGACAAACTACGGCACCGCTACTACTGGCTGGGACTCCGAGCAGATGTTGAGAGATGGTGCCGTCAGTGTCACGTGTGCGCGGCGAGTCTCGGACCCCAGACTAGGAGCCAGGGTCGCATGCAGCAGTACAACGTCCGAGCGTCATTCGAAGGGATCGCCGTTGATATTGCTGGACCGTTCCCAGTTTCCGACCGAGGCAACAAGTACCTAATGGTGGTCGTGGACTACTTCACCAAGTGGCCAGAGGTGTATGCCATCCCAAACCAAGAGTCAAAGACAACTACAGACTGCCTCGCGGAGCAAGTGTTCTGTCGATTTCGGGTGCCGTTAGAGCTTCACAGTGACTAGGGTACCAACTTTGAGTCCAACCTAATGAGGGAGGCACTACAAAGGCTTGGGGTGAACAAGACCCGCACGACGCCTCTACATGCCCAGTCGGATGGCATGGTCGAAAGATATCTCAAGACCTTAGAGGAACACCTGAGGAAGGTCGTGGCCAGCCATCAGCGAGACTGGGACGTCAAGGTGCCACTGTTCTTGCTGGCCTACCGCTCGTCTACTCACGACACAACTGGGATGACGCCAGCCAGCTTAATGTTCGGCCGAGAGTTACGCCTCCCTTGTGCCCTGGCTTTTGGAAGCCCTCCGGAAGCAAAACAGCCTGCGTCCGAGTATGTGGAGAACTTGGTGGACCATCTCCACGAAATGCACGAGGTGGCTCGCCAAAACATCCAGGCGAGCGACCGCATGAAGACCAGGTATGACAGGCAAGCCCACAGCCAAGGGCTCCAGCAAGCTGACCGGGTCTGGTTGTACCGTCCTACCCGGACCAAGGGACGCTGCCCGAAGCTCCAGCAGCCATGGCAGGGACCGTATCGGGTGGTGAAGAGAATTAACGACGTGGTCTACCGCATCCAGGAGGTTCTCTGAGGGAAGATGTTGGTGGTACACCTGGATCGCCTGGCACGCTACTATGGTGCTGTTCGGGAATACCAGCTTTGAGGAGCCAGCAGTGTCACCTGAACGTCGGAACTCCCTATAGAACCGGCAGCAGCAGCAGGAGACGGTCGGCGTTCGCCACGCCCACTCGTTTGTCTTATAGCGGTAACGAGGGATGGCTGGAAAAAACATCACTGCGCCGTCTGTTTCTGTTCCACCTGAGTTCTGAAACTTAAGGGATTTTTCAGCTAATCCAGAACGTTCTAGATTGGCCAGCTGACTCTACATAAGCAACACGTCGGGCTGGAGGAAAGTCAGTCAGTGCTTGACGTGCTAGCGAACGGACGAGAAGACTGTGTACGTGCATCGGAACGGTAACGAACTGGTAAATCGTAATTGTCTGCATTACGTAATTCTGTGTAATTGGCAAGTGTTCAACTGTAAGTCGGTGGAAATAAAGAACATTGTTGAGTTTGTGTAATTGGACTTTTCATTTCACGAACCCACAAAGTCACAATATTACTGAGCTCATAATAGATTTTCCTTTAAAAAGATTTAAGAGTAATTACATGGGAAAACGGTATATTCCAATAATAATTCCTGGTAACAAATGATTTTAATCGAAAGCGACAAAAATTGCGTGTGACACTCACATGTCGTGTCCTTCTCTTGGACAAACTATTCTTTATATATATATATATATATATATATATATATATATATATATATATATATATATATATATATATTCCTTCTTTCAGTTCACGTTCATCAAGATAAATAATAACTACTTAGCTAATGTTGCAGATCGAAGGGAATTACAAATATAGTTGGCTTTAAGGAAAAGTCAGATCTTTTAAGATCAACGGAATGTCATTATATTCTCTCTGTATCGCCTGGATATCTTAAACTAGGTTGTTGGCAAAACGCAATTGTTGTTGATTATAACGCCAGAAAATAGGTTATATATGCCAGTAAATAAAAATAACACGTTATGAACATTATGTAACTTAAATGAGGAGCTAATTGCAACAATGCAGGGATGAAAAGCAAGAAATAATGCAACTATAGATAGATATCAAAATTCAGTACAGAAATTCCAGTCATAGCGTAGTAACAAAGGAAGAACCATTGCATGTAACAAAAAGCTTGGTTTCATTGTATTATTTTCTACAACATAAGGTTAGTTATAGAAATGTGAAAAGGTTAAGTGTGAGGTATCTGTGGGACATCAAACAAGTTTGTCAGCAGAAGAAAAGGATGCAGAATAGTTTGTAAAAAGGTTAGGAAAGCTAGTATAAAAAGATGATTTAACTGATGCTGGCTTTTATAAACTTGATATAATTGTTCTCTTTCACATTTAAAATTATTAAATTATTACTTGCCAGGAACGACAGGAAAGCTCTTGGGGATAAACAAGAGAGAAAATACGTCATAAGCTTTCTAAAGCTCATGTCATTGGTCAATCACAACACAGTGACAGATTGCATTACCTATTCAATATTGTACTCAGAGGAAAGCACGTCTAGACAGAGAAATATTCTCTCTGTAGTTCCAAGGGACAATTGTATCAGGTATCAGAGTATACCGAAGATAAAACTACCACAAAAAGCTATCGTGACAAGGCTACCAGTTCTCCTTCAGAACTGATGAGCTCTCTTTTCTACCCAATGTGACAACGCTCTTTGAGCTAATGAACCAGGTACATCATTATAGACATGTACTTCTGTCACATTGTTGGACGAATGTGATAGCTACTCTACAGAGGATCTATTAATTTTGCGGAATGCAATCCACTTATTTCAGTTCATTTTCAAAGCAACAGAAGCCCAGGATACAACAGATAACGTAACTGCATTAGAGAACTAGTGAATGGCGTGGGCATCCATTTACTCAGAGTTGGAGCTAATGATGTTAGAAACCAAGTGATGGAAACTGTGAGACAGACCAAGATTTAACAGATGAAGTAAATAAAAGCAAGAAGTTCATAGGATGACGGCTGATGAATGCTCGCATTGCTAGTACTAACATATTCCTGGATGCAATAATCTGAAACATGAAGCAACTGTGTAATAATGCGTGTCGTCGTTGAGTACAATCATTCCGGCCACTAAACATTCCAGACAAGCTTCACGGTGACACTAGAGTAAGTGTACACAAAGTCTAAATATTCCGTGAGAATAAATGTATCTTGCAAATAATAATGAACAGTCCAAATATAGAACATATGGAGTCAAATTGAAACATTTGATGTCATATGCGGGATTTGAACACGGATTACCTGTCTTGTATTGTGGAATTTCGAAGTAAACGGACTAACTGGCACTGCATGAATGAATGACCACGCTATTCACTGGACTAACTAGCACTGCATGAATGAATGGCCACGCTATTCACTAGCCAGTGTATTCACATTATCCGTGTTATCCCATGATTTTGTTGTCTTTAAAGCAAAGTTACGTAAGTTGATTGCAGGCTCCGTAGAGATATTTTCACATTCGTTCAGTAAAGTGACGGAAGTGCATGTTCGTCCATGCGCTAACTTAGCACTGACACTTATCACATCAGAAGAATGACAAGCAGCATTGAGAAACTAGCTTCCAGTTCTTCAGTTCATTTCTCACAGCTGATACACATGTTCCATTGAACTGCTGGGAGAGTGTTTCTCTGTTCACCCACTCCTTGTTCTATGTACAACATAGAACTGGTAGGGCATTTCTGTCACAATGCTGAAAGCGTTTATGTTGCAACTGAGTAGTATAATGAGCGGTAGCTTATGAGTCACATGTGTGTTATGTAAATGGCTAAAGTAACACGTCTCCCTTCAGAAGCCATAATACTGGACTGTAGAGAAATCAACATTGACAACATTACGTCAGCCGCCGCTATTTCTCTTTCAGCAGCCAGAGGCTGGATCAGCTCGAGAATTTATCTCATTGTGTGTATATATATTGTGGATTGAACAAATCCAAAGATATTCCGTGTTATTCGTTTAAAATCTCGAATACTTATACCTTCTTCAAATGATAAGACAGTCAATTGATCTTACTTTCTCTTAGCTATACAATGGGAATGTAGTTTGAAAGACAACGTTTGTATAGCTGTTCTCTTAAAGGATTTGATCCTCGCTTTAGCTGTAATGTACTCTTGCATTCTCTTGGACCTTATTTATCTTGCAGTAAATGAAGCAAAAAGCATATATAAGAATGATTTTAACAAGAGAAAGAAAAAGTCGAGTGAGAGACTTTTGAATATTTGAATATCGTTTTACCATGATTTTATACTTAAATGTATCACAACCAAAAATATTTTAGAGAACAGTAATATGATTAGAAGAATCTCAGACAAATAATTTGTTATTAACACAGAAGATTGTATCGGCGGATCATTTCGGAAATGAAGAGAATACTTTTCAATATGGTTCAAGATGCACTAAGACTTTTACTACAATAATTACAACTGAGTTTAGTATTCACTGAATATTATCAGATTTATTAGCTATTTCTTCTATGAGTAATTTTATTATAAGAGCTTCATCACTCCGATGACACTAATTAAAGGGTTTGGTTCTTTGTTGCTGACGCACTAATGTGATAATATTTTTGTTATTTAAATGAATGAAGTGGTAAGTTACACTAGCAGGCTTTACAATTCAGTGGCAGATAAAACTGCAAGAGATTGACTGAAGCTGTTTGAAGAGAAAACTAATTTTAAATAATGTTTAGAAAGCCTGGTCTCTACACTGTAGCCACAGTACAAGATTTTTACAAATGTATGTGGTGTTCTACAGATTTATTATAATATTAATTTTATTTCAATTTGTTATAATTGGATTCTTATGTTGTTATCCAGGAGTAACCAGAATTTTCCTGTATGTGGCGTTTTACCTCAGGCAAAGGACTCGCCGGCACAGATAGGTTTCATGTCTGGAAGCCTCTAGAGATATCTCGATTGACGGAGAATTATTGTTTTTCTTGTTTGCTCGAAAAGGTTCTCGGTTTATGAATGGAGATATAAAGAGGGAGTTGTAAACAAAGTTGTGAAATGAAAGACAGTCAGCTGTGTTGTTGTAACGAGAACTAAGGATGTAACCTGCTGTCACTGTTTGTTACTGAGATCGACCTTGGTAGACTGATGGTGTATGTAACGTAATGCTGCTATAACCTATAAGAGTATTTCTACGAAAATAAAGGAGGTTTTTAATTTCTGCAACTCCGCCTTTCAATTCTACGAACCCACAAAGTCACAACTGGTGTCAGGTAGCGGGACGACAACATCACTGAACATTACAGCCAAGGACTCGGCATTGGAAAAGATTCTACAGAAAATAGAAGAAATGAAAGCAGCAAGTGACAACCTCGCTGCGAAAACAGAAGAGGCAAAAACCAACCTGGCCGCAGAACTGAATGAAATAAAGACAGCTAACGATAACCTCACCGAGAAGATGGAAGCCACAAACCACAATCTGACTGGAAATTAATTATTCTTTCACACTGGCCGTGTGTAGGCTAAATTGTGGAAACGTAGAGTCAGACTGAAAAATTCAATGCCATAGCCGGGATTTGAACCACGGATCTTCTGGTTTCCGTCCAGCCGCACTACCATTGTGCTAATAAGGCCAACGTGCCGATATGACATTAAATTCACCAACTGACTCGTAGCATAGTACCATAGTAGCACAATGGTAGTGCGGCTGGACGGAAACCAGAAGATCCGTGGTTCAAATCCCGGCTATGGCATTGAATTTTTCAGTCTGACTCTACGTTTCAACAATCTGACTGCAATGAAGGCTGAATTAACGACAGAAATGAGAGCAGCGAACGACAGTCTGGCCACGGAAATGAAGGTGGCGAACGAAGTTCTCACCGCCAAATTTGAGGAACAGTTGGCTGGCGTGAGAGCAGAGCTGGGCAAGCGGATGGGTCAGGTGGACGAGCGCCTTAATGTCTTAGAGAAAAAGGCCGACAATAACACAAAGTCCCTGAACGCCATGGTAGAGGACATCTTCGGCAGGAAAGTGAAGGACTTGAAGGCCGACGCGCCGGGACGCAACCCAACATCTGCGCGCGTCAAACTTCCTAAATAAGACGGCGAGACAACTTTCGAAGTCTTCCGCTGCCAGTTCGACGCAGTGGCCAAACACAACAAATGGTCACCAGAGAAAGAGGCCACTCAGTTAATAGCCAGCCTCCAGGGACGGGCCGCGGAAGTCTTGTACGCGGTACAGACAATGGCGGCGGTCAAGGACATCTGGGAGGGCCTGGAGAATCGCTTTGGAAACCACCGCTTAGCCGCAGCTTACCACAGCCAACTAAAGGCAAGGTCACAGCAGCTTGGGGAGCCACTGCAGGAGTTCGCCCAAGTAGTTGAGCAACTGGCTAGCAAAGCCCTAGTCGACCTCCCACCACAGTTCGTATCCCGGGAAGCAGCCTACACATTCGTTGACGGGGTACGAGACACGGAGATTCGTCAGCGCCTAATCGCCGATTACAAAACCATCAACGAGGCGCTAACGGTGGCATTAAGGATGGAGGTGGCCAAGGTAACAGCTTTCCCGAGGTCAAGAACGAGGAGTGTCCGCTACACCGGAGACAGAAGACCAGCCGAGGGACGCCGGCGAAGAACTAGTGGCCTGTGTTGGGGGTGCGGACAGTCGGGACACCTGGAGAGAGACTGCCCACACCAGGAAGAGCAGCCGGAAAACGAGTAAGGCCCGTCGCGGAGAGGGGAACTTCGCGCAATCACCACCAACCCCTCGAGTGACACTGAGCGCTGTAAGCCGGCCTGTGGATGACAGCCTCATCGCGGACGGTTGGGTGAGTGGGCAGCCGTGTCGCGTGCTGGTAGACACTGGGGCGGCCGCCACAATCATCAGACCTGACGTGTCGAAGGGTTTGCCGACAAGGAAGACGAACCGCCCATACCAGCCCTTCGACGGCATCGAGAGGCACTTTGCCTGTGGAGGAGGTCCCATTGAAGTTGACCTTGAGACAGCGAGCCGTACGACTGTGGGTGTTCGTCGCGAAGGTGGCTGAGGTGATACTGGGACTGGATGCCCTCAGGAGCCACGAGGCGACGGTTGACGTCGGCAGGAACGTCCTACGTCTCAATGGAGAAGAGGTGATACTCCAGCAACCCGACGAGCACCTTGGAATCTGAAGGGACATCTTGAAGGAAGACGTGGTGGTCCCCGCGAAAAAGGAGGTGGTGGTGACGGGGCGATTAGAAGGCCGGCGCACGAAGAACATGATGCTGGACCAGATGAGGCCTGTGCACGGACTGTGCGTAGACAGGACATAATATCCGTGCCGAGAGGAGGTACAAGTTAGGTTGCTCAACCTGGCAGACACCGATTACGACGTCCAGGCCGAACCGGAGCTGGAGAAGTGCGAGCTCGTGGTCAGCGTGACAGCTATAAACAAGACTCAGGAGGCGGTGCCGACGCGACACAGGAGGCGGTGCCCACACTACACCTGGGCCCCGGCTGGAAGGGTTATTGGAGAGGGCGACCGACCAACTGACCGCAGAACAGGTGGAGAAGGTTCGGCAACTACTGAAGCGATACCAACGCGTCTTCAGCCAAGGTGACAGTGACTACGGCCGCATGGATAAGGTGCTTCATCGCATCGACACCAGAGATGCCCTGTCCATTCGGCAACCACCTAGACGCGTTCCGCTGGCGAAACAAGCGGCGGTACGGGATATGGTAGACCACATGAAATCCAGGGGAGTGATTTAAGAGTCTCACAGCCCTTGGTATTCGCCTGCAGTTCTGGTGACTAAGAAGAAGGGTGAGCTACGCTTCTGCGTGGACTACAGGAAGCTGAATGCTGTCACCTGGAAGGACTGTTTCCCCTTACACCGGATTCACGACACTCTGGACACGCCAGCTGGTGCGCAATTGTTCTCCACCCTGGACTTGAAGTCGGGTTACTGGCAGGTGGCTCTAGACCCGAGGGACAAGGAAAAGACTGCATTCTCGACAGGCCAAGGGCTTTAGCAGTTCCCAGTTGTGCCCCTTGGCCTCTGTAATGCAACCAGCTGCATATCAACGCCTCACGGAATCAGTAATGAGAGCATTGACATATGACGCATGTCTACTATACTTGGACGACATCATCTTTGTCGGCAAGACGTTCGAAGACCATCTCGACAACCTAAGCAAGGTGTTACAGAGACTGCAGGCAACCATACAGCTGAACGCGAAGAAGTGCCAGCTCCTCTGCAAGGAAGTGAACTACTTGGCCCACATAGTCTCACCAACCGGAATGGCCAGACCCGGAGAAAACCCAGGTTGTAAGATTGGTCTCACCGAAAAGAGGAGCGAGAATTGCGCAGTTTCCTGGGGCTGTGCAATTATTACCGACAGTTCATAAATGGCTTTTCCAACATCGCCAAGCACCTCACCCGCCTGACAGAGGAACACCGACCTTATGTGTGGACGGATGACGCCGAAGGAGCCTTCCAGCACCTTTCCCTGTGCAGTGCTCCAATTTTGGGATTTCCATAAATAGGCGGCGCTTTCATTGTGGACACCGACGCCAGCGACCATTGCATTGGAGGCGTCCTATCGCAAGTTCAGGACGGCCATGAGTGGGTGATAGCCTACTACAGCACGACGCTATCCAAGGCAGAGAAGAGGTACTGCGTCACAGGGCGAGAATTACTGGGGGTAGTAAAGACCTTGGAGCACTTTCAAAAGTACCTGTACGTTTAGCCATTCCACCTGAAGACTGACCATTCCGCCCTAACCTGGCTATTGAGCTTTAAGAACCTGGAAGGCCAGACAGCACGTTGGGTCCAGAGCCTGCAGGAGTACGACTTCATCTCGGAACATCGTAGAGGAAAAAAGCCACGGTAACGCTGACGCCATGTTCCGAAGACCCTGACCAGAAGACTGCGGCCAGTGCACAAGAGTGGAAGAGAGGGAGCGTGCCGCAGCAGTCCGAGTAGTCACGGCAGTGCCTGCGGATGGCTGGGATAACGCAGGCCTGAGGAGGGAACAGCTGGCAGACGCAGACTTGGGGCCACTCTTGAGAGAAGTGGAGGCAGGGACAAGACCAAACTGGGAGGACATCGCACCGAGGAGCACAAGTCGTACTGGGCCCAATGGGATTCATTGAAGACAAAAGAGAGCGTGTTGTTCCGGGTATGGGAATCACCTTTTGGGAAGACGCAGAAGGAGCAGTTGACACTTTCCCGCATTAGGGTCTCGAAATTCTTGGAGGATGCGCACGCGGGTACTTCAGGACACCTGGGAGCAAACCGAACGATCGACAAACTCCGACAGCGCTACTACTGGCTGAGGCTCCGAGCAGACGCTCAGAGATGGTGCCGTTAATGTCACGTGTGCTCGGCGACTCGCCGTCTCCAGACCAGGTGCCCGGGTTGCATGCAGCAGTACAAAGTGGGGCCGCCATTCGAAAGGATCGCTGTCGATATAGCTGGACCATTCCCAGTATCCGACCGAGGCAACAAGAATCTGATGGTGTTCACAGCGCCCAGGGATGAATTTTGAGTCCAACTTAATGAAGGAGGCACTAGAAGGACCTGGGGCAAACAAGACTCGCACCACACCTCTACATCCCTAGTCGGAGGGCATGGTCGAATGGTACATCAAGGCCTTAGAAGAACAGCTGAGGAAGGTCGTGGCCAGCCATCAACGAGACTGGGATATCAAGCTGCCACTGTTCTTGCTGGCCTACAGATCATCAACACACGACACCACCGGATGACGCCAGCCAGATTAATGTGCAGCCGAGATATACAACTCCCATGTGACCTGGCTTTTGGAAGCCCCCCGGACGCAACACAGCCAGCAACCAAGTATGTGGAGAACCTGGTGCGCCATCTCCACAAAATGCACGAGATGGCTCGTCAGAATATCCAGAAGGTGAACGACCGCATGAAGACCCGATACAACAGGCAAGCCAACAGTCAAGGGTTCTAGCAAGGTGACGTAGTCTGGTTGTACTGTCCTACCTGGACCAAGGGATGGTGGAGGAGGGAGCAGTGTCGCGAGGTCATTATCTACGGTAGCGCAGAGCTTGGAGAGATAACGGTTGGAGAGTGTATCACGGAGATAAACAGCCTGGCTAAGGAGATAAAGCTACGCGTCTGGAACGTTCCGATTTCGTCTAGTGACAACATTCGATTTCTTGTTTGTGACAGAATATTCTGTAAATAATTATTGATATCGGTAGTGGCATACATAACAGGCGACTCGCCAGCGGAGGAGTTGTAGACAGCAGTAACATTGTACTTGAAGCTGATGTGTAATGAAAGTGAACCCTTTGTTGCGATCAATGACCTTGGTAGATTCTAATTGTGCACGTGACGTATTCTGCTACTATAAGAATTGAACGGAGTGTATTTCTACGGAAATAAAGAACATTTAGAATTTCTGCAATTTTGGCTTTTATTTCGACTGTGACTTTGTAGGTTCGTACAATTAAAAGTCTAAGTTGCAAATATTCCAAATGTTTATTTGCGTAGAAATACACTCCATATCAGCGGTATTACATCACATATCACAATCTATAGCAGCAAGGTCAATGACAATAACAAACAGCTCTCATTGCAACACCAACACAGCTAACTCTGCTTACTCACTCTCTTTACAACTACTGTCTTCTGGCGCATCACAATGTCTTATATATCTCGCCGAATCATTTCTAGATCATTCTAAAACAAACGAGAAACCGAATTCTCCATCAGTCCAGAAGTTAACAGAAATTTCCGTTTATCTCTGTTTGTTGTGGCAGTCCTTTATTTATATGCCGGCTATTTGTGTGGACTAACAAGCCGCGTTATCGCGCGAACCTTTTATGTGAGTTGCCGCGACACTACAAACGCACAGTCACAAAATTATGATAAATATTGACATAAGAAGCTTCAAGATGTTGTACTCATCCAGAAAAAATAAACTGTAATAAACGAGCATTGCATTCATCGGACAATAATTGATTAATATAATACCTTCAGATTTTAAGTTTCTTTTCATTCGGGATTTAAGAAAGCGTCATAGAAAATGCAAATCATAGGAAGAACTATCTCTTTATATATAACTGAAAATATATACAATGATATTTAAACATTATAATAGAAAATGTTTATAACAACAAACTATTAAACTATCTAACGTGTACACGATTGCTACGAATTTCGTCAAGGAAATAGAGAAAAAACAATAGTACACATCAATATAGTTAAGAACAAATAAACAATGTACAGCCTTTTCTCCGGTTGGCTCCATCAAACAAAACGTTTTACCAAAATCCTGGATGGTTCCTGGTAAACACTGAACTGCAAACAGTTACATAGTTCTACATTCATTAATAATAGTACAAGATAATCACTTTTCGCAATACAGTATACTAAAACTTCCCGTTTTTGGTGTAACACACTAAACCCAATCTGGCCTTCATCCCTGTAGTTTGTCTGTTACTCATTATGCGGTTAAAGCTCAGCGGTCGTTAGTGACATTAGAAGTGGCAGTGACTGACAAGTTATCTTATGGTTTCATAACACACATCTAGTTCATAAGATTATATGAATATGGCGATCTGCAAACTTCAAACAAATGAAATATTAAAAGTGTTACATTTATAGTTGTTACCACTACAAAATCCTGTAAACCAGTCACCATTTTGAGATGTACTTTGATCTCAACATCAAGACACAAAGACGGAAAAGAACGACATATGCAGGGAAATGCACTATATGTTTCTCGTTAGCAAAATAACAATCGAATGCGAAGAAATTTAAAACACTATTATACCTGAAGTACAGTCTTCCGGGGAAGGCTGTGTCTTGAACTTCTTAGCCTTTCAGATCGAGCTTCTGGTTGTCCAAACGGAAATGGCGTTCAGCTAGTGTAATTGTGTGCAACAATGTTGTTAATTACAATGGTATATACAGCTGCTTTCATTATGGTTCAATATTACGGCTTGTAAAAGGAGACTGTTTCGTTAGGTCTCCAGCGATAACGCACAATACATGTAAGGTGGATCATTACTAACACCCAGGATGGAAGTTGCTGCAAAGATCTTTTTTGCAAGTTGAAGATATTAACCCTTCCTTGCATGTGTATATTCTGGATACTAAAATGTTCTATATGCAATCGATCTTCAGTGGTAACAAATATTCTAATTAAAGAAGAAACACTATAAAATTAACGACCATTACTCCATTGCTAAACTTTATTGCTTCCAGAAAGCTGGGCATTATTAAACCATCAAAGTACTTGGCGCCCTTTCTAATCATCTTAAAGGACAAATTGATAGATTGAGCACTTTCAAAAATGCTACTAGCGAATGTCTAGCTTCAGAATCATTTTATTCTGTACAAGATTAACGAAATGACAGATTATCCTGATAATGCTTTTGCAGCTCTGTAAGTAGGATCTAACTGTTCAATGACAAATCAAAGGAATGGCTGGGTTACAACACTTGTGCACTTTTATGGCCTCTAGATGGTATCAATAATTTGAGATTAAATTATTTCATTATTGAAATTTATTGTATTAGCAATTTGTATAAATTTCTTCTTTAGGAATCACTACAATCTTAGGGCTTCTAGTTTTACATTTACGGAGATGCTAACTAATTACTTTCAGAATATTAATAGCCATAAAAACAGTCAACAAAGTAAGAACAAACAAGATAGGTTGTAGATGTGATTTCATTTCGAGAGGCTTTATTTATAGCAGAATTATGGCATAGGAATAGCAATTAAAATTAACAATATGCTGGAGTTTGAGGTTACTCAATCTTCTGAACTGTACACAGGTACTGTATTCTAGTTACATTTAACCATCGTGGCTCATGAGTGTAAGAATATCTATTTTAGTGAATTGATGGATATTGATCATTTCTTCACACAAGAAGAAGGAATTAAGGACAATCCATTCTTAGAGGACAGTGGCACGTAACTCCAGCAAAGATCGAAACCACGTCTTTAGAGTGAAATCAGAACAGCTTCCTTTCAACGAGTCAAATGAAGTACTTCTTATAATATACTCAATTAATTTCGCCTTCTCACCCTTAAATTATGGGTTTCAAAACTTGAAAACTGAGTGGGCATCTATCACATGTCTCCTCTTTTACATACTTTTATGTTCATGAATCACATTATGTGCTTTAAAAGGTTAAAAATGAGTAAAGCTCTTATGAAAAACTTGACCTTGGTGTGTCTACTTACCTACATGAACTAAACGTGTTTTTCAAAGTGGACAACTGAATAAAGCTCATAAGGATTACGCTGGTGTGGCTTCTTAGCCTCATGAACTATATTGTCTATTCAAATGCCACTATAGGACTATGTGCCTATATCAAACTTTGCACTGGTTGTTCTTACCCCCATACCCTAAATTATGTGTTTCACAGTAGACAACTGTGTAAAGTGCCTATGGCAATCTTTACATCAGTGTTGCTTGAACTTTAAATTAATGTGTCTTCTTACCCCTATGAATTTAATTACGTTTCTTCAAAGTTGACAGACAAGTAACGTTCATATTTCAAATTTACATTGGTGTGTTTCTTAGACTCGCGAATTAAACTATGCACTTTAGAATTCGACAACTGAGTAAATTGCCTATTACAAATTCTACACTTATGTGGCTTCACACGCTCGTGAAGTAAATTATGTACTTTCAAATGTGACAACTAAGTAAACCTCTTATTATAGACTTTGCATTAGTGTGACTCTTTACCCTTATGAATTAAATAATGTTTCTTCAAACCTCCCAACTGAGTATAGCCCTTATTACAAACTTTACATTGGAGTGGCTTCTTATCCTCGTGAACTAAACTATGTGTTTTCAAATTCTGCAACCGATTAAAGTACATATTACAAACTCTACACTGATGTAGCTTCACACCCTCATGAATTGAAGTATGTACTTTCAAATGTGATAACTCAGAAAACCTCTTATTACAGAATTTACATTGGTGTGGCTCCTCACCCTCATGATTTAAATAATGTCTCTTCAGACCACCCAACTGAGTATAGCTCTTATTACAAACTTTACATTTGTGTGGCTTCTTATCTTCGTGAACAAAACTATGCGTTTTCAAACTCGACAACCAAGAAAAGCTCATATCACAAACTTTACATTGGTGTGGTTTCTTACCCTCGTGAACTATCATATGTGCTTTCAAATTTGACAACCGAGAAAAGGCCTTATTACACACTTCACATTGGTGTGGCTTCTTACCCTCATGATTTAAGTTATGTCTTTTCAAATGGTCCAAACGATCAAAGCTCTTGCTACAAGCTTTACATTGGTATGGCTTCGTACCCTCATGATTAAATTATGTCTTTTCAAATAATCCAAACAAGCAAAGCTCTTGTTACAAGTTTTACATCTATATTCTTTCTTACCCTCATGAAGTAAAGCATGTCTTTTCAAATGATCCAAACGAGTAAAACTCTTCTGACAAGTTTTACATTGGTGTGAATTCTTACCCTCATGAATGAGAATATGTTTTCTCATTTGCGATAAATGGCTAAAACTCTTCCCACAAATGTCACATGGGTGTGGCCTTTTACTCACATCACTCAAACTGCTGCATTTCAAGTTTGAAGACTGGATATATCTGTCCGCCACATCATTGCATTTACCATATTGTTCGGAGTGAAAATATTCCGTTGTAGTTAGAACATCACATTTCTGATATTCATATTCAGCAAAGTTGATTACATTAGAGAAATTAGCGTCTATTTCAAGGACAGCAGACAGCAATGACGATTTGTAGTTAGTCGCGCCAGCAAATGTTTCTGGGTATAATCTGAAATATTGCAGGAATTACCATCACTTAGTATTATAATAAGTTAAGAGAATCTAAAATCACAATCTGAAGTACATGCACAGAAATCGGTGACAACTGTGGTTAAATCATTGAGGCAAAGTAACAATGCTGTTCATTATAAGTAATTAACTTTGTTAATCCACAGTATCTTTAAATAAAAAATAAGTCTTGTCAATGTACATGCTATTAACACACTTTATGTTTCCGGGAAGCTGACAATTACATCAGTTCTCTGTAAATTGAGCAATATATTATGCAAGCAATTGTTGTGTCTCTGGGCTTAGGCATTAGAAATATTAGCAAAGAAGTATTTATCAAGAAGCCAAACAAACATTTAAATTTGACAGGTTCTTTGACATGATCATGTATTAAAACATAAATTTGACAGTCATATAAAACAAGTTTAAATATAAACTAAAAGGCAGAGGATTATTAATTGAAAAATGGTCAAGTCTTACCTTGAAGATTTTACTGGAGGGAGGTCCCCATCCTGTAACAGAAAATGTACAGTATCATACAATTGTCTATATAGTATTAAATGTTCTGCATAATATGGCAAAAACATATATGGAAACAAATGTTGGATATTTTATCATGTAATTATGCATAAGAAAATCAAACTGTTAAGGTACTGTTTAATTGTTTGAGTAAGAGAACAGAGAACTAAAAACAGAAGTTATAACACATCAGAATATATGGATGAGTAGAATCAGACTGAAACAATTCAATGCCATAGCTGGGATTTAAACCATGGATCTCCCGCTCTCCGTGTGGTTGCTCTAAAATACTGAGCTACTAAGGCCAATGTGCTGACATGACATTAAATTCTCTAACTGACTCGTTATGTTTCCCTGTAGACCACTAGGAGTTCTCATGTGCTATGAGAAACACAGCTTCTGTGGCAACTTACTATGCTGTAGGTAGTTAAGATACAGGCATTTAGAAAAAACAAGACAGAAAAGAAGATAGCAGGAGGGTAGAAAAGGCTAACATACTGGCACTTGATATTAATGATGTAACTAGTGGATTCCTCACTATAAACTGTATCAATATTAATGATAAATCACTAAACATATATGACTTTCAGGATACTGGTTCCTGAATGACACAGTTAGCACTGAAAATGCTCAAACAAGGATATTATATTGTATTTAAAAGATAGGGAATTTGAATAACCCAATCTGTAAAAGTGCCTGTGTCCATTATTTTTACATAGTTCTATACCGGGAAAGTATATAATTGTATGGTCACATGTAGGAGCTATGCTATAAACATATGTCATAGAATGCAATGTTGCTGTTACATGTTAAACAATAGGAATACAACATGTAACAATGGATCACACAAAATGCTGATGTCCACATTAACTCAACATGGACCAGGTAATGTTCTCTGGGATTCCTATACTATGCTTTAGAGCATTACATTATGCTCTAACTGAAATACACTTTTGCACCAAACTGTTAAGGGCAGTATGTACCTTAAGTAAATCATGTTTAGTTCTCCATTTAGTGGTCAAGTTAGCATGTGTAGGCCAAGCAGTGATAATATCACACACTGATGTGGTGTTCATGTATACAGTTTTATAAGGCAATGCAGTATTGTTGGTGAACCAAATATCGACAAACAGTCAAGTTGGTTGTGATCATGTGAGTTGAAAACAGCCTCAAATAATTTCTGTAACCTCTACAGGTGCTATGGATACAATATACTATCATGATTACTGCCCAGACTTGTGTGCAGAATATATGTTCCTTTTATAAGCTTATAGATTTGCTTAAAAGATGTATTTTGTATGTCACAGAGTTCCAGAAAATTTCAACATTCCCAGTAGAAATGCATATTTTAAGTTTTAAATGAAAATTTGCATATTTTACTCTGAAATGTGCCATTCAATTATAATTTTCCTCTTTAATAATATTAACTTTACTAGTACTTAATAAAATCTCTGAAATCAAGCAAGTAATATATTTACATATGAAGCAAACATTCTTTTATTTATTTTAAACTGATCAATGCTCTAGCAGAATTCGGAATGTCTGGAGCGAAGCAAACGTATGATGATACAACTTAACTATCAACACTGAGTAATCTGCATGTTTATTTACAAAGGTGTATTAAAGAGCCAGGGGTCTTGTAAGTTAATATTGTTCGATTGGCTGAGTCAAGGCAAGCAAAGGACATTTAACAATCAGTATCTGACATGTCTTTACGTGGTTTAATGCTTCCTTGTCTTCCGTCACTCATCAGCTTCAGAGCTATACACAGCTTCATGAAGAGTTCAGTTGCATGTCAATAGGTAACAACTGAACATGTTAATAATTAAAAAATAATAATAAACAATAATAATAAATTTAAACAGTGCATGTGCTATAGGTTCAGAAATACCAATCACAAAAGCATCTCCATCTGCCACATTCCATAAATATGTGAATGAGTTTGGAAGTAATATTTTTATTGAAGAAGGTAAACCATTGTCTTGCTTGGTATGTGAAAAGTGTGTTTCTGCAAATGAAAAGATCAATTCAATTCCAGGCTGGCAGGCTGTTTGGAACAGCCCAAAGGGTGGTCAAATTGTGTAGCTGCTCTGGAAGAGCTTTACCACGTAGTGGCGGGATGTGGAAGTTGCAGGATGACGGGTGTAAATTAAGTCAGTGTAAAGAAGGGAGGTAGCTTGTTGCTTCTCGGGGAATGATGAACCGGGTGCTACAGACAGCGTCCACCGCTGTTGGATTAGTTAATAAACTTGGAAGGGGAGAAGTATAATTTTGAGTTTTCCAGAATAAATTTTTGGATAGCTGTAATTTAGTTTAGGCTGGAATGGGGATCATGTGGTTACCGGTAATGACCGCAAGACATGCAGAGTAACCGGTATCACTTTAAGCGACGCTCACGAGGTACATAGTCCCCAAGGTATCTGACTAGGGCGCTCTAGTGGTGAGGCAAACTCTCAAAGAATTTTGTCACCTGGCGCCTAATTTCATCCTCCACATAGCGGAGGGATGAAGCCTCGTGAAGTATTCTCACAGCGAACCTTGTGCATACAGAATAAATAATCCAAAGACATTTCTTCTGTGCACATTGGAGCAGTACTAGATTTGAGCCTGCGGCCATACCCCAGACTTCGCACGCATAGAGCATGACAGGGAGGACCAGAGCCATAAACAGGCGCAACTTTAGGGAAACAGACATTGCAGACCTAAGCACAGGGTATAGTGATGCCACGTCACCACACGACCGATGCGCTTGCTCCCAGATGTGTTCCCGAAAAGTTAGACCCTTGTCCAGCTTGACTCCCAAGTATTTGATTGAATTCTCCCACCAGATCCCTTGCCCAAAGTAGGTGAATGTGGCGAAATTGGCGGGAAAGCGGCGCTTGGTGAACAGTACATTTTGGCTTTTCTCCTTGTTAATGGACAATCGCCAAAGCATGCACCAATCATGGAGGAGGATTAAATAACGTTGAATGGGGTTGAAGGTTCTGCGTGGGTGTCTGTTTGTTGAAAATAGCAGCATGTCGTCAGCATATTGCACTATGTTGACGTGCTGTTCAGTGGGAAGGTCAGCCATGTAGATGCTGTAGAGCGTCGGGGATAACACAGAACCTTCGGGGACTCCGCCGCGGATAGACCTCCGTGTAGATGTTTTTCCTGCCACTGTGACTGTGAAGAATCTATGTTTTAGGAAAGAATGTAGAAGATGTAAGATGTGAGTGGGTAGCTCCAGTTGGATAAATTTGTACAGAAGACTCGCATGCCAGGTCGTAGAGAAGACCTTTTCCACGTCCACAGAAACCGCTAAAGGTGAATGCCTTGTCCTGGAAACCCAGGGCTGCAGCCTCCACCATGCACAGCAACTGCTGTGACGTAGAATACCCAGGATGAGAGCTAAACTGGTGAGGAGGGATGGCTTGAATGTCTCCTAGAAGGGGGGATAAGCGGGCTAAGAAAAGCCTCTCGAAAACTTTCCAGAGAACAAAAAGGAGGCTGATGGAGCGGTAGTTGGCAGGATCAACCGGATCTTTCCCTGGTTTCAAGATGTATATCACCAAAACCTCTTTCCAGCTACGCGGAAAGTGACACAGGGTGAGACACATATTGAAGGCTCTTGTGAGAAATAACACAGCCCTGAAAAGTTTGAAGTTGTGCAATGCATAAATACAACAGAGTACAAGGACAAGGTTAATAAGACTGGTTTCAGAAACCATCACTTCCATTTTGAAAATGTAGGTTGAAAATGGAAGTGACTGGTCCCTTGATAATATTTAAGTGTAAGTGACGAAGAGTCAATAAACTAACTACAAATTTTTTTTATTAATATTGACATCACTGGTACTAAATTCCTACAATCACTCATAAATGTAACACTACTTGTTAGACTTGATACAAATGCACTTGTTAACACTAATCTAGGTCTGTTTTATCAAAATATCTTACTGTATAGGTGTAATATTTTCTGATAGAACAAAAAAGGCTAGCTCTTAGTTCAGTTGCCCAAAATGACATGGTTTAAAGATTGATAGCTGGGTTGTTTGCTGTCTTCAATCATTTACTTCACTTGCAATTATTTTACTCTTTATGTAAGCATAGAAGATTGTAATATTCTGAAATAGCACAGAGTATATGCGGATAATTATTACAAAATATTTCTCAGACTAACTACAGCAGGTTTCTACATGACTTACCTTAATATTATCACAGACTGATGAAGTTTCTGTTTCCAGCCACAAAGGTTCTTCTTTAATTCCTATTTTATGTACTTCTTGGTCACTGTTGTATTTCTTATCCATTATTACAGGATCCTCCAGAAGAAATTCTCTGTCATTCTGAGAACATTGTCTCTTGTTTATCTTCATTTCTCTTATCCACCTCATAGCTGTTGCTGCAAGTAGAGGGTTCACTCTTAATCTGTTTTATATATTCTTTGATAAAAGGAGTCTCTGATTTAATTTCTGTTTTGACTGTCACGTCACAATCATTATCCAGAAGTACACTATCAGTACTTGTTTTCAAAGAAACAACCTTCTGGAAGAACTCTCTCTCATTCTGTAAGGTTATGTCGTCTGTGAGGAGATCCTCTTCTTTGATTTCTATTTTGTAATCCATTTCAAATAGCTTTTGAATCATATGCAAATCTTATTTTTAGAAATAAATCTGTAAAGAATGAAATATACTATATATACCAAAAAATATACATAAATTGTATCATTCCTTTCTTGGAATCCATGAATAATTTATTCAAACTACACTAAACAGCACTGTTCTGTTATTGCACAACCACTTCTTGGAAAGACTTAAGAATTTCGAAGACATGTCCAGCTCAAACTACAGATACTTGTCAATTTATGTCAATGCCATTATCACTTCAGTTATCTTACTGAGGAAATGTACCAATGTGAAATCTGCTAGTGTATTTTGAATGTTTTGGACAAAGCTAAAAGCCATCTTCGATGTTAGATATACCTAAAACAAACTGCAATGTTATGAACTATTATAGTTTGTATGTTGTAAACTGTTGTTCCACAATTCTCAAGTATGAAGAATAATTTGTCGTATCTGCAGCATTACACGTCACCTTTGTGACATATTTCTGTATTTGATATTGCCTTTAAGAGTTACTGCAATATTTAAATTAAACAACAACTTTAATACTTGCATGCCCATGGCACTTCAAGTCATAGAACATCCACTGAGAGCAACAAACTCCATAATTTTGTAGACAATATTCAAGTGTGATACAACTTTCCCTTTAGTCCCAGAAATGGTTAACTCTTTAAAGCATGGTGGTTTTAGGTGGCAACATTTGGCTTTATTCACCTTGAATAATGTTTTAGTGCGGTTCTTTTGTTATTATAATATTCTACTGCCTTTGTCAATTATACACACAAAATTTTAAGACCTTTGAATTGTAAACATTATATTACTTTTACAGTTACATTGTAGTACTTCTTTAGTATACAAAGGCAACATCCATGCAACTGGAGTCAAATGATACCCTGTCAACATTGAGGCATGCGATCAGACCGATTACTTTACTTGGGCCCTCCCTGTCTTTTACCACAGGCATATGTGACTGCAGTTGCTGAGATTCAAACTCATGATGTTTAGCTTTAAATGGGTGTCCAGTCCAAACATATCACTTTAATGATCATGGCTATTCGAATTGATTTTATTGAGGCACCGCAGAAAGTGATATGAGAACAGCAGCAGTAGAAGTATTTATTAAGCACTTAAAAAGATAGCATTTTTATGGGTTCGTCAACAAAAAAATAAATATTATAAGAATGCATTAACAAAACTGTATTCCTAACTAAAAGTGTACAACATAGCTATAAAATTATTATCCTGGTTAGAAACTATAAATTAATTACACTATCATATTTTACACGAAACACTTTACAAATTGCACTTTTCTTGGTTAGGTTAATCCTGCAGTGTTGAATATGTAAATCATCTCTCTGCCATGTACAGTAGTCATGTATCTGTGAATTTTCGGAAAGTTTATATTTATATGATCGAATGTAGTATATGACTTCTAGCATGTTCATACGGGCCACAGGCATAATCTTTAAGGAATATGCTATTAACAGTTATGCAAACAAATATATACAAATATAACAATTTGTAAGTTAAAAGTTCACTTATCTTATAAGAAATGATAAATTTCCTGTTTCCAATGGTTTGATTTATATATTAATAAATATACCCCTGGATAAAGATGAATTTAATAAAGAATAGACATATTATTAATACTGTTATAATTAATGGTTTTAATCAAGACTTTATAAATAAACAAATTGAAAATTCAAATATAAAAAAGCTGCTAATGATATTTCTACCCATAGAAAAATAAGAGGATTATAATTTTAAAAAAATTTACTTAGCATCCTTGGGTTAATAAACATTTTCAAAAGAGTTTTAAAGAGTTTGGTATAACTTTAGTTCCTCAAAATAATTAGTGCTCTCGTTCTAGGTGTCACATTTGCATTGGTCTTACTTTTGTTCCCGTCCAGTTACATATAGTAGAACACAGAGTGTTTACATATGATATGTGCATGCTTACAACACTTAGTAGACAAGTTGAAAGAATAGTTAAAACAATGTTTTCTGGCAACTTGTTCTGTCAGAGAAGTCATTTGTTGCTTGCACATGAATTCAGGGAGACGAGATTATTCTTGGAGCAAAATAAGCATAAAATGAGGTGTGCTCATGAAGCAGTTTTTACACAAAGAAGCATGAACTCAGCATGGGAATCTCGAAAATCTCTCAGGTACCTTGCACAAGAAACATTTCAAAAGTTGTGATGTAGAATGCAACAAGAGTTTTAAAGATTCCTCTTGTCGAAGAATTACTATCAAGTGATCACTAGTCAAGTAAATTTCTGTAAAATTTTCAGAACTCCTAATGGTGTGATGATGTGTATAAGGGCGCTCAACTACAGAGGTTATCAGCACCCTTTGAAGAATTAATCATGGCAAAAGCCAGATATAAATAT
Source organism: Mantis religiosa (assembly GCA_030765055.1). Classification (NCBI taxonomy): domain Eukaryota; kingdom Metazoa; phylum Arthropoda; class Insecta; order Mantodea; family Mantidae; genus Mantis; species Mantis religiosa. The sequence goes on from CM060950.1 coordinate 218,549,727, forward strand.
TTCTAAAATTGTATAAAGGTGTAAATAAACTTATAAAAAATACATGCACATAACAAACTACAAAAACAAAAAGAAATATAGATCTAAATTGCCAAAAATTCTCTTCATTAAATCCTAAAGTGTAACCTAGAAAACAATCTAAATACCTTCTCCACTACTGTGTTATCGTCCGCGAGCATTTCTGCAAAGCTGTCCGGCAGCTGCAGAGACGTCCTAAGGTATGCTAGGTAAAAACACTAGCAGCACGTGTCGTACAGATAAAGCTTCATTGCAAAACGGACACAGTGGAGCAGGCTCCTTTTTAAAAAGAAAATTATGAGTAAAAATGCAGTGCCCAATACGCAACAGAGCCAAACTCATCTCCTCATGACGAGATGACCGACAGGAGGTTATCCAGGGAATCAGGTCTTTCACAGATCTAAGTTTATTATAGCAGAGAGCGGACCACTCTTCCTGCCAGCAGGTTTGCACAGCTCTCCGCAATATGGCCCTAAATCTTCCGATGTCACAGATGGTACTCGAACCCTGGGCTTCATGGTAGCCATCATGGCTGCCAAATCTGCTACTTCATTCCCCCGCAAGCCTACATGACCAGGGATTCATGTACACAGCACACTAACGCCAGAAGCGAGTAAAACGTAGAGGGCATCCTGCATACGCTGCACAATAGGGTGGTAGTTGTACAGCTGCCGTAGGCTTTGAAGTGCACTGAGGGAATCACTTAGGATTAAGCAGTCCCCCAGCTTTCGTCGACGTACGTGTAAAATGGCCCGGCATATTGCATAAAGCTCTGCAGTAAAAATGGAAGTGCTAGTGTGGAATCCGAATGTATACGGTTCGGTTCCACACATGTAAGCACAACCAACACCATTTGAGTTCTTGGAGCCATCAGTATAAATTATAAAATGGTCCTCAGATCGCGATAAAAATTCTAAAATACAAGTACGGATACTAGACATAGACATGGTAGATTTATCATATTTAGTCATGCCCAGATCTACGTGGGACGCTCTGCACAACCAAGGAGGGTATGTCCTCTCCCACCTGGGATACATCCTGGGTCAAGCTGTCTAAGGAGCTCCCGGAATCTAAAACCAGGTGGCTTTGGTTTAATAGAAGTGTCCCTATAATGCACGTCCATGAAGGTGTTAAAGAACAGCGTAAACGATGGATGTGTAGGCATGCAGTGAAGTCCACAGCCATAATGTGCTAATAACATGTTGCGCCTGTACTGCAGAGGAGGTTCTGCAGACTTAGCATACAGGCTTATAACTCAGCTCATTGGAAATGAGCCAACTGCTATAGGTATGCCACAATTATCGACTGTGTCTAATCTCTTCAGCACAGATGGTCGTGCTGAGCCATAAACGATACTACTATAATCTAATTTGGAACGGATGAGTACGCGATAAAGTTGCAATAACACTGTACGATCCACTCCCCAAGATATTCCACTTACTACCCGTAAGATATTTAAAGATCAGTCACATCGTGCTTTCAGTTGTGTTATATGCGACGACCAACTAAGTTTTCTATCAAATATCAATCTCAGGAACCTCATCTTAACTGCAAACGGTAGTGGATCAGCTCCTAAACGGAGCCTTGGAGGTAGTCGACTCTGCTGACGCCAGAAGTTCACACAGATGGTTTTCTCAGCAGAGAATTGGAAGCCGGGTTTTGAACTCCAATTCTTAAGGTTGTCCAAGGTGGTCTGTAGACGGTGCTCTAGAAACGGTGTGCGCTGAGATGTACAGTAGATGGCAAAGTTGTCTGCAAATAGGCATGACGAGACCCCCGGAGGTACACATTTCGAGATAGAATTAATCGCAATAGCAAACAACATAACAGTACCGATCCCTGTGTTACACCGTTCTCTTGAACAAACAGATTGGAAAAAACCGAGCCAACTCTTACTCGGAATACCTGGTCTTTCAAGAATTCCTGAAGGAAGAGTGGTAGGCATCCATGTATATTCTAGGTGTGCAGAGTACGTAGCAACCCTGCCCGCCAACACGTATCATAAGCCTTTTCGAGGTCAAAAATATACTGACTGTTTGACAGTTTTAAAGAAATCTGTTCATAATCTGTGTCAACATGGACACAAGATGATCCACTGTTGAACGGCGTCATCAAAAACAGCACTGGATGTTATTCAGTAGGTTGTCCGTTTCCAGCCACCATACAAACCGCCCATTTATAATGCGTTCCATCACCTTGCATATGCAATTGGTGAGGGAAATAGGTCAGTAGCTAGAAGGGAAGTGACGGTCCTTGCCAGCTTTCAAGATAGGTATAACGGTGGCTTCTCGCCACTTGTCAGGAAACGTGGCATCAACCCAAACACGGTTATAGACCTCGAACAGGAATTCCTTACCCTCAGGTGAGAGATGTTGTAACATTTGAACGTGTATTCCATCCGGTTCTGCTGCAGTCAGTCGCGATGATGAAAGAGCATGTTCTAACTCCGCCAAGGTGAAGAGGCGATTATAGTCTTCAAGGTTTCTGGAACTAAAGAAGAAACCTTGATATTCTACCTGAGTCTTAATTGAGATAAACTCGGGAGCATAATTACTTGAGCTAGACACCCGAGCGAAAGCACAGCCGAAGGTGTTAGCCACAACAAACGGATCAGCAACAACCCCTGCAGTTGCTTTCAGACCAGCGACTGGCAAGTGGGTTGATTTTCCGGCCACGCGCCTTAAACTATCCCATACAACAGAGGAAGGTGCACGTCTGTTGAAAGATGATACAAAGTTGTTCCATGAGGTCTTTTTGCTATCCTTAATTATTTGCCTAGACTTTGCACGCGCTTTCTTGTACTCAATTAGATTACATATGGTAGGGTGTCATTGGAATACCCTCAGAGAACATCTATGAGCACAAATAGCATTCCGGCAGTCGTTGGTCCACCATGTGACAGGAAATTGACAGGGTTGGGTAGCCGAAGGTGGAATAGACTGTTCTGCAGCGGAAAGAATTTTCTCTGTGAGATGATTGACTAAATCAGTCACAGAATCGTGCTCGTTGTAATCAAAGACAGCCAACTGGGTGTAAAGGTTACAGTTGGCATGATCAAAGCGCCATCTAGGAATACGCAACGGAGACACATCTTGTGCTAAGAGACTAATAAGACATGGAAAGTGGTCACTGGAATGAAAATCAGAGATGATATTTCACTGTAATGACACTGCTTATTGAGTTGAACACACTGACAAAGCAATGTGCGAATAGGTGTTAAAGGCATCTGAAAGGTACGTTGGCTCTCCAGTTTTCAGGAGAACCAAGTTATTGCTCTCCAAGAATTTTGCAAGGAGGTTGCCTCTCGAACATGCCTGATTTGAGCCCCAAAGTGGTTGATGGTCATTAAAATCTCCCTCTATTAGAAATGGTGTTGAAAGTTGGGAAACCAGATCTTCAAGGTCAATTAACGAGAGGTCATCTGATAGCGGTACATTACATTGCAAATGCCAAATTCGATTGATGGCAGCTTAATCCTTACAGCTACAGATTGTATGTCAGATTGTAGCTGTAACAGATCTACAAATATGTCATCCCTGAGGAGCATCATAGTGCCCCCATGAGCAGGAATGCCCTCTTCTGTTTCAATATCACACCTCAGTGGTGTGTAGCGTCTGAGTTTAAACTTGTCTTGTGGTCGTAGCTTAGTCTCTTTTAAGCATACCAGCAAGGGGTTATGCTTACTGAGCAGAATTTCAAGTTCTTGTCGATGTGCTCTTAAACCTCGTATGTTCCATTGTCGGATAGCCATGGCACTATTAGTGGGATATGTCAAGCAAATACGTCCATTACGTAGACTTTAGCGGTGGTCGGATCAACTTGCCATTTTTCTTTGGTGGACTGATTTTGGCAGGTTTGTCCAGCCTCGTTTTTGCTGCCAATGCAGCAGTATGGTCAGGTACATCCTGCCCCATATATTCTATGGAAGAGGACTGCTTCACTTCTGTAACTTTCGATTCGAGAGGCTCGAAACGATTGGAAATTTTGACCGACGGAGATGACTCGCCAGTCGGAGTCTTCCCCAGATGGCGACTCCGAAGATGATCTCAGAGATGCTCTTGGACTTTTCTTTTTCTTAGTCTTTTCGGGAGCAGGCTTTGCGCTTTCCTTCAGAAAGGCAGTTCTATCATACTGAGTCTTGAATTTTATCTCTGATGCTGGGAACATTACGGGCAATTTGGTCCTGTTGCTAGACGTCGATGCTTTGTCAGGCGACTTAACTGACTTGTTCTTATTTGCAGTAGTCTTAGGAGCTTTAGGTGGTGTTACTGATGCTTTTGGTTGCGATCTAGGTACTAGAACTTTCTCAGATATATTTGCCCCGTTCATATCGCTTGTTTGCGTACCTGCTTCCCATTTTAGTGAAGGGGTAGCCGCCACAAAGCTGTCGATACGGGAGCTAGTTATAGAGGGCCTGTGCATACAAAGAAGTTTCCGGGCTTCCGAAAAGGATACCTTCTGTTTAACCCAGATCTCCTGAATGGTTCGCTCTTCAATATAACGGGGGCATTCTCGTGAACTTGATGGATGTTCACCGCCACACATAACGCATGCTGGAGGTGATGCACATGCATTTTCATGCATGCCGTCTCCACAGCTGACACATGTGGGTACACCTTTACAGAAATCACTAGTGTTACCGAACCGCTGACATTTGTAGCATCTCGGAGGGTTAGGTATATATGGTCTAATCTCTATCATTTCATATCCTGCCTTGATCCTTTGAGGGAGATCTACCCGATCAAAGGTAAAGAACAGGGTACAAGTAGGAACCATTTCCCCTCGCTCTCTCTGTTGGACACGATAGACTGCTGTAACACCTTTTTTCTGAAGGTTCTCCTGAATATCATCGTTGGACATTCCATCCAACGCGCTAGTGTTTACGACACCGTGCGAGGAATTCAGGGTCCTATGCAACTCTACTTTCACTGGATAACTGCCCAGCATGTTGGCTTTCAGTATCTTAGCTGCCTGGGATGACGAAATTGCTTCCACCAGCAGCGTGCCATTCCGAGATTTTGTACACGATTTTACTGCACCAGCTATTTTATCCAGACCTTTCTGTACTAAAAACGGATTAACTGTTGCAAAAGTTGTGCCTTCCTCTGTTCTTTTAATTACTAAGTAGCGAGGACCACACTCAGCTACTTCTTTTACAGTATTAAAACAATTTTTTGAGTTTTTATTGAATGGAGGGTGTACCATAATAAATGGGCTTGATTTCATCCCCCAGTGCTCCCCACCCACCACGGAGTCCAACAAGGGGTCATCCCTAGCAAGCTCGCCATCCCACTCACCCTAGAGCTCGTTACAACACCTACTCCTGGCCGATTGATTAGGGTTGGGTTAGTCCCTAAACTCCTGTTTAGGCGAAGCAGAAGCCAAAGTAGTGTATGAGAAATGCGCACCTCCCCGAATTCTGAAGAGCACTGGTACGAGCTCAGATACGCATCCCTCAACCACCAGGACAAACCTTTCCACCAACATGGGTCTCCATGCACTGCCTACACGTGGGTGGGCCTGTTGACCGCCTCCTTCAACCACGAAGAGGAGCCCACACGAGGGAGACAGTTGGCTCGGGACCCGGGTGCGCCAAACCCGTACCTACCGAAGTAGGCCCCTGGGGGAACAGCAGCCAATGAGAGGTGGTTAGGTCATGTGACCGTTAAGAGATACAGGCAAGCTTATGTGAAACAATGAATAGGAAACAATTTTACCATTCTGAAAACTTTGTGCTACAAATCCTTTTAGCTTTTAAATAATAACTAATAATAAAGTGCATATTCCAAAAGGAACAACAACGATGATGATAATGATAGTCACTACCAATTTTCTATCATTGTTATCGCGTAACTGTCGAGACTAGAGTGGGTAAGCAATGATCCACTGACACAGTTTCCTCACCTCCATATCCCTATTAATAGCTATTACTGTATCGCTAGTTTACTTACGTAGTTTTGGTATTTTTCGCGAAAGCATGCTTTGTATGTTGGCAACGCTCGAGCCATGAAGTCACGCCCGCCATATTGCTACGCCGTTAAAGTACACCTTTACCAAGTGCTGTCATATCACATCTGGGAAAACAAGATATTCTACATTTGTTAACTTTCGCACATCCACTAAAAACTTGTTAAATACGAGAGTAGCTGTTGTACCTGACCTTCATGAACGTAATCCATGTGGCCCTGACCATTACAACTCTACCAGAGACGGCAGTGCGTACAGAGTTAAATACCTCACAATGCTTTACGCTACATTGGAAAGCAAAATTTAATTTAAAATGCTGAGAGTTTATTCTTCAACATTCACTGAAACATGGACATGTCAGAAGAAACTTGTTCTCACAAGATTTATGAAACTCGTTCAGGACAATGAGGCTAACACTATCAGTTTGTTTCGCTCAATTTTTCACTTCATACACAAAACAACTTCAACTAATCAACATAAATTATTATAACTACCACCACCATACATCAAAACATGTCTATTTTATCACACCACCAAACATATAACATCAGTAATTATTCTAACCTCAAGTAGAACTTTGGAGCCAGATCACTCAGCCAAAAACATTCCAAATTTGAATGGCCGTACTTATTGATGCGTATTACCTCACACTATTGATATTTTCCACATATCCATTTTCTTCTTCTTTACTGAGTGTAGCTTACTTTGTTGTGTTAAATTATCATTGCGAAAGCAGTTTACCCTGATGTACACAGACTAAATTAAAACAACTGCCGGCTTGATTACTGAAGTTAAATTTGTAGGTTTATGTGCTAACAATGCTAACTGCAATTTTGAAGTAGTAGTAAGAAAAGATAAAAACAATGTTTCCACTGATAGAAATTAAATTGTTATTTCACACCAGCCGTGTGTAGGCCTAATTCTGGAAGGATGAGTCATGCTAAAAAATACAATGCCATAGCCGGGATTTGACTTACGTGTTGTAAGTTTACATTTCCGACATTCACTGAAACATGAAAATGCTAAAATTATGATCCCAGGAAATTTGTTCTTACGAGACTTTTTAAACCCATTAAGGACAATTACATAAGACAATAAGTAATTATTGTATCCTGAACCAGAACTTCGGATACACACCACACAGCCAAGATTTATACTTATTTTCTTCTTGAATCACAGCAATATGTAATTCTTCTTGAATCACAGCAATATGTAATCACGCTGTCAGTTTGGTCATTTCACGGCCTTGTGAATCTCATAGTCAACGACCTCTGGTAAAGATGACTAGCCCGAAGAATTGTACTTGAGTTGTGAGCAAATCTTATCATAAAATAAGGTTCTACTAGCAGAAATAGCTGTGGGAGGATTAACAGATATAGCTTCTTGTATATTGACAGGTATGATACTTGTTTGTTCATTCGTTGGATAACAGCCGTGAGCAATGCTCAGGAATATTGTACATGTTACACATTTATGGTGAAATAGTACTTTCATCATATTAGAATTTAGCTTCTTATTTACTATCCAAAGGGGATTTGCAACTGCAAGATCCTACATATGAGGATTACACAGTGTAATTTTTCTTTGGAAGTTCATATGTTTTAAGGCGGGTGCGTGGATTGGGGGATTCAAAAGTGATAACAATTACACCGAAGGTACTTTGTTAATCTTACTAGCTTTCATTTTTGGGCTCCATTCTTTGTTTTACAAGATTTACACTAGATGAGTGTAATATGGTGTGGATGATTGTTAAATATTGCTGGTTGCTTCAGACTTAATCTAGATAGTGGCAGTCCTTGAATTCCGAGGGTTTGCACGTTAATATTACATTGGAGAAACTAGCTGCTGTGTGGGCATTACTGACGTCACAAACCATACAAATAATTCTTCAACTCGTCCCTCTGGTGTGACGAAAAAAGAACAGTTGGTAGTTGAGATTTATTTGATACATCAGTGGTTTGACTATGTTGACTGATACAAAACTTGTCTCACTTCATTCTTTATTTCATTAATTAAAGCAACAGAAATTCACTCAATAATGTCATTTTCAGTCACATTTGACGTTCCTGAAAAACAATGTAGTCCGAAGTTGTTCCTCTAGCTTATTTTTTGAACAATTAGGTGTAAGAACTCTACATAGTTACCTTTGTTATCCGAATTACCGGACTCGTTATAACCCTAAATGGGAGTTCTTGCTCAATTTTGACATCTTTACCATTCTTTTCAACTTAGTTCTTGAATGTGTCACTCAAAGAAATGTCAATTCTTGTTTTTCCAAACTTAACTAACATTATAGTGGAAGGAATATTAGTTTATGAATTTTCATTTTGAATTCTCAAGATATTCATATTGCTGATGCCATCTATCGTCCATGTATTCTTTTCATTAGACAAAACCAGACATGGCCAACAAAATAGTTTCAATAATTTGTCACTACCACTCAGCCAAGGAAACTCGTTATACCAAAAGATACGAAAATGTCTAAAAATGTCTGCGTGATTTAGTTTCTAAAGTTGTAAGTGCCAAAGTACGCCCTACTGTTGAAATTATATGACATTTTCACCAAAAAATGCAAACTCAAGGACGAATTTAAAAGACCTTAGATCAAACAATCACAGTCACTTTTACACACAAATTATGATGCCATTGTTATAATGAAGAATTAACACTGAAACTCAAGTTTGGCCTTTTCACTGAAGTCATAACTATTGTGCTATAAAGAAGTAACAGAAGTCTCTTCCCACACAAATCTGTAAGCTCTGAGTTTGTTGGTGAGCGACATTGGCAAAATAACGACCTATTTAGAACTGCAAGATGCTAGATGACTGGCCTCAGGGGATCTGTCACAAATTAACGCAATTGAAATCTGAAAGTGAAATTGCTTGGACTTTCCATTATTCTTTGAACAAGAAGTAATATTTAATTTGGATATACATTAATCAGCTAGCAGCAGAGGCAACATTAACGGCATGTTACTTTAAGTGTAATAAATGTGTAAAATGTCGTGTCCATGGTATTTTCCATTTCTAATGTCAACTATGTCCACTTTGTTGTTTGATTAATTGTCAGATCCCACTGAGAGCAAATCTGAGAGACACTAAACATGTCTTACATTTATTGTACATGCATCAGCAATATATCACCAACACAAGTACACTGGTACCTATAACTTTGTTTTTGTTATAATCTTAATTTATGTAATAACATTGAAAATTTCGTAATCTCCAAAATGTTACATATTAACTCAGAACATACATTACAGTAAGTCAATAATAATGTCAAACGTAAAATCATGGTTGCATGCAATCTGACTTGTGTATTACAAATTTAATTGCTAAAAGGAATATTAAAGACTTTCTCCAGATCGTGTGCAGGGTGAGTATTTAGAATAATTTTAAAACTTTGGTGATGATAGAGTCAACCTGAAATATTCAATGCCACAGCTGGGATTTGAACCATGGATCTCCTGTTGTCCGCCCAGTCGTTCTTACCCATTGAGTTATAATGGCCAACATTAAGTTCTCCAATTGACTCATATATTTTCCTGGTACACCACTATGGGCCGTCATATTCGATATACAGTGTGTGTGGTAACTTACTGTAGTAAGTACTTTAGTCCCAGGCTTCATCGTTAAGCTCTTATTATTTAAGCTAATTGATGGGAATTAATCATTTTTCTCTCTAGCCATGGAGATCCATGGTTCAAACCCTGGCCATGGCATTGAATTTTTCAAGTTGACTCTATCTAAACCCTTAGCCTATATATACTAGTGAGAACAAATGATTAATTTCCATTATTTAACTTAAATAACTTCAGTGCAGAATTTAGGTTCAACTGGTATGATGGTTAATAAAAATTTTTATTGCAGAGTTGTAATATTTGGAACAATTTCAAGTTGTGTGCTGGTCTTACACAGATTGCCTTAATTCTTGATTCTGTGGTCCTGTACAGCACGCGCTGTTGTCAGGTTATTACAATTATCTATAAGTTAGCTTAGTAGAGAATGTATGTACTCATTAGCAGGAGTTAGAGTTGTCCGTGTTTTAAATATAGGCCTCCAGGAATGATGGGCCCAGCACAAGAAGTAATAACTACAACACTTCTGGTAATATGAAAACTTGTCAGCTGTGTGCTGAATTAATGCTGAAGATAATTCTATTTCCCAACATGGAGTAAAAGTAGGCACAGTACGCTACTCTTAAGGCAGTTTAATTAAGCAGATTAAGTGGTGGTGATTTGCCATAACGTTACTTACCAGAGCTCTTTTAGCCATCGTCTTTGAGAAGGTTTATTAAGATTTCCTGTTAACTGTAATGGTATTCTCAACACTTCATTAACCTTCAACATCTTACTGGGTCCTGTAACTGCAAATTTAGTTTGAGTCAGTGTCTGTATATCTGCAGGAGGATAGGCTTATCTGTTCTTAAAATTGAACCAATGTCTATTTATTTATTTTTATTTATTTATTTTCATCCTTTTATAACACAAAACATGTTTCTTAGATACGTCAGTTAAATTTATATTGCATATTAAAAAAAGCATACAATATTACATAATTATATAACATTTTGCATTGATAATAATAATGATTTTTTTTTAATTTGCTTTATTGATATCAACAGCATGCTCCATTACATGGTAATACTACATGCTTTATAGTTACATGTCCTATTTTCAATTAGTAATTGTACACATTACAACGATTTTACAGTGGGTTATTCTCTGTTCTAGACACTATGTACATTAAATTGAGTCTATTCTTCTAGCTGATTTTTGGGAGTTTACAATTTATAATTATTTCACTCTAAATACTTGTTATATTTGTAGAAATGGTGCTTTATGGTTTAGTTAATTGTAAGATTATAATGAAACCAGAGTAAGTTGATTGTATAGAGTTCACAATTTGTCATCACACTCCAGAAACTTCAGTCCATGTCCGTGATTTTTATAGAAGTTGCAAATTTTACGAACGACTTAAGGTGATTATTCGCAATCTTCTCGTTGGTGATAGGCCATTTCCCTCCATTGCTTGTTACACTTTTTGCCAACTCTAGTCTTTGTTTATCAAGTCTTCTGCAATTAAATATAGTTGATGGTCTGTTCTCAGCAAGGACTGAATGGGCTATTCATTATTCTAAATTGTTATAAGTGTGCATTTAATTTTCCATGGCCAGTTAACATTGTAGTGAGTTCTGGGGATATTGGAATCTTTTGACACAATCTGTTTTTCACTATTGGGAAGAACGCTTTAGTCACTGCACCTTTCGTTGTGGTCGTCCAGACCTTTTGTCACCTGTTGAGTCCATATTCCTTCGCTCTCGTTACTATTACATCTTTTGATGTTTTGTCATACACTTTTTCACTATCTTCGATAGCTCGTTTTGCAAGCCTATATGCTGATTCATTCCCTTTTATTCCACAGTGGCCTTTAACCCAGACAAAGTGGATGATCCAATTTAAATGGTTTAGTGTAAGAAGTTTGTCTTTGATAGATGCAATTAGTCGATTTCTTTTCCAGTTGTGTCTCAGTAGATCTATAGTAATTCTGCTGTCATTGCATATTGCAACAGTTCTGTTTCTATCTATTGAACTGGCATAATAAGCATCTTCTAATCTGTCTAGTACTTTTAAAATAGCAAGTTGTTCGGCTTGATTGTTAGCGCAGTGGCCATGCAATTTGAATTTTAACTGGTGTGTCATAATTCTGTTTTCAAATATAATTCCTGCTGCACCAAGTTTCTCCCCCATTTTACTTCCATCTGTGTATGCTTCCATTCTATATATGATATCTTTGTTCACCTGCTCAATCGTTGCCACTTTGGCTTGATGTTGCTAGTGTTTTACTTCTAATGGTTTGTTGAAGTCTGCTATGTGACATTTTGTTGCCAGATATATTGGGACTTTTTCCTCTATAGTTATTTTTATGGGATATACTCCAGCTGGTACGCATGATGCATCATACGAGAGAGTTCTATGTGCTTTTGTCATTTTAATGTTAATTAATCTTTGAATTCTTCTAAATTTTGCAATATTTTTATTCTTCCGTATCACATCTATCCACACAGGAGCTCTGTATGTCCAGACAGGGACTATAGCTCCTTCATAGATTGTCTTAAGTGCTTTGTGACCTAGCCTCCATTGTAGCTTTGCTGTTCATGCTAACATATGAACCAACGAGATTGTTTTATCTGCAGTATATTCAATGTGCGCATTGAAGGTAAATGTCCTATCTATATATATTCCGAGGTATTTTATTTCTTCGGTTTGGTTAAGTTTATGATGATTCAAAAATATGTTGACATCTCTATGTGCATTTCTTCTTCTTGTGATAAATAGAACCTAGAATTTCTTTTGGTTAAATTGAGTTTGGTTTTCATCAGCCCATTTTTGGATTTTCCTAAGATCGTGATTTGCAACGTTCTCTGCTTCTGATTTGTATGCTCCTCTTGTCATTACTACCAGGTTGTCTACAAAGGCGATCATCCTTGTCCGTTGATCATATTCTAAATTCAGTATCGAATTGTACATCATGCTCCAGAAACCTGGACCACAGCATGATCCTTGAGGGCGGACTTTGTGTACTTCTCTTTCTGCAGTATAGTTGTTCACTGAAAATACTGCACTTCTGTTGCTGAAGTAACTCACTACTAAATTATATAAATTCTTAGGACATCTAAACTGTCTTAGATTCTTGAGTATGCTAGGCCACCAAGCTGCATCAGAGGCACTTTTGACATCAAGACTTGTGACTACTACAATTTGTTTTGACTTCAAGCATTTATCGATGAAAGATTTAACTTCCATTGCAGCGTCAAATGCTCCCCTTTGGGGGGTAAATCCAAACTGGTTATTGTGTAACAATTTATTGCTGTACATATGGTGTAGTATTCTGTCGATCATAAGTTTTTCTAGTACTTAACCTCCGCTATTTAATAGGCTTACTGGTCTGTATTTTGATGCATCTTGGCAGTCTTCATTTCTGGGCTTAATTATTTCTAATAACAATGGACTGCTTCCAAGCTTTTGGAAAGCATCGCTTCTTTAAACATGCGTTGTATACTTGCGTGGAGAATAGAGGGAGATTTTGGAAATCTCTTGTAATTATGTTGCTAGATAAGCAGTCCTTCCCAGGAGATTTCTCTGGATTGAATTTTTGCATACTAATGATGATTGCTGCAGTTGTGAAGGGTTTATCATCATCAGTATTGATGGGTTCTTCAATTTCTTTCCTAATTGCTTTGTGCAATTCGTTGTCACTATCTTGATTGTCTTCGGGTACAAAGTATTCTAACATATCCTTGATTGTATTTTCAGTATCTGTGGTAAATGTTCCATGTCTTTTTGTAGGGTAGTCAATCTCACAGCAGTTCGGAGTTTGCTGGAAGCTAATTTGTATACTAAACCCCAAGGATTGGTATCGTCACATATTGTGCAAAACGCTTTCCATGATTTCAGTTTTGCATCTCTCATTTTTCTATCGTACTCCCTTTTCCCATCCAGGTACTTTTCCTTCCTCTCCTGTCATACATTTTTGCCGGTGACAGTTCTTTGGTATCTTTTCCGCAGTGCATTTGCCCATTTTCCTAATCTAGTTAGTTTGTCTGTCCATCAAGATGCCGTCTTCCCTTTTATCGCCTGCACCTGTTGAAACTTTGAGTGCTGCATTACGAGCTGTTATGATACATGAAAAGGCAAGGTTTGCCATTTCCTCTGCGTCAATTTTACTTCCTACTGTCCTGTTTAGTTCCTGATGTAATATCGGGTAGTTCTTTTCATTATAGTGGTAATTGAATTTAGATATCACCGTGGAAAGGAAAATAGTGTCTGATTTCTTGAAGTCTTCATTGTTGACTATGTACTTTGCTCTCATGTGGTCGATGCCAATTGTGGACGTCTTTTCAATCTGCTTTGTAAGTTTGAAAGTTAATATCTTGTGAATCAGAGCAGCTTTCTGAGGAGCCACAGGTCCACTCACTGACATGCCTTAACAACTTATTGTTAACAACAGTTAGGTTGATATAACTGCTGCCTTTTCTAGTTTCAAATGTAGGCTCCGATCTAGTATTCACTATGTTTAAGTTGGACATTTATAGAAAATCTTCCATTGCTGTCTCCCTGTGATTTGTTGTTACGTCATACCACGTTTTACTTCTGGCATTAGTGTCCGCTGCAATAAGTAAACCACTCCCCTTTATATAGTTTGTAATTCGTTCTGTTGTCCTCAAATTTACCTCAATACCTTGTGTAGAATCAAAATATAAACAAGCTGTGTAAAACTTCACTCTTTTGTATGTTATTTCTGCGACGACAGTGTCTTCGTCAGAGAGCTGTGTAATAAGAATGGCGTCTATGTCTTTGTTATTTATAACCATTGCTGACCTTTTCCTTCCCTTAAAACTCTTGTAAGTTCTTAATAATTTAGGCACTCCCGCTACATTACTGTGTATGGTGTAAGGTTCTTGTATAAAGGCAAGGTCAATGTTACTGTTGTTCATATTATATATAATATTATTCATTCCTATTCTTTTATGTTGCAAATTAACCTGTACACATCGTAGATAATTCTTCCCTCTGTCCGCGTGACCATCCATGCTAATAGTCAATTTTTTCCATATTCTTCTTCAGGGCAGTTTTATAGCATGGGCAGCGTTTATCAAGCGATGAATGGTTCCCACTTATAGGCATTGATCCATTGTGTTCATTATAATTTATGCAATTGATGCATCGGTGGTTTTCTTTAGGTGCTTGGCATTCGTTCATTCATTCTATGATTTCCAGAGAAATGTGGACATACTTGTTCCCCTGTGCATTCCTGGGCTCTATGGTGGTATTTACAGCAATTATGGAAACATGTAACTGACAGGTAGTCGTCACTATTAAACACAAATTTAGGAATTATTTCACTTTCGCTCAATTTCAGATCTGAATTCTGATTAATTATGGCTTCTGTTGCATTGTCTATAGTAATATCCTCTGGAACATTAAATATAATAATTCTGGGATTCCTGAGTTTCGGCAAATAACTTTCAAGTTCTAACCCGCATGTTTCAGTTATTGCTTCACAAACTTTGTCTAGTTCACCTTGGCTTTCTGATTCCAGAAGTAACTGCCCGTTTTTTTTTTTTTTTTAGCGTTTTTAGCGCAGAAATTCCAACTTTCATTTTTGCAGGTTTAACTTTCGACTTGAGTAGAGTCTTGGCATACTCAACACTCTGGTTGTTTTTTGATTTCACAAACAATTTATATGTTTTTTTTTCCTTATGTTGTATTTTTCGTAATGCACAACAGAAATATTGGGTAAGTTTCTACATTATTCTCTAAAACACAGTGCCCCCACAGTTGTACTTCCTTTTCTTCTTTTCCCCCATATTTGGCTCGCTGTTTTCAATTGGTGACCCCCTGTCCTCCAATTTTCTTTTTATTGTGGAACAAATCACAGTAAGCAAACTTCTCTGGAGAAGAAAGACGGGTCTAATACCTGATTCATGCTCTAGGGGTGTGTGTGATGTGGTTGATGTCATGAAAGCTAGTGCATATCATAAAGCCAATACAGTACACTTATGCGTGATTTCACCAACAGATGTTTAGACATAACACAAGTTTAACAACAGTTATAACAAAAATTGCATTTCAGCAACAAGTGTTAGCTTAACACTCGTGTTAGCTCTTGTTATACTAAAAAGCAATATTTCTGTTGTTAAGTCCTTAACAATTGTAAATGGGCAAGATGGAGGGCTTGAATGCAGCTTTTGATGTTGATTTCCTATTTTAAGACTGTCTAAATGGCTTTCATATCAGAGTACGGCCTAAAATGATTTTTAAGGAGGTATCAGAATGAGATTTTCTATAGACTATACAGTTATAGACTGTCGAAACAAGTTGCTGTGAAGGTTACTGTGGAAATGCTAGAGAGGTTACAACATGAATAGAAAGGAATTTGCCGATCTCACCTTTGCTTCAAGTATTAATATCTTTGCGATTGTATAATACTTGTTTATGCAAAAGCAGACAAAGGAAAACAGACGGTCTTCATGGACAAACAAGATTACATTTCTAGAATGACAGATTTATTGGCGAGTGATGAATACTAGGAAATAAAGTCTGATCCTTTATATAAATGTGTAAAATGGTTAAACAAAATAATCAAGGATAAATGATATTACCAAAAGAAGTAAACTTAACTTTGAAACCGGACAATCCTACAGCAGCTAACATATATGGATTATCCCAAATTCAAAAAACAGGAAATAAGATACGCCCAATTATTAGCAACATAAACACATCCTGCTACAAACTATCCAAATGGCTAAACAAAAATTTAAGGAGCTACCAAAATTTGAAGGCCACAGTATTAAGAATTTGTTGGAATTCATTAATAAAACTAAAGACCAATAATTTTATCCCACCAACCAAATGTTATCTATCTGTTTGTTCCCAAGTGTGCCAAGAGACGAAATCATAGATTACATGCAAATATGTCTGCTGTCCCTACAGTTAGTTCAGAATATTATAGAGGTATACCTCTACTTAACAAACGTCATCATTAAACAGACCTTTTTTACATTCAATGACAAATTTTACAAAGAAAAATCAGGATATTCTATGGGCAACACATTGTCCCCATTTCTGACAGACCTCTTATGAGCATTTGGGAAACCCATATCAAAAAGGCATTCGCACTAACTTACAAACATTGGCATAGATATTTGGATGACATTTCGGCAATAGTAAATGAGAAATAAGCGGATAATGTGTTAAATCCTGACTTTGATGTTCGTGAAATTAAAAGTCCAGGCTACAAACACTAAAAATTGCTTTTTACAGATTCAAGAGTCCATCACATATATAATACAACTTGCAAGGTCAGCGACCACGATACAGCTGCTCACACACGCTAGTTCAATTACCGACTGACACACTGTCACGGGCGGGCTGCCTTTTTATAGATTACTCCCATTCCGGAATTTTCCCAATCAAGACCGCACTATAACAAAGACGAACTCTCGAGAAATCCGTCTACTTCCCCCACCGTTTCGGTGTGCTTTTATCTACTCACTGCACTGCTGCCTGCGCCGAATCGATCAACAATGGGCTCTGGACACTGCTCCTTCCTTAACGCTAGTCTTTCCCAAACAGCACCATCGTAGCGGGCCAGACGATAGGGGTGTACCATCAACATCTTTCCTCGGGGCAGCTTCTGGATGCGGTAGATCACGTCATTAATCCTGTTCCCCAGCCGGTTTGGTCCTTGCCATGGCTGCTGAAGCTTCGGGTAGCGTCTCTTGGTCCAGGTAGGGCGGTACAACCAGACCAGGTTACCTTGCTGGCACCCTTGGCTGTTGGCTTGCCCGTCGTTTAGGATCTTCATGTGGTCACTCGCCTTCTGGGTGTTCTGACGAACAATTTCATGCATGTCGTGCAGACAGTCCACCAGGTTCTCCACATACTCGGTTGCTGGCTGTTTCGCTTCCGGGGGCTTCCAAATGCCAGGTCACAAGCGAGGCATAACTCTCGGCCGTACATAAAGCTGGCTGGCGTCATCCCAGTGGTGCCGTGTGTTGAGGAGCGGTAGGCCAGCAAGATCAGTGGCGCCTGCCTCGGTAGCGTAGATGGTAGCTTGTCTGCCTCACGCTCAAGAGGTCCCGGGTTCGAATCTCGGTTAGGGTAAGTTACCCGGATAACGTTTTTTCCGGGTTTTCCCTTATCCTAAATGACGAGTGTCGGGTAGCTCTAAGTTCCTTGGACCCCGAACTCATTTGAGCAGCATTTCACCCCTTCCATTCATCGTCCGATATGACTTAATGTTGGAGGACGTAAATTACACACCCATCCATCACACACACACAAGAACAGTGGCACTTTGACGTCGCAGTCTCGCTGATGGCTGGCCACGAGCTTTCTCAGGTGTTCTTCCAGAGTCTTGATGCACGTCTTCAATTAGCCTTCCAGCCGGGGCCCCAGGTGTTGTGTTTGAATCGGCTCATGGGTCTGAACGATTGGTGTTACGCTGACCACAAGCTAGCACGTCCCCAACACCGTCCCGGCCTGGACGTCGTGATCGGTGTCTGTTGTGTTTAGCAGTCTCACTGGCACCTCTCGGCACGGCAACAATGTCCTGGTTACACAAAGTCCGTGCACAGGCGTCTTCTGGTCCAGCATCAAGTACTTCGTCCGCTGGCCTTCCAGTCGCGCCGTCACCACCACCTCGCTTCTCGCGGGGACAGCCACGTCTTCCCTCAGGACGACCCCGCAGATTCTCAGGCGTTCTTCGGGTTGCCGGTAATGACCTCTTCTCCATTGAGATGCAGGACCTTCCTGCCGAAGTCGACAGTCGCCTCGTGGCTCCTGAGGTCATCAAGTTCCAGTATCACCTCCGCAGCCACCTTCGCGACGAACAACCACAGACGCACTGCACTCCTTCCCAAGGTCAACTTGAGCAGTGCCTTGTTCTCCACAGGCAAGGTATCACCCAATGCGGTCACAATCTTATATGATCGGCTCGGTTTCCTCGACGGAAGACCCCTGGCTACGTCAGGCCTAATGACGGTCTCCGTTGCCCCGGTGTCTACGAGCAGGCGACACGGCTTCCCTCTGACGCAGCCTTCCGCGATGAGGCTGTCATCCATCCGTCGGCTGATGGCGCGCAGTGTCACGCGAGGAGATGTTGTGGACGGCACCGACGTGCTCCTCGCCACGCCGGACCTTACTTGTTCATCCGGCTGTCCACAACCCCAACACACGCCACTTGATCTTCGCCGGCGTCCCTCGGCTGGTCTTCGTTCTGCAGTGTAGAGGATACTCCGTGTTCTTGACGCCAGAGTGGCCGTCACCTTGGACGCCTCCATCCTCAATGCTGCCGTTAGCGCCTCGTGGACGGTTTTGTAGTCGCCGAGCATTAGGCGCTCACATATCTCAAAGTCTCGTACCCCGTCAGCGAAGGTATAGGTGGCTTCCCGGGATACGAATTCAGGTGTGAGGTCGACCAAGGATTTGCTGGCAAGCTGTATAATTGCCATAGTGGACACCTGCTGCGTCTCCCCTGGCTGCTCCGTTTTTGACTTCAGTTGGCTGCGGTAGGCTGCGGCTAAGCGGTTCCCGGGGCGGTTGTCCAGGGTCTCCCAGATGTCCTTGGCGCCGCCACTGTCTGCACCGCATTCAGGACTTCTGCGGCCCGTCCTTGGAGGCTGGCTATTAGCTGTGCGGCCTCCTCCTCTGGTGACCACTTGTGCTTGGCCACTGTTTCGAATTGGCGGAGGAAGACTTCGAACGTGGACGTGCCGTTATTCTTCGGCGCTTTCACGCGCGCAGATGTAGTGTCGCGTCTCGACACATCGGCCTCTAAATCTTTCATCCTTCTGCTGACGATGTCTTCTACCATGGCCTTCAGGGGCCTAGTGTTGGTTTCGGCATTTCCCTCTAAGTTGTTAACGTGGCTCGCCAGATCTTAGAGGCGCTCGTCCACTTGGCGCATCCGCTTTTCCAGCTCCGTGACGTCATCCCTCATGCCGGCCTACTGTTCCTCAAATTTTTCGGCGAGGGCCGAAATGATTTCCATAATGTGACTTTGTGGTTTCGTGGAATTAAAAGTCCAATTTGCTTAAATTCTAAATGTTCTTTATCTGCGTAGAAATACACTGTTTAATTCTCACGCAACAACATTACATTACATATACAACACCAACGTCAACGACAGTAACAAACAGATTACTCAACTTCCACTGTTGTACTCTGGTTGTACTCAAAATTAGTGCCCTGGTCGCTGTGTAGCTCTAACGGCACGCCAAATCGGCAGAAGACTTGTTCCACGAGGCAGTCTGTGATTGTCTTCGCCTCCTAGTTAGCGATGGCATATACCTCCGGTCACTTGGTGAAGTAGTCCACGACCACCAGGTACTTGATGCCTCGGTCGGATGTTTCCTCCGGAAGTGTTCTCCTCAGGTGTCCTCCTGAAGTACCTGCGTGCACTTCCTCCAAGACTTCCGGAAACTTGCTTCGAGTAAGTACCAACTGTTCTCTTTGCGTCTTTCCATCAGGCGATTCCCACACCCGGAATAGCACGCCGTCCCTTGTCATCAGTGAGTCCCAGTGGGCGTAATAGGACGTGTATGTGGCGCTCCTTGGTGCGACATCTTCCCAGGTTGGTCTTGTCCCTGCCTCCACTTCTCTTAAGAGTGACCCCAAGTCTGCGTCCGCCAGTTGCTCCCTCCTCATGCCTGCGCTGTCCCAGTCATCCGCAGGCACTGCCGTGACCACTCGGCAGCTGCAGCACGCTCCTTCTCTTCCAGTCTTGTGCACTGGCCGCACTCCTCTAGACAGGATCTTCGGGACATTGTGTCTGCGTTACCGTGGCTCTTCCTTTTACGATGTTCAAAGTTGAAGTCATATTCCTGCAGCCTCTGGACCCAACGTGCTGTCTGGCCTTCCAGGTTCCTAAAGCTCAATAGCCAGGTTAGGGCGGAGTGGTCAGTCACCTGGAATGGCTGACCATACAGGTCCTTACTACCGGCAGTAACTCTCGCCGGGTGACGCAGTGGTTCTTCTCTGCCTTGGATAGCGTCTTGCTGTAGTAGGCTGTCACCCGCTCGTGGTCGTCCTGGATTTGCGATAGGACGCCTCCAACGCAATGGTCACTGCCGTTGGTGTCCACATTGAATGCGCCGCCTGGTTGTGGAAATCCCAAAATTGGAGCACTGCACAGGTCTTCTTCAGGTGCTGAAAAGCGCCTTCGGCGTCGTCCGTCCACACATAGGTCCGGTGTTCTTCAGTCAGGCGGGTGAGGGGTTTGGCGATGTTGGAGAACCCCGTGATAAAACGGCGGTAGTAACTGCACAGCCCCAGCAAGCTGCGCAACTCTCCCTTATCCTTCGGCCGAGGCCAATCTCTCACGGTCTGTGTCTTCTTCGGGTCTGTGGCCACTCCGGTTGCTAAAACTATGTGTCCCAAGTAATTCAGTTCCTTGCGGAAGAGCTAGCATTTCTTTTCGTTCAGCTTCAGGTTAGTCGCCTGCAGTCTCTGTAGTACCTTGCTCAGGTTTTCCAGATGGTTTTCGAAGGTCTTGCCGACGATGATGATGTCCAAGTATAGCAGGCAGGCGTCATATGTTAGTTCATCCATAAATGACTCCATTAGGCGTTAGAAGGTAGCTGGTGCGTTGGAGACGCCCAGGGCCATAACTGTGAACTGCCAAATGCATTGGCCTGTCGAGAATACGGTCTTGTCCTTGTCTCGGATCTAGAACCACCTGCCAGTAACGCCCGCCTCGGTAGCGTAGATTGTAGCATGTCCGCCTCACGTTCAGTTCTCCAGTAAGCCTTCCAGCTGGAGCGCCAGGTATTCCGTCGGCACCGGCTCCTGTGTCTTATCGATTGCGGTTACCTGACCACGGGCTCGCACGTCGCCAACTCTGTTCCGGCCGGGACGTCGTGATCTGTGTCTGTCAGGTTGAGCAGCCTCACTGGCACCTCCTCTCGTCACGACAATAATGTCCTGGCTGCACACAGTCCGTGCACTGGCGTCTTCTGGTCCAGCAACATGTTCCTGGTTCGCTGACCTTCCAGTCGCGCCATCACCACCACCTCGCTTCTCGCGGGGACAAGTACGTCTTCCTTCAAGATGACATTGCAGATTCCAAGGTGCTCTTCGGGCTCTCGGTGTATCACCTGCTCTCCGTTCAGCCGCAGGACCTTCCTGCCGACGTCAACCGTCGCCTCGTGACTCCTGAGGGCATCCACTCCTAGTGTCAACTCCTCAGCCACCTTCGCGACGAACAAACACAGACTTACGGCACTCCTTCACAAGGTGAACTTCAGTAAGGCCTCCTCAACAGGCAAGGTTTCACCCGATGCCGTGACAAGCTGGTATGGTCGGCTTGGTTTTCTCGACAGCAAACCATTGGCCACGACACGATGGTCACGGCTGCCCCGGTATCTAGGAGCACGCGTCACGGTTTCCCCTCCACCCAACTCTCCACGATGTGGCTGTCATCCATACACCTACAGACGTCGCGCAGTGTCATTCCAGGGGATGGTGGTGATGGCGCCGACGTGCCCCTCTCCACGACGGGTCTTACTCGTTTACTGGCTGCTCTTCCTGGTGTGGGCAGTCTCTCTCCAGGTGTCCCGCCTGTCCACACCCCCAGCACAGGCCTACTTGGTCTCCGCCGGCGTCCCTCGATTGGTCTTTGGTCTCCATTAAAGCGGATAATCCTTGTCCTGGAAGTCAGGGTAGCTGTCACCTTGGCCGCCTCCATCCTCACTGCTGCCGTTAGCGTCTCATGGATGGTTTTGTAGTCGTCGAGCATTAGGCTCTCGTCCACTTAGGCCGATCCGCTTGCCGAGCCCCATGACGTCCTCCTTCACGCCGGCCAACTGTTCCTCAAATTTGGTGGCGAGGACCTCGTTCGCAACCTTCATTTCTTCCATCTTCTCGGTGAGGTCATCGTTAGCCGTCTTCGTTATCCTACGCCCGAACCTTTCATGAGCATTGTAGCATTGTAGCATTTTATGATTAACCCTTTACTACTTATGCCCCGGTCTTGCTGTAGTAGCTAAACCGGTTCTCATATCACTTTCTGCGGTGCCTCAGCAAAATCGATTCAAAAAGCCATGACCGTTAAAGTGATACGTTTGGACTGGCCATCCATTCAAAGCTAAACGTCGTGAGTTATTAAAGTATTAAGATAGGCAAGTATTAAAGTTGTTGTTTATTTAAATATTGCAGTAACTCTTAAAGGCAATATCAAATACAGAAATATCATGTCACAAAGGTGATGTGTAATGCTGCAGATACTTAATAGCTAATCACTGTTACGTTTAATCTGTCAAATTATTTTTCATGAGTATTATGGCACAACAGTTTACGAAATACAAACTGTGATGGTTCCCAACGTTTCAGTTTGTTTTAGGTATATCTAATATCTGACAATGCTTTTATCTTTATCCAAAACATTTTAAATACACTATCAGGTTTAACATTGGTACATTTGCTCAGTAAGCTAGCTGAAGTGATAATAGCATTGACACAAAGAGACAAGTATCTGTAGTTTGAGTTCTGGACATAACCTTGATATACTTGAGGCTTTCTAAGAAGTTGTTTGTACAATAACAGAACACTGTTGTGTAGTGTCATTTGAACAATTATTAATGGCTTAAAAGAAAGTAATGGTAAAGTTTATGCATATTTTTTATTATATATAATATATTTCTCTTGTTACAGTTTTGGTTCTAAAAGCAAAATCTGCATCTGATTCAAAAGCGATTTGAAATGGATAAGAAAATAGAAGTCAAAGAAGAGGATCTCATCACAGACGACATAGCCTCACAGAATGAGAGAGAGTTCTTTCAGCAGGTTGTTTCTATGAAGACAAGTACTGATACTGTACTTCTGGATACTGATTGTGACATGACAGTCAAAACAGAAATTATATCAGAGACTCCTTTTATCAAAGTACATGTAAAACAGATTAAGAGCGAAACTGACATATGGAGCAATGTCTGCAAGATGGATAAAAGCAATGAAGTTGAGCAGGATGAAGGGGAATTTGTTCTAGAGGATCCTGAAATGATTGATAAAAAATACAACAGTGATTATAAAATTGATAACAAAATAGAAATTAAAGAAGAACCTTGGTGGCTGGAAACAGAAACTTCATCAATTGGTAATAATACAAAGGTAAGTTATGTAGAAACCTGTTGAGTTAGTCTGAGCAATGCTTTGTCATAATCTTGCCAATATATTCTGTCCTATTGCCGAATATTACAATCTTTTGTCCTTAAATAAAGAGTAAAATGAAGTCACTGATTCAAAGACAACAGTCGACCTAGAGATAAACATTTAAACCCATAACCTGGTAGGCAGTTTAACTCAGAACCAGCTTCTTTGTATTCTCAAAAAAATTGCGCCTACTTTAGTAAGGCTGATTGTTAAATATAACACGATTAGTGTTTACAGCTATATTTTGTACTAACTAACAAATAGTTTCTGGAAAAATTTATAAGTGAGTGTTGTTTAGTGTCATTAATCGACTCCCTTTAAATTTAATTTAAATACTTTTGTGTTTGTATCGCTCCATGCCATAGAGAGGAGACCGAACAACAGATACTAGTTGGAGAGAGGTTCAAAATCAAGGCAGTGGGTTCTAAAACTAGTTGCTCGGTAATATAAAAATGTAAGTGACAAAGTGTCAATAAACCAACTACAAAGATTTTTCCAATTAGTTTTGTATTTCTTTATAAAGTGTAAGAAGGTTTCCTTTCATGCCTGTTTATTCAGCCAAACAATAGTATCCTTCTATATATTGAGATTTAACTGTATTGGAACACCACAGTGAAGCGAAATAATTATTAAGTTTTAGATGAGTCGTATTTATTACACATCTGCTTCACTTTCGTACCTATTTTGAGGACATGTTTCGCAAGTCATCGTTTGCATCTTCTGCTCTTATGCGACTAAAGCTTGATCCAGTGGTGTGGTGGGTGTGGGTAATTCTGGAGTTGCTGCTGCCATCTGTTGATTTAGTGATGAACTTAAACATGGGATTCTCTTCTGGCGGGATTTCAAAGTTCATTAGTTGGTTTTTATGCTTTTCATTGTATATTCTCTCCCATATGACGAGTTCACTATGTTTTTGTACGTATTTTACTAATTCTGTGCTATCTTCAATTTCATGATTTTCAGACCAGAAATGAGCTTCTATTGCAGACTTATCAATATTTTTGTATCATAAGTGCCTGAAGTGTTCTTTCTTTCTAGTGCCTAAGTTTCTTTTTGTTCTCCCTATGTAAATTTTTTCACAGTCTTTACACTTAATCTTGTAAATGCCTGACTTTTCCTCTGGATTTATCTTATCAGTATGATTACTGTGAAGTAGGTTTTTAATGTTGTAATTGTTTTTGGTGCCAATGTAATAAATACGACTCATCTAAAAATTAATAATAGTAACCTTGTTTTCCTGAATGCTAATGTGATTGTAACTAAACCGAGTAAATGGCACTTATTACATTTTGTAATGTAACGTAAGTGTTGCACATTCTTAGAAAAGCAATCACTTACACCAATTTCATTGCAGGCATACTCTTTAGGAGCAGAATATAGTAGAAAAAAATTACATAAAGGTGGAATTTGTATTAATGTTAGAAATGATCTGATCTTTAAAGCTTTAGGTTTATCCAGATTTTGTTATGCGAATGATCTCGAACTCTCTGCAGTCTAGTTAACTGGAAGTCGTTTGAACTTAGTCATAGTAGCCATTTACCGATCTCCCTTAGGAAACTTTCAAATTTTTAAAAAGCAATTAGAATAAGCTCTGAACTTTCTATTAAAACCAAAAAGAGAAATAATCATTTGTAATGAAATAAATGTGGATTATCTAAAATCGAGTCTTCAAAGGGAACAGCTTAGATTTTTATTTACCACATGACACATGCAGTTAACTTTCCAACAATAATCCAAAATAATTCAGCCTCAGCAATTGATATTATATTTGTAATTTCAGATATAACTAAATTTTGCTCTGTCTCATCAAAAACTAATGGACTATCACATTAAGATGCACAAATTCTAAGGATTGATCAGATAAATTTAAAACTCAATCCTAAATACACTTATACGAAATATAGGGAAATAAATGAAAATACTCTGAACGAATTTAGTAAAAACGTTAAAACTTGAATATTGGAAACATACTTATGAGATTAATTGAACCAACAATAAATATAATAGCTTTCTTCAATGCTCTAAAACCCACTTTGAATTTTGCTTCCCAACTAGCATTATTTTGGATATTATTATCTAATATTAATTTGGATATAACAAAAAAATTAAATATTAATTATGGAGGTAAAGAAGCAGCAATAGAATTTCTGAGATAAAGTTTCACAAACTTAGTTCCTACATTTAAAGCGTTTAACTACACATTCTGAAATAAATAAAATTATTGACTCTTTACAAGTGAAGAATTCTTCTGGTTATGATGAAATAACTACAAAAATCTTAAGATGTTGCTTCTCACAAAATATTATGAGTCTATTATGCAATGAGTGTTTAAAAGCTAGAACTTTCCCTGACAATGAAACACACAATTGTTAAATCTCTTTTCAAAACAGACGAATGCAATAATTTTAGTTAATTGATGGAAATTAATCATTTCTCCACACTAGCCTTATATAGGCTAAGTTCTTTGATAGAGTCAACATGAAAAATTCAATGCCATGGCTGGGATTTGAACCACGGATCTCCTGGATTCCGTCCAGTCACCATGGTAGCTCAATGGGCTGGAGTGACTGGATGGAAACCAGGAGATCCGTGGTTCCAATCCCAGCCATGGCATTGAACTTTTCATGATGACTCTCTATCAAAGAATGCAAAAATGTTTGAATTTATGGATCAATATCTGTGCTGCCAATTTTTTTCAAAAGTTTTTGAGACAGCAATGTTCACCAGAGTGTCTAAACACTTAAATATAACAACATAATTGTCAGTGATCAGTCTGCATTCAGAAAGGGAATATCGACTAATAATGCAACTTATAAACTTACACATGAAGTGTTGACTGCCTTAAACAAAAGAAGACATGTAAGTGGAATTTTTTATGATCTAGCAAAGGCTTTTGATTGTGTTAAAGATATCATTATTATCGCAAAATTGGAATTCTATGGACTAAGAAATGAACATCTAAGATGATTTGTATCATATCTAAATGAAAGGAAACAAGAGTGTTGAAGTAGCTGTCAGTGATATTGATTATGAAAAACAAACTTTAAACTGGAAAGTAGTTACTCATGGAGTATCCCAGGGTTCCATGTTAGGGCCTTTATTATTTCTGATCTATATAAATGACCTCTCACTTTATATAAAGGGCATTGCAAGTACATTTCTTATAATTATATCTTAACTAAACTCAGCTCTGCCTGTTATGCTATCTGAGAGCAGGTTAATGTGAGTTCTATTGACATACTTAAATTAGAGTATTATGCATACTTTAACTCTGTCATGGAATACGGAATATTAGGGCAACTCAGTAGAAAGTAAAAAAATATTTCTTATGCAAAAGAAGGTTATAAGAATCATTATTAACCCCTACAACAGATGCTCCTGTAAAGATCCTTTTAGAAGATTGAAGATATTAACGCTTCCTTGCATGTATGTGTTCACAATCCTAAAATTTTTTTGTATGCAATCGTGCCTTATTTGCAACAAATAATGAAAATCTCAGAATTGACACTAGACAAAATGTATGTCCATTTTCTCAGTGCTAAACGTTCTTGCTTTAAGAAAGGTGTGCATTATGAAACTATCAAAATATTTGGCGCACTTCCTAATGTTCTTAAAGAAAAAATTGATTTTGGTGCTTTAAAAATGCTCTTGAGAGTGCCTTTGCTCAGAATCATCTTATTCTGCACAAGATTATCTGAATGACAAATTATCCTGATAATGCCTCTGTAGCTCTGTAAGTAGTATCTAACTGTTCCAAAGACAAATCATTGGCAATAAATCCTTGATGCATGTTGAAAGTTTATTTTTAATATATATGTATTTAAGAAATAACAATGAATGGTATCCATTGCAAAAAGGTTGGGACGCACTGGTATAAGCCAAGTGAAAGCTGATTTAAAATGTTTGATTTTGTATCGTATATAATTATCCCTGCTTTGTTTTCCATATTGCCATTCATATTTGCTGTATACTATAATATGTGTCTTATGTTAACTTTTCAAGTACATATATATGCTACTAAACTTTATACCTCTGGACATGTTCAACGTTCACAGCCTTTTCTGGCTACAAGTGAACCTAATGAACGCAAATCTGTCTAATCTAATCTTAATATTCTTCTTCTGGAAGAACATGTTTATGTACATATTCCTTATTTTTAGTCTTAAAGCACGTTGAAACTAGATATGGTTATGACATTAGCTGGTTATACTTTGTGATATTCAGCTGTATAGTTTTCAGCTTTAGAGTTATATAAATATCACATTTGTTGCTAGAATGTCTTATAGGTACCCCATGGCTTAGTCACTTCGTATTTGAGGTAAATGCTAATGATGTAATCAAACAATGTAGATTTTGGGTCTGTATAGCTTGATATAAGTGATGAGTTATCACCTGACTATGCCCTTATATCTTTTGGACATCTTCAGAACAAGTGAGTCCTGGCTGCCAACAACTAGAACAGTGCATTTTTTCTCCCTAATTGGAGAGAAAATGAACTTATGGATTAATGCCAACCACACTGAGAGAGTAGAGCTGGGACTTTGTCCTCTGTCTTTTTGTCACTATCCACCAAAAAGCCTTCACTTTAGAGTTCTCCAGTGTAGAAGTGTTGCTATAGTAGCTGCAGATTCAAGGAGATGTATGTTGGCCAGCCATGAAGCTTAGGTCAGGTGATATGAGCTGGCCAGAAACTAAACATGACTGAGGCACTGGTCAGTAAACCAGGAAATGAAGAGTTATGTGTTTGGATAGCAGTAAGTGTTAAAGAGTCATTTGATCATAGTTATCAAGTGTTAAGTTGTTTCAGGCGCTGAAGCCAAGTCTATGTGAACCACATTTGTGTATATTACATGTTATTTTACTTAGGTAAGCTTTGGGCTTTGTCTTAAGGAAAATTAATTCTTGTATAGTGTTGGACCAGAGTTAAGATGTATGTCTGGTTTGTGTTACATTGCCACATTCATTCTTTAGACTTATTTTGGCAGTAGCATATAAATTCAGACAATATATCACGCCAGCAACTCTTGTACTGTATATTTGACACATTCTGTATGTGAAAGAGTCTCAGCACTGCCTACCTGATATGTCCTGATCTAGAGGTTTATGTGGACAGTGGCCCAGTTACATGTGGCCCTTGAACTGCATGTAAGTGTATCATATTCATCATGACAGTATCTTATACCCTGAGCACTTGCATATAGTACAGAAATGACGTCAGGCTGTTTTCCATCCTCATGATCACAATCAAATACATTTGTTTGGAAGGGTAGTAACAACATTAAAAAGGTGCTTTTCACTGCTTGTACCATACATGCTAACCCGACCCCCAAGTGGAGAAATCATCTTGATGTACTTGAGGTAGATACTGCCCTTAGCAGTTTGATGTGCAATATTCGTTGTGCAACAAGCATTTCAGTTTCTATAATTGCCAGTTTTTAGAAATCTTTCAAGAATGGAGCAGGCATGGAGGTTCAGTTACCTTAACCCTCTCGACTTTTATTTATGTATCCATTTGAATGGTGTGGCGTGTGGTGAAAAACCTGCCACTTCTGTAATATGGAGTTAGCGAGGTTCTGAATTCAAAGTTGCTCTTGTTCAGTTAGCTGTTTTAGGTTCCTTTATAATGTTATCCCCTATCCTGAATTAATTTGGAGTGATCGTTAGCTCTATGGCATGTTTATACCATTGTATGAGGGTCCACTGTTAGGTCCTCTGCCGAGATATAGAGATGGTGCCACTCAGCCAGCTTGACAGATAGCACCATATAATTACCTAAAAGTGAAATTAGAAACAGTGAAGCAACAAACACTACACAAATATAATTATTTATTACAAAACCTCATTTAACTTCAAAAAAAGTGATGGAAACTTCAAGAAATAAGATCGCAATTTCATAAACCTTTATTTATATTATCAATCACTTTCAATTTCGTGTTTCTCAAGATGAGACACTAGAGGTCTCTACACACCTGCCTGTACTACTAAACTCTGAAAATGAAACAACTTTAAAGACACAATCAATTGTCAATATTTCAAAATTCATTACGTGCTACCTTTTAAAATAAACAATTTTTCCCAAAATATTAAGGCTATTGGACTATTTCATTGTTTTAATAATTTAGCTTCCTATTTATTTCATGGTTAAATAAGAACTTATCTGCTATGGCTGATTTATCAGTATGTTTATATCTAATATTTAGAAAATATTCTTTCATTCTGGTTTCGTTGACTACAATGAAATTAAAAGTGATTGATAATGTAAATGAATGTTTACAAAGTTACTATCTAGTAATTGCTTGAAATTTCCATAATCTTTAAAGATAAGTGAAGTTTTTGTTATAAATAATGATAGTTTTTGTTAGCAGTAATTATTAATTATAAATAGTAAATTATTAAAAAAATTATTAATAGTTTGCTTTGTTTTTGAATGACAGCCTTTCAAACAGGACAAGTGTAGAGCTTTCATTTGAATTATTCTGTTACAGGATGTGGTCCTTCCTACATTAAAATCTTCAAGGTAAGTCTTGACTCTTTTCAATTGTAAGCCTTATGTTTACTCCAGCATTTCTGTTTTAGTATTTATGTCATCAAGCTCTCGAACTAATACAAAGAGATATACTGAACTTGCTCTAAGCAAACTGGTATGGGACAAAGCTAATTTCCATATTGAACATGTTTCTGTCTACAAAATACAACAGATTATATTTGTAGTTATGTGTATATGAAACTATGTACTTCAACTGCTGTGCTGTAGCTGTTCACTTATTTGAAGCTATTCTGTGCCATACAAGCACTAACGTCATATAAGAGCATGTGTTGTTATTTACATTGTGCAGTTCTTGTAGTGTTAATGATATCTTTGATTGCTCTGTCCCTTGCTTTTTCGCTACCTGGAGGAAACTGTGGTTCGAATTTCTGGTCGTATTTGTTTTTCTCTATGCAAATTTTTGCCCTTCAAAGTACGATTTAGGTCAGAAAACTTAATTCCTTTTTTTTATCTTGCTGAGGTTAAGTGCAATAAAAGTTTCTTAATAAGGTAAAATATTAGCATCATTTCACACTGCAATATTTGTGTGCATAGTTTGAAAATTTTTAGTGCATCTTTGCATGCATATTTTCCGGTTCGTGTTATATTTTTTATATATTATTATTTTGTTTTATTTTATATTTTTATGATGTTTTTATTATTTTATAGTTTTATGTTTTTTATATTTTCAAGTTTTTTATTTTAAATGCAGTAAGAGATTCTTTATGATGTAGCATATTAGCACAATTTCATACTCCGTTAGTGCATATTTTCAGGTTTTTAGTGCATAAAGTTCTGAACTCAGATTATGAATTTTAACAAACGGTGACCACAATTTTACAAACAATGTCATTTCTAGAAACTGCAGCTATGGATTTTCCAAAGAATAAGAAATAATCATTTGCGATTTCCCAGTATAATGAATTTCTTTGCAAGACTGCTACATTTGGAATAGTAGCAATACATCCATCTATTAATAGTTGTCTGACAGATACATCCTATTTGCTGAAAATGCATACAAATGTTCTGGATCTGGAGCCAGCACATCCATAACTGAAAGTGCCATTCAGAAAATAGAGGACATCTGTAGCATGTGTATGGTCATGTACTAACATTTTATAAATATCTAAATGGAAATTAAATTTTTATGTCACACCAGCCGTGTGTAGGCCAATTCTGGATAGATTGAGTCAGATTGACAAACAATAGTGGTTGACTATAAAGCCTGGGCTTAGGTTCTTACGTGTTGTACATCGTCATTAAGGAGTTGTCTGATATGTATATGAGAATTTCTTAGTGGCTTACCGGGATAATGCGAGTCATTTGGAGAATTAATCTCAGCTCAATTCTTAGAGCAACTGACAGACTGGGAAATCCGTCTTCAGGTCTTGCCTATGGAGTTACATTTTTCAGTCTGACTCAGTTTGTCCAAATTCTTCCCTTTTATATCTTTATTTCATCCTTAAAGGAACAGGAATGTAAAATGAGAACCTCTCAGTTCTGCTTGTTCAGGTAAACCAGTATTGAAAGCTTCCTTCACTCGCTAATCATAGGTGACAGCAAAGACAAATGAGTGCAGTGTTTCATAACCCTAGAAGTACTATTGCTGTAATATAATAACCAAATCTTTGTATTGTATAGTTGATCACTTTGCTGTAGGCATTACCTGATAATAGAGTTGTTTCCTTGCTTTCTTCACCACAAATTAGAGCAGAACAAAGGTTACATTTCAGGGCCATACACTTCTGGATTAATTTAAACTGATAATTGTGGATAGATTCATCACTTGTAGCTCCTTTCCACATATCTCTGAGTTTGCTATGTCACACATTTTAAAAATGATACTAAGTTGCACAAAATTTCAGATTATATCCAGAAATAGTTCCTGTCAAATCTCCATTGTTTTCTGGGGAAGTGCCAACAAGAGACCCAAACTGCTGTAATGGAATCGATCGTCTTCGCTATGATTATCAAGAGTGTGATGTCCTGACCACACAGGACTATGTACATGGCGATCAACATGGTAAATGTAGTGATGGGGCAGACACGTTTATAAAATCTTTATATTTAAAACAGTACTTTTAGTGATATGAGCAAAGAAACCCAACAGTCTAGCACATGTGAGAACAGCTTTAGATCTGTATCGAATTTGAAAAAATATGATCAAATTCATGCGGGTAAGAAACAATACAAATGTAGAGTTTGTGATAAGAGCTTTACTCACTTATTAAGTTTGAAAACACACAATTTAGTTCATGAAGGTAAGAAGTCACACCAATGTAAAGTTTGTGATAAGAGCTTTACTCGCTTGTCACATTTGAAAACACATTATTTTGTTCATGAAGGTAAGAAGCCACACCAATGTAAAGTTTGTCATAAGAGCTTTACTGGCTTGTCAATTTTGAAAAGACATAATTTAATTCAAGAAGGTAAGAAGCCACACAAATGTAAAGTTTGTGATAAAAGCTTTAGGGAGTTGTCAAATTTGAAAACACATAATTTACTTCATGAAGGTAAGAAGCCACACCTTTGCAAAGTTTGTAACAAGAGCTTTACTCAGTTGTCACATTTGAAATCACATATTTTAGTTCATGAAAGTAAGAAGGCACACATATGTAAAGTTTGTGATATGAGCTTTACCCATTTGTCTTCTTTGAAAACACACAATTTATTTCATGAAGGTAAGGAGCCTCACAAATGTAAAGTTTGTGATAAGAGCTTTACTCACTTGTCAACTTTAATAACACACAATTTATTTCATGAAGATAAGAAGCCACACAAATGTGAAGTTTGTGATAAGAGGTTTACTATCTTGTCGAATTTGAAAAGACATAATTTAATTCATGAAGGTAAGAAGCCACACCAATGTAAAGTTTGTAATAAGAGCTTTACTAGCTTGTCACATTTGAAAACACATCATTTAATTCATGAAGGTAAGAAGCCACACAAATGTAAAGTTTGTCATAAGAGCTTTGCCGACTTGTCAACTTTGAGAACACATCTGTTAATTCATGAAGGTAAGAAGCCACACAAACGTAAAGTTTGTGATAAGAGCTTTACCCAGTTGTCAACTTTGAAAAGACATAATTTAGTTCATGAAGGTAAGAAGCCACACCAATGTAAAGTTTGTAAAAAGAGCTTTACTCAGTTGTCACATTTGAAAACACATATTTTAGTTCATGAAGGTAATAAGACACACCAATGTAAAGTTTGTTGTAAGGGCTTTACTCGCTTGTCATATTTAACAAGACATAATTTAGTTCATGAACGCTAGAAGCCACACAAATGTAAAGTTTGTGATACGAGCTTTAGGGAGTTGTCAAGTTTGGAAAGACATTATTTAGTTCATGAAGGTGAGGACACCAATGTAGAGTTTTTGAAAAGAGCTTTAGTCGGTTGCCAGGTTTGAAAACGCGTTGTTCAATTCATGAGTGTAAAGGTACGAATGATGTGATAAATATTACTTGTCAGGTTTACAAACCCATTTATTTGATTTATGATGGTATGAGGCGGAGATGAATAGAGAACGTTACCAGACCGCCATCTGTTTCGTTTCAACGAAGCAAATCTTATTGAAAGGGAAAGAGCTGGTTTTGGTCTCAGCATTTTTTATGATGGTATTTATTATCATCTTCATATTAGTAGTCGCAATATTTGGTTCCTTTTTAATAAATATATTAATGTGTATATAATAGTTGTAATTACATAGTCAACAATTATGTAAATCTTTGTAATTGTCATATACATGTCTGGCAATAAACATTTCAATTGAATCGGTTTCTAGCCACAGATTAGCATAAGTAGCCACTCCTTTCACCAGCTGTTTAATGCGGTTACGTTATTCGTTGTATTCCAGACTTTCGCTATGCTGACAGCGAACTCACACAAGTGGTTTCCTTACGATGCACTTAATAAATCCTCCATAATCATTTTCACATTCGTTCAGAAAGCGAGAGGAGAACATGAGTTTTTTCTCCCAGCTGACACAAATGTTCCATAGGAGCACTGTGAGATTATTTCTTTCCCCAGACATTCCTATTTCTCATTATGATATTGATCAGATACTGCACTTCTGTTGAAAAGAACGTTAGTTTTGCTAATGACAAACCATCGTGAGCGGTAGTTTATGACTCCTATTTGTTTTGCAAGTCGTAGTTCATGTTACTCATTCAGTCTCTTGTTTGTCCCCATGAGCTTCCTTCTGGTTGCGGCCAGCTCATAGTTTTGAAAGTAGCACCTTGCAAACATAGTATAGTGGAAGCCACAGATTCCTTGGTGATAGCTGCCGCCACCTTGCAAATAATTCATATGCTCTATAGGTATAAAGCAGTAGATTTGACCTAAGGTCTATATGTTTCGTCGGACCAACTGTCAAAGGTGGCGAGAAAAAGCCTGAATTAAAAATGCATTACAATGATATTAAATATGGAGTTCATATAATACATGCATTGTGCGCTACGTGGCAATTTTCAGCATATGTTGAATATTGCAAGTATTCTAGAGTTATCCGTGTGCTAAACTAAAACAAATATTGCCCAAGACGAATATTAGAAAGTGCTGTCCTTAGCTTTACTGTCGCAACAGCATCAAAGATACCCAATGTTCTGAAAGCAATTCTAAAGATATATTGTACAACCAAAAGCATATGATTTATCGAATGCACCATAATCATTGAAAAGGAAACAATGTTAATTCTGCAGTACAGACAAAAAGAACAGCAAAGCTGAATATGCAATTGGGAACTGCAACGCCCCTCTGAGAAAAAATGCCAAAATTATTTGTGATAACTACTTACTCAGGGAGAACAGAAGAAAAGCTGATGAGTCTTAGTATCTGAAGTTGAGACAAATTATAATATCCGCTCAATTCGTATTATATTTAGCTGATGTGTTTAATATTGTACGGAAAGCTGCCTACACAGTGTTTCTCTTTATCAACAGTGATACAAGTGGCATAAAAGCTACCCAGTGTTTTCAACGTGCTCGGAGAAACTCAAATACTCGTACGGAGTTCTGATGCAGAATGCCAATTGCAGATAACTCTTGTTTCCTTCGTTCTACGTGCTATAGCAACCAAGTAACATGTCCTACTGGTCCAAGTCGCCACATGACGTAATCACATCCTTGCAGCTACCAATAACCACAATGTTACATAATATTTCTCTCACATTGCATCAACTCGTGAACAAACTAATGTTACACTTTCATTTTTGTACAAATTTACATTTTCACAATAACCTTATATCAATTTTTAAAGTTTAAAAGGATATGACATATGCGCATTTAGTTATATAAAGATCAGTTGGTAATCATTGATATTTATAATATATAACAGCAAATTACATTTAAATAAGGTTTTGTAACCATGTTTCTAAATTTACTTTTTCTGGAAACTGCAATGTATATAAAAACTTATGTGCCAGTCGCAACATTATGTTTGGTACCTTCAATGTAAAGCAGGTCGCAATCTAAAGAATTAAATTGATAAACAAAAGATTTTTTATAATTGGGAATTTTATCTTTTTAGAGAGGAATGTAGCAAACTTTTAATATGATGTTTATTTTGAGGAGGCAAAGTTACAACAATTTCATAATCATTTAAGCTAATTAAATTAGAATAATAACTATATGATATCTAACATATCACAACACAAGCGCGGGCATTTTCAATATAATTATTAAATTGTGACGCATTGTGTTGATGATACGAACAAAGACACAAATGCTAAGAAGATCTGACTGAGATGGATAAATATGAATGAAGATGAATATGATGAACATGTATTTGCTTATGCATTAACGTACAATAATTCATTAATTTCTTTGTTTTCTTTTTGTGTCCAACTTTAAGTTAAATAGGACAAATGATGAAGCTATGTACAAATGAGTTCAGGGTCCCTAGAGCTTAGTTACCTGATATCACCTTACAGGATTTTTAACAGCTTTTTCTGTACTTTTCCAGGATTATTGCACATTGAAATATTTTTGCTCTGGATATAATTTTGAAAAACTGTTCTAACAGAAGCCCCATAGAAGTCAAAACAGAGTTACAAATTTCAAAGTTGAATCATCAGTTTAATAAGACAACTGCCATCTACTATACTAACAATGTTCAGTTTGAGCGTGACATACTAAACCTTACTTTGTCATTTTCCCAATCTCTCCTTTATCTCTGTTCTTTGAGTCTTACTCGTTTTGGGGTTAAAGCACGAATTTATACACAACGGACATTCCCAACTTTACAAGGTTTGACTTCTCTTCGAGACTCAGAGGAGAAAGCATCCAGAGTCCGAGAGCTTCCTGAGCATCGAGAACTTCACATTAAGCGAATTGCCATCATCGGGAGCGACCTTGGGGCAGCTCCTGGCAACACACAGCACTGAGGTTTCGTTGAAGGTGGACCCTGTTCCATGGAACAGGGACCTTCGACTTATTGCCATCCCGGGACACTGTCCCTTACTGGCATTTTATGGGTATTAAGTCAACGGACGGTGGTTTGATGGTTGATTCTTGTTTTTATGATTAGTAAGAGAAGAGAAGGGAGATTAGTATGGAAATAATGAGCATGATAGGTTTATGGTATGCCTAGGAGGGTCCTTGGAAGTTTGTAGGTAGCCCCGGGGTCTATATCATATTCCCCTAGACCCCTGTTTAGATGACTGAAACTGGATGGTAGGTCAGAATAGAACTTGTTTGAAATGTTTGGAATGTAGGTGGTCAGGTTTGGAAATGAAAGGTCATTGTGGATGTTAATATTGTGGATGCACCATTCTGCACCTGTAGCTATTCTGATGTAGCGGTTTTGCAACACCCGGAGTTTGTTTAGATATGTTGGTGCTGCAGCACACCACACTTGACAGGCATAAGTAATAGCCGGTCTCAGTATTTGTTGGTAAATTAGTAATTTATTTCTGAGGCTCATTGGGGATTTTTTATTATAGAGTGGGTATAACATGCCCATCCGTTTTGTAATTATGGAGGCCACTGAAAGGATGTGGTCCTCCCAAGTCAGACGCATGTTAAGTAGTACTCCAAAGTATTGGGCCTGATTCCTCCAGG
This sequence comes from Mantis religiosa, assembly GCA_030765055.1. Lineage (NCBI taxonomy): Eukaryota > Metazoa > Arthropoda > Insecta > Mantodea > Mantidae > Mantis > Mantis religiosa. Next base: position 218,587,009 of record CM060950.1, read on the forward strand.
GAATATTTTCTCCTGCCAGTTGTAGTTGTGGGACGTCTTGGATTTGGCGACTTGTGAATGTAACGGCCTGGGACTTTGCAGCGTTTACACGTAGTTGCCATGTCAGGTACCAGGCGGATATCATGTTGGCATAGCGCTGTAGACGTGGCACTGACATGAAGTGCTGGCGTGAGGTCGTGGTGATGGCCGTATCTTGAGCAAATAGGTACAGGTTGCAGCTCCAGATAGTGGGGATGGTATTGATATAGGTTAAGAAAAGCAGGGGGGCAAGCACACTACCTCGTGGTACCCCTGCATTGATGAGGTAAGTTTGGGAGACAATGTCATCTCTGACAACAGAAAATGTGCGATGAGTAAGGTAATGATTAACAATATGGATGATATAAGGGGGGAAATCATATCTGATTAGGCGATAAAGGAGGCCTTGATGCCAGACAGCGTCAACGGCCTTTGAGATATCCAGTAAGAGGGCTGCAACGTATTCCCGATTGTTGAAGGCACGGGTCACTCCATCTACTAGACGTAAGAGTTGGTGCGTGGTAGAGTGGTTACGGCGAAAGCCAAATTGCTCTGGACGAAGAATATGTAGTTCAGCTAAGATACTTTGAAGGCGATTTTGGAGCACCTTCTCAAATATTTTGCCAATAGCTGGTAGTAGACTAATGGGACGATGATTTTCTATATTTTTGGATTCCTTGGCTGGTGTGGGAATGGTAATCATTTTAATGTCTCCATTTTTAGGAAAATATGAGATTAGGAGCAGGCTGTTGAATAGATGAACTATCAAGAAAATCCAGTTCTGTGGAAGTGCCCTAAAGGCGGCGTATATTATTGAGTCGAAGCCAGCTGCCTTGAAGTGTCCGACTGAAGCAATTATGCCATTTACCTGAGCAGTATTGTTGGGGAGCACCTCTTCTGTGGTATAAGGAGAGGCAAGAAAGTGCTCTACTACTTCTTCAATTTGGGCGACCTGTTTCTTATCAGGGGATTCTGCCGGGTGGAAAGTAGCAGCTAGGTGTTCGGCTAGGAATTCTACTTTTTCCCTGGAAGACTGTGCTACCCGCTGTACATGAGTAAGTGGGGGGACTGAGGAGGGTATTCGAAGCACAGCCTTAGACATCCTCCAGAGAGAGACATCCGTGGTGTCGAGAATACACAACTTGCGCTCCCATTCTTCGTTGAAGTGGTCTGAGAGCTCCAACTTCATTGCAGCCAGCAGCAGCAGCAGCCTTGTGGTCGTTGAAGGAGTGTCCTCCTCCGCAGAGGAGGGTCCTTCGACTCTTGCCATACCGGGACTAGGTCCCTTTCTGGCATTGTGATGGTTTGGTTTAAGAAATGATGGTGGGTGAATGGTGCTAATTTTGTTAAGAAAGTGAATAGTTGTTTAAGGTAAAGATGGAGTAAGTGTAGCAAGATAAGGAGGTGTGGAATTAATGGGGGTCCTAGTACAAGTCTGGGTCTCTTGTATGTCTCACCTGGGTCGAGATCATACCCTCCAAGTCCACGGAGCAGTTTGTTGAAGTTGTTTGGGACCTTAGAGTAGAAACTGTGGGACAAGTGTAGGATATAGTCAGTGGCTTTTGGAAAGGATAGGTCTGCATGAATGTTTGCAGTCGAGATGTACCAGTCGGCTGCGACTGCAGACCGAAAGTAACGGTTTTGGAGGACTTGAAGTTTAGATAGATGAGTTTTGGCAGCAGCACCCCAGACTTGGCAGGCGTAGGTGAAAAGCGGCCCTAGCACTTGTTTATATAGTAGCAGTTTGTTCCGAAGTGCCATAGGTGACTTAGGGTTTTAGAGTGGATACAACATGGCCATCGTTCTATTAACTTTGTTAGCCGCAGCTGTTATGTGGTCTTTCCATTTAAGGCGCATGTCCAGAAGCACGCCGAGGTATGTTGCCTGCGTAGACCAGGTTACATTGACATCACATAGATGTAGGGTAGGTACATCTTGTAGTGCTCGCCGTGTAAATGTGACGGACTGGGACTTAGTGGCATTGAGTTTCAACCGCCAGGTCGCAAACCAGTCATGCAGCATATTCGCGAATATCTGTGCCCGTTGCATTCCGAAGTGATGACGCTTTGATGCTGTTGTTATGGCAGTATCGTCGGCAAATAGGTAGAGGTTGCAGCCCCTGAGGGTTGGAAGTGTGTTTATATATGTAAGGAAAATCAGGGGCCCAAGGACACTGCCTTGAGGTACTCCTGCGTTTATGGAGTAGGTTTGAGATAGGATGTCGTCTTTTGCGACGACAAATGAGCGGTTTTGAAGGTATTGGTGTATGATGTGTATGAGGTGGGATGGGATGTTGTATTGAACGAGGCGATGTAGGAGGCCTTCGTGCCAGACAGAATCGAAGGCTCGAGACATGTATAGAAGGAGGGCTGCAACGTAATGCCGATTATTGAACCCTTTAACCACTTCGTCCAATAGGCGAAGGAGTGAGTGTGTGGTGTTTTAGGGCCCGTCGACAACAAGGTCATTTGGGCCCGACTAGGGGAAGGAGCTGATTTGTAGTTTAATGTTGTCTCCTGAAACCAAATTGCTCAGGACGTAAGACGTGATGTTGGCCCAGAATGGCTTGGAGGCGCTTTTGTACTACTTTTTCAAACTACTTGCTGAAGGATGGTAGCAGACTAATAGGCCTATGACTAGTAAGGTGTTTAGCGTCTTTTCCAGGCTTTGGAAGAGTTATTAATCTAGCATGCTTCCATGCCACTGGAAAATAGGCCAATAGCAGCAAGCTGTTGAAAAGATGCACTAGGAGTTTTATCCAGGTTTGCGGCAGGACTTTAAAGGCAGCATATGACAAGTTGTCGGCTCCCGCTGCCTTAAAGAGCCTTACAGAGGTGATGATGTTCCTGAGCTCAGGCGAGGATGTTAGGTTGACCTCATGCACTATGTGAGGAACACTAATGTAACGGTGGACTTGTGAAATGATTTCATCCGTCAATTCGCCGTCAGTTGATTCTGCCGTTTGGAAGGTGGAGGCTAGATGTTCGGCCATTAGTTCGACCTTATCCCTTGCAGAAGAACCTAGTTTGTTGCCGTCAATTAATGGCTGGTCTGAAGCAGGAATTTTCAGGAGTGCTTTAGTCATTCTCCAGAGGGAGGTATCTTCAGGATCAAGCATACATAGCTTTTTCTCCAATTCTTCGTTGCCTGATTCTATAATCTCAAATCTCAGTAGGTGTTGTAGCTGATTCCACTCACGCTTGTGAAGAGGGTAACGCGTTTGCTGAAATCGGCGCCGAGTTTTGTTTTTGTCAGCAATGAGTCTGCGCAGTTTAGGCGGAAGAGGTTTTTGAGCAGTGAAGTTGGCTGTTCTTCTTGGGGTAGTTATTTCCATAGCTGAGGCCATGGTGATGGTGATCTTGGTAGCCAGCTGGTCGACTTCTTCTGCACTATTGCAGGGATTTATCACTAAGTCGCCAGGTGTTGAACCAGGTTGTTAATTGGTCCGCGTAATTTTGTAGTCTTCGTACAGCAAGTTCATGTCGTTTGGAGGCGGTGGCAATTAATGTATCATCCGCAAACTGGAAGAGCGTGCAGTTTACGTAGGATGGCAGGGTATTTATATAGATGAGAAAAAGAACAAGTCCAAGAACGCTGCCTTGGGGTACACTAGGATTGGTAGGATGGTATTTAGAGGTGATTTCCTCAATGGTGACACGGAAAGTCCTATTGTGTAGATAAGTATTGATTAGATGTATGAGATAAGTAGGAATGTTGTACTGTGCGAGACGGGAAAGGAGGCCTGCATGCCAGACAGAATCAAAGGCAAGAGTAAGATCAAGAAGCAGTGCTACGACAAAGTGGCGGATGTTGAAGCCAGTGATAATGTGATCCACTAAGCGTAGAAGTTGATGGACCGTGGAATGTTTACACCTGAAACCAAACTGTCCGGGCCGTGGTATTTGGAGTGTTTCTAGTGATTGGTTAAGACGAGATTGGATGACCTTCTCAAAGATTTTGCTCAAACTGGGGAGCAGGCTAATGGGACGATAACCCTCTGGAGTGGGGGAATCCTTGCCTGGTTTCGGGAGGGTGATCACCTTGGCGTGCTTCCAGATGGTCGGGAAGTATGCAAGCCGGAGCAGATCATTGAAGAGGTTGACCAGGGCTTTCTTCCAGCAGATTGGTAGTTGCTGCAGTGCAGCATATGAATATTGTCGTAGCCTGCGGCCTTGTAGGGTTTTACGGAGAATAGGTTTTGCTGCAGCTCCGTGAGGTTTGTAGGTGGGGGTTCTTCTGGATCATGTGGCCGAGAGAGGTATGCCCGAACTGCTTCATTTGTTTGATGGATGTGGTCCTCATTGCAGGTGTCTGCTGGATGGAAGGTACTTTCAGGATAAGTACCCATGAGTCCCACTTTTTCACTTGTAGATCGGGCTGTGATTAGGCCATGGCGAAGAGGTTTATCCTGAATTGGGAGCCGTAATAGAGCCTTTGACATTCTCCAAAGTGACTGATCTTCTGTGTCTAGTGACTAGAGCCGACGTTCCCAATCCGCATTAGCATGATGTTGGAGTTCACCTTTGAGATTTTGCCGGAGTCTGTTGTACCCCCTGCGATCCATGGGGCAACCTGTGTATTGTGCTCGACGCCGAGCCTTGTTCTTTGCCGCAATCAGATCACGCAGGTGACGAGGGAGTTTCCGGACTTTACTATAGGTGTTACGGGCAGGTGGTGTAGCCCTTGATATAGCATTTGTAATAGACGACGAAATGCTCATTATGACTGCATCACCCTCGTTGGTGGTAGCACATCTATCAAATGTCGGAGGCTCAGTTGCCATAATCTTGGTGTATTCCTCCCAGTTGGTACGCCGGGGGTTTGGCAACAGGCGTTTAGCCCTGAAATTTGGGCGGGATTGAAATGGTAGTAGCACAGGGTAGTGGTAAGAAGACAGCTCTGGAAGGGTAAATAGTCTGGGATGTGTACGGACATTTTTGACTAAGACTATATCTAGCCAGTCCGGAGGGCTACAATCACCATGGAAGATTGTAGGGGAGGACTGTGAGAGTACCATGATGTTCCTTGTTTGAAAATAACGTTCCAGGCTTGTTCCACGCGCATTCAGAATAGTGGAGTTCAAAGCTGGGATGCTGGTATTATAATCGCCCATGGCCAGTGTGGCAGTATTTGCAGCAAATAAGGTAACAAGTTCTCCAGAAACTATAGGTTTATTTGGGGGTATGTACACTGAGAAAAGTCGAAGTGGTCCTTTGGTAGTTTCCACCTGTACGCCTGTGGCTTCCAAGTTTGTTGTCTGACCAGTGATTAGCGGATGGTGGGCTATGTTACGGCGTGCATAGATGGCAGTGCCACCATAGCCGTCGGCTCTGTCAGTAGGATAGCAAACCATGCCAGGTAGCCGGGCTTGAATATTGGAAGACAGGTATGTTTCCCGCACCAATAGGATATGCACCCCTTTGTCTGCTATGAAGTTGGAGGTTTCTTGTAACTTCTGCCGGAGTCCATTAGCATTCCAGTAGTACACTTTCAGGGAGAGAAGATCTGTAACATTGCCACCTCTAACAGCCATTGTTGATCATGAAAATGAGGAAAGCGTGCACAAAGCTAGTATAGGGATGAACTTAGAGTGGCGAGCTTTCAGTGCCTCAGCCAAATAGGCTGTAGATTTATTGGAATCTGCCCCATGGTGTTGAGAAAGGCCTCGTTTGAGATGGTGGGATGAGTGGCTGAGTCTCTGGTGACTGTATGTATAGAACCGCTTGATGTAGAATCATCTGGCCTGGGCTTCCTGGCACCGAATACTGTTTTGTCCTGTTTTGTGCAGGTCGTGTTTGCCTGGAAGGTGATTGGGATGTCACAGGTTGTGCTATGGAAGTAGATGACTGCGATGGCTGCGGGTGTTGTGGTTCTAGCGTCACCTTTTCTGTTTTTGGTACTGGACTTACAGAGTTGGTCACTGCAGCTGCATAGCTGGGATATTGGCAAGGAGTGCGTGGTGGCAGTTCTGGGTAACGTGCTCCAGAGAACGCTACCTTGGGTAGGTCGGTGTTATGACGAACTCTAGGTTTGGCGTTATATTTAGGCATTTGCCCGTCTTTGGAAGTCATCAATTCTATGCGTGCCTCTTGCCACACTGGACACTTAGCATAGCGACAGGAATGGGAGTCCCCGCAGTTGTAGCATCGAGGAGTAGCCCCTTGAATGCCGAGTCGCTGGCAGTTGGCACGTTTGTGTCCAACCTCTCCGCAGAAAGCACAGACTGGCTGGAGTAAGCATCCAGCAGAATTGTGGGTAAACTGTTGGCAGTTTGTGCACTGCTGTGGTTGTGTGTTGTTTGTAAGATTCCACTTTTACTGTGCTGTGGAACATGTGGGTTTCTTGGTAGACATCCCTCACATTGGGAGTCTTTTTGAGGGCCACACGGAAATGTGGAAGAGGTTGAGGATTGTGACCTCGGGTCGTTAGCTGAGTGACGCTTTCTATACTGCAGCCTTTTGCAACGAGATAGTCTCGCACTTCTTCCTCCATGACAAAGGAAGGCAACGTGCAGGTGTCGGTCCTCTGAGAGGAGAATGGTTACTCCTTCTATATTGTGCTCCTCTAGATGGCGCCGAAGCCGCGTCACCGTTGTGGGATGAGAGCTTGTCATTTTTTGGGTTCCCAGGTATAAATGTAGCTAGACTGCTATACCTGTCTCAAGTCCAGTATCTTGGGTAAGGACAAGCTCTAGTTTGTTTGTTAATTTGAACTGTTATCCGAAATTCATAAGCATGCAATAAATAAAACGTTTCAAAACAAAAGAATATTGGTTGTGCTAGACTTCTGGGTAAAGTAAATGTAAAACTAGAAAGATTACGATCGTAGAACAGCTAATTGAAGATAAGGAAGAGCCAGATCCTAACCTGTGATTCCTTTGGAATAACTGTCTTAAACTAATGTTCAACGCCTGAGAGTAGTGATAATTACCAACAAGCTTTTTATACAGGACTCTTAATAGAGTTAGGTTTGTATAACTTAGTATTGTCGCCACGTCATTGGTGGAGGAGGCACTAGAGAGACTTGGGGTTGAAAAGACCCGCACAAAACCCCTACATCCCCAGTCGGATTGTATGGTCGTGAGGTACATCAAGACCTTAGAGGAACTCTTGAGGAAGGTAGTGGCCAGCCATCAGCAAGACTGGGACGTCAAGGTGCCACTGTTCTTGTTGGCCTACCGCTCGTCAACACACGACACCACGGGGATGACGCCAGCCAGCTTAATGTTCAGCCGAGAGCTACGCCTCCCTTGTGATCTGTCATTTGGAAGCCCCGGACGCAAAATAGCCAGCAACCGAGTATGTGGAGAACCTGGTGGACCATCTCCACGACATGCATGAGATGGCTCATCATAACATCCAGAAGGTGAGCGACCGCATGAAGACCCGATACGACAGGCAAGCCAACAGCCAAGGGTTCCAGCAGGGTGACCTAGTCTGGTTGTACTGCCCTACCCGGACCAAGGGACGATGCCCGAAGCTCCAGCATCCATGGCAAGTACCTTACAGGGTGGTGAAGAGGAATAACCACATGGTCTACCGCAACCAGAAGGTGCCCCGAGGAAAGATTTTGGTGGTACACCTGGATCACTTGGCCAACTACCACGGTGCTTTTAGGGACGACGAGCCTTGAGGGGGGAGCACTGTTGCCACGTCATTGTTGATTGGAGGCAGCGCGGGTAACAAAATCGAAGAGATGGCGGTGTAGTGTAGTTTTGGGGGCTTACCAAAATGGTAGGCGGGAACAGACGTATTGCGCAAGAGTTCGCCTTTGTTCTAGCTGGTCTTGATTGTTTGAGAAATTTCTGGTGTGTTAGAGGTCGATAAAAGAGGCGGCCTGCCTGAAAGAGACAGTCAGTTGGTAATTGAACGCGTGCGGGTAAGTAGCTGTGTTGGTTGACCTGTAAGTTACATTGTGTATGTTTACGAAGTTTATTTTTACGACAGTAAAGTGCAATTTTTTGTGCTTGTAACCTGGGCTTTTTATTTCACGAACCCACAAAGTCGCAGTATGAACATTAACATGTAAGAATAACATTTCAGATATCTTTAGCCAATTTTAAATATTGCCTCGTTATGTACACATCCAACATTGTCATCTGATAAAAATTCTTTATAGTTGGCAGTTCTGGCTGGTATAACTGGTGCGTCTAATTTTTTGAAACGTTATTGACACGTTTACTGATGACCTGGCACATAATAGTAGTATCTTTTATGTGGAAAATGTTACAGAGAGTTTCGACAGGCGGGTTTGAAAGAACATTTGAATTTCTATTAGATCTATTAGTGGTTGTTCTACAAAACTGGGACTTAAGGCCCTTACCTATTGTAAGTCAGCTTTAAGGAAGTTGTCTCGTATACCTATGTGAGATTTCTTAGTGGTTTAGCGGGATAGTGTGAGTCAGTTCAACAACTGTCATACTGGTACGTTGGCCGTGGTAGCTGAACGGCTAGAGCAATTGATGAACACCGGGACATTCAAGTTATAATGCTTTAATCTTTAAATTTGACTTTACCTTTCCAAAATTTGGTCTACACACAGTTGGTGTATAATAACATTTTTATTTCATAATTAGATCTCATAGTGGTTGGACTATAAAGCAGGTACTTAAAGTACTTAAATGAAAACTGTGTTGTGTTTAACGCCTGACTATTACCTAGGGAACTGCAGGTAGTGACACTAATGATACCTGAGATAAAGACGGAGCTCGTTGGATTTTGACGACGTGGAAAACCAGAGATCCCGAAGTATATCCGCTCCAGGGACGTCTTCTCCACAAATCTCGTTTGGGATGGCACCCGGGTCGCTAAGGTACTCGCGTGTTGAAAATCGTCATTAAGGAGTTGTTTCATATATATGCGAACTTTTAAGTTTACCTGGTAACTCAATTGTTACAGCAATCGTACGTAGACCGAGAGATCTGTGTTCAAATCTCTGCTATGGCTTTACATTTTCCATTCTGACTCCATCAGTGAAACATATGAGCTCTCCATTATTATTTCCAAGATATATTCATTTTCACAGAATACTTAGGCTTTGTGTACACTTATCACTATGAAGCTTGTCTGGAATGTTTAGTTCTCGGATTGATTGTTCTCAACGGCTACACGTTCTATTACACAGCCGCTTCATGTTTCAGATTGTTGCACTCAGGAATGTGTCAGTACTAGTAATGTGAACGTGCATCAGCCGTCATCCTATGACCCCTTCTTCTGCACTTTCCGACACGCTTTTATTTATTTCATCTGTTAAAATGTGCTCTATCTCACAGTTTTCGTCATTCAAACACTTGCCAACAGCTCATCCTATAAGTTTATGGAACATCTTACTATAGTGGATGCCTTCAGTTCATTATTTCAAATTGATTGGCTCATCGCTCGCTAACATGACTGGTCCCAAATGTTCATAAATGCATGGCCGCACCTTTCCCCAGCTTTGTAGCTACATTATAAGTTGTACTCCGGGTTTCTGTTATTTTGAAAGTGAACTCGCATAAATAGATTGCTTCCTGTGCCTCTTCCTCCTGTGCACGGGATTTAACTTGGCCCTTGGTTCGTAGAAAGAGAAAGAAATAGGTACTCCCCGCCTTTTGCACCCCGCCCTCTTTTATGGCCAGCCAGGCAGGACAGACACATCAGTGGCGGATGATATTTCTTCGTCCTCCAAATTTGGTTCCTGTTCTCATTAATTCTCAGAAATTTCAAAATAATCACTGTACTCACGTTCCTACCCAGGTCATCTTCTAAAATAATTATGAACCTACTACTAATTTCGTCTATTAATCCATCTTTCTCCCAATAAAACTGTTTCATATTTTGAACGTGATCACAAGCTCCCTGCCAATTTCTTTCGGACACTTTGTATACTGCACTATCAAATAACACTTTTAATTCACCATACTTAAATCATGTGTTTCACGACATCTCTTTTTATCTGTGCCTAAATAATTTCTATACCATTTAAATCACAATAATACGGAGGAGGTCGTATTACAGCGTTGCCATACATTTGCACTACCCCAATTATTTCATAAATTTGAGACGGTATTTTTCCAGCTTTGTTAATTCGTAAAGTTCAGCTTTGGTAGAAGGTGGATCAAACTCAATAATATTGTTACGGAGCATTACTGATTTAAGTGATGATGATATCGGAGCCTTGTTAATTTGAGTAGAATAATAAGAAGCGTTGTCTGTTACACCACTATTGGGGGAATGTTGGGTAACAACTGATTAATAAACAAATTTTTAAATGTTGCACTATCCATTCCTTCATGATAGTGTTTGCTTGATTCTTATTTAAAACTCAGAAGAGCGTTGGGAATGAAACATGTCGAACTCTCCGCGTATAAGAAATTGGGAAACTCGAGATCGTCCTCTTCACTTTTCCACATTTCGTTTTTCCTATGATTTATACTGATCCAACTTTCATCTAAGTAAATAATATCAGCACCGGAAGTCCTTACTTTTTTCGTTTTTCTTGGAAACACAAATCTTTTTAAAACAACGTCTGGCCGCTCCATCAGAAACTTTACTCCGCGTGAGTTCTTTACAAATCTAAATTTCATTTGATGCAGTACTGTTCGCAAGCTCCATAAACTCCAGCTGAACAAGTTTTTCCTTTCAGTACTTTATTTATGTCTTTGAAGCTGAGCACAAAATCAGTACGATAGAGTGAATAGATTGTCTTATTGCGGCAGCACAGAAATGGGCTCTTGCTGTTTTTGTGGGTTTTGCATTGTGACGTTTTTTACCAGGAATCTCTATGAAATTACCACTTAATTGCACCTAATTTTGTTCTTTAAGTTTTCTTTTCAAAGTACAATATGAAATACCTGTAGCTGCAGCAGTGCTTTCAATTATGCTCGGCACAGATATAGTTGGCCTTCCGCATTTTAGGACCTCGCATTCGTCTGTAAAAATGTATGAGCGTTAATCTCAATTTCCCAGCCATCTGATCTTGTACTTTTTATAATTTTTGTGCTGCTACGTTAAGTCATATCGGACGATGAATGAAATGGGTGCAATTATGCTCTAATTAATCCGGGGTTCATGGAGCTTAGAGTTACCCGACATTCGTCTTTCAGGATAATAGAAAACCTTGTCTTCTTCACTTGCAAGGCTTGGAACACCACTGATATAAGCTTGTGCTTACCCTCACATCACAGCAGGTCATTAGGGAATACAATAGTGCTTTAAAAGGGACTGGCCATTTCAAGGACAGACACCCAGCCACCGTGCTAAACAAGGATAGCGCAAAAAGTGCCAAGTTAGATGTCGCGCATTATATTAGATCCTCCTTAGTCATTCCCACATTCGTGCATCAAAGTAACAAAAGTACATGTCTTTAATGATGTACCTGGTCCATAGACTGGATCATCAGTGTTGTCACATTGGGTTACAGAATAACTCATCACTTTAGAAGCAGAATCGGTAAACTTTTCAAACAGCTGTTTGTGATGGCCTTATCTTCGATATATTCTGATGGCTGATACAAATGTCCCTTGAAACTGCAGAGAGACTCGCATTTGTGTTAAAGCACGCAGTTAATCTTACGTATGCTCTCTCGAGTTTGTCCACAAAAGCTTCTTTGACGTTCCTGGCTGGTAATTCTTTTGTATGGAGTCATTTACAAAAGAGATAATTTACATTAAGATTACACAAGCCATTAGCAGTTAAATCATCTTTTCGTATTAGCTTTCTAACGCTTTCGCATTCTTCTACTGAAAATCATTCTTTGGTGTCCCACAGCTACCGCACGCTATGTTCTTTTTCCATTTCAATGTCTAACCTTATCTTCCTGAAAACAAACCACTGAAACCAAGTTTTTCGCTAAATGGCAATGGTTCTTCCCTTATTATACGACTATGACTGGAATTTCTGTACTGCATTGTGATATCATTATAATTACGTTATTTTAATTCTTCTTATTATCCTTCATTGTTTTACTTTGTCCCGCATATGCGGTACATATTGTCCATAACGTGCTACTTCTATTTACTGACACACGTAATTGAGCTTCAGGCGTTATAATCAACAACAATGTCATGTTGCGGACAACTTCCTTCCACTTATTTAAGCTATATAAAGAGAATATTGTAACTTTGTGAGTTCGTAGAATTACAAGTCCAATCTCCAGAATCCCAGATCATCTTTATTTGCGTAGAAATACACTCACAGTAGCAGTATTACGTCACGTACACAATCTACCAAGGTCGATGACAATAACAAACAGCGTTCTGATTTCATCTGTTTACTACTGTTCACGACTGCCTTTTGGCAAGTCGTCGCTCCTTAAATACCTCATCTGATAATTCCAGACTGTTCCAGAACAATCAAGAAACCGAATAACCTATGTCAATCAAGATGTCACAAGAAAATTGCATTTATCTCGGGTTGTTTATTTCGGCAGACCTTTATCTGCGTGCTACTTTACCAGTTCCTTTGTGTAAACAAGCCGCGTTATCACTCCGCGCGACACTGCTCTCTCACTGCTGGCCATTCCGAACAGCACCATCGTAGCGGGCCAGACGATCCAGGTGTACCACCAATATCCTCCCTCGGGGCACCTTCTGGATGCGATAGGCTACGTCGTTAATGCTCTTCACCACCCAGTACGGTCCTTGTCATGGCTGCTGAAGCTTCGGGCATCGTCCCTTGGTCCGGGTAGGGCGCTACAATCAGACTAAGTCACCTTGCTGGAACCCTTGGGTGTTTGCTTGCCTGGCGTATCAGGTCTTCATGCGGTCGCTCGCCTTCTGTATGTTCTGACGATCTCATGCATGTCTTGGAGATGGTCCACCAGGTTCTCCATATACTCGGTTGCTGGCTGTTTTGCATCCGTAGGCTCCCAAAGGCCAGGTCACAAGGGAGGCGTAAGTCTCGGCCGAACATTAAGCTGGCTTGCGTCATCCCAGTGGTGTCGTGTGTTGACGAGCGGTAGGCCAGCGAGAACATTAGCACCTTGATCTCCCAGTCTCGCTGAAGGCTGGCCACGACCTACCTCAGGTGTTCTTCTAAGGTATTGATATACCTCTCGACCATGCCATCCGACAGGGGTTGTACAGCTATTGTTCGTGTCTTGTTGATTCCAAGTCTTTCCTGTGCCACCTTCATCAAATTGGATTCAAAATGGGTGCCCTGGTCGCTGTGGAGCTCCAACGGTTACCCAAATAGGCAGAAAACTTGCTCCACGAGGCAGTCTGTGATTGTCGTCACCTCCTGGTTCGGAATGGCATACACCTTCGCCCACTTGGTGAAGTAGTCCACGACCACCATCAGGTACTTGTTGCTTCGGTCGGACACTGGGAATGGTCCAGTTATGTCGACGGCGATCCTTTCGAATGACGTTCCAACGTTGTACTGCTGCATGCGACCCCGGCTCCTATTCTGGGGGCCACAACTCGCCGCGAACACGTGTCATTGACGGCACCATCTCTCAGCATCTGCTGGGAGCCTCAGCCAGCAGTAGTGCTGTCGGAGTTTGTCAATCGTCCGGTTTGCTCCCAGGTGCCCTCCTGAAGTACCGCCGTGCACTTCCTCCAAGACTTCCCGGATCTTGCTTCGGGGAACTACCAACTGCTCTCTCTCTCTGTGCGTCTTCCCATCAGGCAAGTCCATACCCTCTCTTCAGGGAGTCCCATTGGGCCCAGTACGACTTGTAGGTGGCACTGCTCAGTGTGATGTCCTCCCAGGTTGGTCTGTTCCCTGCCTCCACTTCTCTCAAGTGTGACCCCAAGTCTGCGTCCGCCAGCTGCTCCCTCCTCAGGCCTGCGCTATCCCAGCCATCCGCAGGTACTGCAGTGACCACTCGGACAGCTGCGGCACGTTCCTTCTCTTCCACTGTTCGGCATTGGCCGCAATCCTCTGGGCAGGGTCTTCGAGACATGGCATCTACGTTACCGTGACTCTTACCCCTAAGATGTTCAGAAGTGAAGTCGTACTCCTGCAGCCTCGGGACCCAACGTGCCCTCCGGCGTTCCAGATTCTCAAAGCTCAATGGACAGGTTAGGGCAGAATGGTCAGTCCTCAAGTGGAATAACTGACCGTGCAGATACTAATGGAAGTGTTCCAATGACTTAGCTACCACCAGTTACTCTCGCTGGGTGACGCAGTAGTTTTCTGCCTCGGATAGCGTCTTGCAGTAGTAGGCTATTAACCGCTCTTGGCCGTGCTGGACTTGGGACAGGACGCCTCCAATGCAATGGTCGCTGGCGTCAATATCCACAATGAAGGCGCCACCTGGTGTTGAAATCCCAGAATAGGAGCACCGCACAGTGTCTTCTTCAGGTTTTGGAAAGCGTCTTCGGCGTCCTCCACCCACACATTCGGCCGCTGTTCTTCAGTCAGGCGCGTGAGGGTTTTGGCGATGTTGGAGAACCCCATGATAAACAGGCGGTAATAACTGCACAGCCCTAGGAAACTGCGCAATTCTCTCTTATCCTTTGGCCGCGGCCAATCTCTGACAGCCTGGGTCTTCTCCGGGTCTGTGGCCACTCCGATGGGTGAGACTATGTGGCCCAGGTAGTTAACTTTCTTGCGGAAGAGCTGGCACTACTTTCGATTTAGCTTCAAATTGGTCGCCTGCATGCTCTGTAGCAACTTACTCAGACTCTCGTGTTGGTCTTCGAAAGTCTTAGCAACGATGATGATGTCCAGGTATAGCAGGTGGACGTCATAAGTCAGCCCTCTCATCACTGATTCCTTTAGGCGTTGGAAGGTAGCGGGTGCGTTGCAGAGTCCAAAGGGCATAACTGTGAACTGACAAAGCCCTTGGTCTGTTAGGAATGCAGTATTTTATTTTATCTCAGGTCTAGAGCCACCTGCCAGTAAATCGACTTCAGGTCTAGGGTCGAGAACCACTGTGCACCAGCTAGCGCGTCGAGGGTAACGTCAATCCGAGGTAAGGGGAAACAGACATTCCGGGTGACAGCGTTCAGCTTCCTGTAGTCCTGTAAGGGCTGTCAGACTCTTCAGTCACTTTCCTGGATCTCATGTCGTCTTTCATATTCCGTCCCACCTCTTGTTTCGCCAACGGAACGCGTGTGGGTGGTTGCAGAATAGGCCGGGCATCTCCGGTATCAATCCGGTCAAGCACTTTATCCGTGCGGCCGTAGTCAGTGTCGCCTTGGCTTAAGACGCGCTGGTATCACCTCAGTAGTTGTCGAACTTTTTCCAGCTGTTCTGCGGTCAGCTGGTCTGCCGCCCTCTCCAGTAAGCCTTCTAGCCGGGGCCCCAGGTGTTGCGTTGAACCGGCTCCTGCGTCTTGTCGATTGCGGCTACGCTGACAAAGGGCTAGCATGTCCCCAGCTCCGTTCCGGCGTGGACGTCGTGATCGGTATCTGACAGGTTGAGCAGTCTCACTGGCTCCTGCTCTCGGTTTGGCAATAATGTCCTGGCTACAGAGTCCGTGCACGGGCGCCTTCTGCGCCATCAACATGTTCTTCGTCCGCTGGCTTTCCAGTGGCACCGTCACCGCCACCTCACTTCTTGCGGGGATAACCACGTCTTCCTTCAAGACTATCCTGCAAATTCTATGGCGCTCTTCGAGCTTCTGGGGTATCACCTCTTCTCCATTGAGCCGCAGGACTTTCCTGCCGCCGTCGACTGTCACCTGGTGGTTCCTGAGGGCATCAAATCCCAGTATTGCCTAAGCCAGCTTCGTGACGAACACCTGCAGACGTACGGCACTGCTTCCAAAGGACAACTTCAGTACGACCTTCTTCTCCACAGGCAAGGTGTCGCTCGTGCCGTCAGAAGCTTTTATGGTCGGCTCGGCTTCCTCGTCGGCAAACCCTTGGCCACGTCAGTCCTGATGATGGTCACGGCCGCCCCGGTGTCCACCAGCACACGGCACGGGTTTCCTCTTACCCAAACTTCCGGGATAAGTCTATCATCCATACGCCGGCTGACAGCGCCCAGCGTCACTCGAGGGGATGTTGGTGTTGACGCCGACATGCCGTCTCCACAGCGGCTCTTGCTCATTTTCCTGCTGCTCTTCCTCGTGTAGGCCGTCTCTGTCCAGGGGTCCCGGCTATCCACACCCCCAACACAGGCCACTAGGTCTTCGCCGGCGTCCCTCGGCTGGGCTTCTGTCTCCAGTGTAGCGGATACTCCTCGTTCACGTCGGGATAGCTGTCAGCTTGGCCGCCTCCATCCTTAATGCTGCCGTTTGCGCCTCGTGGATGGTTTTATAATCGCCGAGCATCAGGCGCTGACGAATTTCCGTGTCTCGTACCCCGTCAACGAATGTATAGGAATAAAACGAATGTATAATTTCTCAAACAGATCAAAGGCGAACTCTCGAGAAATCCGTCTCCTTCCCCCTCCGCCGTTTCCGCAAGCTTTTATCTACACACGGCACTGCACATCCCCTTGAACGCCTTGCCGCCTCGATCAACAATGGACTGGCGATAATATCCTTGATTATAAAATTAAATGGCTCTGTGTCCTAATTAAGATTCCATAAGCAATTTGTCTACTTCTTTAAACAATATAAATTCCATGTCCTCTCGCTTCGTGATATTTAAGTAGAAATGTTTGCTTCATCAAAAGGCTTCAATAAATTGTGCAGTTATGCTGTATTTTCTTGACGTCTTGTTGCATTTCATTTTAATGTGTCCAAATCACCAAATATAGACCCTAGACGGAGATCAGAACGACGAGTTCTGTAAACGCAGTTCTACGACAAAACACTGTAGTGCAGATTTCAACTGTTTGTTACAGACACTTCCTCGTTATAAGGTGGTGGTGGGATCGTTCTTTCTTTGCCCTCATATTGTGCAGGGAAGGCGTCAAGTCACATAACCAGCCTTTCCTTCTTTGCCAGAAGACAAGAGACAAGTGAGCAGTTCCTTCATTTTGGACAAGTCGGTTATATCACTGTAACTCTGACCCCAAAGATAACTCATGGTGCACAACGGGCAGAAAGAGGATAGCATTGGAATATAAAGGACTATGAGAGGAGCAGCAGTAAATTCTTGTACTCCGACAGTGGGTGAAATGTTCAAGGATAAAGATATGATCTCAATATACTGAGAAGCAAGAAGAATAATGTAAAATTCTGAGCATTAAGTACACACAAATACTCTTTAATAGGAAATTCTAGTTATTTCTTTCAGTTCACCAGATTTTTAGCAAACTACCAAAGAACCAAGGACATAATAAATTAATCTTTTCTAATTATCGACCAAATAGCCTTCCATTTTCATCACAAAATACAAACGAACGGAAATAAATAGAGTTAAACGTCAATGAAGGTGCTAACTATCAAACATTTTAGGAAATAATTGTTATAAAATGTATTTTAATGTGTGCTTAATTCAGTATTTAGTAACTATTGTGCTCTTTCTTTAGGTTTAACACACATAACGTTAGCTTATTCAGAATAAAAACCCCATCAGAAACTTTTGCTTTAAATTCTAATACGCGTTCTATTAATATTTGTATGAAAACACCTTAAAAAAATCAAGAGGTTATGTTTGAGTTCATTAAACGGTCCAATACGTTACTAGCAATTACCAAGAAGTGACTGACTACCCTGACAGTCACTGAAGTAGAGTCTACTATATCTGCTGAACTCGAACTGGCAAAGCGAAAAGGCGTATTCTCAATAGAGAGATGTTTACCTGAGCTTATCGAACTTACACGGCAGGTCCAGTTATGTATACTTTGTTCAGATGTAATTACAACAATGTGTCATACATCGGCAGACGTGAGAAATCATATATAACGTGACTGAATATTGTGACAAGGAGCAAGAAGACAACAATAAGGCGTATTCTCAATACAGAGATGTTTACCAGAGCTTATCGAACTTACACGACGAGTCCAGTTTTGATCTACGTGAGAAATTAAGGTAGTAAGAGTAAAGCAACAAAGACTACACAAATATAGTTATGCATAACAGAAACTTCATTTAACTGTAAAGAAATTGATGGAAATTTCACATGATTGTTAGATCGCGATTTCACAAACACTTGTTTACATTATCAGAGTATATCTGGAAGAACCCTGAAATGAGCCCACAATACGTAGCAACATAATAACACAGAACTGTACGGAATGGGTTGTTTACCCCTGACGGGAAGGCGCTCTACACGTGGCATATGTCCCCACACAAAATAAGAATGGAAATCGAAGAAAATTATAATGAAGATATTGTCACCCGAACGTCGGAACTCCTGATAGAACCGACCAGAAGTAGAGCCAGAAGGGAAGTAATCGGCCACGCCTACCCATTTATCTTGTGGCAGTAACGAGGGGTGGCTGGAAAAAGGGCACTGTGCCCTCTCTTGGCCCTCCCCCTGCCGTCGCGAACATAGTGATGATTCACTGAACTGCGAGAATTCGAGAAAACAGCGATATTCCAATAAAGGGGCTGCTCTGCCTAGTGAGTTCAGTTCTTGTCGAGCAGCGGTGAGGAGCGCCCAGTGAGAGAACGGACTGTGTACGTGCATCGGAGGAGTGTACGTAACTGCGTGCAGTTGACCAGTGACAGACGAACTGGTGAATTGCGATTGTGTGCATTACGTAATTCTGTGTAATCGGCAAGTGTTCCGATTGCAATTCGGTGGAAATAAAGAACATTTTTGAGTGGTGCAATAGGACTTTTAATTTCACGAACCCACAAAATTACAATATTATTACCATAGTAACGAACTCTTTCGAGGAAGGTGCCGTGTTGTTTGCTTGCTAACTGCTGAAGACCGTGTTACTATGGTTACCGGCTGCTCAAGTCTACCTATTACACATGTAAAACACTAAACTCTACACGTGTTAAAACTTACACTGTCGCTTCTGCACTAGAACCAGCTTTTTGGAAATAAGTTTAAAATTAGTTTTCACTTCAAGCAGCTGCAGTCAATCAGCTGTTGTAGTTTTATGTGAAACTAAATTGTAACATCTATTGCTGTAACTTGTTACTGATTGCAATTGGAAGAAGCCGATTTTGTCGATGATTTAATATATTTTAACTTATTTCTTGTCATGTTATTATTTTTAATCTCGATGTCAAAAGGTTTATATGAAATTGATAGTGTTCCAGGAGTGTTTTGTTAACAAGAAAACAATAAGCAAACTCTAGCAATGGCCTGTTCACACAAAATTTGACTCTACTGCTTCTCTTATGCCAATATCACTAAATCATTATAATAATAAAATATATTAATAAATAATAATATAAATAATAATCGTTCAGCCTAAACCTGACTGAGGAATATTCTAATCAGCGTTTAAGAAGTGTTACACTGATACAGTGTTCCCTGATATTTATCTGATATTTATTTTTTTTACTAAACATATTTCTGTACTCAAAATACTTTTTGTGTATGACAGATTTAATATTAACAACATGAAAAAGTAGTATTCTAATGATAACTCCTGATAAAAAATAATTTTAATGGACCGGGGAGAATTCTTGTATTACACTTAAATGACTTTTCCTCCTCATACAAATTATTCTTATGTATGCTTGCTCCTTTATTTACTTAATGTTCAAGATAAATAAGGTCTAAAGGAACACTACAATAAATTAGAGTTTAAGGAATTTCAAATAATTTAAGAGCACATCTGCACAAAACGTTGACTATTTTATTGTATACATAAACTCAGCTCTGCCTGTTATGAGAGCTGGCTAATGTGAGTTCTATTGATAAACTTAAATTAGTGTATTGTGTAAGCTGTAACTCTATCATGAAATATGGAATATTACTCAGGGGCTACTCAGTACAAAATTAAAAAGTATTCCTTATGCAAAATAGGTTACATGAATCATTAACACCAATACCAGACGCTTCTGCAAAGATCTTGTTAAAACATTGAACACATTGTGACTTTGTGTGTTCGTTAAATTAAATGCCCAGCCTGCAGAAATTAACAAATGCTCTTTATTTCCGTAGAAAGACACCGCCCGCCTCGGTAGCGTAGATGGTAGCATGTCTGCCTCACGTTCAAGAGGTCCCGAGTTCGAATCTCGGTCAGGGTGAGTTACCTGGATAAGGTTTTTTCCGGGGTTTTCCCTTATCCTTCAAGACGAATGTCAGGTAACTCTAAGCTCCATGGACCCTGGACTCATTTGAGCATCATTTCATCCAATTCATTCACCGTCCGATATGACTTAACGTTGGAGGACGTAAATTACAAAAAAAAAAAAACCGTAGAAAGACAGTTGATCAACTGTGATATCAGCAGAATGACGTGACACTCGAACACAATCTTCAAGTCCGTCTGCCACACATATACACTGAGCGATTGCCTCTCAATGAACACGAGCAGCTGTTCACCAGGTTCCTCGAAACCTCACGAAGGCACACGAAAGCTACCGAACAAGCTCGATCATTTGTGATGGCAGGCGAAGGAGAGAATTATCCAGAGGTCACTCCGACTGCCCCTCTCCACCACACCTTTGCCAAACACCAACCAGTCACACATGTGTGGGCCTGGCTTCGACGCTATCTGTCTCTCTCACTCCGCCGTTCCCTCTCGGCGTCCGCTTACGAGCGACCTCGTGACAACACTAGTCCTTCCCTGCATATATATTCTCTATTCTAAAATGTTGTGTGCACAATCGAGCCTCATAAATAGTCTAGTTAATAGAATAAACACAAAAATGTAATGGATACTATCCCATTGCTAAGCTTTCTTGCTTCCAGAAAGCTGCACATAATGAAACCATCAAAGTATTTGGCGTTCTCCTGATCATCTTAAATAGCTTCTGTGCTTTTAAAAATGCTACTACAAAATGACTAAGCTCAAAATATTATTCTCTCTATTATTATAAACTATTATTATACTGGCAAAAGCCAACTGAAAGTTGATTATATTGAATTTTCAAGTATACCTATAGAAATGAGACTCATAAACTACCGATATGGCTGATTGGTCAATCGAAAGACAAATGTCTTCAATACACCACCACTTCTATGTTGTTCTCAGAAGAAGGCATGTCTGAATAGAGATATATTCTCTCACTGCTTCCATGGAACACTTGTGTCAGCTGTGAGAAAATAACTAAAGAAGATAAAACTACAACTGGAAGCTAGTTTAACAATGCTGACTGTCATTTGTCCGTTGTGATGCTTCCTGTCTGTTACCCAAAGTGACTTCGCTGTTAGCCCGTGGACCAGAAAAAACATCATAAACTTTTACTTTTGCCACTTGCTCAACGGAGACTATGTGAAAGACGCGGTATGCAATCAATTCTTGTAACTTTGCTTTCAAAACCCCAGAATCATGTAAATAGTGTGGCTAGACATTCACGCAAAGTTAAGGCCAGTAACGATCAAAAGCGCTGAGTCTATCGACTAAGCATCATCAAATACAGACATTTTCTAGATTGAAATATTCCATAAGATCTCACACTGAGAAGCTGCTGGTACTTGTTTGAATAGCGAAAACTGTGAGATGAATCAAGCCCTAAGAGATGAAGTAAATAAAAGCGTCTAAAGAAGGGAGCATATGACGATGACTCACACTGCTAGTGCTGATATATTACTGAATACAACAGTCAGTTACATGAGGCGCCTGTGTGAAGAGAAGCCAGGAACAAATTTCTCATCAATGGATAGAAAATTGTTAGTTGAATTAAGTAATTAAATATAAAGATGTTGTTGGGAATAAGGGGAAGCATGCGATAAATATGAAGAAGAAAGACATGACGTGGGAAATGATTGGAAATGACTTTTATTCCAAAGCAACTGCCAGAACCAAAAGTACGAATAAACATCGTCAGTTTTACGTGGATTTAAAACGAAGTGCGAAGTAAGGAGTGATGAGTGACTTGAACGCTCTAAGATGAGACACGCACAAAGTATTTATCCATAGAATTCAGTTAATTACAAAATCGCAAAGTTATTAGTATTTTAAGCAAAGGCGAGATCGCCATATGTCTTACAAAGCAAATTCTAACCTCTCTCACACTTACGCAGTAACCTTCACGGCAAATATTTTCGATAGTCTACAACTCTGTAGAAAATATTGACAGCTTCTCAAAATTATTTCTCCTCAAAGCCGTACTCTGTTAGGAATGTCATTTAGGAGGTCTAAATACAAGAAATCGACATTAAAAGCTGCGTTCACGCCCGCCATCTTGACTATTTACAACTCTTAATGACTTAACAACAGTAATATAACTTGTTAGTTTAACAAGATATATAACATGGGTGTTAATGCTACACTTGTTTGTGAAATGCAATGTTTGTTATAACTATGACTAAACTTGTGATCCCATAACTACTCAAATCCTAAAGCTAGAAATGCGGTGACTCATCAATATCATACTCAGACGGAGGAATGTTTGGAGATAGAAATATTTAGTGCTTCGGTGGAACATTTGTATCAGCTGGGAAAGAAACTAAACATAAAGCTACACCTGAGAAGCATCTTCTCGATCTTATTATTCATCCTACTGAAATGCTGAACTCTTTCTTCTAGCCAATGTGACTGGTATTTCTGGCCAAGGAACAGAAGAGCTACACACGTTTTATCCTCGCCTTCCTGAACGAATGTGAAAATGACTATGGAGGATCTATTAAGTACGTAGTAAGCAAACCAGTTGTGTGAGTTTGCTTTAAAAAAACGGAAACCAGAAATACTACCAGTAATGTAACCACGTTAAAGATCTGGTGAAAGGCGCGACTACTAATGCTAGTTTGGGGCTAGTATTGCTAGAAAACGATTCCACTGAATTATTTACTGGCGCACTTGTAGATGAAATTTATTTTACAGATTTACATAATAGTTGTCTATGTAATTACATCTACTAAATACATACAAACTAATATATTTACTAAACACGAGCTAAATAATAACTCTGTAATAATAATGATAATAAACACCAAAAATGGTGAGAGGAAAACTAACCGAAACCACGTCTTACCCGTTCAATAACAACTGCTTCCTTTAAACGAGACAAGTACGACTCTGATAACACACTATTCATCTCAATTTCATACGTCAACAAATTATGGTTTTGGAAACTTCAGAATGAGTATTTATCAAATTTTTGTGTGCTCATACCCTCATTTATTAAACAATGCGTTTTCAAAACTGACAACCGCCTAAAGCCCTTATCACAAACTTAATATTGGTGTGGCTTCTTACTTTCGTGAACTAAAATGTCTTCTCAAATGTGACAACTGAGTAAAGCTCTTATCACAAACTTCACATTTGTGTGGCTTCTTACCCTCATGATGTAGATTATGGGTTTTCAAAGTTGACAACCGAGTAAAGCTCTTATCACAATCTTAACACTTGTGTGGCCTCTTACCTTCATGAACTAGATTATGTCTTTTCAAAGAAGACAAATGAGTAAAGCTCTTATCACAAACCTTACATTTGTGTTCCTTCTTACCTTCATGTATTAAATTATGTCTTTTCAAAGAAGACAAATGAGTAAAGCTCTTATCACAAACTTTACACTTGTTTGACCTCTTACCTTCATGAATTAGATTATGGGTTTTCAAATGTGACAACAGAGTAAACCTCTTTTCACAAACTTTACATTTGTGTGCCTTCGTACCTTCATGAAATAGATTATGGGTTTTCAAATTCCACAAATAAGTAAAGCTCTTATCACAGACTTTACATTTGTGTACCTTCTTACCTTCATGTATTAAATTATGTCTTTTCAAACCGAACAACTCAGTAAAGCTCTTATCACAAACTTTACATTTGTGTGGCTTCTTACCTTCATGTATTAAATTATGTCTTTTCAAACCGAACAACTGAGTAAAGCTCTTATCACAAACTTTACATTTGTGTGGCTTCTTACCTTCATGAACTAGATTATGGGTTTTCAAATTGCACAAATGAGTAAAGCTCTTGTCACAAACTTTACATTCATGTGGTTTCTTACCTTCATGAATTAAATTATGTACCTTCAAGTTGAACAAACGAGTAAAGCTCCTATTGCAAACTTTACAATTGTGTGCCTTCTTACCTTCACAATCTAAATTATCTGATTTCACATGTGATAACTTACAAAAGCTCTGATCAAAAACTTTACATTGGTGTGATCCCTTAACCCCATCAATTAAATTATGTTTTTTCAAATTTGCTGCAGAGCCAAAGCCTTCCTCACACGTGCTACACTGCTGTGTTGTTTTGCTCATATCACTTACACTACTGTTTTTTAAGTATAAAGGTTCTATATATGAGTCTACGCCATCGCTTGTGTCTCTTGTTTGGACTTCAGCAGAGACTAATGGTGACTTGCCAAGAGTAGTGACAGGAACTGTTTCTGGGTGTAATCTGAAATGTTGCAGAACTTAATATCATTTAGCGAATTAACGAGATAATAAAACCTAAAGACAGAATCAGTGAGTACATACACAGACATCGGTGACAATCATACTTAATCAATTCATGTAAGGTAACTATGCTGTTCATAAACTAATGATTTATGTTAATCCACAATATTTTCAAAGAAATAATAAAGGTCTTTCCAATGAACATAGTGCTTTGTGTTTGTGGCAATAGAAACATAATATGAACTGACAAATACATGAACATCACTCTTTACTGTAAAGGCAACTATTCAATTTATTTTGTAATTTCTGTGTCTATAAACATGGCACTAAAAGTATTTGTAAAAAAGCAAGCATTATACAAAAGAACATTTAAATTAAATGGATCATTTCAGATGATGGAATTCAATACTGATTCTCTATCCACCACAAGATACAAATAAACAGCAACCAAATATGAGTGTCTCCATTTCATCTTCTACTTTTCCCCATGCTGAATTTCATTTGCACTCGCAATTTGTCCATTTCAGATTTCACTGCAGAGATTTCGTTTGTCATTCTCTCCATGCCGGATTTCATTTCGTCCATTTCAGCTAATAAGGTATGAAGACTTTGCTCCATTGCGGCTCCTTACCCCACTTCTATACACTAGTATGAGTAAAATGACAGCAAGAGGTTGTACTACTTTAACTCTAGTATCGTTAGCTCAGTGCTAAGTTACACTTTTTTACAAATACAACAAAAAGACACATTTTTTTCCGTAGCACAACCTATTTTGTGTCTGTTATAACTCATACTCGCGCTGCTTGTCGCTTCTCAACGCTCACTAAACCCAGTGTTTGCAGACTGACACTACACCCCGATTCTCAGACAACCAACTCTTTACATTTAAGCTGTTCAGATTCACCGATTACTTTAAACTAATGAAAACCGAAAAGTTCACAACTGGAGGAATGGTGAAGTAGAATCTTGTAAATCTGTTTTAATTGAAGGTTAAGGAACACATCAACAATAAGGCCTACACTTCCGGTCTCGTATCTCAACTATTAGATGTTCTTGTATGTTGATCTTCCGCTGCTCTCACGGCAAACAACAAAAACGCTAAAATGGGATAACACACACTTAATTCCTTTGCTGTAGAAGTTCACTGTCACCTTAAAATACTAAGTTGGGAATTTTACTGAATTTATTTTGAGTTTTGCTGTCATCAGCTCTATCAGTTATCTTAGAGAATGGCAGCAAGAAACATAAAAAGATAGACATACACAGAGACTGGAGCTGGAAATGTTTGTAAAGAGCATAATCACTGGCTGCATGATAAAGTCTCAAGTTAAGAAGATCCTGACTCTAAAAGCTCTGAAATAGAGCAATGGGGATGAGCAAGCCACACACATAACGGTTGATGTTCATTGGACTTTTCCGTCTTCTGTTCATTAACTGTCAACGCCTAACAGAATTATTTCTCTAAGTGCTCTCTTTAAGGTCCAGGAGATCAAAACATATATTTCTTGTGAAATATAAATAATAAGTTTTGGGTGAAATAAAATTTTACTTTCACTTAATAAAGGACAAACATTCAGATTTGGCTTCACTACAACATTAATAACTGCCAACACAGTATCATTTAAATTTGTAGATAATGTTTTAAAATGTGTGATATATAAAACTCAGAGATAAGTGGAAAGGCGCTACAAATGATGAATCTATCCACAATTATCATTTTAAATTAATCTGCAAGTGTACGGCCCAGTACTGTAACCTTTGTACAGCTCTAGATTGTGGTGAAGAAAGAGCAAGTAAACAACTCCATTATCAGTTAATAGCCACAGCAAAGTGATCAACTATACTATACAAAGATTTGGTTATTCTATTACAGCAGTGGTACTTCAAGTGTGATGAAACATTGCACTCATTGTCTTTGCTTTTACCTATTAACAGCGAAAGAAGGAAGCTCTGAGTACAGGTTTACCTGAACGAGCAGAGCTGACAGGTTCTCATATTACATTCTTGTTCCTTTTAGGAAGAAATAAAGATATGAAAGGAGAGAACTTGGACAGACTGAGAAATTCAATGTCATAGACAAGACTTGAACATAGAACTCCCAGTCTGCGTCAGTTGTTCTATTGAGCTGTGACATTAATGCCAATATGACATTAATTCTCCAACTGACTCAAATTATCCTGGTAACCCACTAGGAAATTCTCATATACACTTACGACAACTCCTTAATGGTGACTTACAACATGTAAGAACCTAACTCCAGTCTTCATAGTCAACCACTATTATCTTTCAGTCTGACTCAACCTATCCAGAACTGGGCCTACACACTGCTGGTGTGACATAACAATTTAATTAACATTTAGATCTAATAGTAGCATAGCATCCACTCTGCCATCTAATGTAGTTTCCTATCTGCCTCACCTTGTTGTCCCAGTACTTTTTCATTGGCAATCTTCCTTTTCTTATCTACTTCTTTTTAACT
This sequence comes from Mantis religiosa, assembly GCA_030765055.1. Classification (NCBI taxonomy): domain Eukaryota; kingdom Metazoa; phylum Arthropoda; class Insecta; order Mantodea; family Mantidae; genus Mantis; species Mantis religiosa. The sequence continues at coordinate 218,613,750 of CM060950.1, forward strand.
TTCCAAAACATTGCACAGTAGATGATATATTGGAATATTATAAAACTCAGAGACAAGATCAAAGGAGCTACAAATGACAAGTCTATCTACAATTATCCTTAGCCTTGTTTGTATTAATCAGCAAGAGCCCAGTCCTGTGCCACAACATTTGTTCTGCTCTGAGTTGTGGTCAAGTAACAGTAAGTAAATACCTCAATATATCCGTTCAGGTCTACAAGACACAGTAAGCTGGTCAACACAGAGAGTTGGTTATTCCATTACAGCAATGTTAAGTAAGAGTAAGTAAATACCTCAATATATCCGTTAATGTCTACAAGACACAGTAAGCTGGTCAACATAGAGAGTTGGTTATTCCATTACAGCAATGTTAAGTAACAGTAAGTAAATACCTCAATATATCGGTTCAGGTCTACAAGACACAGTAAGCTGGTCAACACAGAGAGTTGGTTATTCCATTACAGCAATGTTAAGTAAGAGTAAGTAAATACCTCAATGTATCCGTTAATGTCTACAAGACACAGTACGCTGGTCAACACAGAGAGTTGGTTATTCCATTACAGCAATGTTAAGTAACAGTAAGTAAATACTTCAATATATCCGTTCAGGTCTACAAGACACAGTAAGCTGGTCAACACAGAGAGTTGGTTATTCCATTACAGCAATGTTAAGTAAGAGTAAGTAAATATCTCAATATATCTGTTAATGTCTGCAAGACACAGTAAGCTGGTCAACACAGAGAGTTGGTTATTCCATTACAGCAATGTTAAGTAAGAGTAAGTAAATATCTCAATATATCCGTTAATGTCTGCAAGACACAGTAAGCTGGTCAACACAGAGAGTTGGTTATTCCATTACAGCAATGTTAAGTAAGAGTAAGTAAATATCTCAATATATTCATTCAGGTCTACAAGACACAGTAAGCTGGTCAACACAGAGAGTTGGTTATTCCATTACAGCAATGTTAAGTAAGAGTAAGTAAATATCTGAATATATCCGATAATGTCTACAAGACACAGTAAGCTAGTCAACACAGAGAGTTGGTTATTCCATTACAGCAATGTTCCTTCAAATGTAACAAAACACTGCATTCAGTTTACTACAATGAATCTAAATTGAGTAAAGGAAGGTTTTAATTTTGTGTTCCTCTCAACATGCATGACTAAAAACTTCCCCTGATACATTTGTGTTTCTGTGAGGCAGGAATAAAGATAACAATGTACTGAAGAAATTATAATTGAAATCACAAGCCTACGCAGAAAACTGATTTGACACCTTTATAGCTATTGTTCAATACTTTAAAAGAAGAAAAATGAAACTTTCTTCTATTATTTATTACAAAATGCTTAGTCTCATATGAAAAGAGAAAGCTTCCTTTACATATTTTGTAGTAGATGAAAAGAGGCTATATGATGCTGAAAACATAGTAAACCTTGTAGACATAGGTCATTATTAATTGTAATTGAAATTTTATATCCTCACCACTATAAAGCAAAACAAAATTTAAATCTATAAGTAAACAAAACTCTACAAAGTCCTAATATGACAAGAAGAAATCACATTAGCTCACAAATTAGCAGACCTGGAATTGAAATATGATAAAGCTTGTCTACCACTTAACATGTACTTGTAGAAATGCTAATATAAAGCATAATAAAAATAACTTTGAACAAAATTCAAGAAATAATCATGTAAAAATGCACAATATTTGAGCACCTAAGAGTGAAGTTAAATTAAATTTATAAAAGCTTTAGTTGGAATTGTTGTAAACTTGATCACATATTCATAAAAAAGCTAAAGTTACTTACAACAAAGCATAAAATATTATATTGGAATATAATAGATAACTGTGGGACACCTTATTTGTTTGACAAATTATAAATTCATATATTTAATTACAAATGTATTCTTTTATCGTTTTTCAAACAGATAAGTTTGACACAGAAACCATATTTTATTGTAAACTTAGTAACATATTCCTATGAGTAAAGATCAAAATACAATGAAGTATAACATTAATATAATTCTGAGTTGAACTAGTAATCAGTGCTCCATCTATTGCTAGTGTTTACCTAGAAAAGGTTCTTACCTTCTTAACAATCTCAGCTGACAGTCAATCTCAGCTGACTGTTAACTGTTGACAACAACTTTGAAATTGTATAATAAAAAGGATAAAGCCACAGAAAAGAATCAGGTATGTACCAGATATATTGCAAAGGCTGTGACAACTTTTACATTGGAAAAACTAAAAGGAATTTGAATATTAGGCTTAAAGAACATTTTAGGAACATTAGGATCAAAGAAATAGACAAATTGGCGGTAGCGCACCATTTCAGGAATGATAATCATCATACAGAGCAAAAAATCTACTTATTAAAAAGTGTCCATGGCCCAACTGCATTAACCACATGGGCAAAGATGTTCATAAAGAAATATAAAGGAGAACTTTTCAATTCCAACATCGCCCTTGAAACGAACCCAAACTTCAAGTTCATCAAGATACCAAGAGAGGCACCCCTATCACTTCCAAGGAATTACCCAAATCAACAGTCAACATTAACTGAGGATGTAAGGAAGGTGCTAATGAAACGCTTTCTAGGTAAGCACTAACAATATATGGAGCTTCGAGTGCTAGTTCACCCAAAATTATATTAGTAACATATGTTTGTGTCTTGACTGTATTTAACAGCTGCTTGTTGTCATTGTCAGCAGTCAGGATGACAGCGAGTAGCTCTTGAAACTGAGCAACACACAAACAATTTAAGCTGATCAATTTCATTGTCATTGTTCCATAAATACACAATGCAGATTTTGGTTTAAAAATATCTTAAATTAAGAGCATTTTAATCCCATTTGTTGAGACAAAATCTTAAGAACACAAATATAATATGTTCAAAATAAGACACTGTTAGGAAGAGAGAATATTCTATCAACTTGTGAAGCAGAACTATGATAATAAGTTTGATATTTATCAGGTATTGGAGTGCTAAGTGTGCAGGCGTGTGTGAAGGAGCTCCTGATAGCTTAAACAAAGAAGGTTATAAGGGACAATGGGAGTGGATACTTCCACATACAGGTGCAAGAACAGAGCATTCAGAGCAGTTAGAGGTAGTAAATCCGGAAACAGAAAAGAAGAGGAACCACAAGATTATGGCAATTATTCTGATTGTGTTAGAAGTTACCAATAGGCTAGCAGTGAATCCTGCGCCAATGTACACAGGTAACATTTTGGACTAAATACTAAGTAGAATGTACAAGCTGAAAAAGGGACTAAGTGATCAAGTATATGCTGCAGTAAAATAAATCAAACAGGAAATCACAGAGGAAGTTAAGGACATCAGGAGAGAAATGGAAGGGACAAAAGTAAGGGTAAGTAATTGGAAAGTAATTGGAGTTACAATTTGTAATCTACTGGAGAGGAAGAACGTCAAGGGGTCTGGGCCATACAAGAAGTCTATGACATTCTGGAACGAAAACTGGAAATGAGATTGGGAGGTGGGAGATCGCAGAAATGTTTAGCATAGGAAGGAGTACAGGCAGGAGAACCAAACTCAGAAGATTCATTAACATGAGCATAGTCTACGAGATATTGAACAGATCAAGGAAACTAAAAGGATAAAATATTTTCATAAATAAAGGTTTATCATTCGAGAAAGGGGAACTGAAGAAAAAGCTCATAAAACAGATGAGAGAAGCAAGGATGGTTGGGTAAAAAGCATACATTTGAAATTTGATGGCAGGAAAACAACACCTGAGAGGGAAAAGAACATAAGACTGGAAGGCAGATGAGAACAGGAAACAACTCAGCTAACAGAGGCATGAGATGAATCTACACACCTGACAGGCAAAGGAAGGGCAAAGTCCAGTCGAATCCCAAGGAGTAGAGGATAGGTTGAAAAAGTAGGGAGGGAAATAGTATTGTATTGTATTTATTTCATCCTTTGGCACATAATACATATCTTATAGGACACGTCAGTTCAAGATACAAAGATAAATATAAAAAGTTACATAAGACTAAAAATTGTAACAGATAAAGGATCCATCAAAAGTCTAAAGTAGAAAAAGCAAATAAATATAAACTATATAAAGACCATAGAGAAATGCTATATATAAGTAATTGTTCACAAATGTGGAATTTACTCTACTTTATGATTTAATTCAATTTAATTCAATTCAATTTATTTTGTCCTTTTGATTGATAGCAGAAACGTCACAGTATAAAAATTACATTATTATCCACTGTCATTATTTACAATCATTTAAAAGTAGTTAACATTTAAAAAACTCTTTCACAGAATAAAAAGAATGTTGCAGGAGTTTTACTCCCTTTTTAAAATGTAGGTAGCTGGGCAGTTCAATACGCAGAGAATTCAACAGCTGTAATGATCGAGAGAGAAGATGTGATGACATTTGAGATGTCATGAGATACGTCATCACCATATAATATATGGTGTATATAGAAAATAAATAATAGAAATAAATCTGAAACATAAAGTAGGAAAACAGGGTAGAAGGAAGAGAGGTAATACAAAGAGAATAAAAACGTTAGGAACAGAGAGTAAGTTTATACATGACATAAATTCAGGTAGTATGACAAATTATAGAAAACCATATAATGCTGAACATTAGGGAAGATCGGGTGGGAAAAACATTAGAGTGACTGGAATTACTAGTAAAATGTGCGGGGAAAGAAATGGAAACAAGACAGAACAAGATAAGGCAAATAAAGGCTGGTATGATGAGCAATGCGGAGCAGTGGAAAAGAGAAGTATTTAAAGATCTTATTAAATGAAGGAGAGCGTTAGAAGAAGCAGATAGGAAAAATCTGTTTGTTAGGAAATGGGGATATAAAAATTTACTAGAAGTGAAGCAGTAAGAATGACAGGAAAAGGTAGGAAAAATGTTAAAAAAAACTATAGAGCGAAAGGATGGTAAAAAGTATGGGAAGTAGTAAGAGGTGTAGTCAGGAAAGAGGAGGCCAAAAATGAGATTAAAGCAAAGGAATGGCAGAGATATTTCAGTGAACTGATACGGGAGGAAAGAAAGTTTAAATTACATAAAAGAGATTTAACAATAGAAATAGCAAATGAAGATCTAGATAGGCAATTCACAAAGCAACAGGTATAAAATCAACTAAAATCTATAAAAAAAGGAGAAGGTAATAAGACCTGATAGTATACCAGGGGAATTTTGGAAAGTGTATGGGGAAACAATAATGGGTTTAGAAGTAATAACAGGGATGCTAAACAAGATAAAAGAAAGTGATGACACACCAGAAAGTTGGAAAATAAGCATATCATGCCTATTTATAAGCGGAAGGGAGGTGCAAATAAACCAGAAAAGTACAGGGAAATAAGTCTGTTATCTATATTAGGAAAAATATACACAGGAATATTAGCAGAAACCCTAAGAAAATGGGTAGAACAAGAAAGGAAGCTTTTTCTGTAGTTGCTGGATGTAGATAAATAAAGATCAAGCAGGAACTTGACTGCTATTTGCCTTACAGACTTGCTATTCCATTTCCAATAACACTTTCAGTTCTTAGCTCAATTCCATATTAGTCCCAAGACATGTTAATGCTATTCTTATAACAGTCATTTCCAATTAATTATTTTGGTTAAATATCATGTATGCCTTTAAAACTTCGTGTAGTGTTTAACGCCCACTTTTACTGCATGCGGCACCGCAGACGATGGCACTGATGATACATGAGATGAAAATGGAGCACCAGTGGAATGAGATGGCGGGGGAAACCGGAGATCCTGTAGAAAACCTGCCCCAGCACCTTGTTCACCACAAACCTCACTTTGCGGTCGCCTGGGATCGAACCCGGGCCGCCTTGGTGAGAGCCAAGCGGTCTAACCACTAAGCCAAGGCGCAGCCATGTATCTTAAGTTATACATTCTTTTTCCAAATTCATTTGTCTCATTTGATTTGCTTGATCACATTTAAAACAAGTGGTAATAACAAATGGAGAGTGCAGTATTCCAAATCAACAATCTGGAAAATGAAAATAAATTTGAAGGAAATAAGAGAATATTCGAGAAGGCTCAAACGTACAATTTGTAATCATTGTCTTCACAGCTTGCTATATTACCACTGAGCCACACATGTACACTTACTGGAGTGTAACAAATACATACATATACCACTGAGATGGTACAAATGGCACACCGGACCAAATTTACTTTGGCTTATTGAGTGTCCTATCTGTAACTGTTCTCTTAATGTCTTTCTATGATCTTTTAAAGTTCTTTGGTAGAATTTGAAACATGCTACATATTTATGATGCATGATAATGGATAAAATATACATAATCTATTGCATTTTGTGTAATCTGGTAACTTGTGCAATTTCTAAATTTGTTTTGTTCCCGTATGATCCTGCTTTGAGTAAGGTCTATCGTACATCCATTTGTATCAGTTCAAGAGCTTAACAAGACATGCAGTAACACATAAATGTCAGTTATATAAGAACAACAGTAAACATAACAGAAAATGCAGAACACTTGTAATTAAACAGTGAGGTCTTACCTTGAGGATGTTACTGCAGGAAAATCCCCTTCCTGTAACAGAATAATTAAAGTGTATATATATAACAAATATAAAATTAATGCAGGATCTTAATATTTTAATGTACTACCAACAGATCTAAAGGGATTATCTGATATGAAATTGTTTAAGAAAGGACTCAAGAAATATCTACTACAACACTGCTTTTACAATTCACAGGAATTTTTAAACAAGAGTACTAATTAGTCTTAAACACATTAACAAAGATTTATGTGTTAGTTATGCTACACATTTAAAGTGTCACTTTTGCTATAACTTGCATAACTTTAGAAGTATCCTACTTTTGTACTTTCCTTCTTTGTTAACCAGTTGTTTTGTTATCAATGATTCACAACAATTATTTGTATACATTAATATGTACTGTATAACTTACACCTGGTTTTGTAGGCATCATTTTAAATTCTCATTCTTATTTCATCATAATTACTAATTACCAATTATTAATATTGATGTGTCTAGTACCACTAATTGAATCATTGTAATTATTTGTATCTTATCCATTATACTTGCTTCTGATGTGATCTTCAATAACACCAACTGTGTATATTGTATGATTGACAATAAACTACACTAAACAAATGACTATCAGGCTACAAGTCATAGACACTGTTGTATTTAAAATGCAGAAAATTGGAAAACCCCAAAGTATAGAAATGCCTGAGTCCACTTTTTACATACATGTACATAAAATGCCTTGAACACGTCACAGAATGTACTGTTGCCAAGTTATATGATAAAGAGATAACAGGAATACACTGTAACAATGCAAAACATGAGATGCTGAAGGTTGCCTTAACATGGACGAGTGAATCTATGCAGTATTTCTAATTCTCGAACACATGCTGTCACTCAGTTTTCCTGTTAAAAACTTTTTGTATTAAATTTGTTTATTAAATAAAAATGTTATTGTAGTACATATCTACAAATCTTACCTTTATGTAATCAGCCACACTTGCATTTTCAGGTTCCAGAGACAAGGGTTCTTTCTTGATGTCTATTTGGTATTCCATTGCTTCAATGTTGTTATATTTGTCATCCTTCATGAGAGTTTCCTTTGCAACAGCTCCTCTCTCATCCTGTGAACCAAACTCTGTACGCAGAGTCTTTTTCCGGCTTTGTTTTTTTCTATGTCTTTTCCAGTTGTTGCTGCCTGGAACAGTTTCAGTCTTAATCTCTAGTAGAAGATCTCTGGTAAAGCATTCTTTGTCATTCTGTGAACTAATTTCTGCTTTGCTCTCTATCTCACCGTTACTGCTACATGGAACAGTCTCAGTCTTAATCTTTAGGAGCAGATCTTTGGTAAAACATTCTTTGTTATTCTGTGAGCTAATTTCTGGTTTGCTCTCTATCTCACTGTTACTGCTACATGGAACAGTTTCAGTCTTAATCTCTTGTAGAAGATTTTTGGTAATTGGCGACTCCGTGTCAATTTCTGTTTTGACTGTGTTGTCGCAATCTTTGACCACAAGTGCAGATTTACTCCTTGTCTTCATTTCGATAACAAGTCTGTAAACAAAGAAACACTTTATGTATACCATAAAATATATAAAGTTTTACAATCAACTGTTGTTGAAACCAAGAGACAATATTCAATATTTCAATGTAAATAAATATATTTCCCAGAAATTTGATCCATTATGAGAAACATGACTATATACATCTATATATATATCACTAACTAGAATGTTACAATGTACAAATCACCGCAAACAAGCAACAACAAACTCATATCTAGTGACTAAGCTGGTTGAATGGAACATATAGTTGTCTGTGAGTAAAAGATTGAAAATAGGTATCTCATGAACTATTGGACTATAATACTGCAGAAATCATCATTAACATTTTAATTTACATACTTTTCATTTTAAACAATTAGGCATCGTTCTATTTAAAAAACTGTATGTTTGCTCTAAAAATTCACCTTTTAATGCTATTAAAATCTATTTATAGGCTAAAACCATGAGCCCCTAACTACCAAATAATGCTCCAAAAAATGTACACCAATAGCAGTTTCTATTTTGGAAATATTTGCGGTGCAAGTTTTAGGTGATTCACCCTTTATTTTACCAGAGCAAAAAGACTCTTAGCCATTTATAATTCATGCTTATTTGTCAGCAATTTTAATAACAAAAAAGAACTATTGAACCTCTATGCTGACTTCCAATAATAGGCTAACCTCACTACTGACAGTGTTTTCTAAAATATATAATGGTTAAAGCATACTTGGGACTAAACAATATTCTCCTATCATCCTAGTTCGGTTTTAGATATACATGCATGCTAACTTTAGAATTAGTAAAAGCCTTGGATAAAAAAGAACTACCATTACAAACAGTCTGTGATTTAGCTATGGTATTTGAAATCCCCTTCCTCAATAGTTATAACTTTATGGTTTTAATGAGATCTCTATTAACTAGTATAAATATTTCTTAACCTCCAGGAAACCACAATAAATTAGATATGATTTGAAGTCTAGCGTTATTATGAAAGTTGTTTCATGTATTTATATATGAGCCATTGTAATGTTTCAACAGCTATAAATGGTTTCACATTTAATTTCAGAAAGGAGCCAACAGATGTGCTCTTTGCACATGATACTACTGTACCTATATCAGAAAAGTGACATCGGCAATTAAGTGACATTGTCAATAACACATTCAAAAAGTTCGAAGTTGCTTTGAAGCAATAAACTATCAACTTTATTAAGCTTAAAATAAATTGTAACTGGGAAATGGAGTTAAAAATTAGATACAACAGTCGCACTAATGTATCTCAAAAAAAAATTCTTGGTTCTTGAAAAGAAGTTCCAGTTACAGAAAACAAATGTTCCTTTTTAGTGTAGAAGAGTAATATACTTTTTGGAACAGTTGTAAGCTATTTGCCAGTCTATGCAGATTGCGTATATTCCCCTTGCCGTATTCACGCAGAGATACAAGGTAGCTTAACAGAGAATGTATGTATAAAACAGTAACAATAAACCTTAATGAGTTATTGCAAATAGTACTTCCATTTAAGAACACAGAAAAAGTGTATCAGCAGGATCAGGTAGCAATTGAAATGGGACACGAGGTAATATGTCTCCCACCTTACCTCTGCCAATATAATGCAATTGAATTTTTGTGGGCTTAAATAAAAAGGAGGGTTGCAAACAGAAATAAGACTTATTAATTTTTAGATGAGTCGTATTTATTACACATCTGCTTCATTTTCGTACCTCACTTTGCGGTTGCCTGGGATTGAACCCCGGCTGCCTTGGTAAGAGCCAAGTGGTCTAACCACTGAGCAATGGCGCCGCCTGCGAGAGTGAGAGGGAAATATAAATGGAGTTGGATAACAAGCTGGCAATGCTGAGTGAGATGTGGTATCTGATTAGCTCAACTCCAGAACTCTTCCCATTTGAAACACATAAATATTCTTATTTAAGTGACTTACAATGAAACCAACACAACTTGTTGTGCTCCATTCCTCAAACATCCTCTTCTTTATGGAAAAATGATCACAATGGTAGACCAACACCAGTGGCACCTTTAGAAAAACCTTGGGGCTGAGCATCTTCAAAATACTCCAGCAAATTTAAGACTTATTCTATGAGGACCATAAATGACTGTTCAGAAGTAGTTATTATCAAAAGATGTATTACTGACCCTGTTTGCTTATTAGCATTACAAAGGGCATGTACAACAACAAGAAATGGTGGACTTAAACAATATTACCTGGGCATTCGGAAAACATGAGGCATCCTTAGAACATTTAAGGAATTCTGTCAGATTGGAGAAGCTGAAAAAAACACTAATAAAATTGCAGACGGTCTTCAGGAAAGCTCACGTCTATATATTGTAAAATACTATGAGAATTCCGTCCTTGGAAGTGTTGAAAACAGTGTTGTTATGATAAATTAACTTTAAAGAGAGTCGATTAAAGACACTAAACAACACTTACTTTTAAATTTTTCTGGAACATGTTCCTGAGGCTTTGCCTCTATCATCAGCCGGATCTCGACTGGTTCTCGTTGGTGTAGCTGACGATATTTTGTCACAGTTCTCCTCTGGTGGCAGTTCAAGGAACTTGCTGAACAAATCTTTCTGGGAGATGTCGAAATTGAATACTTTGTTCCTATTTTTTTAAATGAAGATTTGTTCCCATGTGGATAGTTCTTGCTTTCCTGTTATATGTTTTAGTAGTTTTGGTTCTGGATTTATGTTGTGGTTTTTTTCCCAAAAATGTGTGGCAACTGCAGATTTTTCTAATTGTTTATATTTGATATTTCTAAAGTGTTCCTTAGCTCTTGTTTCTAAATTTCTTTTTGTTTTTCCAATATAAATTTGACTACAGTCACAGCATTCAATTTGATATATACCAGATCTTTTGTTAGATGGAATGACATCTTTGTTGTTTGAGCAAATTAGGTTTTTTAAGGAGAAATGGTTGACTGGTGCTAGTTGAATGTTTTGTTTTTTGAAGACTTTTTTGAATTTATCATAGGCCTAAGTTTGGTAAGTGAATTTTTTGAAAATGATACTAGTTTCTGTAGCTGAGAGGGTTGTGGTTTCCTTTAGTAGCTTCTTCTTTTTTGCTAAGTTCACTTTTTTGTCTACTAATGATTTGGGAAAGTTATTTTTTGTGCTATTTCAATTATTTTGTTGTATTCTGTTTTGTATTCTTCTGCTGTGAGAGGGATGTTTACCAGTCTGTGTGCTAAACTATTGAAGATTGCCTGTTTGTGGGATCTTGGGTTGTAGCCATTAGCATTTATGTAGTTGTCTGTGTTGGTTTTCTGTAAATGCCAAAGTTTAGTCTGTTTTTATTCCTCATTATTTTTAGATCCAAAAATGGTAAATGCTCATCTTTTTCTATTTCTACAGTGAATTTGATGCTTTTTTTCTTGGATATTTAAAAGTTTTAGTGCATCACTGATGTGTTTTTTTTGGTACTATTGCAAAGATGTCATCTACATATCGCTGCCAGAGTTTGAACATCCAAGGGAAACCTTTGTTGATCCTTATTTCTAATGCACTCATGTACAGTTCGGCCAGGAAGGGTGATAGGGGGTTTCCCATTGCTAACCCTGAAGTTTGGTGAAAATATTTTGTTTGAAACTGGAAGAAATTTTGTTCTATGCATAATTTGGTTAGTACGATGTAGTCTGAAATTTCAGGTGATGCCATTCCAAGTGATTTGAGCCATTTTTCTATCAACGGTGGGAGTTGATTAACTGGTACGCTCGGAAACAGTGATTTAACATCAAATGAGACTAGTGTGTCCTCTTCTTTTAGTTCAGTATCCTTAATGTGTTCTATAAGTTCATAGGTGTTTTTGATGCTTAGGCTGTCGAATTTTGGAAATGAGTTGAATTTGTTTGTTAGCCACTTTGCAAGTTTGTATGTTGGTGAATTTATACTTCTAACTATAGGTCTCATTGTTATGGATGGTTTGTGTATTTTGGGTAAGCCATAAAGTCTAGGTAAGGTTGGGCTATCCGGTTTAACTGCATATTTGTTTGGTATTATGCTTGATTTTGCTATTGTTTTTTCAAATTACTGTATGCAAGTTTTTAGAGGATTTTTGTTAATGATTTCATATTCATTGTCAGTTAGCATTTTTTTTCCATTTTTTCAATATAATCTGATTTTTCCATTATGACAATCTTGTTGCCTTTGTCTGCCTTTGTGTAAATAACGTCTTTCTGTTTCAAAGAATGGATAGTATTATGTTTTCTCTTCTGAGAGGATCTGTTCCCTATTTCCTCCAAAATATTTTCACAATGGCCTTTTACTGACTTTTGTATGGATACTGGTAGAATTTGTGTCAAAATGTTGATATCTGTAATGTAGTCTTCAATTTTGTTCGAGAAACTGACATGTTTTTAATCCATTATTTAAAATATCCAATTCTTTTTTGGAGAAATTCTGCTTAGATAGGTTTACTACGATTTCAAAGATTTGCGTGCTCGATTTTCCGTTTACGCAACTTCTTTCACTATTATATTTAGCATGTGTGACGATTGCTAATCGACATACGTTGATATTCCCGATGTTTTTAAACTTTTTCCCGGTATGATTTCGGTGTGAAGACATGTTGCGCAGATTGGCCAATTTGTATTTAAGTTGTACGGTCTTTTCTCTCATTTTCTTACTTAGGATTGCCAAATAATTATGTTCAAAGTTTTCCCACATCACGTTTCCCAGCGCTTTCGTTAAAACCGAATGAAGTTTGTAAAGTTTTAATTCTATCGTATCCAAATTTTTGTATTGCTTATTAATTTCGAATTTTAAAACTTTTCTCTCCGCAGCCCTTTGTTGTGGATTTCCGTTGCCTTGTTTTACTATTTTTCGGGCAAATCGGGGTGTTACTTTGTTTCGTAAACACAGTTTTAGGAACTTTACTACCAGTATCCATACAAAATTCAGTAAAAAGCCATTGTGAAAATATTTTGGAGGAAATAGAGAACAGATCCTTTCAGAAGAGAAAACATAATACTATCCATTCTTTGAAACAGAAAAACATTATTTACACAAAGGCAAATAAAGGCAACAAGATTGTCATAACGGAAAAATCAGATTATATTGAAAAAATGGAAAAAAATGCTAACTGACAATGAATATGAAATCATTAACAAAAATCCTCTAAAAACTTGCATACAGTCATTTCAAAAAAGAATATAGCAAAATCAAGCATAATACCAAACAAATATGCAGTTAAACCAGATAACCCAACCTTACCTAGACTTTATGGCTTACCCAAAATACACAAACCATCCATAACAATGAGACCTATAGCAGTATAAATTCACCAACATACAAACTTGCAAAGTGGCTAACAAACAAATTCAACTCATTTCCAAAATTCGACAGCCTAAGCATCAAAAACACCTATGAACTTATAGAACACATTAAGGATACTGAACTAAAAGAAGAGGACACACTAGTCTCATTTGATGTTAAATCACTGTTTCCGAGCGTACCAGTTAATCAACTCCCACCGTTGATAGAAAAATGGCTCAAATCACTTGGAATGGCATCACCTGAAATTTCAGACTACATCGAACTAACCAAATTATGCATAGACAAAAATTTCTTCCAGTTTCAAACAAAATATTTTCACCAAACTTCAGGGTTAGCAATGGGCAACCCCCTATCATCCTTCCTGGCCGATCTGTACATGAGTGCATTAGAAATAAGGATCAACAAAGGTTTCCCTTGGATGTTCAAACTCTGGCAACGATATGTAGATGAAATCTTTGCAGTAGTACCAAAAGAACACATCAGTGATGCACTAAAACTTTTAAATATCCAAGAAGAAAGCATCAAATTCACTGTAGAAATAGAAAAAGATGAGCATTTACCATTTTTGGATCTAAAAATAATGAGGAATAAAAACAGACTAAACTTTGGCATTTACAGAAAACCAACACAGACAGACAACTACATAAAAGCTAATGGCTACAACCCAAGATCCCACAAACAGGCAATCTTCAATAGTTTAGCACACAGACTGGTAAACATTCCTCTCACAGCAGAAGAATATAAAACAGAATACAACAAAATAATTGAAATAGCACAAAAAATAAAATTTCCCAAATCATTAGTGGACAAAAAAGTTAACTTAGCAAAAAAGAAGAAGCTACTAAAGGAAACCACAACCCTCTCAGCTACAGAAACTAATATGATTTTCAAAAATTTCACTTACCATCCATGGGCCTATGATAAATTCAAAAAAGTCTTCAATAAACAAAACAAAGCATTCAACTAGCACCAGTCAACCATTTCTTGTTAAAAAACCTAATTTGCTCGAACAACAAAGATGCCATTACATCTAACAAAAAATCTGGTGTATATAAAATTGAATGCAATGACTGTAGTCAAATTTATATTGGAAAAACAAAAAGAAATTTAGAAACAAGAGCAAAGGAACACTTTAGAAACATAAAATACAAACAATTAGAAAAATCAGCAGTTGCCACACATTTTTGGAAAAAAAACCACAACATAAATCCAGAACCAAAACTACTAAAACATACATCAGGAAAGCAAGAACTAACTACATGGGAACAAATCTTCATTTCAAAAAATAGGAACAAAGTATTGAATTTCGACATCCCCCAGAAAGATTTGTTCAACAAGTTCCTTGAACTGCCACCAGAGGAGACCTGTGACAAAATATCGTCAGCTACACCAACGAGAACCAGTCGAGAGCTGGCTGACGTTAGAGGCAAAGCCTCAGAAACATGTTCCAGAAAAATTTAAAAGTAAGTGATGTTTAGTGTCTTTAATCCACTCTCTTTAAAGTTAATACTATGAGAATGTTAAGCTCATGTAATATCCCATTAAGGCAGCTTTATTTTTAAGTAGACCAGAAATGGCATTTAGTGGATATAATGAAAGTGAGGACTCTTTACATAAAGATAATTTTAAGGAACTTTTGGATTCATATAGAGGGAAGCCATATCGAATTTCAAAACCACTACTCCAGCATAATAAACATTTTTGCAGAGCATTCAAAAACAATACAAAATGAAAGTACAAAGTGCATCTCTAAGTATATATGGGGCTAAATTAATGATGAAATTAAGGACATGCAATTTCTCGGTGCAAGTAGATGACACTACTGCCATATCACAAAATACACAATGCTCTTTAATTTCGCGATACGTCAATTTATGTGGAAATGTAATTGAAAGATTTCTGGGCTTCTGTGATGTTAGTGAAGATCGTACTTCAGACATATTTTTTCATGTACTTGATGATTCATTATCAGAGTTTCATTATAATCTAAACTTGTGACACAGTGCTATGATGCAGCCGCTATTATGGCAGGGCATTTAAATGGTCACCAAAAAGACGTGAAAGACATAGCACCCGAGCTATCCTTTGTTCACTATTTTGCACATAGACTTAAACTAGTTTTACAACTAAGCTGTAATAGAATGCAGAAGTGTCGCATTCTTTTTTAAAACGTGAGTGGAACACCAGGTTTCTTCACCTATTCTAGCCGATGGTCTTATGTTGCTGGTACCAAGATTGGAAGGTGTATACCTACAGGATCAGACACTAGGTGGTCCTTGGTATCTAGACCTTAAAGGTATTAGTAGAAGACTGGGACGGAATGATATGGGTATTTGAACATATAATGAAAACTGACAATTCAACAAGTATTCGTCAGGCTGAGCAATTCATAAATAAGTTTAGTAGCTATAAATTTGCGTTCCTGTCTCTAGTTTTTAAAGACGTTTCTGATGTGACTGATATTTTATTCAGTGTATTGCAGAAAACATTATTAGATAAAGGATTATCTCCAAACATCATTCACAATACAATAGATGCTTTAAACAGAGAGAGAAATAATGAATCTTTTAATCAATTTATTGTATCGTCTTCATTTAAAGAAAAGCCCCATCTCAAATGTGAAATCTGTCCTTAGATCAGTACAAACAAAACTTGAAGTCCCTATTTTATGAAATACTGCATTACATGATGAACAAACTTAATGAACGATTTGTAGACATGGAAAATCTAAAATTTCTAAAGCTTGCTGACAGTTCAAAATTTCAACAGTACTCCAAACTATTCTGTTTCAAAGCTTGAATAATATGAAGTTCTGATACCCAAAACAGTTTTTGGTAAGACTACGGAAGGAACATAAATGAAATACAAATGAAATTACAACATATTTATCATCTATGGCAGTAATAAAATATGGTGTCCCCCAAGGTTCAATTCTTGGACCCATTTTATTTCTGATATATATAAATGATCTAGAGTGTTCCTTAAAAAATAGTTATCCAACATTATTTGCTGATGATACAAACTTACATATTTCTGGTTACAATTTGAGATCCTTACAATTTAAGATAGAACAGACAATATCTGAATTGCTAAACTGGTTCAACATTAATAGATTATTAATAAATACAGAAAAAACAACAGCAATAGCTTTTCATCATAAACAAAATACACTTGCCAGTCATCCCTTTATAGAGTTCCAGGGCAAATATATCTCATACACAGATAGTACAAAATTTCTAGGGGTATGGGTGGATAATAATTTAAAGTGGTCGGCTCACATTCAAAAACTATCTCAAAAACTGAGTTAAATAACTTATGCCATCACAGTCATTTCAAAAATCAAGGACCTGAAATCGGTCATATCTTTATATCATGCATATTTTCAATCTGTTCTTAGCTTTGGAATATTATTTTGGGGTAATTCAACGGGAGCAAAATCTATTTTTAAAATGCAAAAATGAGCAATTAGGATAATACTACATGTTAATAAAAGAAACAGTTGTAGGCCACTATTTAAGGAATGAAATATATTGCCCCTCCCCTGTATTTACATATATGAAACATTATGCTACATAAAAAATAATCTCAGTATGTACACAACAAACTCACAGATACATTCTCATGATACCAGAAGAAAAGATAACCTTCAAGTAATCACACATAGCACTAGTTCTTTTGAAAAAAGTTTTGTATATACTGGCCTCCAACTTTATAATAAATTACCCAATTATCTGAAGCAAATACCTGCACTGCATCGATTTAGAATTTGTCTCAAAAAACTTCTTTCACTGCATTGTTTTTATAGCATGAAAGAATAATATGATTACTTTGACAATTAATTTTGTTAATGTTAATGATGTTAATGTTTTATAGTATAGGTGAATTGTTTGAATATGTTAACTACAAGTGAACTATTATTATTATTATTATCATCATCATCATTATTATTATACTGTACATACAGTTGAATTTTCATTCCAAACTTGTGTTGTATATATGTATATTGTATAATTTTTAGTCATAAGTACTTGACGTGTCCTATATGATGTAATATGATCAAAAGGATGAATAAAAACTAACTACCAAGATAAGGCTAATAAATGTGCTAATCTTAAAGCATCACTGAAGTCTTTAACAGATAATAATAAAGATAACCCATTTAACGATGCATACAAACTGTTTAGCCTCATTCTTAGAATAGCATTCACTAGTTGTTCTGCAGAACGAAATCTTACATGCCTAAAGAGAATAAAAACGTATCTCCGAAACAGCTTAGGCAATAGCAGATTAACATCGTTGGCTACTACTTACATTTACAAGGACATACTCACTGTACTGATGAAAACTCAGCCCTTTTACGAAGTCATTACTTTCATTACATTGCTTTCATGAGGATGAAAAACAGAAAAATTTACTTGATATATCAGCAGTAAGGTGAGTCTTATTTTAATTAACTAATAAGTGAAGTAGTAAGCAGTGGCACCTTTCTTTTGTTTTTTATTGCAGTATTGTAAATTTTGATTTCTGTTTTCCCTTCCACTCGAAGCATATCAGCCACTTAATATCGTCCCTATGACGATTTCGTACACTATCATTAACCTACTTTAAACTTATCGCATTGATGATATGACAGTAATACAGATTTTGCGAATTTAGGTTAACCGATTTTCCGAGTCACCTAATCAATTTGCCAATAGCCACGCCTGGCCATAGCATCTGCATGGATTTAAGTTGAATGTTAGATTTGTGCAATGCCTTGATAGAGAAGGTACTACTGTCCACATTATTGAAACATTCAAACATCTACACATCCAATCAAAAACAACCTTCCATCACATCAATAACATTTCATAAAGCTATGCGACGTAAATCAAACAGGCAACAATTTTGGGTTTGAACTTGCACTTAGATTTCAGAAAATAAAATGTGTAGTGTTTTTACTACATACGGCACTGCAGGCGGTGACACTGATGATGCATGAGATGAAGATGGAGCACCGGTGGAATGAGATGGCGGGGGAAACAGGAGGTCCCAGAGAAAACCTGCCCCAACGCCGTGTTGTCCACCACAAATCTCACTTTGCGGTCGCCTGGGATCGAACCCGGGCCGCCTTGGTGAGAGCCAAGCGGTCTAACCACTAAGCCAAGGCGCAGCCATGTATCTTAAGTTATACATTCTTTTTCCAAATTCATTTGTCTCATTTGATTTGCTTGATCACATTTAAAACAAGTGGTAATAACAAATGGAGAGTGCAGCATTCCAAATCAACAATCTGGAAAATGAAAATAAATTTGAACGAAATAAGAGAATATTCGAGAAGGCTCAAACGTACAATTTGTAATCATTGTCTTCACAGCTTCCTATATTACCACTGAGCCACACATGTACACTTACTGGAGTGTAACAAATACATACATATACCACTGAGATGGTACAAATGGCACACCGGACCAAATTTACTTTGGCTTATTGAGTGTCCTATCTGTAACTGTTCTCTTAATGTCTTTCTATGATCTTTTAAAGTTCTTTGGTAGAATTTGAAACATGCTACATATTTATGATGCATGATAATGGATAAAATATACATAATCTATTGCATTTTGTGTAATCTGGTAACTTGTGCGATTTCTAAATATGTTTTGTTCCCGTATGATCCTGCTTTGAGTAAGGTCTATCGTACATCCATTTGTATCAGTTCAAGAGCTTAACAAAACATGCAGTAACACATAAATGTCAGTTATATAACAACAACAGTAAACATAACAGAAAATGCAGAAAACTTGTAATTAAACAGTGAGGTCTTACCTTGAGGATGTTACTGCAGGAAAATCCCCTTCCTGTAACAGAATAATTAAAGTGTATATATATAACAAATATAAAATTAATGCAGGATCTTAATATTTTAATGTACTACCAACAGATCTAAAGGGATTATCTGATATGAAATTGTTTAAGAAAGGACTCAAGAAATATCTACTACAACACTGCTTTTACAATTCACAGGAATTTTTAAACAAGAGTACTAATTAGTCTTAAACACATTAACAAAGATTTATGTGTTAGTTATGCTACACATTTAAAGTGTCACTTTTGCTATAACTTGCATAACTTTAGAAGTATCCTACTTTTGTACTTTCCTTCTTTGTTAACCAGTTGTTTTGTTATCAATGATTCACAACAATTATTTGTATACATTAATATGTACTGTATAACTTACACCTGGTTTTGTAGGCATCATTTTAAATTCTCATTCTTATTTCATCATAATTACTAATTACCAATTATTAATATTGATGTGTCTAGTACCACTAATTGAATCATTGTAATTATTTGTATCTTATCCATTATACTTGCTTCTGATGTGATCTTCAATAACACCAACTGTGTATATTGTATGATTGACAATAAACTACACTAAACAAATGACTATCAGGCTACAAGTCATAGACACTGTTGTATTTAAAATGCAGAAAATTGGAAAACCCCAAAGTATAGAAATGCCTGAGTCCACTTTTTACATACATGTACATAAAATGCCTTGAACACGTCACAGAATGTACTGTTGCCAAGTTATATGATAAAGAGATAACAGGAATACACTGTAACAATGCAAAACATGAGATGCTGAAGGTTGCCTTAACATGGACGAGTGAATCTATGCAGTATTTCTAATTCTCGAACACATGCTGTCACTCAGTTTTCCTGTTAAAAACTTTTTGTATTAAATTTGTTTATTAAATAAAAATGTTATTGTAGTACATATCTACAAATCTTACCTTTATGTAATCAGCCACACTTGCATTTTCAGGTTCCAGAGACAAGGGTTCTTTCTTGATGTCTATTTGGTATTCCATTGCTTCAATGTTGTTATATTTGTCATCCTTCATGAGAGTTTCCTTTGCAACAGCTCCTCTCTCATCCTGTGAACCAAACTCTGTACGCAGAGTCTTTTTCCGGCTTTGTTTTTTTCTATGTCTTTTCCAGTTGTTGCTGCCTGGAACAGTTTCAGTCTTAATCTCTAGTAGAAGATCTCTGGTAAAGCATTCTTTGTCATTCTGTGAACTAATTTCTGGTTTGCTCTCTATCTCACCGTTACTGCTACATGGAACAGTCTCAGTCTTAATCTCTAGGAGCAGATCTTTGGTAAAACATTCTTTGTTATTCTGTGAGCTAATTTCTGGTTTGCTCTCTATCTCACTGTTACTGCTACATGGAACAGTTTCAGTCTTAATCTCTTGTAGAAGATTTTTGGTAATTGGCGACTCCGTGTCAATTTCTGTTTTGACTGTGTTGTCGCAATCTTTGACCGCAAGTGCAGATTTACTCCTTGTCTTCATTTCGATAACAAGTCTGTAAACAAAGAAACACTTTATGTATACCATAAAATATATAATGTTTTACAATCAACTGTTGTTGAAACCAAGAGACAATATTCAATATTTCAATGTAAATAAATATATTTCCCAGAAATTTGATCCATTATGAGAAACATGACTATATACATCTATATATATATCACTAACTAGAATGTTACAATGTACAAATCACCGCAAACAAGCAACAACAAACTCATATCTAGTGACTAAGCTGGTTGAATGGAACATATAGTTGTCTGTGAGTAAAAGATTGAAAATAGGTATCTCATGAACTATTGGACTATAATACTGCAGAAATCATCATTAACATTTTAATTTACATACTTTTCATTTTAAACAATTAGGCATCGTTCTATTTAAAAAACTGTATGTTTGCTCTAAAAATTCACCTTTTAATGCTATTAAAATCTATTTATAGGCTAAAACCATGAGCCCCTAACTACCAAATAATGCTCCAAAA
This sequence comes from Mantis religiosa, assembly GCA_030765055.1. Classification (NCBI taxonomy): domain Eukaryota; kingdom Metazoa; phylum Arthropoda; class Insecta; order Mantodea; family Mantidae; genus Mantis; species Mantis religiosa. Next base: position 218,634,937 of record CM060950.1, read on the forward strand.
AATGTACACCAATAGCAGTTTCTATTTTGGAAATATTTGCGGTGCAAGTTTTAGGTGATTCACCCTTTATTTTACCAGAGCAAAAAGACTCTTAGCCATTTATAATTCATGCTTATTTGTCAGCAATTTTAATAACAAAAAAGAACTATTGAACCTCTATGCTGACTTCCAATAATAGGCTAACCTCACTACTGACAGTGTTTTCTAAAATAAATAATGGTTAAAGCATACTTGGGACTAAACAATATTCTCCTATCATCCTAGTTCGGTTTTAGATATACATGCATGCTAACTTTAGAATTAGTAAAAGCCTTGGATAAAAAAGAACTACCATTACAAACAGTCTGTGATTTAGCTATGGTATTTGAAATCCCCTTCCTCAATAGTTATAACTTTATGGTTTTAATGAGATCTCTATTAACTAGTATAAATATTTCTTAACCTCCAGGAAACCACAATAAATTAGATATGATTTGAAGTCTAGCGTTATTATGAAAGTTGTTTCATGTATTTATATATGAGCCATTGTAATGTTTCAACAGCTATAAATGGTTTCACATTTAATTTCAGAAAGGAGCCAACAGATGTGCTCTTTGCACATGATACTACTGTACCTATATCAGAAAAGTGACATCGGCAATTAAGTGACATTGTCAATAACACATTCAAAAAGTTCGAAGTTGCTTTGAAGCCATAAACTATCAACTTTATTAAGCTTAAAATCAATTGTAACTGGGAAATGGAGTTAAAAATTAGATACAACAGTCGCACTAATGTATCTCAAAAAAAAATTCTTGGTTCTTGAAAAGAAGTTCCAGTTACAGAAAACAAATGTTCCTTTTTAGTGTAGAAGAGTAATATACTTTTTGGAACAGTTGTAAGCTATTTGCCAGTCTATGCAGATTGCGTATATTCCCCTTGCCGTATTCACGCAGAGATACAAGGTAGCTTAACAGAGAATGTATGTATAAAACAGTAACAATAAACCTTAATGAGTTATTGCAAATAGTACTTCCATTTAAGAACACAGAAAAAGTGTATCAGCAGGATCAGGTTGCAATTGAAATGGGACACGAGGTAATATGTCTCCCACCTTACCTCTGCCAATATAATGCAATTGAATTTTTGTGGGCTTAAATAAAAAGGAGGGTTGCAAACAGAAATAAGACTTATTAATTTTTAGATGAGTCGTATTTATTACACATCTGCTTCATTTTCGTACCTCACTTTGCGGTTGCCTGGGATTGAACCCCGGCTGCCTTGGTAAGAGCCAAGTGGTCTAACCACTGAGCAATGGCGCCGCCTGCGAGAGTGAGAGGGAAATATAAATGGAGTTGGATAACAAGCTGGCAATGCTGAGTGAGATGTGGTATCTGATTAGCTCAACTCCAGAACTCTTCCCATTTGAAACACATAAATATTCTTATTTAAGTGACTTACAATGAAACCAACACAACTTGTTGTGCTCCATTCCTCAAACATCCTCTTCTTTATGGAAAAATGATCACAATGGTAGACCAACACCAGTGGCACCTTTAGAAAAACCTTGGGGCTGAGCATCTTCAAAATACTCCAGCAAATTTAAGACTTATTCTATGAGGACCATAAATGACTGTTCAGAAGTAGTTATTATCAAAAGATGTATTACTGACCCTGTTTGCTTATTAGCATTACAAAGGGCATGTACAACAACAAGAAATGGTGGACTTAAACAATATTACCTGGGCATTCGGAAAACATGAGGCATCTTTAGAACATTTAAGGAATTCTGTCAGATTGGAGAAGCTGAAAAAAACACTAATAAAATTGCAGACGGTCTTCAGGAAAGCTCACGTCTATATATTGTAAAATACTATGAGAATTCCGTCCTTGGAAGTGTTGAAAACAGTGTTGTTATGATAAATTAACTTTAAAGAGAGTCGATTAAAGACACTAAACAACACTTACTTTTAAATTTTTCTGGAACATGTTCCTGAGGCTTTGCCTCTATCATCAGCCGGATCTCGACTGGTTCTCGTTGGTGTAGCTGACGATATTTTGTCACAGTTCTCCTCTGGTGGCAGTTCAAGGAACTTGCTGAACAAATCTTTCTGGGAGATGTCGAAATTGAATACTTTGTTCCTATTTTTTTAAATGAAGATTTGTTCCCATGTGGATAGTTCTTGCTTTCCTGTTGTATGTTTTAGTAGTTTTGGTTCTGGATTTATGTTGTGGTTTTTTTCCCAAAAATGTGTGGCAACTGCAGATTTTTCTAATTGTTTATATTTGATATTTCTAAAGTGTTCCTTAGCTCTTGTTTCTAAATTTCTTTTTGTTTTTCCAATATAAATTTGACTACAGTCACAGCATTCAATTTGATATATACCAGATCTTTTGTTAGATGGAATGACATCTTTGTTGTTTGAGCAAATTAGGTTTTTTAAGGAGAAATGGTTGACTGGTGCTAGTTGAATGTTTTGTTTTTTGAAGACTTTTTTGAATTTATCATAGGCCTAAGTTTGGTAAGTGAATTTTTTGAAAATGATACTAGTTTCTGTAGCTGAGAGGGTTGTGGTTTCCTTTAGTAGCTTCTTCTTTTTTGCTAAGTTCATTTTTTGTCTACTAATGATTTGGGAAAGTTATTTTTTGTGCTATTTCAATTATTTTGTTGTATTCTGTTTTGTATTCTTCTGCTGTGAGAGGGATGTTTACCAGTCTGTGTGCTAAACTATTGAAGATTGCCTGTTTGTGGGATCTTGGGTTGTAGCCATTAGCATTTATGTAGTTGTCTGTGTTGGTTTTCTGTAAATGCCAAAGTTTAGTCTGTTTTTATTCCTCATTATTTTTAGATCCAAAAATGGTAAATGCTCATCTTTTTCTATTTCTACAGTGAATTTGATGCTTTTTTTCTTGGATATTTAAAAGTTTTAGTGCATCACTGATGTGTTTTTTTTTGGTACTATTGCAAAGATGTCATCTACATATCGCTGCCAGAGTTTGAACATCCAAGGGAAACCTTTGTTGATCCTTATTTCTAATGCACTCATGTACAGTTCGGCCAGGAAGGGTGATAGGGGGTTTCCCATTGCTAACCCTGAAGTTTGGTGAAAATATTTTGTTTGAAACTGGAAGAAATTTTGTTCTATGCATAATTTGGTTAGTACGATGTAGTCTGAAATTTCAGGTGATGCCATTCCAAGTGATTTGAGCCATTTTTCTATCGGCGGTGGGAGTTGATTAACTGGTACGCTCGGAAACAGTGATTTAACATCAAATGAGACTAGTGTGTCCTCTTCTTTTAGTTCAGTATCCTTAATGTGTTCTATAAGTTCATAGGTGTTTTTGATGCTTAGGCTGTCGAATTTTGGAAATGAGTTGAATTTGTTTGTTAGCCACTTTGCAAGTTTGTATGTTGGTGAATTTATACTTCTAACTATAGGTCTCATTGTTATGGATGGTTTGTGTATTTTGGGTAAGCCATAAAGTCTAGGTAAGGTTGGGCTATCCGGTTTAACTGCATATTTGTTTGGTATTATGCTTGATTTTGCTATTGTTTTTTCAAATTACTGTATGCAAGTTTTTAGAGGATTTTTGTTAATGATTTCATATTCATTGTCAGTTAGCATTTTTTTCCTTTTTTTCAATATAATCTGATTTTTCCATTATGACAATCTTGTTGCCTTTGTCTGCCTTTGTGTAAATAACGTCTTTCTGTTTCAAAGAATGGATAGTATTATGTTTTCTCTTCTGAGAGGATCTGTTCCCTATTTCCTCCAAAATATTTTCACAATGGCCTTTTACTGACTTTTGTATGGATACTGGTAGAATTTGTGTCAAAATGTTGATATCTGTAATGTAGTCTTCAATTTTGTTCGAGAAACTGACATGTTTTTAATCCATTATTTAAAATATCGAATTCTTTTTTGGAGAAATTCTGCTTAGATAGGTTTACTACGATTTCAAAGATTTGCATGCTCGATTTTCCGTTTACGCAACTTCTTTCACTATTATATTTAGCATGTGTGACGATTGCTAATCGACATACGTTGATATTCCCGATGTTTTTAAACTTTTTCCCGGTATGATTTCGGTGTGAAGACATGTTGCGCAGATTGGCCAATTTGTATTTAAGTTGTACGGTCTTTTCTCTCATTTTCTTACTTAGGATTGCCAAATAATTATGTTCAAAGTTTTCCCACATCACGTTTCCCAGCGCTTTCGTTAAAACCGAATGAAGTTTGTAAAGTTTTAATTCTATCGTATCCAAATTTTTGTATTGCTTATTAATTTCGAATTTTAAAACTTTTCTCTCCGCAGCCCTTTGTTGTGGATTTCCGTTGCCTTGTTTTACTATTTTTCGGGCAAATCGGGGTGTTACTTTGTTTCGTAAACACAGTTTTAGGAACTTTACTACCAGTATCCATACAAAATTCAGTAAAAAGCCATTGTGAAAATATTTTGGAGGAAATAGAGAACAGATCCTTTCAGAAGAGAAAACATAATACTATCCATTCTTTGAAACAGAAAAACGTTATTTACACAAAGGCAAATAAAGGCAACAAGATTGTCATAACGGAAAAATCAGATTATATTGAAAAAATGGAAAAAAATGCTAACTGACAATGAATATGAAATCATTAACAAAAATCCTCTAAAAACTTGCATACAGTCATTTCAAAAAAGAATATAGCAAAATCAAGCATAATACCAAACAAATATGCAGTTAAACCAGATAACCCAACCTTACCTAGACTTTATGGCTTACCCAAAATACACAAACCATCCATAACAATGAGACCTATAGCAGTATAAATTCACCAACATACAAACTTGCAAAGTGGCTAACAAACAAATTCAACTCATTTCCAAAATTCGACAGCCTAAGCATCAAAAACACCTATGAACTTATAGAACACATTAAGGATACTGAACTAAAAGAAGAGGACACACTAGTCTCATTTGATGTTAAATCACTGTTTCCGAGCGTACCAGTTAATCAACTCCCACCGTTGATAGAAAAATGGCTCAAATCACTTGGAATGGCATCACCTGAAATTTCAGACTACATCGAACTAACCAAATTATGCATAGACAAAAATTTCTTCCAGTTTCAAACAAAATATTTTCACCAAACTTCAGGGTTAGCAATGGGCAACCCCCTATCATCCTTCCTGGCCGATCTGTACATGAGTGCATTAGAAATAAGGATCAACAAAGGTTTCCCTTGGATGTTCAAACTCTGGCAACGATATGTAGATGAAATCTTTGCAGTAGTACCAAAAGAACACATCAGTGATGCACTAAAACTTTTAAATATCCAAGAAGAAAGCATCAAATTCACTGTAGAAATAGAAAAAGATGAGCATTTACCATTTTTGGATCTAAAAATAATGAGGAATAAAAACAGACTAAACTTTGGCATTTACAGAAAACCAACACAGACAGACAACTACATAAAAGCTAATGGCTACAACCCAAGATCCCACAAACAGGCAATCTTCAATAGTTTAGCACACAGACTGGTAAACATTCCTCTCACAGCAGAAGAATATAAAACAGAATACAACAAAATAATTGAAATAGCACAAAAAATAAAATTTCCCAAATCATTAGTGGACAAAAAAGTTAACTTAGCAAAAAAGAAGAAGCTACTAAAGGAAACCACAACCCTCTCAGCTACAGAAACTAATATGATTTTCAAAAATTTCACTTACCATCCATGGGCCTATGATAAATTCAAAAAAGTCTTCAATAAACAAAACAAAGCATTCAACTAGCACCAGTCAACCATTTCTTGTTAAAAAACCTAATTTGCTCGAACAACAAAGATGCCATTACATCTAACAAAAAAATCTGGTGTATATAAAATTGAATGCAATGACTGTAGTCAAATTTATATTGGAAAAACAAAAAGAAATTTAGAAACAAGAGCAAAGGAACACTTTAGAAACATAAAATACAAACAATTAGAAAAATCAGCAGTTGCCACACATTTTTGGAAAAAAAACCACAACATAAATCCAGAACCAAAACTACTAAAACATACATCAGGAAAGCAAGAACTAACTACATGGGAACAAATCTTCATTTCAAAAAATAGGAACAAAGTATTGAATTTCGACATCCCCCAGAAAGATTTGTTCAACAAGTTCCTTGAACTGCCACCAGAGGAGACCTGTGACAAAATATCGTCAGCTACACCAACGAGAACCAGTCGAGAGCTGGCTGACGTTAGAGGCAAAGCCTCAGAAACATGTTCCAGAAAAATTTAAAAGTAAGTGATGTTTAGTGTCTTTAATCCACTCTCTTTAAAGTTAATACTATGAGAATGTTAAGCTCATGTAATATCCCATTAAGGCAGCTTTATTTTTAAGTAGACCAGAAATGGCATTTAGTGGATATAATGAAAGTGAGGACTCTTTACATAAAGATAATTTTAAGGAACTTTTGGATTCATATAGAGGGAAGCCATATCGAATTTCAAAACCACTACTCCAGCATAATAAACATTTTTGCAGAGCATTCAAAAACAATACAAAATGAAAGTACAAAGTGCATCTCTAAGTATATATGGGGCTAAATTAATGATGAAATTAAGGACATGCAATTTCTCGGTGCAAGTAGATGACACTACTGCCATATCACAAAATACACAATGCTCTTTAATTTCGCGATACGTCAATTTATGTGGAAATGTAATTGAAAGATTTCTGGGCTTCTGTGATGTTAGTGAAGATCGTACTTCAGACATATTTTTTCATGTACTTGATGATTCATTATCAGAGTTTCATTATAATCTAAACTTGTGACACAGTGCTATGATGCAGCCGCTATTATGGCAGGGCATTTAAATGGTCACCAAAAAGACGTGAAAGACATAGCACCCGAGCTATCCTTTGTTCACTATTTTGCACATAGACTTAAACTAGTTTTACAACTAAGCTGTAATAGAATGCAGAAGTGTCGCATTCTTTTTTAAAACGTGAGTGGAATACCAGGTTTCTTCACCTATTCTAGCCGATGGTCTTATGTTGCTGGTACCAAGATTGGAAGGTGTATACCTACAGGATCAGACACTAGGTGGTCCTTGGTATCTAGACCTTAAAGGTATTAGTAGAAGACTGGGACGGAATGATATGGGTATTTGAACATATAATGAAAACTGACAATTCAACAAGTATTCGTCAGGCTGAGCAATTCATAAATAAGTTTAGTAGCTATAAATTTGCGTTCCTGTCTCTAGTTTTTAAAGACGTTTCTGATGTGACTGATATTTTATTCAGTGTATTGCAGAAAACATTATTAGATAAAGGATTATCTCCAAACATCATTCACAATACAATAGATGCTTTAAACAGAGAGAGAAATAATGAATCTTTTAATCAATTTATTGTATCGTCTTCATTTAAAGAAAAGCCCCATCTCAAATGTGAAATCTGTCCTTAGATCAGTACAAACAAAACTTGAAGTCCCTATTTTATGAAATACTGCATTACATGATGAACAAACTTAATGAACGATTTGTAGACATGGAAAATCTAAAATTTCTAAAGCTTGCTGACAGTTCAAAATTTCAACAGTACTCCAAACTATTCTGTTTCAAAGCTTGAATAATATGAAGTTCTGATACCCAAAACAGTTTTTGGTAAGACTACGGAAGGAACATAAATGAAATACAAATGAAATTACAACATATTTATCATCTATGGCAGTAATAAATTATGGTGTCCCCCAAGGTTCAATTCTTGGACCCATTTTATTTCTGATATATATAAATGATCTAGAGTGTTCCTTAAAAAATAGTTATCCAACATTATTTGCTGATGATACAAACTTACATATTTCTGGTTACAATTTGAGATCCTTACAATTTAAGATAGAACAGACAATATCTGAATTGCTAAACTGGTTCAACATTAATAGATTATTAATAAATACAGAAAAAACAACAGCAATAGCTTTTCATCATAAACAAAATACACTTGCCAGTCATCCCTTTATAGAGTTCCAGGGCAAATATATCTCATACACAGATAGTACAAAATTTCTAGGGGTATGGGTGGATAATAATTTAAAGTGGTCGGCTCACATTCAAAAACTATCTCAAAAACTGAGTAAAATAACTTATGCCATCACAGTGATTTCAAAAATCAAGGACTTGAAATCGGTCATATCTTTATATCATGCATATTTTCAATCTGTTCTTAGCTTTGGAATATTATTTTGGGGTAATTCAACGGGAGCAAAATCTATTTTTAAAATGCAAAAATGAGCAATTAGGATAATACTACATGTTAATAAAAGAAACAGTTGTAGGCCACTATTTAAGGAATGAAATATATTGCCCCTCCCCTGTATTTACATATATGAAACATTATGCTACATAAAAAATAATCTCAGTATGTACACAACAAACTCACAGATACATTCTCATGATACCAGTAGAAAAGATAACCTTCAAGTAATCACACATAGCACTAGTTCTTTTGAAAAAAGTTTTGTATATACTGGCCTCCAACTTTATAATAAATTACCCAATTATCTGAAGCAAATAACTGCACTGCATCGATTTAGAATTTGTCTCAAAAAACTTCTTTCACTGCATTGTTTTTATAGCATGAAAGAATAATATGATTACTTTGACAATTAATTTTGTTAATGTTAATGATGTTAATGTTTTATAGTATAGGTGAATTGTTTGAATATGTTAACTACAAGTGAACTATTATTATTATTATTATCATCATCATCATTATTATTATACTGTACATACAGTTGAATTTTCATTCCAAACTTGTGTTGTATATATGTATATTGTATAATTTTTAGTCATAAGTACTTGACGTGTCCTATATGATGTAATATGATCAAAAGGATGAATAAAAACTAACTACCAAGATAAGGCTAATAAATGTGCTAATCTTAAAGCATCACTGAAGTCTTTAACAGATAATAATAAAGATAACCCATTTAACGATGCATACAAACTGTTTAGCCTCATTCTTAGAATAGCATCCACTAGTTGTTCTGCAGAACGAAATCTTACATGCCTAAAGAGAATAAAAACGTATCTCCGAAACAGCTTAGGCAATAGCAGATTAACATCGTTGGCTACTACTTACATTTACAAGGACATACTCACTGTACTGATGAAAACTCAGCCCTTTTACGAAGTCATTACTTTCATTACATTGCTTTCATGAGGATGAAAAACAGAAAAATTTACTTGATATATCAGCAGTAAGGTGAGTCTTATTTTAATTAACTAATAAGTGAAGTAGTAAGCAGTGGCACCTTTCTTTTGTTTTTTATTGCAGTATTGTAAATTTTGATTTCTGTTTTCCCTTCCACTCGAAGCATATCAGCCACTTAATATCGTCCCTATGACGATTTCGTACACTATCATTAACCTACTTTAAACTTATCGCATTGATGATATGACAGTAATACAGATTTTGCGAATTTAGGTTAACCGATTTTCCGAGTCACCTAATCAATTTGCCAATAGCCACGCCTGGCCATAGCATCTGCATGGATTTAAGTTGAATGTTAGATTTGTGCAATGCCTTGATACAGAAGGTACTACTGTCCACATTATTGAAACATTCAAACATCTACACATCCAATCAAAAACAACCTTCCATCACATCAATAACATTTCATAAAGCTATGCGACGTAAATCAAACAGGCAACAATTTTGGGTTTGAACTTGCACTTAGATTTCAGAAAATAAAATGTGTAGTGTTTTTACTACATACGGCACTGCAGGCGGTGACACTGATGATGCATGAGATGAAGATGGAGCACCGGTGGAATGAGATGGCGGGGGAAACAGGAGGTCCCAGAGAAAACCTGCCCCAACGCCGTGTTGTCCACCACAAATCTCACTTTGCGGTCGCCTGGGATCGAACCCGGGCCGCCTTGGTGAGAGCCAAGTGGTCTAACCACTGAGCCATGGCGTGGCCTAGATTTCAGATCAGCAACAATACCAAGTGCTATACATACCAAGTATATATCTTATAAACACATAAAGAGACATTCAACAAAATGAACGCTTTCACATTCAAATCAGATAGGATTAAATATACAAATTTCAGATCCCAGTGATTTACTGTGGATCACTATGTTCTGAAAGACTAAGTCATTTACTTTATTTATTCAAGCACTCAGCTAAACACAATGCTTTGTTGGCACTTGAAATGGGAAAATTTGTAACATATATCAGTCCGTAAGTACATAAGGCAAGATACTGTTACCATCAAAGTTAAAATAATATGCATTTAAAAGATATTAAAATTACCTGAGTAACTGTGTATGCGGTAACCATTAGCAGTTGAGAAACCTGTAACACAACCAACAAATGACGCCATGAAGATAGTAAACCATGATACATGTAGAATATATGACATGCGGGGTTTTGAATGACAAAATAAGAATATAAATTGCAGTGACATTAAATAATTTCAACATTGCACCGAGTAAGGAAGAATTTTTGAAAGAACAACACATAAAAGAGATAGCGGTATTAAATGGATTCAACCCAGCCATCATAAGGAACACGAATAGAAAGGAAAAACTAAAGATAATATCAAAAAATACCACTCTCACACTACATGAAAACACAAATTGGCCATATAGAAAATTCACCTACAATCCATGGGCTTTTAGAAAATTTGAATGAATCTTCAAAAGACTAAACTTAAACCTAGCACTCCAAAACAAATTCAATCTGAGGTACTTGATAAATAAACCACTAAAAAATTCAATTCATAACACTCTGAAATCGGGAATTTATCAGGTATATTGTGAAACCTGTGAAATAAACTACATAGAAAAAACTAAGAGGAACTTGTTAACCAGGCAAAAAGAACACCAGAGGAACTTAAAGTTGAAACAAACAGAAAAATCTGCAGTTTCACAGCTTTTTTGGACAGAAAACCACAACATTGGCCACAACATTAAACTGTTAAAATCATTACGTACACCCATAGAATTGGATATTTGGGAAAAAATTTTAATAACCAAAAACCGTGATTAAGTTATAAATTCTGAAATCCCGGCATTAAATGGAGTATTAAAACTTGGTGCCCCTAACACTAGATGGAGGAGTGATCGGAGCTCCGTAGTAGTGGAAGAAGAGGAATGTACATTTAGTCAATAAACAGCTGAGGATGAGATCGAATGATCTTGAGAACGTTTCAATTATACAACAAGTAAGTGAAGTTTGAGTGTAAACATAGTGACTCATAAATCAAACTAAAAAAAAAAAAAAGGAAATGAAATGAAATGTTTGCTCTTTCTCAAATTTAACACCTTGACTTATTCAAAGTAATTCTTTTATCCCGTCATGTCAGGAGTTTAAATTTCATATCTGAGTAATTAAAAGTATATGTCCATACATACACACCAACCACTTTGAACTTTCTAGAGTAAATAGAGATTATGAACCATTCATAAACAAAGATATAATGTGACCAGACACGTCCTGCCAAGGCAGTAGGAAGTTTACTGTTTTCTATCCATCAAATTTAACACCTTGGCTTATTCAAAGTAATTCTTTTATCACGTCATGTCAAACATTTATGTTTCAGTTCTGAGTAATTACAAATATACGTACATGCACACATAGCAACCAATAATGCTATTCATTACAGTGTTAATAATGCTATTCATCATGATGCATTGTTGTAATACAGGTAATAGTGCTTTATTTATTTGTATTAGAAAAACTGAGTTAGAAATATAGGGTGTTCATGGTTATGTTAGATACATTACTCTCTACCTTCCACATGGATCCGTTTTGCCAAAATCTCAAGTTTTGTCTTAGCGCAAATAGTATTTCATACAGATTGCTACAGCATGTCTGCCTCACGTTCAAGAGGTCCCAGGTTCAAATCTTGGTCAGGGTGAGTTACCTGGATAAGATTTTTTCTGTGCTTTTCCCTTATCCTAAAAACAACTGTTGGGTAAGTGTAAGCTCCATGGACCCTAGGCTCATTTGAGCATCATTTCACCCACTCCGTTCAACGTTGGATATGACTTAAGGTTTCAGAACGTAAATTACAACAACAAAATTAACGATTGATTAGGTTGGCGCTCCTCACACACCACTTAGCGGGAATGCAAATCGACAACACCACAAAACTCCGATTGGTTGCTCACACAGTAGCGCTCAAGGACAAACACCTTCACATTTGAAACACATGATAAGCTTGGTTTCCTTACGTATTACAGTATCGCTAGTTTGGCTACGTGGTGTTGGTATTTACCGCGAAAGCATACTTTGTATGTTGGCAACACTCGAGCCATGAAGTCACCTCCGTCATATTGCTACGCCGTTAAAGTACACTTTTACCAAGTATTGTTGCATCACGTCTGGGAAAACAAGATACTCTACATTTGTTAACTTTCGCACATCCACTAAAAACTTGTTAAATACGAGAGTAGCTGTTGTACCTGACTTTCATGGACGTACGGCAATGCGGACAAAGTTAAATACGTCACAATGCTTTATGCTACAATGGATAGCAAATTTTAATTTAAAAAAATTGAGTTTGTTCTTCCAACATTCACTGAAACAAGTACATGTCAGAATAAACTTGTTCTAACAAGATTTGTGAAACTCGTCCAGGACAATGAGGCCAACACAATCTGTTTTGTTCATTTGAACACTTCATACACAAAACAACCTCAACAAATGAACATAAATAATTTTAACTACCACCACCATATATAAAAACATGTCTTTTTTATCACCACTACCAAACATATAACATCAGTAGTTATTCTAAACTGAAGTAGAACTTTGGACATAGACCAGTCAACCAAAATTATTACAAAATTGAGTGGCCGTTCAAACTGATGCGTATTCCCTCACACTGTTGATATTTTCCACATACCTATTTTCTTTTTCTTCTTTTCTCAGTGCAGCTTACTTTGTTGTCTCAAAATCCCATTGAGAAAGCAACTGACCATTTTGTACTTTCACCTATTTAAGCTGCAAATCCCCTTTGGATAGCAAATAAGAAGCTAAATTCTAATATGATGAAAGTTCTATTTCACCATAAATGTGTAACGTGTCCAATATTCAAGAACTTTGCTCACGGTTGTTATCCAACGAATGAACAAACAAATATCATACCTGTCAATATACAAGAAGCTATATCTGTTAATCCTTCCACTGCTATTTCTGGTAGCAGAAATTCCTTATTTTATGATAAGTTTGGCTCGTAACTCAAGTACAATTCTTCGGGCTAGGTATCTTCACCAGAGGCCGTTGACTATGTGATTTACAAGGCCGTGAAATGATCAAACTGACGGCGTGAATCAAGAAGTAAATAAGTGTACATTTTGACTGAGTGATCTGGATACGAACTTCTGCTTCAGGTTAGAATAATTACTTTTTGTCTTATGTAATTGTCTTTAATGGGTTTAAAAAATCTCGTTAGAACAAATTTCTTCAGATCATAATTTTAGCATTTGCATGTTTCAGTGAATGTCAGAAATGTAAACTTACAATACGTAAGTCAAATCCCGGCTGTGGCATTGTATTTTTTAGCCTGACTCATCCTATACAGAATTAGGCCTACCCACGACTGGTGTGAAATAACAATTTAATTTCTATTAGTGTAAACATTGTTTTTATCTTTACTTACTACTCCTCCAAAATTGCAGTTAGCATTGTTAGCACATAAACCTACCAACTTAACTTCAGTAACCAAGCCGGCAGTTGTTTTAATTTAGTCTGTGTACATCAGAGTAAACTGCTATCGCAATGATAATTTAACACAACAAAGTAAGCTACACTCAGTAAAGAAGAAGAAAATAGATCTGTGGAAAATATCAATAGTGTGAGGTAATACGCATCAATAAGTACGGCCATTCAAATTAGTAATAATTTTGGTTGAGTAATCTGCCTCCAACTTGAGGTTAGAATAATTACTGATGTTAAATGTTTGGTAGTGTGATGAAATAGGCATGTTTTGATATATGGTGGTGGTAGTTATAATAATTTATGTTGATTAGTTGAAGTTGTTTTGTGTATGAAGTGAGAAATTGAGCGAAACAAACTGATTGTGTTAGCCTCATTGTTCTGAACGAGTTTCATAAATCTTGTTAGAACAAGTTTCTTCTGACATGCCCATATTTCAGTGAATGTTGGAAGAATAAAATCTCAGTATTTTGAATTAAATTTTGTTTTCAGATGTAGCGTAAAGCATTGTGACGTATTTAATTCTGTGCGCATTGCCGTCTCTGTTAGAGTTGTAATGTTCAGGGCCACATGGATTACGTCCATAAAGGTCAGGTACAACAGCTACTCTCGTATTTAACAAGTTTTTAGTGGATGTGCGAAAGTTAACAAACGTAGAATATCTTGTTTTCCCAGACGTGATATAACAGTACTTGGTAAAGGTGTACTTTAACGGTGTAGCAATATGGCGGACGTGACTTCATGGTTCGAGCGTTGCCAACATTCAAAGCACGATATCGCGGAAAATTCCACCACTACGTAAGTAAACTAGCGTTACAGTAATAGCTATTAATAGGGATATTGAGGTGAGGAAACTGTGTCAGTGGATCATTGCTTACCTACACTAGTCTCGACAGTTACGCGATAACAATGATAGAAAATTGGTAGTGATTATCATCGTTGTTTTTGGGATTTGCAGTTTATTATTATTATTATTATTATTATTATTATTATTATTATTATTATTATTATTATTATTATTATTATTATTATTATTATTATCATCATCATCATCATCATCATCATCATCATCATCATTATTATTATTATTATTATTATTGTTATTGTTGTTATTGTTGTTATTATTGTTATTGTTATTATTATTATTATTATTATTATTATTATTATTATTATTATTATTATTATTATTATTATTATTTAAACCCCAAAAGGAATTGTAGCACAAAAGTTTCAGAATGGTAAATTTCTTTCCTAGTTAAACGTTTCCCTGTATTCAGGAATTATGCTTACTATGCAGTATTTCTGTTACAGTATCACAAGTTTATAATCAGTAATAGAAAATGTGTTGGAAACTTTTCTTGGTATTCGTATATTTCAGAGCAACAACTTGTTTCCGTGACGTTATTCCTTACCAACATAACTGTATGCCGTTAAAATCAACCGTTACCCAGTAATTTATTTGATTTCACTGCAATTTATGTTCTTATTTTGTCATTCTAAACCCTGCATCTCCACTTTTCTACATATAGCATGGTTTACCTACTTCATGGCTTCAGTTTGCCGGTTTCTCAACTGCTAACGGTTTCCGCATACATCAGTTTCTCATGTAAGATTAATATCTTCTAAATACATATTATTTTAACTTTGTTGGTAACAGTGTCTTGTCTTATGTATAGTACGCACAAGATAAGTTGAGCACTGGATTTACGGTGTGGTGCGGGCAGAGGGGAAGAAGTGAGAGCTAACGCTCTTTTGTTTCTCCAGTGTGGTCAACCTTGAAAGACACAATTCAGCAAAAGAGTTTGTAAGGTAAGTGAAGATATTACAAGTAACATTGCACTCTCTGAAAACATTCCTTAGTTTTGCTCACGCCATCTCAATTGCATTCACATCACAGTAATACGGAGGTAGACAATAATGTGTCCCTTTTCGAGAGCCATAACATCCACAAATTTCCATACAAATATAAATCATTTTCAAGAAAATGCTGATGTACGTTACCACCACACTCGTAACAAGGGTAAACTGGCAGTTCAAGCGAGCCTTTATGAAGGAAGCTTTAACTACAAAGTGATTATGTTATATAATAAACTTCCTACTTCATTTAAACAAGCTGTATCATTAAAACACTTTAAGAATAAGGTGAAGAAATTTTTGCATGCACACTGTTTTTATACAGTTAATGAATTTTTAGAACTATAACCATGTCAATGAGCACTGGGAGCATAGTACATTCCCAAACCTGTAATATTTATATTATGACATTTGTTGTAGTAAATATGAAACCATAAAGAGGCTGCTTACTTTGTATATTGTTTGTAAAAACTTTGAGTTTATATATAAACTGTATTTATACATTTTGATGTGTCTCTTAACCTGAATATGTTACCAAGGACGAACTAAAATTCTAATTCTAGCATACGATTGTTTTAAACTGGTTAGCTAATTAACCTCGAAATTGATCAAAACGAAATATGACGGACATGATAAACCTTAGCATATTAGCCACTAGATGTCAGCGTATAGCGCACTTCAAATTTCAAGGTTGTCGTCTATGTGTACAGAGTTAAACGGAACTTACCGAATGAGGATTTGGAACCCAATCATTCTTTTTATCATGTGCATATAATACTTACAAACTGATAAATATGGTAAATTTTCCCATTTCAGTTGCCAACAAAGCATTGTGTTTAGCTAAGTGCTTTAACCTGAAAATAAGTTAATAACTAACCTAGACTTTCAGAACATGGTGATCCACTGTGAACCACTAGGAACTGAAATTTGTATATTTAATGCTGGATTAGGTTTAAATTATTAAAATGTGTGACATTGATGAAACTGTAAAAAACACTAAAAAAATTACAGCCAGCCTTCAGGAAAGTTCACGTCTATATATTGTAAAATACAATGAGAATGTTAAGCTTAACAGAGTTTTCATGCAATATCCCATTAAGGCTGCTTTACTTTTATATATACAAGATGGCATTTCGTGGACATAATGAAAGTGAGGACTCTTTACATAAAGATAACTTTAAGGAACTTTTGGATTCATACATAGAGGTAAGTCCCATCGAATTTCAAAACCACTATTACAGTATAATAAGCAGTTTCTCAGACCATTCAAAAACAATATACAACACAAACTGAAATTACAAAGTGCATATTTGATTATATAAGAGGCTCTATTACTGATGAAATTAAAGAGAATTTTTCTCGGTTCAGGGAGAAGACACTACTGCCATATCACAGAAATCGCAATGCTCTTTAATTTTGCGATATGTCATTTCATGTGGAAATGTAGTTGAAAGATTTCTGTTCTTCTGTGTTGTAAGTGAAGGTTGTACTTCAGACGTATTGTTTCATGTACTTGATGATTCATTTTCAGAGCTTCATTATAATCTAAACTTGTGAGACAGTGCTGTGATGGAGCTGCTGTTATGGCTGGGCATTTAAATGGTCACCAAAAGAATGTGAAAGACATAGCACCCCAAGCAATCTTTCGTTCAGAGTTTTCCTCATAGACGTACACTAGTTCTGCAACAAAGCTGTAATAGAATACAGAAGTGCTGCCTTTTTTTAAAACGTGAGTGGGATACCAGGTTTCTTCTCCCATTCTAGCCAATGGTCTCATGTTGCTGGTACTGACATTGGAAGGCGTATACCTACAGGATCAGACACCAGGTGGTCCTTGGTTTCTGAGACCTTAAAGGTAATAGTAGAAGAATGGGACGGAATGATATGGGTATTTGAACATACAATGAAAACTGATGATTCAACAAGTATTTGTCAGGCTGAGCAGTTCTTAAATGAGTTTAGTATCTTTGAATTTGTCTTCCTGTCTCTAGTTTTTAAAGACATTTCTGATAAGACTGATATTTTATTCAGTGTATTGCAGAAGACACCATTAGATATAGGATTCTGTGCAAACATGACTCAATACAATAGACATTTTAAACAGAAAGAAAAACATTAAATCTTTCAAACAATTTATTGAATCAACTTAATATAAAGAAAGAGCCCCATTTGAAATGTGAAATCTTCTCCTTAGTTCAGTACAAACAAAATGTGAAGTCCCTATTTTGTGAAAAGTGCATTACATACCAACCAAAATAAATGAATGAATTTAAGCCATGCTAAATTTAAAATTTCATTTTCATTCATTTTGAAAAAGTATACGATTCAGTATGCAGACATAAACTTCTTGAGAAACTTTCAAAGCTAGGCTTTCAAGATAACATATTAAATTGGATCACTCAGTTTCACTCTCAACATTTCTGTGCTACAAAATACATTGACAATACATCCAAATTCCGACAAATAAAAATGGGCCTACCACAAAGTGCAGTACTGAGTACAACCTTGTTCAAATGAAATGTGTAGTGTTTAACGCCCGCTTTTACTACATACGGCACCACAGGCGATGACACTGATGATACATGAGATGAAGATGGAGCACAGGTGGAATGAGATGGCGGGGGAAACCGACGATCCCAGAGAAAACCTGCCCCAGCCCCGTGTTGTCCACCACAAATCTCACTTTTACGGTCACCTGGGATCGAACCCGGGCCGCCTTGGTGGGAGCTAAGCGGTCTAACCCCTGAGCCATAACCTTGTTCAACAACTACATCAATGATCTTCCCGCGGCTGTATCAAACACAGAAATTAAAACAGCTCTTTTTGCAGATGACTTGATCATGCGGACATCTTCCCCACAAATAGAGAAATCCAAAACTTCAATGGAAAAGGCTCTGATACTATTGGAAAAGTGGACTGACAACAAGGTAATGAAAATAAACACTGATAAAACAACATTCTAAGTATTTAGCTTAAAAAATAAAATCCCTAAACTAAATCTGCAGTTCAAATAAACAAACCTCAAACAAACATATGAAACAAAATATTTAAGAACAATTTTTGATTCAAAATTACCTTGGAGACATCATATTGAAGCAATAGTAAACAAATCAACAAAAAAGTTTTCCATTTTGAAATGAATAGCTGGATTCAAGTGGGGCAGTAGTCGGGAGACACTGAACACCATATACAAAACATTCATCAAGCCAATACTTCTTTATAATGCAGAGGTAATAATTACAGCCAACAGTTCTAACATAAATCACCTAGAAGTATGCCAAAATCTGGCCCTGCAACTAATAACCGGTGCAGCAAAATCAACTCCGTACTCAGCAATGCAAGCATTAACTCCGAACTATCCAATACATCTAACTTTAGAGGAGCAGGCACTAATATAACATGAAAAAATGTTGCGGTTATAAACAAAAAAAATGGGAGAAAAGACTACTACAACCAATCAAGTTGAAAACACAAACAGGTTTCCTACTCAAAGCTATGGAATTAAAAACATCTGAATCTCGCTAATTCTAAAGAAAACATTTTAATCAAAGAAAGCCCACTGACTTTTGAACCAATTAATATTTAATTAGATTTAGAAGAAATAGTTACAAAATCTGAAACTTCCAAATCTGTACTAAAAGCACTAGCGTTAGAAACTGTGAACAATAGATACCCACCTGAAGAATGGTTACATATCTACACAGATGGATCTAACTTGGACAACAACTCAGGAGCAGGAATTAAGTGTGCACTGTTCTTATTCTATCAACCAGCAGGATACCATACAACAAATTTTTATGCAGAAGTAACGGCCATTCATATTTTACTTCAACACCTTCTATACAGAATAGACAAATTCAAAAATGCTGTGATATTTTCTGATTCTAAAGCAGCATTATATGCAAATAGTTCATATAAAATGAGGTCAATCGATATTAAAGAATGTCATAAAATGATCCAACAACTTCAAAAACTACAGAAAAGAATAATATTACAGTGGATACCTGCACATTGTGGAACTGCTGGAAATGAATCAGCTGATTTTCTTGCCAAAAAAGGTGAAAATTTAATTCAGAACAAAAGTAAAAACTTACCCTTTACATCCATAAAAAGATTAATCATAAAGAAATATGAAAACAAACAAAACCAATCAATATCTAACAAAGCCAAGGATGAGAGATGGAACATTTTAATTCAAAATCCAGAAATTATTCCAGAAACACCACATAAAGCTGCAGTAGCAAATTTTGGATTACTTACAGAACATGATTATTTGGCCAGACACTTACACAGAATAGGAATTTATACAAGTCCAAATTGTCCTCTGTGATAGGAAGAAGAGGAAATGACTGAAGATCTTTTAACCTATGAAGCCCCACCTGCCGGACCCACTACACAGAAATATTGGAGAGCAAGAGAGCTAATGGCTTCATTGCCAAAGCCTAGTATTTGAAAACAACAACAATTTAAAATTTCTAAAGTTTGCTGACAGTTCAACATTTCAACAATGCTCCAAAATATTCCCTTTCAAAGCTTCAGTAATATAAAGTTCTGATACCCAAAACAGCTTTTGGAAAGACTAAGGAAGGAACTTAAATTACTTTACCAAGATAAGGTGTAAATCTTCAAGCATCATTGAAGTCTTTAATAGATAATACGGATGACCCATTTAGTGATGCATATAAACTGTTTAGCCTTGTTCTTAGAATACCGTCCACTGGTTGTTGTGCAGAACGAAGTCTTTCATGCATAAAGGGAATAAAAAATTACATCATACACAGCTTGGGCAATAGCAGATTAACATGGTTGGCTACTATTTCTATTCACAGGGACATACTCACTGAGCTAATCAAAATTTGGCCCTTCTACGAAGATATTATAGTTGCTTTCATGAGGATGAAAAACAGACAAATTAAATTTATATATAAGCATTAAGGTGAGTCTTATTTTAATTATCTAGTAAGTGAAGCAGTGAGCAGTACGGCCTTTCTTTTGTTTTTTATTGCAGTGTTGTAAATTTTGTTTTCTGTTTTCCCTCCCACTCGAAGTTTATCAGCCGCTTAATTTCGTCTCTATTACGATTTCATACACAATCATTAGCCTACTTTAAATTTGTCGCATTGATCATATGACAGTAATAAAGATTTTGCAAATTTAGCTTATCCGATTTTCCGAGTCACCTAATCAGTTCTTCCAGAGCTGCGCCTAGCTATCCAGCTCCATGTATTGAAGTTGAATGTTAGATTTGTGCAATGCCTCTATAGAGGAGGTGCTACTATCCACACTACTGAAACATTCAAACATCTACATATCCAATAAAAAACATCCTTCAATCAGATCAATAACATTTCATAAAGCTATGCGACGTAACTGAACCAGGCAACAATTTGGGGTTAGAAATTGCACCTAGACTTTAGATCTACAACAATGCCAAGTGCTGTAGTTGTAACAATATATCTCATAAAAACATCAAGAGATATTCAACAAAATGAACTTTTTTACATTCAAATCAGCAATGGCTGTATTGTTGTCATTTCTTTGAGCATTATGTCATGAGTTATTATATAACTTTACTGCAAAGTCATAATGAGAAACCTGATCAAGTATAATAACTGTGTAGGGCTTCACAGTGTAGGATGAACCGGCAAATAAAAAGAAAAAGAAGAAAGAATTTCTGCTCTGTATATTTATAATTGGCAATATACTGAGAGTTTAAGAATGTCACAGTTGGCATCAGCTGTCTCTGTCACAGCCTTGCTGTTCACTTACATAAAACCACAGATGAAGTTGTCTCAACTCTCTCCATGTAAACAAGAACCATTGTAATATATATGTTTAGGGATGGACCTCTCTATGTATAATACGCTAAACACAAAACTTAGAATTGAGGCTCTCACAAACTAATAGTAATTTAAGTCCAATCCAGGATTAAATATACAAATTTCAGTTTCCAATGATTTACTGTGGATCACTATGTTCTAGGTCATTTACTTTATTTCCTCAAGTACTTAGCTAAAAACAATGCTTTGTTGGCAATTGAAATTGGAAAATTTGCAACATATATCAGTCAGTAAGTACATCAGACAAGAAACTGTTACCAACAATTTTAAAATAATATGTATTTAAAAGATATTAATATTACCTGAGTAACTGTGTATGCAGTAACCATTAGCAGTTGAGAAACCTGTAACACAACCAATAAATGATGTCATGAAGACAGTAAACCATGCTATATGTAGAATATATGACATGCGGTTTTGAATAACAAATTAAGAACATGGATTGCAGGGAAATTAAATAAACATACTGGGTAAAGGTGCACTTTAACGGCATACAGTTTTGTTGGTAAGGAATAACGTCACAGAAACAAGTTGTTGCTCTGAAATATACAAATACAGTGAAATGTTTCCTATGGATTTTCTATTTCTTATTATAAACTAGTGATACTGTAATCAGGAATACTGCACAGTAAGCTTAATAACTGAATACAGAGAAACGTTAAACTAAGAAAGAATTTTGCCACTCCGATACCTTTGCTACAATTCCTTTTGATTTAAAAGGTTAGTAATAATAATAATGATAATAAACTACCAATTTTCTATCATTGTTACCGTGAAGCTGTTGAGAATAGAGTAGTAAGCAATGATCCATGGGAACAGTTACCTATTATGTGTTTCATATGCAAAGAGTTCTGGAGTGCAGCAAATCAGATAATGTATCACACTCAGTGTTGCCAGATTGTTACCTCATTCTTTTTATATTTCCCTCTCCATCTGTTTCGCACACTCATACAACATGCAGGTCTACTTGGCACAGACATAAGGGGTAACCAAATTAAACTTTCCAAACTTTTACAATGATGCATTTGCCAAAATCAAAATTGGAAAAAGCATTTTTGCAAATTATGTATATTTTTAAAAACTATAACTATAGTTTATAAACTCCCTGTTTTTCTAATCCAATGGAACTGCCAGTGGCTCATCCATATCGCTCTCAATGTCATATATGTCAACAGACAATTCGTCATTGTACCTGTCTTCATCGTCTGAGTTACAAATTTATGATTATAGGTTCCAAAATCTCGTCCCGTGCTATTTCTCTCTTAAAATTATCTTCTTGAAGGTTTTCTGAATGCCTTACGCAGTTTTTCCAGTCCTGCTGTGTTACCTTGTATATTTCTTTGTGAATAAGTCGTTCAACGTCTGTAGGTTTAAAAGTATTATTTCTGCTTGCAACCCTCCGTTTTATTTGAGCCCACACCAACTTAATTGGATTATATTGGCAGTGGTAAGGTGGGAGGCATATTACCTGGTGTCCCATTTCAATTGCAAGTTGATCCAGCAGATTCATTTCCTCCTTGTTTTTAAACGGAAGTACTCTTTGCAATAACTCATTTTTAGTTTCTGTTTCTGAAAATTCAGCCCCCCCCCTTTTTGTAACCATTCAACAATTTCGTTCTTCCTGCTGACCGAATTTGGTATTTCATATGCAATAACTGAATGATATGGTGCATTATCCATTAAAATAATGCTTCCCTCTTCTAAATAATTTAAGAATCTGTTGAGAAACCATTCTTTAAATGTATCAACTGTCATCTCTTCGTGATAGTCTGAGGTACTTTTGGAGAGAAAAATCCATGTGCTCTCTGGCAGGAACCCTGTCTCAGCAGATCCAGCATGACAAATGACGAGCCTACGCCTTTTCCAACAGGTGCCTTTAGGGCCCCCTGTTTTGAGGAGTCATGCCAGAATGAGTGTGGTTCTTATTTACCCATGTTTCTTGCAAGTAACAGATAGGTCTTGCAATACCAGGATGTATAGTTGGAAATTCACCTTGGTCATAAAACTTGAACACTATTCCACGTACAACGTCCTTGTCAAACTCACTTAAATTTGTAACCCTCTTCGGAGGAACAACATCTTTCCTGGGCACTACTGGGATCAAAGATTCTTGCCTCTCCACAAATGCGTGCAAACTTGCTGTATCTATTCTATATGCTTTAGCAGTAAGCCGATGACCATTTATGAAATCGAGCTGATTTTTTTTATTTGTCATTGCCCAATATTTTAAGAACTTGTATATCTTAAAAGTAATACTTTGAGCCTGACTTCGCAATACTTGCCTATCCTTAGTAAATAAACACTTCTTATCCAGGCTTCATTCATAAACATAGAGCATTTCGCAGGTTAGCAGAAAATGATGTGTTTGCTCTGGTTTGAATTTAACACTGCAGGACTCCGATTAGTTGTTCACCTAGTTGCGCTCAAGGACAAACACCTTCCCATTTAAAACCCATAATAAGCTCGGTTTCCTTACGTATTACAGTGTCGCTAGTTTGCCTACGTTGTGGTGGTATTTTCCGCAAAAGAATGCTTTGGATTTTGGCAATGCTTGAGCCATGAAGTCACGCCCGTCATATTGCTATGCCGTTAAAGTACACCTTTAACAAGTTCTGTTATATCACGTCTGGGAAAATAAGATATTCTACATTTGCTAACTTTCGCACATCCTCTAAAAACTTGTTAAATACGAGAGTAGTTGTTGTACCTGACCTTCATGGACGTAATCCATGTGGCCCTGACCATTACAACTCTACCAGAGACGGCAATGCGAACAGAGTTAAATACGTCACAATGGTGTACGCTACATTGGGAAGAACAATTTAATTTAAAAAACTGAGAGTTTATTCTTCCAACATTCAATGAAACATATACATGTCAAAATTATTATTAGACGATACTTGCTGTAACAACATTTGTTAAACTCCTTCAAGACAATGAGGCTAACACAATCTCTTTGTTTTGTTCATTTGATCACGTCACTAAGCAGAGAAGAAAACAACTTCACCAAATCAACATAAATCATTTT
The DNA here is from genome assembly GCA_030765055.1 of Mantis religiosa. Classification (NCBI taxonomy): domain Eukaryota; kingdom Metazoa; phylum Arthropoda; class Insecta; order Mantodea; family Mantidae; genus Mantis; species Mantis religiosa. The sequence goes on from CM060950.1 coordinate 218,659,350, forward strand.
AACTACCACTACCATACATCAAAACATTACTTTTTTATTACTACCATCAAACATATACATCAGTAATTATTTTAACCTGAAGTACAACTTTGGACAGACCACTCAGTCAAAATTATTAACACTTTGAAATGCCGTTCTTATTGATCCGTATTCCCTCAGAGTCCTGATATTTTCAACTTAGCTGTTTGCTACTTCTTTTCTCAGTGTAGCTTACTTTCTTATATTAAAGTCCGCTCGCGAAACCGACATACCATTATTTACACAGACTACATTAAAACAACTGCCAACTTGAATATATCACGGCCTAGTAGACACCTAGGAGAAATGATACATAAGGAGCACTAATCTCTGTTTCATATAACCTTGCCCCGCTAAAATGCATCACTCCGCGTTGAACTATCTTCCCCCTCAACCTAATTGGCTAATGCTTTCGCACCATAGGCCATAGGCGGTGCCTTCCCGTCACATTAAACCTGCAGTAAACGTCATAATAGTTGCCGGTAAGATAAATAAAATCATACAAATAAGGATATGAAGGCATGCAAAAATACAAGTTTATAATGAAACTGAGTAAGTTGAAACTCCGTGACTGAGCAATGAAACTGAAACAAGTTTATAATGAAAGGCCTTTGGCCTTTCCCACTGTTATTTTTTAAACCAGCACACATAAATTCAAATTAAAAGTATTTCAATCTATTTAAAAATTATTGAGGAGATTTCTCTGGAAAAATACACATTTTGAGATTTCCTGAATAAAAACAGATCATTAAATTTAAAGGGAGTCAATTAATTATTACAACACTGTTTTCAACACTACTATGAATGGAATTATTAAAAAAAAAAGAACATGATGGTGGCTGTATAGGTGTGCGTGTGTTTGCGCGCATGTGGGTGTGTGTGGGGGGGGGTGTGCATGTGTGCGCGTGTACGCGTGTGCATGTGCGGGTAGGTGTGTGCACGTGTGGGCGTGTGCGTGCGTGTGCATATGCGTGCATGCGTGTGTTTTTTGTTTGTTTCTTTAAAGACATAATAAATTTGTAATAACTTTGTAAATATTACCTCTTGTATCAGCTACTTTATATTGGACATACTGTTGTTTATAGTATTATGTTATATAATTATGTAGTATTATTGACAAATCCATGATTTATGTATAAATCAAAAGGCAAATAAAGTATCTTATCTTATCTGAATACTATTCTTGATATTTGAGATCTGTATCTTCCTAGGATCTGACAGGAAAATATTGAAGAAGGTCCTTTCTCCAAAAATGCATTTTACATTGTATGTAATCAAGCCTCATGTGTAACATAATAAAATTCATAGAATAAACACTAGACAAAAATGTAGCATCCAACATCTCAGCGCCCACCTTGGTAGCGTAGATGGCAGCGTGTCTGCTTCATGTTCCATAGGTCCCGAGTTCAAATCTTGGTTAGGGTGAGTTACCTGGATACAGTATTTTCTGGGGTTTTCCCTTATCCTGAAAGATGAATGTCAGGTAACTATAAGCTCTATGAACCCTGGGCTCATTTGAGCATCATTTTACCCATTTCATTCATAGTCCGATATGACTTAACGTAGGAGGACGTACATTACAAGAACAAACAAAATAAAAACAAACCAACATTTCTACATTAAACTTTCTTGCTTTCAGAAAGGTGTGCATTATGAAACCATCAAAATATTTGCTGATATTTCTGATGATCTTAAACGAAAAACAGATGAATTCAGTGCTTTTAAAATTAATGATAGAGAGTACCTAGGCCCAAAATCATGTTCTTCTGTACAAGATTATCTGAATGATGAAATATCCTTCTAATGCTTAAGTAGCTCTCTCTCTGTAAGTAGAATCTAACTGTACCAATGACAGAACATTGCCAATAAACCTTTGGTGACTGCTCATAAGCCATTTTAATATATATGCATTGTAGAAATGACAATAACTGGTATCCAATGTTGAGATGTACTAGCAAAAGCTAAGAAAAAGTTGATTAAAAAAATGTTTAATTTTGTATCCCTGCCTTGTTTTCCATATTGCTTTTCATATTGTCCCTGTATAATGTGTCCCTTGTGTTAAATTTTCAAGTATATACGCTGTTAAACTGTATACCTCTGGACATATTCAATGTTCACAGGCCTTTATGGCTACAAGTGAACCCACTGAATGCAAATCAATGTAATATAATATGATCTACACAATAAATTTTTTCATACTTTTTTTCTAAAAACTGATTCTGATTATTCAAAAAGTAGTACACCATCGTAACATTGATTCAGCGACTCTTGTTATTCAAAATGGTATACAAAGTGATCATTATCTTGACTTTTTCCCAACAATTATGGTTGCCAGCATCATCTACATAATAGTTACAGACTTGGACCTGCTAGAAACAGACTTGGATCACCTGCGAGATTTCAAATCAATATAATTGCTAACCATTGGTGATTGCATTGGTGAATTAAATCACTTTCTAATAATACCCTTCTTGTGACTATTATGTAGGATTAGGATTACTAAGGAGAGAATTTAGCACTGAAACCTGTGGATTATTGTATCTAAGCACAAACTGGGGCATCCTCAGGAGGAAGGATGAGGCGAGAGGAGAAAGAGCGCCGCTGACCCAAGGAATCACAACAGTGCCGGGACACCCACTGACACTTATATCCTGAAAGAGATCACCAGATGAGAGAAGATGTGAAATGATAATGGAGATGAAATGAGTGACAGGAAATTCGGGGAATGTAATTAACCTACCCAACATTTGCCTTGCAACCCGGGAAAACCCTTGAAAAAACACATGGGTAAGGTTTGTTGGCAAAGGGAATCGAACCTGGGACTCCCAAATGCGGGCCACAGACTAAATCACCTGAGCCATCTCACTCAGTAACTATTAAATAAATATTGCCGACAATAGCTCCAGCTAATGTTATTTGTAGAAAGGCAAGATGTTGCTTCCATCCTAAGATTTTTTTCTGGTAGTCATATCTTAATATAATGATACCGATCATTTTTAAGCCATTATAAATAACATGAGTTATTGTGTCAATATTATAACAGAGTTTGTGTCTAAAATGTGTTCTTGTTGGCACTGAAAGAGGAATATAGATGTTTTTCAGAAGCTTTTGCTTCCAAAATATATTCTGTTAATTTACAGTGAAAGTAAAGAAAACATAACTTAATATTTCACTCATAATATTTATGAATCTTAAGGTGTAATTTGAATAATAACATTTTAGAAGTGCTAATATCACTTATTATCATCCACAGGTAAAGGTGCACAATGGGATACATTGTTTCAACCTGCGGTCTCTGGAGACAACCTCGTACTCGGCTATATATGGATTATGGTGCTGTTTGATTCTCTCATTTATGTACTATTTGCCCGTTATCTTGAAGCTGTATTTCCTGGAGAATACGGAGTGCCAAAGCCGTGGTATTTTCCATTTCAGGTATGTTATCTCACTGTATTTAGCATCTTTAATTTTTACAAGCAGCATATTCTACAGTAGAGAAATAGCACCTGATCATATTTTATTCCTTTATTATTAATTGCAAATAGTTTTAAATTAAAATGGCATAAAAGAAAAATAATTTTATATTTGGAGGATTATTGTTTAAGAAGTTATAGTAACATATTACCGGGTGTCCATAAATGAATATCGGGGTTTTAACGCTTTATAACATTAATTTTATTAAACTTACAGTAATGAAATATATGTCACATGAAAGAGCAACTCAAACAGTTTTATTCGTTGGCACCAGTGCGCATGTGCGTGAAATGTTTACGCCGCGATCCGCTAGAAAGCGGTAGTAGCAAAGATGGCGACTAGTGAGCAGAAAGCGTTTTGTGTTTTGCAGTTTGCAAAGACCGAATCTGTAGTTACTGTGCAACGTGCGTTCCGCATTAAGTTCGGGTGTGATCCTCCAAGTGACAATAACATCCGTAGATGGTTTCATCAGTTTGAAGATACAGGCTGCCTTTGTAAACGGAAGAGCACGGGACGACCAAGAGTTAGCGAAGAGGATGTTGAGCGAGTGAGAGAGTCGTTCACTCGTAGCCCAAAGAAATCAGTTCGGAAGGCTGGTCGTGAATTAGAAATTGCTAAGTCGACTGTTTGGAAAGTTTTAAGGAAACGATTGCAACTACGTCCTTATCGTTTACAGTTGTTACAGGCTCTAAAGCCTGCAGACCATGGTTTACGTGCCAACTTCGCTAACGTAATGCTGTTTAATGACGATGAAGATTTTCTAGATCATGTTGTTTTCAGTGATGAATCGACCTTTCACCTCAGTGGACATGTTAACACTCATAATGCGCGGATATGGGGCTCAAAAAATCCTCATGAGGTCGTACAAGTGCAACGAGACTCCCCTAAAATCAATGTTTTTTGTGCTGTATCCCGGCGGAAAGTTTACGGACCTTTCTTTTTTGGTGAAGCTACTGTAACTGGTACTTCCTACCTTGATACACTAGAGCAATGGCTCTTCCCTCAGTTGGAACAATATGAACCAGAGAATTTCATTTTCCAGCAAGATGGCGCGCCACCTCACTGGCACAACGCAGTACGCGAATGGTTGAACGTAACTTTACCCGACCGCTGGATTGGCCGCAAGGGACCCAATGACAGAGCTTGCTATGCGTGGCCTCCACGTTCACCCGACCTAACGCCATGCGATTTCTACCTTTGGGGTTTCATCAAGGATCGTGTGTATGTACCTCCATTACCAGCTGACCTCCATGAATTACAAAACAGGATTGAAGCAGCTGTTGCAACAATTACTGAAGACACACTGCTCAACGTCTGGGAAGAACTCAGCTATAGACTTGATGTGTGCCGTGTGACAAATGGTGCTCACATAGAACACTTGTAAGCTCGTATATAAAACTGTTTGAGTTGCTCTTTCATGTGACATATATTTCATTACTGTAAGTTTAATAAAATTAATGTTATAAAGCGTTAAAACCCCGATATTCATTTATGGACACCCTGTACTTTCTGGGGAAAACATATTTTGTCAAAGAATTTTCAAAATATTTATTTTGAATTGGATTTAGGATAGAATTGAAAGTAAAATAACAAAATTAAGCTTGCCTTGTATATTTGTTTATTCATTGGCATTAAAAGAAATAGTGTTGAACTTTTCTGAGTACAATGAATGTTTGAAAATCTTCTAAGCAGTCTCAGAAGTTATTAACTGTATGCTACCAAAGCAGGAAAAGTTATATATATATGGTTGAATTTTTTTATTTCAATTGCTCAGCACAATTAGTGCTATACAAATTGTGGAGCTATATATATATATAGTAAAATCAAAGTATACAGGGATAGAGGATACTCATATTAGAGCCCTCAAGCAAACTGGTCTGATTAGTGTGAGTATAAATTAAATAACTTCTTCATTACATAATAAATAAGCATTATATATACATAAATAAAATGTCCTGTGGCAAGCGTGCCTTCAGTCTTGGTGCAGCATTAAGGCGACGTCCCAGTTGGAAGAATAAAGCACCTGATACATAAGGAAGGTGAGCAGAGACTCTGCTTGTCGTTGTAGAGATGTACTCATTAATGCTGACTATGTCCAATTCTCTATGCAGCTGCGCATTCCGGATGTACCACGGGGCATTTACAGAAAATCGTAATATTCTGTTTTGAAACCCCTGGAGTTGGTGACTATGAGTAGGTGAAGCACATCCCCATACAGGACTGGCCTATAGAAGAAGTGATTGTAGAATACTCTTGTATAGTAGCAGCGTACATGCGACTCGTAAAGAGGATTTGTGGTTGAGGATGGGATACAACTTGTGAAGACGAGCATAGGCTTGATTTAGTTTGCTTTTGATATGTGTACTCCATGTTAGTCGACGATCAAGATGGATGCCAAGATATTTGACTGCACAATCAGAAGATAATCAGGGGACTTCAGTGTTGTAGAGTCATATATTTGCCGGAGCAACAGGCCCGCGCAAGGTTAAAAGCTTAAGAAGCAATTTTCTTGGATTAAATGCGATATGCCAGCGAGATAACCAGTGCAGGAAAATGTCCAGGTAAGATTGTAGGGTTGCAACGGCAGTTTCGATTGAGAAGTGCGAGGTAAAGATGACTGCATCGTCAGCAAACATTGCGGTACTTGTTGCAGGAAATTCAGGCATATCAGCAGTATATAGACTGTAAAGAAGGGGCATAAGGACACTACCCTGGGGCATGCCGGCTAAAATAGTATGGGGTGAGGAATGCATTTAACCAAGATGCATTCCTGAAGATAGCTAGTAATTAAGTTAAGTAAGTAGAGCAGAAGACCTAGGTCATGTAGTTTATAAAGGAGGCCGTTGTGTCACACTCTATGAAATGCCTTAATGAAATCTAGGAATGCTGCCACAGTATGCTCTTTGGCATCAAAGCTATGAGTAATATGTTCAGTAAGTCTAAGGAGCCAATGAGTACAAGAAAGATGTCTAAATCCAAACTGTTGGGGAGGTATAACTGAAGTTTCAGAAACAAACTGAAGAAGTCGTTTTTGAATGAGCTTTTCCAGAAATTTGAACAGAGATGGTAAAGGACTAATTGGTCGATAGCTCTGTGGGGAACTAGGAGGTTTGTTAGGCTTTTGCAATGCAAAGATTTTAGCAAATTTCCAGGCTTTAGGAAAATATGCAATGCGAAAAATTGCATTGTATAAAGAGGCCAGAAAGGCGATGGTCTTCTTTGTGAAGTGTTTCAATACAGCTGGTGGAATAAGATCGTTTCCAGGGGCCTTCTTAGTGGGTATAAATTGAATAATAGATCGTACCTCGCTTGATGAAACCCACCTAATGGGCAACGGAGCCGTAGGCCGGGACGTACTCAGGTGCTCCTGAACATGTGCAGTGAAGGCAGGATCAAATGCCAGATTAGGTGTGAACGTAGATTCAAAGTAGGCAGCTAATGTTTCACACTTTTCCAAGGTGGTGTTTCTGATTAGATTGTTCTGATTAGATTGTTGACTCGAAGCGGCGGCAATTGAAGCAGTTCCCGGAGTATCTTTTTCGTCACTATATAATAACATATAACTATATAATAATACATAATTATATAATAACACATAACTATATAATAACACATAACTATATAATAACACATAACTATATAATAATACATAATTATATAATAACACATAACTATATAATAACATATAACTATATAATAACATATAACTATATAATAACATATAACTAAATAATAACATATAACTATATAATAGCACATAACTATATAATAACACATAACTATATAATAACACATAACTATATAATAACATAGGACAGATGATTGAGATGAAGTGTTGATAGCTGCTGTAACGGTGCTCATCCAAGCCATGCTTAACCTCGTGAATGAGTTGGTTAAGACGTTGTCGTTGCCAAGGCTCCTTATGGCATTTCCAAAGACCATGCATTTGGGGTTTAGCTCTAATCATCTTGAGAAGGTGATCTGGTAACCTGGTGATCTGGTGGCATGGCAATAAGAACGGTGTTGAATGGCACACGGAGGTGTGAATCACGTCTTGAAGATGCACTACAGCTGAATCAATATCTCTAGGTGTAGCAATAGTGCGAGGTATGTGTAGAAGAGTATCCATATTCCAATGGAAAGCATTCCAATTGACAGGCCCAGTGATAAGGCACTCTGGTGGATGTGTTAATATGGAATCAAAGCAGAATTTAATAACCACAGGACAGTGATCAGAATCAAGCTGTGGAAGAGGTTGCGTGTAAACTGGAAGTGTAAATTGTTTAAGAAGACCTATGTCCAAAATATCCGCGTGCACAGCGTGATTGTAACAATAAAATGTTGACTTATTCGGAGCAATCACTTGAAGAGCAGAATCTAGCATAGCCTGGAGTAGACAACGTCCATTGGGAGTGGTTTGACGACAGCCCCATGCTTCACTTTTACTATTTAGATCCCCTAGGAGTATAGTGGGTTGGTTGTCGTCGAATAAATGTTGAATAAATGCGGGATTAAAATAATAATATTGGACGAAGAAGACTATCGCAAAAAATGGACAGCCTTTTAAACGGAAAAGAATTTGTTAAACCAGAAAACAATCCATTAAAGAAAGTATGCAAATCTGTGGAATTAGCAATTAAAAACAGTAAAATCATGATTAAAAAAGATAAATTTAACAATAAAACAGTAAAAAAACACCATACATATATGGTTTGCCCAAAATACATAAACCTAATATTACCCTCAGACCAATAATTAATAACATTGATGCACCCACTTACCAACTATCAAAATGGCTGGTTCAGATCTTCAGATCATTCACAAAATTTGAATTTCTCCTGAAAGACATAAAGATCAACTCTACAGATGCTTTAGTTTCCTTTGACGTCATTTCTTTATATTCAATTATACCTACCAATGAGCTTATTCTACTTCCCAAAAAATGGCTGGAATCAATACAAATAACATCTGAAGAAATAGAAGAACTTTCATAACTTACAGAAATTTGTATCAATCAAAATTTTTTCAGCTTTAATGGACAAATCTATAAACAAAAAAGGACCTAGCTATAGGCAACCCATTGTCTCCCTTCTTGGCAGATTTATTTATGAGTGCTTTTGAAACACAAACTACAAAAGATTTTCCAAATTATTTCGAAGTGTGGTATCGCTATGTTGACCACATTTTTGTAATAGTATCTAAAACACTCATACAAGATGGTCTTAGACTTTTGAATATACAAAATACAGCTATAAAATTAACATTGGAAACAGAATAGGATGGCGTGCTTCCCTTTTGGACATCAAGATCATAAAAATGTACATCAAACACACTTTTGGTATTTACAGGAAACCGACACACACAAATAATTATAATAAGAACAACAGTTTCAACCCAAAACAACACCAACATGCCATTTTCAACAGTTTAATATTTTTGATGATCAACTTTCCACTAAACAGAGAAGATTATCAAGAAGAATACCTACACATAAAAAAGTAGCTATATCCAATGGTTTCAACCCAAATTTAGTAGACAAAATAGTTAACAGACTCAACAAAGCTAAGAAAATAAAACAAACCACCACCCTGAAACCTACAGGAGAAAAAGAGAAAAAACTTTTTTAAAAAATTCACCTTCTATCCATCAGCCTATAACAAATTCCAAAAAATCTTCTCAAAACACAACATAACTCTTGCACCTCAAAATAGGTTTAATATCAGAAATTTGTTAAAAGGCCCTCCAAAAATTCAATCACTACCAAAGAAAGTCCAGGAATCTATGAGATCAAATGTGAAACTTGCCCTAAAATTTATATAGGAAAAACAAAAAGAAATATTAACATCAGAACTAAAGAACATATATGAAACATTAAAAATGGTGAAACAGAAAAATCAGCAGTGGCTTTTCACTTTTTGAATACTAGACATGCCATCAACTTGGTAACATCCCTAATAATATATATTAATAACCCCATAGACCTTTACGAATGGGAAAAAATCTTCATTAACAAAAATCGTCATAAAGTCATGAATTTTGAAACTCCACCACCGGACATCTCTGACAAGTACATCATGCCATCTATTGACAATACGGAGAAAGAGGAAACCACTACAACTTTCACTAATCGTGTATCAGCTGATGATAGGAGCAAGAGCTCTTGAAACATGTCCTGTGAATAAACAGTGTGAGTGGAGCAATGTGTCAATATCTTCTCGATTCACTTTTGAACAAAGAGAATGATGTTGAAGATGACGTTTCACAAGGATGGCAACAGCACCAGGGGCAATATTTGCAATTGTGTCCTCCCGATATATGAAATAATTTGGAATCTTGAAGGTTTCAGAGGAAAGCAAGCAGGACGGAGAGCAGGAGATCCGTGGTTCAAATCCTGGCTATGGCATTGAATTTTTCAGTCTGGTTCTACTCATTCAAACCTTAGCCTACACAGGGCTAGTGTGAAAGAAATGATTATTTCCATAACACAGGCATGTTAGTGTGATGTAACCCTAGCCAACAAGCCAGCTTAGTAAAAAATATTTAATTGGCCAAATATTATTTGAATACAGTCACACAACTTTATGGCTTCCACTGTATCATTCAGATCCCATTGAATTAATATGGAGACATGTTAAGCAATGGAAAGCAGCAATAAATGTTAATTTTTTTTATTAAAAGGTGCTAAACTACTATGTTGGCAAAGAGTTTAAGAAATTGCTTAAATAGAAAGGGAGAAAGCATGCCAATATGAGAATGAATTTCAGCAAGACTACTGGAATAAAAATGAAGTGGATGAAAGCATTAAGAGAATTGTCATTCAAGAGAATGGGCGGAGAAGCACTGATGAAGACAATAAAATGATTCTGCAGAAGATGAGGGTGAAGAATTATTTATCAGATGTAAAAGAGACACTACAGAATTAAGTGTAAATGTTATTGAAGCATTACTGGAACTGTGTGTATTGTATTGATTATTCTGTTGAGTGCATCATCATGACATTTGATATTGTTGTGGAAAATGTAATTTAATGTTTACTATGGATGGGATTTGGCACAGAGACCAGTTATGATCCATTGTACCTATGCCCCAGTTGTGGCACCCCAAGGAGGAAGCAAGAGGTGAGAGGAGACAAAGGGGCGCTGTCTGAAGGAGCCATGACAACGCAGAGGGCAGTGTCCCTACAATTTACTTAGATAGAGATCTCCTATGGCAGGCTAAGACAGCGGACATGTCCCCCTACTCGGCACGGAAGTTGTCCCAGCACCAGGCCCGAAATAGTCCCAGCAGCAGGTTTGGAGACCAGTAATCGACCTACCGGAGAAGGAAATAGTTTTCCTAAGAGCATATTATTCTGTTGTGCACTGCCGAGACACCTGCTGACACGTTTTACCCTGAAAGAGACTACCAGAAGAGAGATGATGTGAAATGATAATGGAGATAAAATAAGGGACAGGAAATTCGGGGGCTGTAATTAACCTAACCAACATTTGCCTAGGGGGCTGGGAAAATCCCTGGAAAAGCCCATGGGTCAGGTAGATTGGCCACGGGAATTGAACCCAGGCCGGCCGAATCTGGGCCCAAGACGAAACCACCTGAGCCATCCCACTCAGTTGGATAAGGTGAGTAAATAACTTGAGTCTAATCTCTATTTAAAAGCTTAACACATGAGACGAATATTATATAACCTGTAGTAAACAAGGTTAGTGAAGCAAGTTGAGTGGTAAAATTGACCTAATATTATCTGTAGGGGTTATTGTATTTCAATCATGTATACAAGTTTCATTTTGGATTTTTAAGCTGAGGAACGTTTTTGGCCTCCCTCTACTATCTGATTCATGACCCTCTTCATTTCAGGTCCAAATTTTGTTTCATTTTTAAGAAAGCACACTAATATTTTGTAATGCTCATGTCATATATTTATGAGCACATAACATGTTTCAGGAGGTAATGCTTGATGAACCAAAATCTGGAATGGACCCAGCTGCAAGGAGGGCACTATGGGACGTACTACAATTGGAGAAAGCAGATCGTACTATGTTGCTCACCACTCATTTTATGGATGAAGCTGATTTGCTGGGAGACAGAATTGCAATTATTTCAGACGGTGTAGTTGCAATGTTGCGGCTCTCCATTTTTCTTGAAGAAGAGATATGGTGAGTGAAGACAAATTATCGTTTAGGGTAAAAAATTCTTTCTGTGTTTCAACAATTCTCATTGGATCACACACTTGATACATTTTTAGCATTTACTTCGAACATGTTTCAGAGATGTTACTTGTTACTTGAACCACTAACTAAGCTAATGACAATTCCTAACCTCAACTTCCATCTAGATGTATTAAGAGATAAGATTATTGTTATATGGAAAGTTAAAACTCAATAGATGATTTCTTTCTTCTTCTTTGCAATTTATTTCCATTTATATGCCCTCCTTAACATCTGTAAACTTAACGTCTTTTTCTTTGGAAATGATGTTTACTACCATCTTTGGGTTTATTTACCTTGGGTTTTCGTTACAAAGTTTAAATTTATGTACATACATTCACATGCTCAATCATACTTTCAGAACCTAGAGAGTTTGGAAAATAAACAGGCGAATAATAAAATTGTTCATTTGTGTCAAGAAAGTATAATTATTATTATTATTATTATTATTATTATTATTATTATTATTATTATTATTATTATTATTATTATTATTATTATTATTATTATTATTATTATTATTATTATTATTATTATTATTATTATTATTATTATTATTATTATTATTATTATTATTATTATTATTATTATTATTATTATTATTATTATTATTATTATTATTATTATTATTATTATTATTATTATTATTATTATTATTATTATTATTATTATTATTATTATTATTATTATTATTATTATTATTATTATTATTATTATTATTATTATTATTATTATTATTATTATTATTATTATTATTATTATTATTATTATTATTATTATTATTATTATTATTATTATTATTATTATTATTATTATTATTATTATTATTAATTTTTAATAAACTTGATTTTGACGCTCCTTTCAATGGAAGGAGGCGTAAATAGGATGTAGCTGTAATTTCTGAGCTCTGAATTAAATGTTTATCTTAAGTTCCTATTAGACTTTTTTTAAATAACTGATGTATTTTATATAGGTTTGCATTAATGTGACATTACCACGTTTAGCGATTCCTGAAGAGAAACGCAGGAGTTTAATGTTTGGTTTTTGTGTTGCCTACGGATATGTCAGAAACCTTATCAAACTTTGTTATTTAGTTTGGAAGACTACAAATTCAAAGCTGCCCTAGAGCAGCAATATCGTAAATGTAAAGACTTGTTAACAGTATCCTCTGTTTACTCCTGAAGTGTTAGGTCGAATATCTACACTTTTCTAAAGCCATTATTGCTATGTTCTAGTATTGCCATTTCTTCAATTAGGTAGTTGTCCTTAATGTCCTAACAAGATCTCACTACAGGCCTTCTGTTACATACACACATACACAGGCTAAATGTTTATGAACTGTAGGATAGATCAAAGTTGGCCTCGTCTATTAATCTGTGGCTTCTATTAAACCCGTTTCACAATTGTTTTGTCAACACTTTTCAAATTCGCAGTTCACACTTCCTGTACATTTCTACAAATTGAACAACTGATATAAAATGGTTCCGAAATGGAGAAAACTGGTGAAGAACTTGCTAACGACTACTTAACGAAAATGTATTGCATTTTTAAGCACATAATAAATTTAGAAAATGAAGACGATATATTTTTGACTTATCAAAGGACTTTTGTGGCATCTAATCTAAGTTTGGAAGAAATTTCGGCACGCGATAAACTGTTGGATCTTATGGCGATTTGTGTACATGAAGGAAGATTAAGCTGCGCTTTCGATAAGAGCCCTCCCAGTGGCTCAATATTGGAACTTTCACACTTTAACACCTTTTACCAGAATAAACGGAAATTCTTCTGGATACTCCACACCGCAGGCTTTTTCGGCTACTACCCAGGACAAATCAAAGGTGGAGAACCGTACGAACATCATTTGCAGGTCAAGACATCAGAGCCCGTCGTCTACTAACGTGGAAAAATCAAGGTTGGAGAAACATATGCACCCTGCTTTTGCACCACGATTACAATACCCCGAAGTGAGGCGTTTCGATGTCTGCACAAAATATGTAAAAGTCAGAAACTAACAAATTAACTAAGTTGTTGTGTAACCATTAAATGTAATGATTCTTCTTGCTTTGTTACTATTAAATATTTGGAACAATAAATTATTTAACTAATGGGTAAGGTAGTAATAATTTCAGGAGAAACAAAATAATGTATGTTGATTAGTTTATATTTCATTTACGTATGTTATGTTACGAAAAAGAATGATATATTTAATTTTACGGAAACAACCCCCTTCAAATATATAGGATAGAATCTTGCTACACTCAAATTGTATATCTGTTGAGACACGTAAGTTATGTGGCGCTAACACTTTCCAAGATATTACTTGTTATTGTTTTGAATTCTCAGTTACTTGACGCCTTCTCTTGTTAATCTGTAGTAACTATACTTCAGATTTTAGGTAAAAACCTGTTTTATACCTTAAACGATAACTTCATAAAGACTTTCAAAAATATGTTTCATACGAAGCACACCTAAAATTACAGTTTTAATACAACTTAAAAATGCGTACTTTGAGAATAAAACCTAATTTGCCGACTATGCATGACTGATCTTTGTTAGGTTAAAACATCCATTCTTTTCCCGAGAATCTATCCATTCTTTTTCCAAAACTCTATGTTTTAATTCCAAATGTATTTTACATTGTGTATTAACTTTTAACCAGACTATACATGTAACTTTCATGGTTAATCTTAGGGTTGCTATTACAGATCCTTGGAATCTGTGGCTACAGCGTCCAACGACTGAACTTCTCCGCTCTCCGCTCAGCAGCCTCCAGAGTTCATGGCTACCCAAAATAAAGTATGTAATAAACAGGAGGGCAAATTCATGTAAATATTATTTTTTCTCCACTTAATTTACACTAAATGACCATTTGTTATATAAATTTCCATATGGTATCTTCGTAATTTATTGGAATAAAATTTCTCCTGTAAATCTCAGTTTGATATGCTTTGGTGCCGACTTGCTGAAGACACTGTATCTGGAAACAAAATTTTGAAGTTGCAGAACTAAAACCTTGCTGGAAATACAAAATCTTCAGTAATACATTAAAATTACAAACAGTAAAAGATACGGATTTATTTGCCTACCACACGCTTTTTTCTTTCTTTTTTGTGCAGGTAACCAGCGACAAAAAGTCGCACATAACTCAACATGTACAAGAAGCTGCAAATCAAATTAACACTGTGTGGAACCTAAAACTGAAACCGTCTCTGCTAGCCCAGACAGCAAACCATTCTTCAAACAAAAATTAATTTCATGCTGATCGAGCAAACTTCGCAGTAAATATGCCATTTAATACACTGGAAAATCCACACTTCAAGGGCTACTTAGAAAAACACTGCCACAAAAATATTTCCTTAGCATCCACCATTAGGTAAAATTACGCAGACGGTACATACATACGTGGAGGCTTTGAGCAGAATTCGCACGGATACAAGCGAATCACATTCGACTGGCTATCACTAAATGAAACCACGGACATTATGGGGCGCTACATAGCACATTTAATTGTTGGGAAGTTGAATTGTGAGACTCCAACAGTAGCACATATTTGATCTGTTGCAGACAAGTAGCCAGAAAAAAGTCTCAGACTATAGCGAAATTAGTTAATGATGGTCTCAAGGTACTGTACCTAACAGTCTTGACGAGAATTCAATACTACTAATATACACTGACATGGCATCATAGTTGATTACTGTACTGTAGTTGCTTGAAGTGTTTCACCCTTCCGCCACACACATTACTTGCCTTGCACATGCTGTTAACCGTGTCGCAGAGCATATCAGGCTACAGTACCAAAATGTCAAACAAGTGAGTTTACAGTAAAAAAAGGTTTCAACAAGGTGCCAACATGGGTACAGATTTCCCGTGAGAAACTATCCAATATTTCTCTGCCTCGCGAACTTGTAGCTACCAGCTGGGCACAATGCTCAAAGCTACAGAATACTACAACGACCACTTTAGTGACGTGAGAGACGTTGTTTCAATTCTAGAAAACGAGTCTACATGCATTGTGTGTACAAAGCAAGTGATAGAAGATTCTCATATTCAGAGGGATCTGGTATTTCTAAAGTCGCACTTCGCCTTCGTTGTGCACGTTTTTACATCACTTGAAGCAGCACCAAATCCTCTGTATGAACAAATGCAAATATTTAATGCTATGCAAGAAAGGACCAAAACTGTGCCTGGTTCTGTTAGGATAAAAGACGGAATAAACTGTAGGAAATTTTGCAGAGGAGTTACCCAGGCAGGAAAAAGCACGGATATACAATGTAACATTTCTGTCCCTCTAGTGTCGAAGTTGAAATACGCACCTGATACTTCGGTGCAAGTGGAGCGTTCATTTTCAGCTTACATATTAGTGTTGAGTGACAGACGACATTGCTTGTTGTTTGAAAAATTAGAAAAATTATCAGTAATTTATTGTGAGGCGATTCATTAAAGACATTAATGGACAAGTATTTGTAAAACTCGTTAATTTGTTTGCCTTGTTTGGTACTTAATTTATATGTTCAAAACTTTCTTTTCTCATTTCATTGTTTAAATTCGTGTATAACTACCTATAGTTAGATATTTGTACCTCTTGTAATTCTAGTAGTAGTGGATGTATCGGAAATGAGCACTTTAAATGATTAAATCCTAAAGTTCAAATTTCCTATTTAAAACATATTTTTAAAAAACGTTAATTCTGAAGTCTGTTTTGTTGATTTTAGGAACTATTTCTTACATTATAAAATCTATTTTAGGCACCTAAAGCTACATATTATCGACCTAAATTTCCAAAACGTATTTATGACTTATCAAAGGATATTAAATGTTTCATCAACTTTATTAAGCGACTCGACTCGATTAAAATACATAAATAATTTTCAAATGGAGGAATTAGTTGCATCGTTATGTGGAGTATGACAAGCATGGAGAACTGGATCAGGAAGTTCGCACTAACAGAGAAAATGGTACAAAGATTCCATACTCAAACACTTACAGCTATTGTCGAAGAAGTTCCTGTAGCTCTGTGAGTACTCTCATAAATATTGTCACCCAATTATCGGAAAGCCCGACCAACGACAGCTGAGAAGGGAACAGAGGCATCCGGACCACACCCACACATTAATCTCAGTCACTAACTGAGGGGATGATTAGGTAAGTGTCACTAGTCGCTGGCCGCCTCTTCCCCTTTCCCCTGCCATCTGGAACCTTCACGGTGGTTCCCTGAAACGAGAAGCTTCGAGAAAACGGCGATATGACTATAAAAAGGGCTGCAGTGAGTGGATTGAGTCAGGGATTTTGGTGCTTGCTTACTCGAGACTCCGCTTCGAGACGTCGAAGAGGAAACATCGCCTGCGAGAGTTGCCAGCGCATCGGAGTCAGTATTTGCCGCCATCGGGAGGGACCCTTGGGAAGCTCCCGGCAAATTGCAAATCTCCAGAAGAGAGCAGCAGCAACAGAGTGCGAGCAAGCGACAATCTCGTGTAAAACACACCATCAGAGCAGACAAGGAAACACAAGGCCACAGCTAGCACCGAAAGGTGGTTTTAAAGGCGCTTAATTGTCCGGTCCTCTGTGTTTCACGCAGTTTTGCAGCCTGTACTGCCAGGTAAGTTAATAGCCTAAGGTTAGCTGTAAACTGCACCTTGGTGCAGGGCAAAATGCCCACACCAGGTGAGGGTTCTGACCATCCCACCACCCATCCCTCATCGGACCATCCATCACAGGATGCCAAACCAAGCACCAGCACTGGTGTGACTCACCCTGTAGACAGGGTAAAAACCACTGCTACAGGAACCAAAAGGCAGCGCCGACAACGCAAAGAAGGCGGAAATGGCGCTGTAAAACGTTTGGCTATAGCCGAACAGGCCACCAACCAGGGCCCTTCCCGGGATAAAAATTCTCGTTCAGGCCAAAATTCATCAAACGACTCCTCAGATTCAGAAGGAGAATATTTCCACGGAGCTGCGGCTCCAGAGATTTCGTCCTCCAGGATGGAGGAAGAGGACTTCCAGACCAGCTCCTCGGACCTCTCCACAGACGTCGATGAGGCGGAATTCTTGCAGGTAACCTCAAGGAGGAAGAAGGGACAGTCAAACGTCCTGAAGACTGATGCTACCAGCGAGCGAACCACACCCAAGCGGCATATTCCTCCCATCATCGTGGATAATTTCCGGGGGTCGGTAGGCTTCCTAAAGGAAGTAATGCCGTCCCTCTCGAATAAGTGCGAGGTGACGAGGAGGAAGAGCCGCTTTGTTTTCAAGGCGACAAGCATAGAGGACTACCAGCTGCTCCTCTGGGCACTCGAGGGGAAGAAGATCCCCTATTTTACCTTCGGCCTGGACAAGGCACGAGACTTAAAAAGGGTGATCAGAGGATTACCAGTGGATACACCGGTAAGCGAGATCAGCGACGACCTCACCCGACAGGGTATAACACCGCGCTTGGTCAGGCAGCTGACCAAGCCAGGACCGCAAGGTCAGCCTGGCCCCATCCCTATCCCTCTCTATCTAGTGATAGTAGAGCGGTCTAGCGACCCGGAGGCAAAGATAGATAGTATCAAAACTATTTGTTACCTCCGGGTAAAGGTCGAGGCCGTCAGGGGTTCTGGCGGCCCTCCGCAGTGCCACCATTGTCTGGGGTTTAACCACTCCAGCAGGTTTTGCCGCTGAATGCAGCGTTGCCTGCGGTGTGGGGGACCTCATGACAAGGAGGCGTGTCCGAGGTCGCTTACCGATGCGCCCACTTGCGCAAACAGCAAAGGTGCGCATATTGCCTGCTATGGCGGCTGCCCAACAAGGAAGGCGGTTATAGCTGCCAGAAGACCGGCACAGGAAAGGACCCTTCAAACAGCGCCAGCCAGGGAAGAGACCAGGGCTCTCCCTTCTTCAGTCTCCAAGGCTACGACATCCAGCAGGCAGCCACCAAAAGAAGACCGTCAGCAGGTTGAACGGCGCCCATCTTTTGCTGAAGTTGTGCAAAGATCCTCTGACACCCCAAAACAGTCTCGTGGGAAAACACCAGCACCCACACAGAAACACAAACAGACACGGGCCCCAGCCCCAAGAAGTGCAGCTTCCAAACCAGACCTCAATGAGAGGAGACTATCTCGCCAACCCGAGAACCCGACTGTGGTGGTTGCGCATAGCGAACCTATGCACCCTAGAGAGTTGAGGGACGAAAGGGCTCGAGGTAGGCCTGCTCCGCTTAGGTCATCCTCCCCAACCAACACCAACATAGTGCCCTCTACCATGAGCTCCACTCAACTAACGGCTTCCCTGGATCTCACGGAGGTGTTTAGATGGTTGCAGAATTTGCTGCAATCACATGGACAAAAGATCTGTGAGATCTTAGTGAAGTTCTGCTGTGCCTCAGACCCGGCAAGCAAGATGCTGGCTGCAATGGAAGGACTTGCCCTACTGTCAACTGGTATCCAGCAATCACAGGATGGCGAATCGAACTAGGTCTCGTACCTCTTTTCGCTTCGCATTCTGGAATGCGTGTGGCCTGGTTGATCAGGGGGGCGAGCTATTGCAGTTCGCTCGAGCAAATGCCCTAGACGTCATCCTAGTCAGCGAAACGCATCTCCGTCCAGACGCCCGTTTCCGCATCCCGGGCTACATTTGCCATCGCACGGATCGCCAAGGCCGCCCTGGCGGTGGCACAGCGGTACTTGTCCGGCAAAATGTAGTTCACAAACCCATCCAGCTCCCTCCTCTTCAAACCCTAGAGGCCACGGCAATCTGTCTTGACCTTGGCGGAACTGAGGTATTGGTGGTCTCTGTGTATCACCCCCCCAACCGGCAGTTCGTTCCAAACGACTATCTATCTATCCTAAACTTACACCCAAGTGCTATCATGGCCGGGGACTTCAATGCAAAACATCAGCGTTGGCATTGTGGTCGTCGGGCAGATGCAAGAGGCAATCAAATCATTCGCCTAATAGATGGAGACCCACAGCTTCAAGTGCAGGGTCCCTGGCAACCAACGCACTACCCGCGAGGTGGAGGACTGCCATTAGTCATTGACTTCGCAGTCACAAAGCTTTTTCCATTTCATCTCACTCTTACGTCACTAAACGCACTTCATTCTGACCATAATCCGGTGTTGACAGAAATCAACACTAGTGTTGCCAGTCATGACACCTCGCTTCAAACGCGAGAAGTCGATTGGGAAGGCGTAAGGAGCTGCCTCCGCACTTCCATTCCACCGAACCCAAAAGTTACAAACATCCCGGACATTGAGAAGGAAATCTCATCCTTCACTTCTATCCTGACGCGAACTGCCAAAAATCTAACAGTTCACGGACCTGCACCTCTTCATCCAGACGTTCTTCCTTTAGACATCACCCTTCTTATCCGCCGCTCCTGGGCGGCACGGAGACTGTACCAGCGACACCGCACGCCACATAATCGCGCGCTCTTGCGACGTTTACGTCGACTGGTCAGGGTCCGACTGCGTGAGCACAAGGTGCAAGCGTGGGAGGACACAATGGCCAGACTGCGCGTTGAAAATGGCGACGTGTGGCGTATCGCCAGAACCCTCAGGAATCGCAAAGGTCAATACACCTCACCCATCCACGGCACCCAAGGCCTCGCCTATGAACCCCAAGCCAAAGCAAATGCGTTCGCTGACTATCTTGAACGCACTCTATGTCCGAGAGAGGACCCCCAGGACGACATCTTTTCCGAACGCGTTCGTAGGGAGGTACGCCGATTTTTTCGACGTCCTCCCGAGGACGTGGTACGACTTCCCGTCATTCGCCCCAGTGAAGTCCAGGGCGTACTCCAACGCCTCAAACCAAACAAGGCGGCGGGGCCGGACGGGCTGACACCCCTCATGCTTCGTCACCTTCCCTTCAATGCCGTTCTTTTCCTAACCAGGATATTCAATATGTGCATCACCTTGGGTCACTTTCCTCGCGAGTGGAGAGAGGCTCGGGTGATATGTATATTGAAGCCTGGGAAGGATCCTGTACATCCTTCCAGCTACCGATCCATAAGCCTCCTTTCTACCCTCTCGAAGGTATTCGAGAGGTTAGTCCTAACCCGAATGACTCCCATCTTGGGAGATGTTCAAGCTATTCCTGACCACCAGTTCGGATTTCGTCCTGGGCACTCGACTACCCAACAGCTGCTACGTGTGGTGGAGACAGCGGCCCTGGGTTTCCAGGAACGCGCCTTCACGGCAGTGATATCTTTGGATGTCGAAAAGGCCTTCTCCACGACATGGCATGCCGGTCTGATCTTCAAACTTATCCAACTGGGGCTACCTACACAGCTAATCAACATCATACACAGCTTTCTCAGGCACAGATCATTTAAAGTCACAGTAGCGGGGAATACATCTACACTGAGACCCGTGAGAGGCGGAGTCCCTGAAGGCTCTGTACTATCCCCCACACTATTTAGTGTTTTCATGGCAGATTTTCCAACTCAACCACAGGTCGAAATGGCACAATACGCTGACGACGTGTTGTTGTTCTGCAAAAACAGACATATACTCAGAGCCTTCAACCCAATTCAGAGACACCTCCGTCTCACACAAGAATGGTGCAGGCGTTGGCGGATGTCCGTAAATCCGGACAAAAGCCACGCCATTCTTTTTACGAAGCGCCACACCCCCGCTGACCGAACAAACTTCCACTTCAGGGGCCGAAGGATAGAGTGGACTAATTCCATCAAGTACCTGGGCGTTCAAGTTGATAGAGGCCTAACTTTCCGCGGACACATCAGGGAACTATCGGCACGGGTGCAGGGGGCTATTGCCTCTCTGTACCCAATGCTGGGTTCGCGTTCGATGCCAGTCCGCTTAAAGCTACGCCTCTTTCGAGCGCTGATAATCCCACTTATGTTGTACGCCTGTGAAATCTGGGGCATGGCTGCCGATAGCTGGATAGCATACCTTCAGCGTGCACAGAACAGAGGACTCCGATCCATCTATTCTGTGGGCCGTTCTTTTCCCGTGAGGTTACTTCACGAAGCTTCCCTTCTCCCATACGTGGAGGACGAAATTAGACGCCGGGCAACAAAATTTTACGATAAAATTCCTGCTCATAGAAGTGCCCTGGTTCGGTCTCTAGGAGACTAAGACGCTGTGAGACGCCAATTCAGGCTTTACCGGGTACCCCGTATGGCTTGCGGGCATCCGAGGTAACAAAGGAGTTAAGCCTTACAGCAGCATAAGCTAAATTACAAATCTTCAAAAGAGCTGTTTGGCTACTAAACGTACCCCATTTTAGATTAATAAAACACCAGGGTGTAAACAAAAAAGCGGTTTGGCATCCTGTACAAAATAAAGAGGAGCAAAAAGCTACCTCAACAAAATTTTCTGCAACAAAAAGTACCACATCATCCTACAAATATCACAATTAACAACCTGCGGTCAGACCCAAAACCTGGATGGGTACGCAGCAAAAACCTTTTGGCTGTTAACAGCCTGTCAGTACACGACTTGGACTTGGACTTGGATTGAGTCAGTTCTTGGCGAGCAGCGTAAGAGTGCAGTGCTAGTGTACGAACGAGAAGACTGTGTACGTGCATCGGAAGAGTGTACGTAACTGTGAGCAAAGTGGAACTGTAACGGACGAACTGGTGAATCGCAATTGTGTGCATTACGTAATTCTGTGTAATTGGCAAGTGTTTAACTGTAATTTGCTGGAAATAGAGAACATTTATGAGTGGTGCAATTGGACTTTTCATATCACGAACCCACAAAGTCACACTGGTGTCAGGAAGCGGGACGACAACGTCACCGAACATTACAACCATGGACGCGGCATTGGAAAAGATTTTGGAGAAGACGATGGAAATGAAGGCCGAACTGATATCGGAAATGAAGACGGCAAATGACAACATCACCGAGAAAATGGAACAGAAGTTGGAGATGGCAAATAACAACTTGGCCGCAAGGATGAACGAGTTAACAACAAAAACAGAAGCGAAAAACAACAACTTGTCCACGACAATGACGCAAAGATGGCCGAACTGATCAAGGAAATAAAGGTGGCGAACGAGGCTCTCGCCGCCAAAATTCAAGAATAATTGGCCGGCGTGAGGGATGACGTGACGGAGCTGGGCAAGCGGATGGGCCAAGTGGACGAGCGCGTCGAGGACCTGGCGAACCGCTTCAATGACCTAGAGGAAAAGGTCGACAGTAACGCCAAGTCCCTGAAAACCGTGGTGGAAGACGTCGAAGACCCTGCTAACCGCGTAAACAACCTGGAGGGAAAGGCCGACAGCAGCGTCAGGTCCCTGAATGCCATGGTGGAGGACGTCGTCGGCAGGAAGCTGAAGGATTTGAAGTCCGACGCGCCGGGACGTGACACATCTGCGCGCGTCAAACCCCCCAAGTATGACGGCGCATCAACGTTTGAAGTTTTCCGCCGCCAGTTCGACACAGTGGCCAAGCACAACAAATGGTCGCCAGAGGAGGAGGCCACACAGTTAATAGCCAGCCTCCAGGAACGGGCCGCGGAAGTCCTAAATGCGGTGCAGACAACGGCGGCGCCCAAGGACATCTGGGAGGCCCAGGAGAATCGTTTTGGAAACCACCGCTTAGCCGCAGCGTACCGCAGCCAGCTAAAGGTAAGGTCAAAGCAGCCGGGGAAGACGCTGCAGGAGTATGCCCTGGCAGTTGAACAACTGGCTAGCAAGGCCCTAGTCGACCTCCCACCAGAGTTCGTATCCCGGGAAGCTGCCTACACATTCGTGGACGGGGTACGAGACAGAGATTCGTCAGCGCCTAATGCTCGGCGATTATAAAACCATCCATGAGGCGCTGACGGCAGCATTAAGGATGGAGGCGGCCAAAGTAACAGCTATCCCGACGTCAAGAACGAGGAGTGTCCGCTACACCGGAGACAGAAGGGCAGCCGAGGGCCGCCGGCGAACACCTAGTGGCATGTGTTATGGGTGTGCACAGCCCGGCCAACTGCAGAGAGACTGCCCACACCAGGAAGAGCAACCGGAAAACAAGTAAAGGCCGTCGTGGAGAGGGGCACGTCGGAGCCATCACCAGCATCCCCTCGAGTGACACTGCGCGCCATCAGCCAGCGTATGAATGACAGCCTCATCGCGGACGGCTGGGTAAGAGGGAAGCCGTATCGCGTGCTGGTGGACACCGGAGAGGCCGTGACCATGATCAGACCTGACGTGGCGAAGGGTTGGCCGACAAGGAAGCCGAGCCGACCATACCAGCTTGTCACGGCATCGGGCGACACCTTGCCCGTAGAAAAGGAGGCCCTGCTGAAGCTGACCTTGGAAAGGAGTACCGTACGTCTTTGTGTGTTCGTCGCGAAGGTGGCCGATGTGGTGATAATGGGTTTGGATGCCCTCAGGAGCCACGAGGCGACGGTCGACGTCGGCAAGGTCCCGCGGCTCAACGGAGAAGAGGTTATACACCATCAGACGGAGGAGCGCCTTGGAAATTGCCAGGTGGCGCCTTCTTTGTGGACACCAACGCCAGCGACCATTGCATTGGAGGTGTCCTATCGCAGATCCAGGACGGCCATGAACGGGTGATAGCCTACTACAGCAAGGCGCTATCCAAGGCTGAGAAGAACTACTGCGCCACCCTACGAGAGCCACTGGCGGTAGTAAAGACCTTTGAGCACTTCCACAAGTACCTGTATGGTCAACCATTCCACCTGAGGACTGACCATTCCGCCCTAACCTGGCTATTGAGCTTTAGGAACCTGGAAGGCCAGACAGCACGTTGGGTTCAGAGGCTGCAGGAGTACGACTTCACCTCGGAACATCGTAGAGGAGGGAGCCACGGTAACGCTGACGCCATGTCGCGAAGTTCCTGTCCAGAAGAGTGCGGCCAGTGCACAAAAGTGGAAGAGAAGGAGCGTGCCGCAGCAGTCCGAGTAGTCACGGCAGTGCCTGCGGATGGCTGGGATAGTGCAGGCCAGAGCAGGGAGCAGCTGGCGGACACAGACTTGGGGTCACCATTGAGGGAACTGGAGGCAGGGACGAGACCAACCTGGGAGGACATCGCACCGAGGAGCGCCACCTACAAGTCGTACTGGGCCCAATGGGGCATGTTGAAGACCAGAGAGGGCGTGCTGTTCCGGGTATGGGATTCGCCCGATGGGAAGACGCAGAAAGAACAGTTGGTACTTCCCCGGAGTAAGGTCCCGGAAGTCTTGGAGGAAGCGCACGCCGGTACTTCAGGAGGACACCTGTTAGGGAACCGAACGATTGACAAACTGCGGGAGCGCTACTACTAGCTGAGACTCCGAGCAGATGCTGAGACGTGGCACCATCAGTGTCACGTGTGCGCGGCGATTCGCGTACGCTAGACTAGGAGCCGGGGTCGCGTGCAGCAGTACAACGTCGGAGCGCCATTCGAACGGATTGCCGTTGACATTGCTAGACCGTTCCCAGTTTCCGACCGAGGCAACAAGTACCTAATGGTGGTCGTGGACTACTTCGCCAAGTGGCCAGAGGTGTATGCCACTCCAAACCAATAGGCAAAGACAATAACGGACTGCCTCGTGGTGCAATTGTTCTGTTGATTTGGGGTGCCGTTAGAGCTGCACAGTGACCGGGGTACCAATTTTGAGTCCAACCTAGTGAAGGAGCAGTACAAAGGCTTGGGAAGAACAAGACCCATACGACGCCTCTACCTCCCCATCGGATGGCATGGTCAAAAGATACATCAAGACTTTAGAGGAACACCTGAGGAAGGTCGTGGCCAACCATCAGCGAGACTGGAACGTTAAGATGCCACTGTTCTTGCTGGCCTACCGCACGTCTACACACGACACAACTAGAATGGCGCCACCCAGCTTCATGTTTGGTTGAGAGTTACGCCTCCCTTGTGACATAGCTTTTGGAAGCCCTCCGGAGGCGAAGCAGCCGGTGACCGAGTATGTGGAGAACCTGGTGGACCACCTCCACGACATGCACGAGATGGCTCGCCAGAACATCCAGAAGGCGAGCGACCGCATGAAGACCAGATATGACAGTCAAGCCAACAGCCAAGTTTTCCAGCAAGGTGACCTGGTCTGGTTGTACCGTCCTACCCGGACAAAGGGACGCTGCCTGAAGGTTCAGCAGCCATGGCAAGGGCCGTACCAGGTGGTGAAGAGGATAAATGACGTTGTCTACCGCATCCAGAATGTTCCCCGACGAAAGATGTTAGTGGTACACCTGGATCGCCTGGCGCGATACGTTGGTGCTGTTCGGGACAACCTGCTTTGAGGAGGGAGCTGTGTCACCCGAACATCGGAATTCCCGAGAGAACCAGCAGCTGGCAGATAGGAGCCAGACGGGAAGCATTCAGATCACGCCGACCCATTTATCTGTGTAGCGCTGAGGGGATGGTTGGAAAATCATCACTAGCCATCTCTGTCCCCTCCCACTGACGTCTGTAACAGTCGGGGTGATTCACTGAGCCACGAAGCTATCAGAAACAGCGATCGGGGTATAAAAGAGTTGCAGTTGGCGAGTCATGTCAGTTCTTGGCGAGCAGTCGTGAAGACCGCCGTGCTAGCGAACGGACTGGAAGACTGTGTACGTGTATCAGAGGAGATGTACGTTATTGTGAGTGCGGAGTGGACCTTTGACAGACGAACTCGTGGATTGTAACTGCGCTACGTAATTCTATGTAATCGGCAAGTATTCCAACTGTAATTCGGTGGAAATAAAGGACATTTTGAGTTTGTGCAATTGGACTTTTAGTTTCACGAACCCAAAAAGTCACAGTACTTAACGAATCGACAGCAAATTGTCTGTATTGGAGGTGAGTGATCTAGAATGACTGAACTAAATTGTGGGTTTCCCCAGGTTTCCATTCCTGGGCCTTTATTATTTGCATTGATGATTAATGATTTGCCTTCCTTTGCAAATACAAAATACTGTATGCAGACAACACCACTTTTCTCAGTACCAGCTCCGACTATAAAAACCTCAAAGCTATAGTAGAAGATACCCTACTGCATGGAGATCTCTGGTTTAGAGCTGATGGTTTCTTGTTGAATGAAAACAAAACACAGTATCTTTGGTTTAGTTTAAGAGAATTCCCAGAATCAAATGTTGCAAATAAAGTAAAATTTCTAGGTTTAGTAAACTGTCATGGGAGCCTCATATTAACTACATTACTGCCAAACTTTCAAGAGTAATATATCTTTTAAGAAACTTAAAACATTTTGTATCCGACACATATATCAGATCAGTGTATTTTGCTTTCACAGTAGTATTGCATACGGTATCTTACTGTTGAATAACAGTAGCCATATCAACAAAATCCTCTTATTGCAGAAAAAGATTGTGTGATTAACACATTCAGCCAAATTAGCACACTACAAGCCTCTCCTTATTAAATTAAGAATAAATGACCATTGTAAACTTGTACATTTATACTGTCCTATTACATCTAAAGAATAAATTAGCCGACTACCAATTTAGGCAAGATATTCACAATTATAATACGAAGAATAACAACCGAATCGATACACCATATTATAGATTGTAGAAATCGCACAACAGTTTTGAAGTGTTAATCAACACACTACCAGCTGACTTAATTCATTTACCACACACAGCTTTTAAACGTGGGCTCAGAGACAAATTGCTAGCCAATCCCTATTATTCTGTACAAGAATACTTTGAAAATATATCTTAAAAACTGTAGGAAATGTTTTGCCTTAATTCAATTACAGTCTGCAATAATTCATGATTTGTATTGATACATATATACAAGTAGTTTTATACTCTTTTACTGAATGACCAATATGCATTTATGCTTAACTGTAATATTAGTTTTAAGCAAGAGTAAATTGCATATATATATATATATATAGTTCAAGTTCGTGAATGCTGTATCTCATTGTGAATACCATGTTTATTGCTTTATACCTTATCATTGTGTATATTATTGTAAATAGTTTTTGATGTTGTCTATTGCTATACTTAGCTTAATGGCAATAAAATCCTTATAACTCAGGTTGTTAATTACAGGTATTCTCAGATAATGGTTAATAGAGCCACACTTGTAGACAATTGAACATTGTCAGGAAGAAATCTGTATTCCTTTCACCATGTTATAAAAAGAATTGATGAGTGTTTACCTTCAACATCACTGGAATTGACACAGTTTTGTCTCATTTTATTTCATACAAGAGTGCCAAATAGTTTCTGAAACAGTAACTACTGTAACAAAATAGTTCCTAGAAGGATGCAAATTACTTCTGCGGAAATCTTAACTCTTCATGTAATTTTTTTACCTGATGTTCAAATTGTTAAGTGACTATCACATAAGCTTCTATAAGGAAAGTTTATATAACCTCTGTTTTTTTCCCCCTTGGTCTTTTCTTACTGCAAAGGGAGCATTATTGTAGGTTAGATATTATAAACGTGCTACCAGCTGCAGCAGTCAGATGTTTGAGTATAGGGGATACTGTTAAATTGACTGATTATGAAATAAGTATTACACTGACATATTAATCCACTTTTTAAATACCTGATTATTAGAATAGATCGAGTCAACCTTAACAATTTAATGTCACAGCCGGGATTTGAAACACGGATCTTCTGGTTCCCGTCCAGTTGCTCTTACCCATTAACCTACCATGGTCAACTTGCCCTCTTGACATCAAATTCTCAAATTGACTCTTATTTTGTAAGTTAATTGATGGAAATTAATCATTTCTTCACACTAGTCATATACCTATAGGCAAAGATTTTGGATAGATAGTCATCCTGAAAAATTCAATGCCATGGCCAGGATTTGAACCACGGATCTCCTGGTTTCCTTCCATTTGCTCTTACCTACTAAGCTACCATGGCCAACATGCCGTCCTGACATTAAGTTCTCCAATTAGCCCAGTGATGTGAGCCAGTTCTGCACATACAGCTGAACGACATCGTCCGAGGTGACTCGTTTGCCCCTCAGAGCCTTTTTAAGGGGACCAAAAATGACATAATCACAGGGAGAGAGGTCTGGACTCTCTGTTGGGTGGCCATGAGCGTCCCATTTGAACTTCTACAGGATTGTCACGACTGTGTTGGCGGTATGAAGCTTTGCATTGTTGTGGAGCCGAATGACCCCATAGGTGAGATTGCCTGGTTGTTTTGATTTTATGCTTGGCAAAGGTTGATCAAGGATTGTGAGTAACACTGGGCATTTACTGTTTTCCCGCGCTACTGGAAGTGTATCAGATGGGGGCCATCTTGGTCAAAGAAGAAGGTTACCTTTCTTGTGTGGATGGCCTTGGCTAATTTTGGTAGGGGTGATCCTGGATGCTTCCACTAGAGACATTGTCATTTTGATTCTGGCTCAAAGTGATAACATCAGACTCATCTCCAGCCACCAGTCGTGCCAGGAACTCATTCCCTTCCCTAGCATAGCGTGGCAGATGGCCAGGACAGTGGGCCATTTGACATGCTCGCGTTGTGGTTGAAGACTGTGGAGCACCCATTGGGCACACACTTTGCACAGGAGCAGTCATTCCTTCATGATGGTGTAAACACTTCCGACGCTCAATCCAACTTCAGCGGTTATGGTTTTCACTGTCAGTTGAACAAACAAACAAACAGCAGCAATGGTGTCGTTGAAGGTGAACCCTATTCCGAAGAGTAGGGGCCTTCGACCTTTAGCCATTCCGGGACAGTGTCCCTTACTGGCATAGAGATAACTTTAGAAACAGATGGTGGTTAGAGAGTGGGTTTTATGTCTAAGAAGTTGTTTTGAAGTTAGGTATAGGGACAGAATTTTGAGATATTTAGAATTTGGATTGGAGTTTCATTGAAGAGAAGATTTTTAGATACCTAAGACAGCTCTGGGATGAAGATAAGAGCTTCCAGGGTCAATATCATATTCCCCGAGGCCACGGTTTAAATGATTGAAACTGTCAGGGAGACTGGCGTAGAATTTTCGGGAAACGTCTAGGATGTATTCAGACAATTTTGGAAATGATAGATCAGAATGAATGTTTTCATTTGGTATGTACCAATCTGCACCTGTTGCTGTACGTAGGTATCTGTTTTGTAGAACCTGAAGTTTATTGAGGTGGGCTTTGGCAGCTACGCCCCATATTTGGCAGACATATGTTAAGGCAGGTCTTAATATCTGCTTGTAGATGAGTAGTTTGTTCCTGAGTGATAACGGAGACTTCCTGTTATATAGGGGATAGAGCATGGCCATACGTCTGGAGATCTTATTGGCGACCGATGTGATGTGGGCTCTCCAGGTGAGCCGCATGTCTAGTTGTACCCCTAGATATTGGGCTTCTGAACTCCAGGGCACTGGTGTTCCTGCCAGGCGCAAATCTGGGACATCTTGTAGTTGGCGACGACTGAAGGTTACAGCCTGCGATTTGTTGGCATTTATTTGTAGCCTCCAAGTGAGGAACCAGACAGTTAGCATGTCAGCATATCGTTGAACACGAAGTACAGCTGTCAGGTGCTTGGTGGATGCCGTGGAGATTGCAGTATCGTCCGCAAATAAATATAGGTTGCAGCCATTTATGGTAGGTATAATATTCATGTAGGTTAGAAATAGCAGCGGGCCAAGGACGCTGCCCTGTAGAACCCCTGCATGGATGGAGTGTATTTGGGAGATAATATCGTCTCTAGCAACGACGAAAGTGCGATTTGCTAGGTAATTGCTCATTAAATGGATCAGGTATGGGGGAAAGGCATATTGAATTGGGCGGAAAAGAAGACCTTCATGCCAGACTGAATCAAATGCTTTAGAGATGTCGAGAAATAGGGATACAACGTAATGCCTATTGTTGAAGCCCCGGATTGCGTCATCGACAAAGCGTAGGAGTTGATGGGAGGTGGAGTGTTGTCGGCGAAAGCCGAATTGTTCTGGCCTGAGGATGTTTAGGTCGTCCATGATTTGCTGTAGCCGACGTTGAAGCACCTTCTCAAATAGCTTGCTAATGGCAGGAAGGAGACTGATTGGTCGCTGATTTGAGATGTTTTTTGCATCTTTCCCTGGTTTTGGGAGAGTTATTATGCGGGCATGCTTCCATGTAGCAGGATAGTGAGAGAGGAGAAGAAGACTGTTGAAGAGGTGGACAAGTAATTCAACCCATTGGCTCGGAAGGGCTTTGAAGGCGGCATAGGGTATTTGGTCGCAGCTGGCAGCTTTGTAAGGCCGAACGGATGCAATAATTTGTCCAACTTCCTGAGGTGTTGTAAGCGGTATGTCATTCGCTTCATAAGGAGTGTGAAGAAAGCAGTTTACAACCTCTTCTATTTCTTCCACTTGCTCAGCATCTGGGGATTCAGCTGGGTGAAAAGTGGAGGCCAGGTGTTCGGCCAGTAATTCCACCTTTTCTCTAGATGATTGGGCTATTCTTCTCCCATCAGTTAGCGGCGGATCGGAAGCGAGTATGCGCAGTAAGGCCTTTGACATCCTCCAGAGGGAGACATCTGCAGGATCAAGGGTGCTGAGACGTCTTTCCCATTCATCATTGCTGAAGTCGGAGATTTCCATCTTTACCAGAGCTTGGAGTCTATTCCACTCATGTTTATCCTGCGGGTGGCGTGTGTGTTGGTATCTACGCCTGGCTCTGTTTTTAGCTGATATTAGCTGACATATTGTTAATGGAAGGGGTTTCTGGGGATTGTATGGGGCTCGACGAACTGGTGTTGCCTCCCGCATGGCTGCTGCCATGGTGTTGGTAATGGTATTGGCAAGCGCATCGGCCAGCTCTGGTGAGTGGCATGGTTATATTAAGGCTGGCTTGCTAGCCATAATGTTGTTGAATTTACTCCAATTGGTACACTTGGGATGAATTGATGGAGTGAGGGGCTTAGGCTTTACTTTAGCTTGGAAGAAAAGTAGTAGAGGATAGTGGTCAGAAGAGAGTTCGGGGAGTGAAAATATTTTGGGATGACAGCGGACATTGTGCAATAGGGCTATGTCTAACCAGTCAGGAGGATGCCGCTCTCCATGAGTGATAGTAGGAGATGAAGAAGCAAGCACTGCCAAGTTTTTCCGCTCTAAATAGCGTTCTAGTAAGCGGCCACGTTGGTTTGTTATGGTGGAGTTCTATAAAGTATTCTTTGCATTAAAGTCTCCTAATGCTAAAGTTGATGGTCCGGTGAAAATCAAGTCCAAGTCACGATAGGAAATGGCTCTTCCTGGAGGGATGTACACAGAAAAGACGTTTAGTGGGCCCTTATCTGTTTCGACTTGGACTCCTGTCCCTTCCAAGCCATCAGTGGCTGGCAAATGTAGACAGTGGTGTAGGATGCCACGTCGAATATACACTGCTGTGCCTCCATGGCCATCAGCTCTCTCAGCACGATGACATAGCACTCCAGGGATGGTAGCCTTGATATTGGAAGAGAAGTGGGTTTCCTGGACCAGAAATATGTCCACCTTGTTAATAGCAATAAAATTGGCTGCTTCACGTAATTTATTTCTGAGTCCATTGGCGTTCCATGAACAAATGCGCAGGTCTAGAAGGTGGCGAATGATGTTATTCGTGTCTGCCATGGTTTGCTAGGAATACAAAGGTGGTGTGGAACAAAATAGTTTCTGCTGGAATAGATGGGGGCCGAATAGCCATGGCGTCCGCCAGAGCTGCAGCAAAATCAGCCTGTAGATACAGAGGTATACGCGCCATTAGGTTCAGAAATTTCTCATCGGGGAGAGATGGCTTAGGGTGCCGTGGTAAAGATTGGCTAGTGGTAGGGCGAGTCAATAGCCGTTGTTGCATAGGCGGTCTAGATTCGCCGTTTGTTGCTATTGGGCACGCAGGCCTGTTGTTTGGTGCAGGTACAGATGGAGCCTTTTCAGGTATTGCCCTGTTTGTATGTGGGCGTTGGGATGGTGTTTTCAACTTAGGTGGAGCTGCTAACGTTTGTGATTTCTGAGGAGCTTGTGACTCAGATTCAGGAGTTTGTTGGAGCGGACATTGCTGTTGTGTTGTAGAAGCATTAAGGGCAGCAGCGTAGTTTTTATATTGTGGCCTGGTAACTGGAGGGAGTCCAGGGTAGCGAGTACCCTTAAATGCTTCCCTAGGGATACCTTGCGGATTTGGAACCTTTGGAGTAGCGTCGAAACGTGTACGTTGTCCATTTTTGTTCAACTCCATTTCAATTCTGCGTTCCTGCCAGACAGGACATTTTGCATAGCGGCAGGAATGCTGTCCTCCACAGTTGCAGCAAGTTGGTGTAGATCCAGTAACACCTAATATTTTACAGTCTGGTCGCTTGTGCCCAGATTCACCATAATATGAACAGACTGGATCCAGTCGGCAGCCTGCCGCACTATGTGTGAACTGTTGGCAGTTCGTGCATTGTAGCGGACATGCTGGTGGGCTGTAAGGTTCAACCCTTATTATGGCATCAAACATTTGGGTTTCCTTGTAAATATCCATGGATCTGGACTCCTTCCGCAGAGCTACTCTGAAGTGTGGTAGCTTTTGTTGATACATTGAGCGATTTGAACGAAGTTGTCCAACGCGCTCTACTGGATATTTCAGGTTTAGAAGGAGCTCCTGTACGTCAGTTTCGATTACGTACATGGGTACATCTTTCAAGGTGACATACATTAATTTCTCGTCTGGTAGCAGGGTGGTGAGAAATTGCACCTTCCGTTCAGTCAAAAATTTTCTTATTAACCTGTGGTCATCAGGTGTGGTAGGTAAGAAAGCGATGGAGCCACTCATGTTTTTAATTGTAAATTTAGTTTCTGGGTGACCTTCATGTAGAGTTTTAGTAAGGTCGCGGGCTTGTGCCGGATCTCGTAGAAAGATGGGTGTGGTTTTGCTTGATTTATTTACTCCTTGAGCATTTGTATTCGATGGGATTTGGTTGATGGTAGGAGGTGCAGATTCAGCTATTTGATCCTGTTCCATGCTCTCAGCAGATGGAGGAGGAGTGGAGCATTTGCGTCGCTTTTGATTTGACTCTGGGAATGTTGGAAACTCATTATCCATGATATTTTCTCCAAGAGCAGCAAAACTGTTTGAAGTCTTGGGCGGCAGTGGTGTATTTGAGTTGCTTTTCAAATCTTTGGCAGCTCTTTTCGGTGCAGGGGTTTGCCAGGAGTCCATTTGATGTCTATCATTTTCCATCAAGTAGGTGGCAATTTTGTCAACCCTTAGACGGTGATAGGAGTAGATCTTAAAGGCAGCAGAGGTAAGGCAGATCTCCTCTGAGGTAGGGATGGAGAACATTTCTGCATCTGCCTGATTTAAATACTTTGTCCTTGCTTGCCTTTCCATTTGTAATATCCGTATATCACCTCGATTCAACGGATAGGTAGGCTGTTCTATCAAAGCTTTTCCTAAGAAGCTTGCTATGTCGCCCCCTAGCAAATAGTAGTCATTTGGATCATATTCCAATGAGGTGGCTGGAGCTGCATGAGCCCCTACTGGTAGAGGTGTGGGGCTGGCTGTACACACAGCTTTGGTAGAGTAATTTGGGTTAGTCGTAGAAGGCTGACTATTAGTGGTGGGGTGTGCCTTAACGTTAGCTGTGGTTGGTGCTTTGGTGTTGGACATGATTGACCAATAGAGAAGGGTAATGCAATGACCAATCAAATGTGAGGATGAATGTGTGATCAAGAAGGGGCACGAAGACCCCTTTATGTGTAACCGCAGCCAAGCTGCGTGCAAGAGAAAGGGATACCTCGGGGAACTTAATGTAAAAGATAGAGGAAAAGATAGAAAATAGAAAAAGAACAAGTGTAGGGTGCAATAGCTCGAGTATCAGAGGGCCTACCGGTAAGGGCGCCTAAAAACCAGTCACTCGGACTGTTGGCTGCAGCCTTGATACTCTGCCCAATCACTTTGTTGTATCACTGTCTCTGCAGCTGCTTCTACAGCTCGCCGACACGATGCTGCAGCTAGCTGGTGGCGTGGTTCTTCTTTGAAGATCTGGTAGACAAGGAACGCTGGTAGACAAGTACCAAGCCCTGAATACCATGTTTATTGCTTTATACCTTATCATTGTGTATATTATTGTAAATAGTTTTTGATGTTGTCTATTGCTATACTTAGCTTAATGGCAATAAAATTCTTATAACTCAGGTTGTTAATTAGAGGTATTCTCAGATAATGGTTAATAGAGCCACACTTGTAGACAATTGAACATTGTCAGGAAGAAATCTGCATTCCTTTCACCATGTTATGAAAAGAATTGATGAGTGTTTACCTTCAACATCACTGGAATTGACACAGTTTTGTCTCATTTTATTTCATACAAGAGTGCCAAATAGTTTCTGAAACAGTAACTACTGTAACAAAATAGTTCCTAGAAGGATGCAAATTACTTCTGCAGAAATCTTAACTCTTCATGTAATTTTTTTACCTGATGTTCAAATTGTTAAGTGACTATCACATAAGCTTCTATAAGGAAAGTTTATATAACTTCTGTTTTTTTCCCCCTTGGTCTTTTCTTACTGCAAAGGGAGCATTATTGTAGGTTAGATATTATAAACGTGCTACCAGCTGCAGCAGTCAGATGTTTGAGTACAGGGGATACTGTTAAATTGACTGATTATGAAATAAGTATTACACTGACATATTAATCCACTTTTTAAATACCTGATTAT
Source organism: Mantis religiosa (assembly GCA_030765055.1). Classification (NCBI taxonomy): domain Eukaryota; kingdom Metazoa; phylum Arthropoda; class Insecta; order Mantodea; family Mantidae; genus Mantis; species Mantis religiosa. Next base: position 218,694,560 of record CM060950.1, read on the forward strand.
TAGAATAGATCGAGTCAACCTTAACAATTCAATGTCACAGCCGGGATTTGAAACACGGATCTTCTGGTTCCCGTCCAGTTGCTCTTACCCATTAACCTACCATGGTCAACTTGCCCTCTTGACATCAAATTCTCAAATTGACTCTTATTTTGTAAGTTAATTGATGGAAATTAATCATTTCTTCACACTAGTCATATACCTATAGGCAAAGATTTTGGATAGATAGTCATCCTGAAAAATTCAATGCCATGGCCAGGATTTGAACCACGGATCTCCTGGTTTCCTTCCATTTGCTCTTACCTATTAAGCTACCATGGCCAACATGCCGTCCTGACATTAAGTTCTCCAATTAGCCCAGTGATGTGAGCCAGTTCTGCACATACAGCTGAATGACATCGTCCGAGGTGACTCGTTTGCCCCTCAGAGCCTTTTTAAGGGGACCAAAAATGGCATAATCACGGGGAGAGAGTCTCTCTGTTCTGTGGCCATGAGCGTCCCATTTGAACTTCTACAGGATTGTCACGACTGTGTTGGCGGTATGAAGCTTTGCATTGTTGTGGAGCCGAATGACCCCATAGGTGAGATTGCCTGGTTGTTTTGATTTTATGCTTGGCAAAGGTTGATCAAGGATTGTGAGTAACACTGGGCATTTACTGTTGTCCCGCGCTACTGGAAGTGTATCAGAAGGGGGCCATCTTGGTCAAAGAAGAAGGTTACCTTTCTTGTGTGGATGGCCTTGGATAATTTTGGTGGGGGTGATCCTGGATGCTTCCACTAGAGACATTGTCATTTTGATTCTGGTTCAAAGTGATAACATCAGACTCATCTCCAGCCACCAGTCGTGCCAGGAACTCATTCCCTTCCCTAGCATAGCGTGGCAGATGACCAGGACAGTGGGCCATTTGACATGCTCGCGTTGTGGTTGAAGACTGTGGAGCACCCATTGGGCACACACTTTGCACAGGAGCAGTCATTCCTTCATGATGGTGTAAACACTTCCGACGCTCAATCCAACTTCAGCGGTTATGGTTTTCACTGTCACTTGGCGGTCCTGGGTAATGAGTGCATCAACCAGCTCGATGATGTCATTGGTAATGCTGTGTGGTGCTCCAGACCATGCATCATTGGCTAACGACACCTGTCCTCCCCTGACACACTTGCACCACGCCTTGACCCTTGCAAGGGACATATAGTGTTCGCCATACACTTGTGACATTCGTCAATGAATATCCGTTCCCCCTAATCCTGCCGCTTTCAGAAAACGAACAAGACCTCCTTGTTCTTCTTTTGGCGCTTCCATTTCACTGTTTGCAATGTGACTGGCAGTGCTGGATGATTGATGCATGCCTGCTACTAGCTTTGTATAGTCATGTGACGTGCACATGTACCCTCTAGTGACAGGCTGTGAACTTCCATGCTCTGGTTGGAACAATACTTTGTTACACATGCCGTGATATTACCATCCACTCATCAGTTTGTGCATACCAGACTCTGGTTTGTTTCTTTTTAATGCCCCTTAAAGTCATGTTAGTGACCAGGATGTGTGAAAGCTTATATCCTTGTATATATTAACGGTTTCTGCATTGTATGAAAAGGATGTAAGTTTTGTGTTAATAAATATATATGGAACCAAAAACTGGTACAAAGATTTAACTACTATATTTAGGTAAAGTAAATCAGACATCCTAATGATTATGTTCCCTAACAAATGGATATTACTTCATAGGTCCACCAATGTTTTATATCCTTTTGTTTAAATAAAAGGGGAGTTGGAGGTGTACAAGGGAGGGAAATGAAGTTAATTAAAGTCTTAAAAAGTCAATATTGTCTGTGTTGTGTTATTTCAGTGCACAGTGATGTTGTGGAGCTCTGTCGTGGTGATTGGTATTGTCCACTTCTGGCTGTTTCTACCAATAGCTGTTATTATACTTCTAATGTATCTCTTGGGCAACTTCTGTCTTCCAAGTGTAAGAGCTCTCAAGAGGGTTCAAGTTGCAATTATGTAGTGCTGCATACCATACACAAGTTTGAAATTTCATGTTCTTTGCAACACCATTAGGAGAAAGAAAAATTACTTACCACTTGAAAACGTACAGAATATCTTCTTAGTAGTTAATACTACAATTTCATTTGATATAAATGTATGGGAATTCGGCATGGAGGTCCAAAGTTGGTCAATTAAACCTATACTCTCAAGTGGGACGCCCCAGGAGGAAGGATGAGGCATGTTTACCAAGGAGTCATAACAGTGCAGAGGGCAGAGTCCCTACAATTAACCAGTAGTCCAGTACAACTGGCGTCCTACCTTAACGTGGTCCAGAAACGACCCCACTAGACAGGGTTCGGAGATCGCAGGAGGAAGTATTTACTGCCCATCTCCTCCCTGTATCGGTTGGATGATCATCCACCTCTACCTTGCATATGTGTGCATGAGGCCGGCAGTCATGATAGCAGACCCTGGTCCGATATGGGCTGTAGTACCACAGAATAAATTTCTTTATATATATATATATATATATATATATATTTCTGCCAGGCAACGTCGAGACTCACGCCGACACTTCTACCCTCAAAGAGACCCCCAGATGAGAGATGATGTGCAATGATAGTGGGGATGACATGGAGGAACAGGAAATTCGGGGGATGTAATTAGCCTTGCCCGATGACCTGGGAAAACTCCCCAAAAGGCCCATGGGTAGGGTAGGTCGGCCACAGGAATCGAACCTGTGCCTCCCAGACAAAACTACTTGGTTAATGTATGCTTTAATAAGATCTACATTTTTTAAAAGAAAAAAGCTGTGGCTGCTAACAGTGAGGAAAATATAGTTAAATAAATTAACAACAGCAATAAATAATTTGAAGAAATGATTAATTTCCATCAATTAACTAAAAAAACGACATTGATGTATATTGTGACCAAATTCTGACTTTTAACAATAAATATGTTCAGATTAAAAAAATGGGGCATTATACAAGGGGCATCCAGAAAGTAAGTTATGTTTTAATTTTTCTCCACTGCAGCGCTGCAATCGTAGTTCCGCACATACGCGGTAGACGCTCTATCAAGGAGAAGAAATGTACGCCATTGTGAGATCGTTGTCAGCCACGTACGCTTTGATGTGCTTGTTTACAATGTTGGTGTTGATTGAAAATCCCGCCGCTTGTGAAATCAGATCTGTGATACGTTTTTTGAATTCTAGGAAAGTGAAAACAATTGAAATTTATCGGCAAATGTGTGAAGTCAAAAGGTGTAGTGTTTCTTCATAACAATGCACGACCACACTGCAAATGCGACGAAAAACAACCTACAGGGATTTGGAAGGGACGTGTTTGACTACCTATACAGCCTTGACCTCCTTCCTAGCAACTTTAATCTGTTTTTGCATCTCAAATATTTCCTTGGCGGTCAGCACTTCAACAATGAAGAAGAGCTGAAAGAAAATGTTTCCAACTGGTTGAAGACACAGGCGGCAAACTTCTATGAACAAGGTAGACAAAAACTTGTGCCTCGCTATGACAAATGCCTGCAAAACTTCGGCATTTATGTGGAAAAGTGGCTTAAGAGTTGTAGAATTTTGTGTAATAAATAATTTTTCTGTATCTCCACACAATTTAATTTTATTACCAAACAGAACTTACTTTCTGGATTTACCTTGTATTTAAATGAACCTCGTAATTGTCATATGTTAACACTATTCATTAATTTGTTGTACTCTACTAATGCCTTTTGTTTTCTTTTCATTGCTTTTCAGGGCAAGAAATCATCTCGTCAGGTGCTGAAGAGAAAAAACTGAATTATTTGGCTACATATAAGCTTGCTGTGGAAATTGTTGAACTTTTTTTAAACAAAATTCAGAATAAGCTAGAGTCCTCGCATCTAACAGCCTTGCAGTTCAAAGAGCAGTACAAAAAGTTGGTTGCTAAAGAGATAGGAGTCCAGGGCTCTGAGAGTGCTAATGAGGAAGAAAATGATGCAATGGAATCTCGATGAAAGTTCAGGCAGTAAATTACCAGAAGCTACTGCCTCTGTTGTGAACGTGAAATATATTGCATGCAGAGATAAACATTTTCATCATGTGTGAATAAAGAATTAGTCATGTTGATATTCTTGCAGAATGTTGAATCTCTAGGTTAAAAGCTTAACTTTTTTAAATCAGGAAATTGCTACTATGTTTTAATGTTGAAAGTGTCTATTTTCTCACATTTTTCAAGTTATATGTATAGCATTTGCAAGTGTTCATATAAAAACCAAAAGTGTAACAAGCAATGTTCTTAAGTTTTGACAAGTCTATTAAATTTTGAGTTCACATTAATGTTTTAGTAAAATTATTGCAATTTTGTTTAATAGATCTGAGTTGTACCGCGTGGTTAAATTATAATCGAACACACTCACAGCCTCTTATTACTGCACTAGAAAACCAGCAATCTCTGGGGAACTTATGCTAGCAGAGGCAGACCAGAAATGCTGAAAATTTTGACCTTCTGCTCTCAAACAGGCAGCAAATCTCATGTAAATGTTCTCGCTCACTCTCCGAAGCTCAGCTGCAGGTATTCTTGTGATTTCTAGTACAGTATTTTCCCTATATTGAGGCCATCCTTACTTTATGGGACAAAGTAAACAAAAACATGTGTTTTATATAAGGTATATAAGGTAAGGCATATTATAAGGTAAGGATTCTAGCCTGCCTTTGGCAGCTGTCTTGTGCTGAAGAGAGGCCGTGAGCTAATCCGGTTATATGAGGCGTGTCAGTAAAATAAGGTCTCCAAGGCGCTGTAGCCATGAGGAATGCCATTATGCGAGATCCGGCAACACTGGCGTGTAGCTTGGTTTCACCCCTTCCAATCCGCACTACAACAAACTCGTTACAACCATTAGTCTTGGCTGGGCAGCCGTTTGCGATGGAGCTTTCTATCACTTCCACTGCCAAGTGTGAGTTGCGTGCAGTGATACGTTGAGCGCCAAGGGCACTACCCTCAGTGAAATTCATCGTCAGTTATGCAAAGTCTATAGGCCACAGTGTATGGACGTCAAAAACATGCGAAAGTGAATCAGATAGTTTAAAGACGGACGTACAGACGTTCATGACGAATAGCATTCTGGTCGGCCTTCAGTTTCAGCTGAAACAATTGTAAAAGTGGAGCAAGAAATGCTTACAGGTCGGCGTGTGACCGTTCGCGAGCTGTGCAAACTTATCCCTGAAGTCAATAAAACTACGATTGACAAGATTTTGACCGAACATTTGCCTTATCGCAAGGTGGTGTGAGGTGGGTCCCCAAAATGCTCACCGAAGACCATAAGCGGATGGGACATCCTCCCCCATCCCCCCTACAGTCCAGACTTAGCACCTAGTGATTATCATCTGTTTCCTGAGTTGTAGTCACATCTGGATGGAACATATTTCCAGACTGACGATGATATGAAAAATGAGGTTGAGCGCTACCTGCGCCACTTGGCGGGAGAATGCTATAACAAGGGTATACAAAAACTGCCACAGCGCATGCAAAAAGTCATCGATTGCAATAGTGATTGTGTTGAAAAATAGGTGTAAGTTTTGCCTTTTCATAAATGTAACATGAAATGACAATAAACATGTTTTCTATATTAAATCAAATTGGAGACCTTACGGACATGCCTCGTAAATTAACTACCCTATATTTCAAAAGATAAATTTTATGCATGCTTTTTCAGTAACTTGATATGAAAGAAAAAACTGTTGCTTGCATATCCCAAACTCAAAAATAAGAACATTTCGGGATGTATTTTGTCTTTATTTAAAACAGTATTTCTTTAATTTTAAATTGCACACAATTTTGTTAATGACATGATTTACAAAACATTTTTTGAAGTATCTTGTCGTTTTAACAATTTTTGATACATGAAACTGCTAGCGATCCAGTTATAAGTTCTATAATTTTGCTCGTACACAGTCATTAGAGAACGTTTATAACCTGAATATAAGTACGACACTAATCATAGAGTGCTTTGCATCACAACATAGCAATTACAAGTCTTTATAATATGATGTGAGACCTCCGAATTGTTGTCCCTGTTTCCAAGCCCTAATAGAGGTTAATACCCAATAGAAATTACCCGGCAATGAGATTCAAGTATGCTATTTAGACTTTGAGATATACATGCAAAAAACTATTACCTCAGATGTCATTTTGGAATATAGAATACTTTGTTCTGTCTTTAAACTTCCCAAACTGTGTTACTGCATGTCCACATTACCCAGGTTGGCTGAAGCTTTTCATGCAGTTAAGTATACATTTCTCAACATGTAGAGACTGTGGAACCAATGGAAACAGCAACATTTGAATTGTAACAACATGCAAACGAAGAGTCAGAAGCATGCAGGTATAAGGTTTGTGACTTTGTGAGTTCAAAGAGTTAAAAGTCTAGTTTGCAGAAATTCAAAATGCTCTTTTTTTCCGTAGAAAGACGTTTTGTACAGCCCTTCGCAACAGCAGAATTATGTAACACAAACACAACCTTAAAGTTGATCTTCCACACAGCTGCACACTCAGTTCACAACTCCATTAACACACTAACTAGCAAACGTCATTATCCCTAATTTATACCCAAGTCATTGTTTATTGAAAGTTGCTGAAGCATCACAGTCTTTCACGATGCAGCAAGAAATTCCAGACTATCTCCATCTCTTTCCCTCTCTGCAAGTGTTCAGCGCTAGTGCGTGCGGGGGCATAGCTTGGGGCACTTTCTGTCTCTTTCTTTCCCCTTCTCTCTCAGCATTCATCTACACGCGAGTCGGCAGCAGCAAAAACAATGCCTGGCGACAGTATTAATAGTTCTGAAGTGCTTTCTAATGACACATTTTGTTCTTATTGGGGTCTAAATCTATTTTAGTTAATATGTAAAAAACAGAAGCTAACAACACTAATTAATAGGCTGGCCTTGTAGCTCTGTCGGTAGAGCACCTGCCTGCCATGCTAGGGGTCCCGGGTTCGATCCCTGGCTCGGGATGGTGATTTTTCTCCAATCAAGGTGATTCCCCATCTTTCACAGAGTCTGGAAGTATAAATGAGAATGCAAATGTGTGCTTGTTCTAATGATACAACCCAACGATAACGAGTTAACACCTTCGATATGTTCCAAAGGAGAATGGCTGCCGATATGACCACTGAAGTTAAAGGTGGGGTATAAATAGAAGAGAAATAGAAATAAAAACGTGAAGTAGCAAATATTACAATAAAATGTAATTTTTTGTGACAAACTACATATATCTTTTCAAGAAAATTGATAAACTTTCCACAGAATTCAAGAGACTAGCTTTGAAAAAAATCTTCTACTTCATCAGCCACTTTATTTTATCTTGTTGTCATCGTTACTGCGATGAGATATTATTTTTGTGTTTATTACCAAAATGTGCAAATGTCGGTATTTCAAAATTCGTTACATGATTTCTATTTAAGATACATATTTCTCCTGAACCAAAAAATCTATCAGAAAATTATTTGCTTTAATAATTTAACTTCTGGATTTATCTCATGGTTAAATGAACGAAAATGATCTGCCTCTGCCAGTTTATCAGTCTGTTTATACCTATTACGAGGTACGTCCAGAAAGTAAGCTCTCTTTTGTAATAAAATTAAATTGAGTACAGATTCAGAAAAATTATTTATTGCACAAAATTCTACAACTCTTAAACTACTTTTCCACATAACTGCTGAAATTTTGCAGACATTTGTCATAGCGAGGTACAAGTTTTTGCACACCTTCATAGAGGTTTGCCGCCTGTGTCTACAACCAGTTGGAAACATTTTCTTTCAGCTCTTTGTCATTGTTGAAGTGTTGACCGTCAAGGAAAGATTTGAGATGCAAAAACAAATGAAGACGCTAGGAGCAAGGTCAGGGCTGTACGGGGGTTCGTCAAACACGTCCCAGCCAAATACCTGTAAGATGTTTTTCGTCGCATTTGCATTGTGTGGTCGTGCGTTGTTGTTAAGAAACACAACACCTTTTGACAGCAATCCTCGGTGCCTATATTGTATTGCGCGGCGCAATCGTATCATTCAGAAAATGAATCACAGATCTGATTTCACAGGCGGTGGGATTTTCAATCAACAAATATATTGTAAACAAGCACAACAAAGTGTACGTGGCTGACAGCGATCTCACAATGGCACACATTTCTTCTCCTTGATACAGAGCGCCTACCGCGCATGTGCAGAACTGCGATTGCAGCGGTGCAGCAGAAATAAATTGAAACAGAGCTTACTTTCCGGACGCCCCTTGTACTTCTATAATGTTCTTTCATCCTGATTTCTGAATTACATTTGGTCCTTTCAGCTAAACTTAGTTGTATTCTAAACAGTTAAATTGATAAATGCCAGATTTTATATTACGGGAAATTTTATTCATTTTAGATAAATGTAGCAAATGTTTTATCATATATTTATTTTTAAGAAACCAAAATTATACCAGATTCCTTAAAAAGTTTTTGAATCTATGTATTTACTCAAGGATCGTAAAGAAATGTTTTAATTTTTTAGGGTAGAAATATTTTCATATTTTTATATTTAAATTTTTCAATTTTTTTATGTATAAAACAATTATTAAAACCATAAATTAAGGCAGCGTTAATAATGTGTGTATATTTTCTATTAAATTACTCTTTATTCAGGGGTATATTTGTTAACCTGTAGATTAAACTAATAAAAACAGTAAATTTATTTGAAAAAGGGTAGTGGAGGTGGTTTTCTTATGTTCCAGATCTTAGACTTCGTCCATTCTTCATCTGGCATCCCAATAATAGAAGATATGAGTTTGAATATCTCCTCATATTTTTGGAATAGCTGGACAAAGTAGTAAATATTTCCTACCCATAATAGTTTCTGTTTGCTTGCAAATGGTGCACTATGTTGAATTGTATATATTGATTCTATGAAGGATGCAGTTAAGCGGTCAAGACCAGTAATTAACTGAAATATCACTACTGATTTGCTTCATGGGCAATCAGGGATGTATTCCTTGTCTTCAAAGTTTAATTTTTTTTAATCTACATTTGCAGTCTTTAAATGTTTGGTAAAGCGAAAAAAAATTAATTTTTTACTTTTTAATATTTTTAGTAAGTGACGTCCGCTTGAAAGAGCATTAATATTACACATTATGGTCATTCAATGACTCCATCCATCTTCTACATTGTTTGAAGTGACATGTTTTGCAAGTTTTTTCACATAACTTGCACTCATGTGAGCTACTCGGAATGTGGAATTTTTCATGAAGACTTCATATCATCTGATTAGCCAGCGCACGGTGAAGAAGGAACCAAATCAGTTATGCCCCATTCACATAGAAAATTTATATCTCAAACGAAACGCAAACCTTAAACCTTATTTCCAGGCTCTCGAATGCAAGAGCCCCTAGTGGTTTACCGGGAAATATATGGAGAATTTAATGTCAGGACGGCACTTTGGACATGGTAGCTCAATGGGTTAGAGCAACTGGATGGAAATCCGGAGATCCATGGTTCAAATCCCAGCCATGGTACTGAAGTTTTCATGTTGACTCTATCAAAAACTTTAGCCTATATATGGCTAGTGTGAAGAAATGTATAATTTCCATCAATTAACTAAAATAAGAGCTAAATGATGAAGCCTGGGACTCAAGTACTTATGATAGTAAGTCGCCACAAACCGTGTACCTCGGATGCGGGAGCCCCTTGTGGTTTACCAGGGAAATATATGAGTCAAATGCCAGGACTGCACGTTGGCCATAGTAGTTCAATGTGTTAGAGCGACTGCACGGAAACCAGATCCGTGGTTCGTATCTCAGCCATGGGATTGAATTTTTCATGTTGACTCTAAATCTTCAGTTATTTTGTTTTGATATTGATGTTATAATGTCATTGTGAATGATAAAGCAATTTTCATATTCATGTCATATGCAAGTTCTCGTGTGAATTTGAATAGTTATTGTGACTTTGTGGGTTCGTGAAATGAAAAGTCCAATTGCACCACTCAAAAATGTTCTTTATTTCCACCGACTTACAGTTGAAAACTTTCCAATTACACAAAATCACGTAATGCACACAATTACGATTCACCAGTTCGTCCGTTACAGTTTCTCTTGTACTCGCAGTTACGTAAATTCCTCCAATGCACTAACACGATGCTGTTTCGCTGCTCACCAAGAACTGACTGACTCGATTCACTCGCTGCAGCCCTTTTTATAGGAATATCACAATCTTCTAGAAGTCTCTGGTTTCCGTGAATCCACGCGAAGGTTCCAGATGGCAGTGGGAGAGCGGAAAGAGGCGGAAAGTGACAAATGACGGTTCCCTTATCATCCCCCTCAGTTAGTGACAGAGACTAATGAGGTGGGCGTGGCGCGGCCTCTGATCCCTTACTCAGCTGTCGTTTGTTGTGCTTCCCGATAATTGGGTGGCATTATAAATAAAAGCGATGTTAACAATGAAGCTAATTTCATGTATAAAGACTATAATTGAGTCATACCCTTTAAAACTTGTAACTTCAAGACATTCTGAAAACGTTCCTGATTTTTTAAAAGGATGTGATTGAAGTTACAAGTTTTAAAAGGTATGACTCAATGTTAGTCTTTATGCATTCTCGTGTTAATGTTTAATGTTTCTATGTGAATGAGGCATTAGATATAGTCAATATGAGCAATTGACCATAATATAACCATGCATACAAACAAAGACTGTGAAGAAGAAATTGGGATATAAAGGTGTAGGATAGTAAATAAACCTTGGCAAATATTACAAGATGTATTTTGTAATAACATACATAGTATCATATATAGAAATGTTACACTCTCGTTTTTAAAATGTTTCAGTCTACCCTTCAGGTTTTATTTACATAAAGCCTTTATAAATTGGTATGCAATATTGCTCACAGAGAGATGAAATAAAACTGTGCTTATGTGCTAGAAGCCTGGGGAAAATATGGTAGTGTCATGGGAATTATATGCACTGTAGTTCACATATATGATACACTGAAAGACCAGCTTTTAGTGTACATTACATTTAGTACTGATTACAATTATTATTGTTATATTAACATTTTGCTTTCCTCTATATATGCTTATAAACTTTGTTTCATATATATCATTAAATTGTTTCTGTTAAAAGATGTAAAGCAATGATTTTGGAATATACATATTCTAAAAAATAAAATAACACATATCAAAATTTAAAGGTAAAATATCAAATTGCCAAATAAATGCATATGAATTACAATCCAGTTGCTTAGCACCTATGCAAAATTATGTGTACTTGTTCAAAAAGCTAGTGTTGGCTTGGAAGTAGCTTTGAAGATATATGAGAAATAACCAAACTGATTTAAAATACGTGAAAAATCATCTCAGTAATGAAATGTTTTGTTCTATTAATGTCCGCTGTCATCAATAGAATGATTAACCCAGAGCTCACTAGCGTAAATAATGTGACCTTGTGGGTTCATTAAACTAAAAGTGCTCTTTATTTCCGTAGAAAGACACTTGTACAACTCTGATATCAACAGAATGACGTCACACACACGTACAAAACCTTCACGTCCGTCTGCCGCACGTCCACGCTGCACCAGTACTAACTCTCGACTGAGTCACTCGCAGATGCCAGCCGAACTCTTATTTATACAGGAGCAGCTATTCTCGACACCACATGAAGCCATACGAAAGCTACCGATCAATGGAGAAGAGCCGAGATCACCAGGGAACTGTCTGTCTCTTTCTCCCTCTATTGCTCTCTCTCTCTCTCTCTCTCTCTCTCTGGGTATAGCTTGAGCGCAATCTGTCTCTTTCACTCCACGCTTCCCTCTCAGCATTCACTTACGAGCAGCCTCGTGATATTTTGTATGACCAATGGTTTCCCATTCAAAATAAGGCCGTTGACAGAACTAAAGTCATGCCTCATCCACTTGAGATGTTCACATCTTGAAACTAAGAAGGTGGCCTTCTTCTTGTACTTTTGATTGTTGAACCGTTTTACTGTATTGTGAACATTATCAGAAATGAAGATAGGTAGTTATTTTCAACATGCAGAAAGCATTGACATAAGTAATTGGTAAAGGCCGGAGAGATGTGCACTCGCATGCGATACAAGTTAGCTGGAAACAGAATATGAATGACGTCAGATGTACAGCACAGCCATCAAATGTGCAAATGCTGAAAACAACGTGATTTAGTACTCTGCAAACTAGTGAAGTATTGCCTTTCAACTGTATGCTGATGCAAGGTCAAGGCGTAGTATAATAAGACTGCTGAGTTTCCTCTTGCAGTGAGATGGTTGTCATGGTCACGCTAACCTGTAGTTGTTTACATGCACGAACTATGGCAGTACAGTCATGTGCAGTATATCTATGGAAAAACGCACATGTCTCCAGCCTTTAGTAATTGGGTTTCATCAAAAAATTTGTTAAAGAATTTAATTGGGTAAAGCCACAGCTAAGAAGTAACAAATATTGTTAGGGAAGCGGAAGAATCTTACATTAATTAATCATAAGGTCTACCCAAAAATCCGAAGACCCCAGCCTCTGTCATCCCAGGAGCAATGGAAAACTCCAGGGATCTTTTCTTGCGGCAATACCTTGAATCTAAAAAGCCCCCCTCTCCCCCATTCAACAACTTTGGAATGGGTGGAAGTGGATTCGTAACATACGTGCATCAATCCCACCGAATAACCTTGGTGGGGCCGCCTGGTGATCTAACAAACCTTCTGTTAGCTCTATAGGCTAGTACCCGGGACTTTTTAGGCAACCATCTGCCCCTTCCGGGCGGCCGAAGCCTGGCCAGAGGTAACCAATCTCGCACAGGTGTTGGGAAGACCCTGCCCCCTGGAATCCAACCCAATCCGAACAACTAATCAAGGAGGGGCTCGAATGTTCGGCCCAAGGTTGCTCTTGGTAATGTCAGAAGTACCATGAGTGCTAGGGGTCTGCAGCGCACGCACCACAGCAGCAGAAGGGGACGCATCCCCTACCCTACATGGGGAAAGAATCTTCCACCAGGAAAATGCACATGCTTACTGAGTTGTCAAAGAGCTGACCACTGAAGTTGCACTTCACCCTCTCCAACTTCAGATCATGGCACTTTCACCTCTTCCATAACGAAAAGGAAATTATTCTTTTAAAGTAGGCATTCTAAATAAACATTCAGAAATGAGGTTAGGAAGTTATTTTCAACAATAATTAAAGACTGAAATAATTATACTTCATCAGAATATTTGTAAGAAATTTATAAAATCAGTTTGGCTATTTTCTGAAACGCTCATATAATATTTTTTGAAGTACCTAATTTCATCAAACTTACAGTCATAGTTTATTGAAAAAGAAGCAAAAACTTACAAATGTATTTATGTTGAGTTATTAAGATACACAGACTTTGTCTTGGGAGGATGTGAGAGAGATTTATGTTGATGCAATTACAGATTAAAGAAAAATAATTATACCACAAGAAATCAAAGTTTTACAGCAGCAAACTTAGAATTGCTTTTTCATTCCATCTTGTGTTATATGCTGTACATTAAGTATTAATAGTCTTTTGTTTTTCGTTTAAGTTATGTTAAAACTTAAGATAAAAACTGATTGTAGTAGAGCTTAAAGGCTCCTCCCAAGAAAAATAATATTTTATTTAAAAGCTTAAGTCCAAATTTGTAAAATGTTATTAGCACTCATCAGTACTGACTCACATTGCATTGCTTTACACTCCTGTTAGTACCTTTTAAGGTAACAATGTGAGTTATGAGGAGTTGGATGTTGATGCCTTATTACATTTATTATTTCCATAACTTTTAATAGATGTCGTGTCTCCTACTGTGCATAAATATGTAAACATAATATTCAACATGTATGCTAAACATCATTGTTGCGTCTTTAAAGAAGCAAATGTTTTCCTTTCATGCATACATCACAGTAATATTTTGACCCAGTTTCAAATGAATTTTAATACAATAAATGCTGCAAAATTATGTCATCTCTATTGTCTTCCTGTACATTCACAAAATTAGTTTTTACATAGGAAATGATTGAAACAACAGTATATATGGCTCCCTCTAGGAGGTCTGGGCTCAAATCCTTTGCATCCGTCAATGTGCTTGGTTCCTTTCATGATTTTGTTCAGATTATATGAATAGACATAGTCTATTTGCTGTAAGATTAAAGTAAATGCCAAAGAAGCTTAACCGCATTGGTTGGTGGGTTGTAATACTCTATATTCTTCCACGCTATAGTTCCGTGGTTTATTAATCTTCTTGCTTCACCTGTTTTCAGTAAACCATTGAAGTTGTTACAATATAGAATGAACATTATAGTGTTTGCAGTAAGAACAATGACTCTCAGAAGTTAAAAAATGCACTGGTTGAGTAACAACAAAGATGGCATTTTAGTTAATTGATGGAAATTAATCATTTCTTCACAATAGTCGTATATAGGCTAAGGTTTTTGATAGAAAGAGTCAACAAGAAAAACTCAATGCCATGGCCGGGATTTGAACTACGGATCTCCTGGTTTCCGTCCAGTCACTCTAAGCCATTGAGCTACCATGGCCAAGTTGACGTCATAACAAACCAGGAGTGTGTGTGAAGAAATGATTAATTTCCATCAAGTAACTAAAATAATAAGAGTTAAATTATAAAGCCTGGGACTCAAGTACTTACAATAGTAAGTCACCACAAATGGTGTATCTCGAATGCGAGAGCCCCTAGTGCTCTATCGGGGAAATATATGAGTCAGATGTCATGACGGCAATTTGGCCATGGTAGCTCAATGGATTAGAGTGACTGGAGGGAAACCAGGAGATCCGTGGTTCAAATCCCGGCCATGGCATTGAATTCTTCATGTTCACTATCTAACAAAAATGGCAGTTAAACTCAGATGACAACATTGCTCTTTATGCGTTCATGCACAGATATTACGTTAACCAATAGCATATTAAGAGGCACAGCACGTTACTGAATGCAGAGTAATGCTTTATTCCAACAGCAGATAGATTATAATACAGTAAGGCAACAATGCAACAGAGACCGCGCCAGAACAGCAAACAAAAGTATTCACTTTCCACTTAAATAGTAACAAACTAGATGGTGCAGGCATGTGATATGTGTCTGACACACACTGAACCTTGATTATTGAGCACACTTAAAGATAGATGATGTGATATAGATATTAAAACAAGATTAAGGCAATACATCACTGAAATTTTGGGTTTTTTCTCTTTGCATTTTCTTACCTAATACCTTTATATCTTTTTTTAGACATTTTTGAATATTCAAAATGCCCGTTAGGTCACAGTTTAACTTAGCTTGAAATTTCCAGGAGACCTTAAGGCAGCCCAGATTAACACCTTTCTGTGTGCTAATAGTTAAGTTAAAGGCAATAAAACCTATAAATTTCTATAACTTACATTGAAAAAAACTGAATAACATATATAAAAAAGTTTATCTTAAATATATGATAACATTAAGTTTTGGTGTTTGGCAATTATTTTACTTTTCCATAAAGTGAAGTTTGTAGATATGAGTGGCAATCAAATATAAATAGGCCTTTTATTCCAGAAAATTTATTCATGAAGAATAATTGAAATTAAGATTTTTCTTATTTTTCTACATATTCACCCATCTTTTCTATACATTTGTTCCAATGAACAGGCAGTATTTTTAATACCAGTTTCAAAGAAAGTAAGAGGATGTGTGCGCAGCCAGTTGTGCACAAAGTCTTTCACCTCCTCATTGGTTGTGAAACGATGTCCTCCAAGAGCTTCTTTGAGTGGACCAAACATGAAGAAGTCACATGGTGACTGGTTTGGAAATGGGTGTATGTGGAAAGGCAGTCCTGTGCATTTTGGCCAATATTTGCTGTGTTGCTGCTGCAATGTGTGATCTGGCATTATCCTGCAGAATCAACCCATTTCTGATTGGGCTACTGCAACGTTTTGACCGGAAAGCAACTCAAACTTGTTTGAGAAGGTCACAGTAGTAGGCAGCATTAATGGTCTGTTGTTGTCCTTGTTGTTCAAGGAAATCAATGAGAAGGACACCTTTCAAGTCCAAGAACACTGTGACCAAAACTTTCCCTGCTGACAGTCGTGACTTGGCTTTCACCGGCGGCTGCTCTCCACTCCAGACTGGCCCTCTTTGATGTGGGTTTGTAATGATGCACCCATGTCTCATCACAAGTGATGATTCTGTCCAGAAAAGCATCACCTTCCTCCTCGTAGTGCGTGAGAAGCGTGCAACACATTTGAACTCGCACTGCTTTCTGTTCTGCAGTGAGATACCGTGGAACCCAATGAGCTGACACTTCTCTCAATTTCAGCTCCCTTCGAATGATTGATTGGACACTCCCATAGCTTATGAGAAGTTGTTGACAAATCTCAAGCACTGTGATGTGGCGATCCCCTTCAATGATATCTTCAACAGCTTGGATGTTTTCTGGATTGATGCTGGCGCACGAGCGGTAAGGAAGGGTCAAGTTTTCAACATGTTTACGTCCTTCATTAAACTCATGGCACCAATGTGTAACTCTAGACCATGAAAGGGTTGTTTCCCCAAACTGTGGGAGTAACCGACGGCGAATTTCAGCTGCACCGACATTTTCATTGACAAGAAACTTGATTATTATTTCTTGCGCAACAGCTGGATGTACCTCTCTCTCATACATCTCAGCAGAGACACAGACAGAGACAGAGCCAAACGAGTTCCCAAGGCCACTGACCCCTTCTAGGGACCTCCTTGCTTATGCTGCAAAAGCCTCGAACCCATGCGGCACTCTATACATGCACAGTAAACAAAGGCCTGTTAATATTTGATTGCCCCTCGTAGCTGCGCTTTCCTTTAAAGTTATAAAGAATTACTTTTTCTTATCCTTGTTTTAGCAGACATTTCTATAACGTAGTACGGATTCCTGTCAATTGAACACTGATACTGTGTCTAAAACTTCAGGATACATGCCCTTGTTCACAATCACAGTTAATGAAATACTAACAAAATCGATGTTGCCAACAGCTTCTGTGAACTGCTTTAATACATACATTTGTTGGACATGAGCGTTGATGATGAACATGATGAGCTAACAGCGATATGCTATACAGTTTATTTTTTATAAGAGGCACATTGAAGGTATTTAATCTGATAATAGCTATCTGCACAAGAAAAGACTAAACAAAAATTAGTTACTAGTACAGAACTCTTAGAGAGTCCAGATGAGCTATAGTTAATACAATATCAACGGCACATACAGTTTATGCAGATGGTGTTCTTTACACCACTCCAGATTATTTTACATCTGCCGAAACCAAGGTAATAACTTCGAAACAGTTTCATTTACCTCAGCAGTTAAACTTTCTCTTCATTTACGCAATCTTAGTCGCGACTTCGAATACGTTTTGTAACGAGCACTGCAAGAAGTTAGCTGCTAGCTTCTTATGGCCCTACTTTAGTCCTAAGGATTAGGTAGAGGTCATGTTGAAACTGTATAAACCGCACGCAGTCTAATGAAGTGCAGCAAAATCAAGCTTCCATCGCATTCAGGCTGTAATCAGGTTACGCAGCAGGGTCGCAATCTTACCAGAAGTGCCACATTTAACTTTTGTAACTCCAGGAACAAAAATGGGGACGGAAATTGCATAGATAAACCGTTCAGAAGCCTTCGAGTGGTCACTGCTCTAGTCTCATCACCCGGTTTCAATTATTCCTGTCTGTGGTTGGACACGCTTCCTTAACTAAAAGCATTCAGGAACCTTCGCAGAACCTAAATGTATGAATTAAAACGTGTTTATGCTGAAGCGTTATAACCCAAGTTACGGAAACCAAAAGTATGAATTATAATACAGAAAAGGCAACACGCATGATCACACATTTGTCCAAATATTCAGATACATTGCAATATTGTGACCCATTGACAATTCCTTTTTCAACGTTAAGACACATTTTCATCGCAATTTGAATACTGTTTCCTAATGTGCACCATAATCCAATTCTGCAAAACATTTTAATTATTTAATAATTTAATCGTGCCAGTCTGATATACTGTGGAACGACTTTGTTTTACAATTACTGTTTTTCAGTGCTTATAGCATGATCAATTTTATTGTTATTTTGTTTATTATTTAGGCTGTTATAATCTTTGTCTACAGTTATACCAATAATGTAGATTCACAAAGCTGGGAACGAGCTCCCGTTATCAAGAGCGAGATAATATTCGGTAAAGTGTTGAAATTATGGTAAACGGTGAATCTAATTTAACAGAGAAGCATCTCAGCGTAGGACGTTTAAAATGGCCGAATGGCGGACAAAGATAGACAACCACAACAGCCAATAAAATGTGCTGGTGACGATATGTATTTTAATAGCTTCATAATAAAAAAACAACTATACCTGCAACCAAGTATACAGTTAAGGTTAGGAACAGGACTTGATCATAGCCTTTTCGAATAGAATAAGAGGAAGACATATAGGTACAATTACTTTGTCTGAGACCTACAGAAAATTCACTCCCCCACCTAAGCCCTCGCCTAAGCTTAGATCTCTACCTCCGAGCTAGATTCCACTATTGGCATTCGATAATTTATTGGATCGTTAAAAGTTGCATTTTTATGAACAAATATAAGATATAGAAGTTAAGAAAGGGTTATACAAATGAAATAGAAAAGAGGCCGAAAGAGCTAAACTGGGAAAGCAAATGAATTTAAGAAACCTTATTTAGGCACTTTATTGCTAAACCATTTCACCAAATAAGATTTCGAGATGTGTGTCAGCAATACTGAAGAATGAATACATCCTAAATATTAGGCAATCTATATTATGTATCATGTAAAAACAAGTGTCGCATCAAGAGTGCAGATGGTATTAATCGAGAGTGCGTCAAGCATATTAATTGAGCCCTATCGGTCAGGATAATAAACATAAAGTACGGGAAGTTTGTAAAATGGGATATAAGAATACAATAATACAGAAAACATTTTTATTAGGCTATATATAGATATGACTTTATAGCGCTTGAATTTGTAAAAAGAAAACAAAAGTCATGTAGATGTGAACAAAATCTAACGCTATTATGAAGAGAATGTATTATATAGAGAAGGGAACATCATATAAAAGCTATGTTGATAAAATATTTATGAACAGAACACCCAGTGAGAGCAAACTAAAGAAATTGAGCAACAAGACAAAGAAGCACGATACTACAGAATCTACGAAGTGAGACATACCTGAATAAATATATAAATGTTCTCGTTACAGTTTGAACTATTCTCTTTCTAAAGTAAATTAAAAATCTAGGATGTAACAAGGTATGCCATTAGAAACAAAAATAAAATGGTAGGTTTAATTTGTTAGATAGAAAAACAGTGAGTTGCTTCTAGCGCAGACCTTCAGTACAATAATGGATAAAATGTGATTTAACACTGTTTGTGGGAGTTGTAGACTTAAGGATTGGATAACTTAATTCTCTTACAACCACAAGGATGCAAGGTAAAACATTCATTTTCCAGTGCGTCAGTTGGTCATTTGATGATTCTAACGGCGTGTTTCCTCTTGTTCACCTGCACTATCTTAGAGCTGGGAGAAAGAGGGGATCTGGTCTTTGACATCAAGCAAATTTACCTATTTAAAACAATTTGCGTGGTCTCGTATAGACACACTAGTGCTCGTATTGCGCCTGTAAATCAATCACTGAACATACAAAGTAATAGTTCTGCAAGCCGTGCACGTTTCCACACACAAGCAGCAACACAGCAAAAAGTGAGGAATGTTGCAAACGTACAGAAACATGGGTGACATCACACTCGTTGCCACAGGTATTTACAGCACGAGATAGTCAAGCATCCTCCACATATAATCGTGTCATGAAGCTGACTCAGACGTTGGGCCTTTCAAACATTCTGGTACTCTGCAGAAGATTCTAGCGGCTTCACAAGCGTGCGTTCTCGCGAATAAGTCAATGGGGAATGCGTTTTTTTGGGGGGGGAGGTCGAAAATGAAGTATGATTCTGTGGGAGTTTGTGACGATAGTTATGAGGTATAACAGGTTTTTACTCCTCTGTTCTATGGCTAATAGCAGAATGTTGTTGGAACCAGCTAAATTGTTTCTCTTGTTCTCTTAGTTCATGCTAAAAAAGGGCCAAAGTGCAATTTCGGTACGTTTCTGCATTCACAGTCTGCTCAACGGCAGCCAGGGGAGAGGCAAAATCCTGTGTGCTCCGTTAGGTTTTAAATGAAAACCCTGTAAAACTATGAATTGTGTTCCAAAGAGGTGTAACAAGTTGAGGCACCACATGTCAAGTGTACCACATTCATGTAATGAAACATGTACGAGGCTGAGTCAAATGAAAACCTTAAATATTTGTTTAAATATTATTTATTGTACAGAAGTGGTACAATACTTTATCACTTTTCAACATAATCTCTCCCACGCTCATTGCAAGTCCTCCAGCGCTTACAAAGTGCATAAATGCCTTTATAAGAATATTCTTTTGGTAGTCCGCGCAAACACTCATGCACTACGAATTTCCGCGCGACAATATAATCAAATTAGTTGCAGCGGTTCTGTTAAAGCATTTGACTCTCCCTTAAAGCCTACTGTATTCCTAATTCCCCTCGACCTACAAAATAGGTAAGTTGTTATTATTTATCTTGATGAACATGAAATGAATGAAGGGAAATATAAAGTTAACGTGAGCGTAAGACGTAAATTTTTTCCGTTTCGAACACAATCATTTGATACAAGGAATTAGTATTTCAATATTCCGTTTTCCTTGTAATTACTTTTCTTACTTTTGTAAGCAAAATGTATTACGAGGACAGTAATATGAGACAACAAACTCAGACATTCGAGTAGGGACCCAAAAGAAACAAGACTCCGAGCGAGTTGCCACTCGTAGACGTAGTGCAGGGTTCACACGCTAGATGGTGTTAGTAGAGACCTTCATGAAACAGCTGTGCAGACGGCGTCAGTGTAAAGCTGAACGTGCAAGTGTGGTATTGTGTTTCTCTGACTGTTGGCGGGTTACCTCTGCGAAGTCGTTATGGCAACCTTAAAAGAACAAAGAATGTGTGTGAAAACTTGTTTCCTGCTTAAAACTTTGCAACACTGTGTCAACTTAGCAGTTGACACTTTGGCAAGTAATGAGATACGTCTTGTCTCTTATTCCTACGTGAATTATCGGAAGATGAAGACGCTTCATTATACGACTGCCTCACGAAAACAAGTAGTTCCAATAAAGTGGTCCGTATTACAGAAGCACAGTGTGAAATAAATGAAGTCACTACACTATATTACATCAGAAGTAACAGTGAAAACTGAACAAATTCACAGTATAAAGTTTTAACATGTATCCAGATTAAAGTTACTACAGCATTTAGGTTAGAATTTGGTTGTATGTAGAGATACTTTTTAACATTTCTACCATTGTTCTTATTTCATATTTCTATTTAGGAGATGAAGCCCTACCAAATGTAGTAGTTCTAAACTTTTTATGTATCCTTTAAAGGATATTTTTAAAAGTGGCATTTCAACATATAAACTTTCTATTTCTTCTGTTCTTGGTATTTTAGTATCTGTAAATTTCAACATCTTTAACATATGTAGGTATGTGGATTCCATTTTTATCCGTCATATGCCATTTCTATATATAGTGTACGTCCTGCGTACCCAAATGCCGTGTGGCCTGTGAGACAGAAACCGCAGTTGGGGGCAGAAAACGCAGTTGGTGGAACAAAAACTACATTAACTAAAGAATGGGCCAAGGCGTCGAGGAAGAAAACACTCCCCTAAGGAATCTGAGAAGAAGTCTGAATATTTCTTCCAATGACCCCGAAGGTCAAACCGAAGGGACAGATATAGGCGGGGATGAGACTCCCGTAAGAGTAAAAATGAGGAAAACGAACCTCCAATAAAAATGGTTATGCGTCACGTGATACGGGCGGAATAGTCTTGGAAATAGGAAAGGGGCGTGCATAGGTAGTCTCCGGTAGGAAAGGACGCTGAGAATCGATTAAAGGCGCGACAGTTCATCCTTGATCGTTTCGGGGAAGGTAACGTGGTAACGAGCAAGTGGTTTGGGAACAAAGCTGTGATCTAAATGTCATATAAATAAACCGGTTGGAAAATTCAAGGAAGCAGAGCGTATTTTCATTTGATCGCTGGACCCTGAAACGGAGTCGCTCGCCCATACTGACAAACGAGGTTCGCTGGCCTGGAGCAAAATCAGTCTTTCGGTGTCGGATCCTTTATATCCACCGATTACCGCCTCTAATGGCGCCCAAAGTTTCTTAAGCACCCGGCGAGCTTCCACAACCACCAACATCTACTTCGAGACCATCACACCGAGAACGAGATTACCGCCCAGAGACAGCACCCGGTGCAACAGACGCCTAGAACGAGATTACCGCTCGGAGAAAGCACCCAGAGCAACAGACGCCGAGAACGCGACGACCGTCCGGAGACACCAGCCGGAGTAACAGCAAATCACACCACGACATCGTAGACGTACACCGCGGACGAGGTCGCTGAGCACGACGACAATAGGACAGCAACAACCACCACATCCGACGGAGGTAAACACCAGCAACATCACGAGTAAGTACCCTTTCCAAAGTCTGTCCACAAGGGGCACTCACTGTGTAGGACAAGCCTGGCAGTAACACTAGAGACTGTGTAAAATTTATATGATCCTGAGAAGTGGCAGGATAGCTCACGCAGACATGGAGGAACAAATCCAAGGGCAGGCCGGAGACATCGCTGTGCAAGAAGGAGGCAACACTCAGCCTCGCGGCTATGATGCAACAGATGCTCCAGCAGCTCCAAAGCGACCTAGAATCTAAGTGGTCACAACAAAGCCAGCAAATAGAAACTAATATGTCAGAACAAAGCCAACAAATAGAAATTAGAATGTCACAACAAAGCCAGCAAATAGAAACTAAGATGTCAGAACATTGCAAGTAGCAGCAAGAAACAGCACTTTAGAAATTAATTTAGAAAAAAACATATTAGAATACAACAACACGTTGAAAAGACAATTAGAAAGTAAAACAGAAGAACAGAATAAGCATCTAGCAGAAATTAGGTTAGGGCAGGCCACTATAGAGGCAGAATTTTTTAACATGCGCACAGAGATGCACGATACACAAAAGGACATGGAAACCACCAGGGAGCAACTTAACCAGATTTCACAGAATAATGATAATGTGCATGCCCAGTTGAGGGAGGAGATGCGAAACACTTGTGTCGTAATACAAAATACGCAAAAGGAAGCAGAAAATTCCACTCATAATGAATTGATAGCAATTAAAGAATCCCTGACACAGGCAGACGCAGCTCAACGCTCAACTAATAAAATAATTGAACACCATACATGAGAAATAGCATCAATCAAAGAGGCTCTTAATGACTTAAAAATATGTAATCACTAACTTCAGAGTAATGACGTTTCAAGTGTACCAACAAGACAGGGACCGATGAACACGTGCCAAAACACGTCTTCAACAGTACCTATGGAAACATGAAATAGTGTTAGCCAAGGGAGTATATACAATAACTGTATAAACACAGCGTACCCTCACCATTTTCACTTGTTAAATGAAATAACCGTGCCAAAATTTAATGACGTGAGAGACAACGCGAAGCGTTTCATAATGGACCTAGAGTCTTACTTTCAGCTCAACAACATTCCAGAAGATTTTAAAATGATAATTGTTAAACGAGGCTTGCAGGGGCGGTCACTGGCTTTGTTTAGGCTAGCACTAGGTGACCACACCAGTTACACAGAATTCTAACAACATTTTTAACAAAATATTGGAATGGTACCACACAATATGCTGTACGGACGAACATAAATACAGGAAAATACTGGGAAATATCTACACAAAGACTTCACAGTTGGAAACAATGCCGGAAACATGAACACAGATACAATTCAGAAATACATAGCAGAAACGCCACAAATAGAGGTCACCATAGCAGACGAAACTTTACAGGCAACGCTAAACACTGGAGCGACGGCATCTATCTGTAGTCTAAAATTCTTTAATCACTTGGAAGCGAAAGGCATACACCTACAAACGCTACCCACCAAAAATCTGTACGTACTAATGGCCATAGGAAGACAGAAACAACGTATACAAAAACAAGTTATGATTCCATTCACTTTAGGCCAAAATCACGTAGAAGTCATTTTTTTAATAATACCGCATTTGGCTGTACAAGTTATTCTAGGAAGCGATTTCTTCCAAGCATTTCACGCAAAGATTAATTACGCAGCCAGAATTGTAACCATTCGAGGCGACAGCGAACAGTTTCCAATTCCTTTTTGCCAGCAGGCAGTTCCCAACATGCAATTAACAGAAGCCGAAAACCAATTGGAGGAGGAACAATTTTTTGTTCAATGCATTAATATAAGCAAAGACATTTACCTTGCGATCATAAAGACTGAGGAAATTGTTAGCACATATGAGAGTTGTAAAAGTTTTGACTTTATTAATGGCGAGGGAACTGACCTAATCAGCAGGGGCGGAAAATAAAGTTTTTCCCCTGTCACGATAGCAATGAATGGCTCCATGACAGTGGTTGTGAACGACAGGCCCAAACAACTGGAGAAAAAAACCACCCTTCGAAACCGCATGCTAGGTCCTGGACCTAAATTTACAAATGCGTTCCAAATTAGGGGAGAAGGCGAATGGACTCACACACTTGGACGAAAGACAAACAGAATCTCTTTTTTTTACACTAGAGATCCAATATGGCGGAAGAAGCTACAAGTGAAATCGTGACGGTCATTTCTGATCACTTGGTTAAGGTGAAACAGGCATTGTTATCAAGGAGTAATATGGACAAAGTTATTAAAGAAGAGGCCTTAATTTCGGTGAGTGAGATGAACAACCTATTACACAAAATTAGTGGCATGTTTCTAGGTTTGGAAAACGCGCTAAAGGCTATAAAAGCGGCTGAGGTGGGCACTCCACGTTTGTATAGCGAACAGGTGGCGCTATCTCTTAGCGGGCAAAGGAACCTCGAAACCTACACGCGGTTGCCCTCCCACCCTCATGCGGCATCTGGTGGCGTCCAGCAGGTACCAGCTTCTTTGATTATTAAGCCGACTGACCACAGTATGGCAGCAGACTACGTGAAAAGAATAGTCAGAGAGTCCGTTCATCCCAGGGCCTTAACAGTAGGAATAAGTAAAATGAAAAATTTAGCAAATAACACCCTACTAGTGGAATGCACTACCAAGTCTGAATGTGAGATTCTAGAAAAGGAACTGAGAAATGTTGCTAGTATCCCCGTATAACATCCAAAAAAGAAACTTCTCACAATATTACTGAAATTTGTCCCCAATACCACAGAGGACTCTGAAATAAAAAATATTTTACTGCATCAGAACAATCTGACTCACCTAGAAGAACCGGTATTAAACATAAGATTTACCAAAAGTAAGTTTGAGGACTCAAGGCACATTGTTATTGAAGTAAGCCCTTACTTAAGAAGGGAAATTATGCTACAAAAAAGAGATAAACTTAACTGGAATATGTGCAGAGTAGAAGACTTTGTAATGGTCACTAGGTGTTTCAAATGCTTAGGTTTCGGACATACGTCCAAGTTCTGTTCCAACGTACAGAAATGCACAAATTGTGCTGGAAATCACTCCTGGAAAGTTTGTGCACACCCACAAAATACATGTTGCTCAAACTGCATCAAAGCTAACTCCTTCATACAGGACAACAGAAAGAAACTGAACATAAACCACAGCGCCTTTAGCAATGAGTGTGATAGATTAAGAAGAATTACATCAATAATCACCAGCAAGACCGCATTTTAATACGGATACACTCAAATACGCTCAACCCAACACTCACCACTCTATAGCGGCTATGGCGCACCTATTTCTGTACTTAACACAAACTAATATAGACATTCTACTGATCCAGGAACCCTACTGTCAAAATGGCATTCCTCGCCTCATCCCCTCAAATTTCACGTCCTATCATATCGTTTCTTACAATAACCCCGGAGCCTGTATACTTATCAGAAATGAAATCGCTCATAATTTCACACTACTTCACAGCTTCTCCACTCCTGAATACATCATCGTTGTATCATCCACCACCCCGTCATTATACATAGGTAGCTCATACCTACCTCCTTACGATACACTAGAACAAGACCTCCAGCCCATAAAACATTTCTCAATTCTATAAACCAGCGAACCTCATCTGGGGGCTTGACTCCAACTGTAAGCATAGCATGTGGCATAGCCCGGTCACAGACGCAAGGGGCAGAATGCTAGTCGAATTCCTAACAGCACACAGTCTGATCACGGTTAATGAAAAGGATGGCCCCACTTTCTCTGGTGCTCAGGGAGACAGCTGGATTGACATCACAATCTCATCAATCAACACAGCCCATAGAATCCTGAACTGGCAAGTTAGTAGTGAAGGTACTCCCTCAGACCACAACCGTATAACATATGAATTACAAATTCACACTTCTTCTACGAAGATGACCAGGAATAATAACAATTCCAGCAGGCTGATCGCTACTCAGGCAGGAGACTGGAATTTATACCATCCCAAAATCGTTAATAATGGCAAATTATGGACAACCCAGCTAAACAATGCGACAAATAGACTACAGTTGGAAGAGGTCATTGCCAACATATGGCAAGAACTGAACAATATAACCAGTACGTGCTTCCCACCTTTCTTACCTACATCCAAATTCAAGCCCTGGTGGTCCCCACAATTAAATGCGCTCAGGAAGAAAGTAAATGCAGCCAAACGAAGAGTAAACAGATGCAAGAATCCAGTACTCAAGGAGATTTACGATACCAGCCGTAAAGCCGTAAGAAACCACTACAAAATGGAACTGAGGAAAGCAAAGCAAGACTCTTGGAAAACGTTCTGCACAGAAAGTATAAAATAGTCGCCTTGGAAACTATATAAAATCTGCAAATCAGGACTCACCAAACGAATGCCTCTATCTACACTAACCAAAATCGATGGAACTTCCACCACGTTGGAGGCCGACACAGCAAAAGCCCTTCTCGATAGATACCTCCCTGATGACAACCAGGCTCTCGAAAACGAGGAACAACGTGCCATCAGAACAACAAGCTTAGACAGGCTTCCAGATACTCCTCTCGAACCAGACTTCGAGGATCATTAAGTAGAAGGTATTGTAATGACACTCAATGAGAAGAAATGTCCTGGCCCTGATAGTTTTGACGGCGCCATCGTTAAAAATATACACAAGGTACTGCCCAACTTCTGGAAGACAATGTTTAATAAGTTTCTAAGTCTATGTTGCTTTCCCACAGTATGGAAAGATGCAAGAGTTATTGCAATTCCCAAAACAGTCAAGAATAAGCTGGAATCAGTAACAGGATATCGAGGAATCAGCCTGCTATCAATCCCAGGAAAATGCCTGGGAAAATTGGCTGTGGAAAGATTAAATTATTTTCTTCAATCGACCAATCAATTACCCTTACAACAATATGGTTTCACAGCAGGAAAATCTACTACGGACGCCATAAAAGCAGTCTCAGATTTTGTCCACCAGAGCAAACGGCTAGGACTGAAAAGCTGTCTACTTACGCTGGATATCGTCGGAGCTTTTGACAATGCCTGGCATCCTAGTATCCTAGCTCGCCTACGGGAACTAAAGTGTCCCTTCAATATTTACGATTTAATTAGAGATTTTCTAGTAAATCGAACCGCCCAGCTCAAATTTGCCAATACGGCCATCTCAAAGGCAGTAACCAAAGGTTGTCCACAGGGATCCGTCGCTGGTCCCACCTTATGGAATGTCCTAGACAGCAGCCTAATAAAACTACTGGCAGATGTACCTGAAATGGAGACGGTTGTATACGCCGACGACATTATGCTCATGTTCAGAGGTTCTTCGCACACTCATATTCTCTCCACACTCCAGCTAGCTCTCCAAATCACGCAGGATTGGTGCAGGAAAAACAAGCTGGAAATCGCCAACGACAAATCTGCATTGATGCCAATGTACGTGAGGAAGAAGGAAGAATACATCAGTCATCCTACAGCTACAGGACGACGGATAAATGTAGTGACGAAGTTGAAATACTTGGGAGTAATGATTGACAACAAAATGGACTGGTACCCTCACATTCTTTACCTGGAAAACACAGTAATACATATACGCAACAGTCTAGTGAGAGGCTAATCTTCCTGCATAAATGTACGCTGCGGAAGTCTGGAGTACGTCTGCATCCCAAAGGGCCACACTCAAATTACGCCAAATCCAAAGATCCTTCTTGATTTTCGCTACAAAAGCGTACAGAACTGTATCAAACAATAACTTGCAGGCAATCACAGGTGTTATGCCCATCGAATCAGCTATTCTCTTACATAACGACATTAAAGCTATATCGAAAGGACACTCCACTAATGCAGTAATTCCGATGCTGAAACGAATGGAAATTCCAACCAGATCGAAAGGTATTCATCCCAAAGATAACCACATCCATATAAATACTTCAGGAGAAATAGGGATGGCTGAAATTCTTATTTTCACAGATGGTTCCAAGACAGTAAACCACGTTGGTGCAGGAATGGTGGTTACAGAAAACTCCAAAGAGATCTACGTAGGAGTTAAAAGATTAGACCTAGAAAACTCAGTATTCTAGGCTGAACTTCTAGGTATTAAAGCAGCTGTGGAGTGAATAGAACAACAGAAAAGCGGTAGCACAACTTTCGCCATACATGTTGACTCAATGGCCGCTCTCCTCGCCATTGCACACAGAAGATCAACCCACTCCTTGGCCGTTCAGCTCAGACAAAAGATCATCAACCTAAACAAGGCATACAACGTCACTCTTCACTGGGTCAAAGGTCATGCAGGTCTACGGGGGAATGAAAGAGCTGATTACCTCGCAAGGATTGCTGCCAGTCACAAGACCACCTTAGACTACAAATCAATTCCCATAACTCGGGGCAAGCAGCTGCTAACCGAACTACACTACAGTTTGGAACTCCATATACACCAGGTCCAACAATGCCTTTCATACCAAACTTTTCATTCACAACATACAACACCGTCTGTCCTTATCTCTATGGCCCAATCACATAACCACACAATTCCTCACAAATCACGGCCGTTTCCAAGCCTACCTTCATAGAATGAAAATAAGAGACTCGCCATCCTGTAACTGCACTGAAAAATACCCACAGACGGCTCTGCATTTGATGACAGAGTGCACTAATTTCTCAAAAATTCGACCAGACGTTTTATGTTCGGCCCCTCTACCCGTGGTTCTGAAGATTCACTTCAACACAGTTAAAGTATCAGGATTCATCAAAAGCATCTACCGCACACTTGAATAAATCTGTACAGTACTGTGTAAATAACTATTGTAAAAAATCCCGTGATATACCTTTGGGTAAAACACGGGCTGTAAAATATTGTTTATATAAAAAATATCTCTTCTTTATGTTGTGTGGAAGAAAAGAGCTGTTTTTGCGGAAAAAACAGGCCAATGTACATCCTTCTGCTACGACTTTCAAATTAAAGAAGTAAAACCATGGCACTATAAATGCAGGAACATTCCACTAAATTTAAAACCAGCAGTAGAAGACGCCATTAAAGAAATGCTAGAACAAAAGATAATTCAAGAATCAAATACCCCCTACATAAACCCCACTGCATAGTGCGCAAAAGGAATGGGAAAGCACGCATAACAATAGATGCCAGGCACCTTAACCACTTTACTATACCAGATAATTTTCGGACCATTGGCATAGAACTAATACTCACCAGCATGGGAAGAAAAGTATGGTTTCCCTCCATCAACTGGACAAACCCGTACCTACAAATGCCTATACCACCACACTTAAGAAAATTTACGGGATTCCTATATCAGGGTCGAGTGTTAGAGTTTACCAGACTACCGTTTGGCATCTCAGTAAGTGCAAGCGGGTATTTAAGAGCCATGTATGCCATATTTGGAGATACTACTCAAGAATTCCTGACCAAATATATCGATAATTTTTTCCTACACGACAATAAGATAGACAAACACATACAACATTTGGATTACGTCATTACAAAATTAAGATCAAACGGGCTTACGTTGAACTTAAAAAAACCAAATTCTTCCAACAAGAAACCAAATTCCTAGGATACGTCATTTCGGAGAATGGTATTTCTCCAGATAAAGAAAGAATCCGAAAAATTCCAGAAATCCCTGCACCAAGAAACATAAGGCAGCTACGCCGAGTATTGGGCATATTCCAGTATGAGGCACGATTTTTAATTAATTACGCTAAAGAAGTGGCACCCCTTAAAGAGTTGTTAAAGAAAAGCGTAATATGGCGCTGGACGAGCACACACCAAAAGGCATTCGAAAGAGTAAAAGAATTATTCGGACAAGCTATTTTATTGGAACGACCCCGCACCGACCAACCCTACTACATTTATACGGACGCATCAATTTGTGGTTTCGGAGCAGTTCTATGTCAAAGAGATTACAAAGGACAACAGTACGTTATAAGAACGGCATCTAGAAACTTGACACACACAGAGAAAATAGCATGTGTAACGGAACAGGAAATAGCAGCAATCCTTTTTGCTATTCAAAAATTTAGATACTACACCTTTAATTGCAAAATCATAACATTTTCGGACCACGTGAGCCTATCATTTATTAAAAAGTGCAAATTAAAAGGTTAAAAATCTCTAGATACATACACGAAATAATGTCATATGAAGTCACCATCACACATATACCTGGAAACCAAAACATCTTCGCATACACGCTGTCTAGATTGACCACCAAAGGAGCCATACCAGAATGCCAAGGCAAAACACGTGACCTACACATCCTAAAAATAGATACCCATCTAAACAAAATGTTAATCAAACAAGTAAAAGACATAGGACAATTACAGCAGGAGGACCCCAAATTAGCAGAAATTTTCACAACAGCTCCAGATATTCAGAAGGACACGAAAGGATCATTTGGAAAACGCGACGAAATCCTGTACCAATTGCAAGGTAGACACCACTTAACATGGCGGACGTACGCACCACGCGTCATAGTAAACTTAATTATTGACTCGTTTCATACAGCCATCATTCATGGAGGAACCAAGAAGATATGCCTGACAATAGAACAATATTTTTCCATTCCCCGATTACAACATAAAGTTCGTCAACGCATATCTGCATGTATCATCTGCCGGAAAGCAAAACCACTTAACGTGAAATACGAGACACCACCAATTTCCATACTCCGCGACAAGCCACTAGCATTGGTAACAATCGCCTCACATGGACCATTACCTACGGGAACAGCAGGGATGAAATATATTTTCGTAATGGTGGACATATTTACAAAATTTGTGAAATTATACCCAATGAAGAAATTAACAAGCAGCAAAGATCATAGAAGACTTTAGAACCAAATACGGCAAAATGGACGCCATTTTGGCAGATAATGCGTCCATACATAGGGGCAAATTATTTATGGATAAAATTAAAACTGCAGGCATAAAAATTTACAATTCAACTGCGTACCATTAACAAAGTATACCATGTGAAAGGACCATAACGGACTTGTCCATCTTTCTACGCATCCTCACCTACACAAAGAAACATACCTCGTGGGTTCCCCAACTACCCCTAATAGAACGTGTCATGAATAACAGCATTAATCCAAACACGGGAATAGCTCCAGTAACACTAGTTCTGAAGGAACCATCTGAAGACATTATCCCAGGGCTACCGATCACCATTCGCACTGAGGACCAAAGTGAAAGTCAACAGATCTTAGAAGCCTATGAGCGCTTGAGAAAAGGCACCGAAAACAGATATAAAAAGAAGAAACGATATAGGAAGAAATGGACACCGCAGTTAGGAGAAAAGGTGCTGATAACGCATAACAAGTCCTCCCTAATGACAAAGACATCACATAGACTGCATGTGGAAGGACCAGCTCTGATCGTTGCTCAATTCGGTGGCCGTTCTTTTTAGTTAGAAGATGTTAAGACAAATAAAAAATTAGGCAGGTATAATTTATCTTTATTGAGACCCTTTAGAGAATGGACCATTGCCAACGAAAATCCATGACTTGACGCATCCCGAAGTCACTGACCTCATTAACTGTAAGGCAAAAAAGTATTGTAAAGCTAACTGCTTGACGCAAATAGGATTGAATTATAGATACAGAGCGAAACTTTTGGGAAGTGAGACCCGGAGTTCAAACCACATGCTACCCTTTTCTACACAAAAAGAATAAAGACACAATTGTAAAAAAAAGCAGTTATGTTTCCTGATATTCGAGCTATATGTTTGTGATTCAAAATAACAAGAGTGTGATAGTGTAAGAAGAAAGAAATCTGTGCAAGATATGCACAAGTGAGATGCGTGTGATAGTGTACGGAGTGTTAATTATGCACAATATTACAATGAAAGTACAGAGCTCAAAAGACAAACATGCACCAACCTAATATGTCTATAAAAAAGTGAAAGGCAAATCCATTGTTCGGATTGCCAAAAGAAAGTGTAGACTTGCACAAGAAATGTAAAATACGGAAAAACAGAAAAATTTAAGGGCTCATAGATGTAACAATGTATTTCAGGGTATTGCTAGGTTACAATGCATTTAAGGATATGTGTATATGTATGTATATATTTTGTCTCTTGTTCAGTGTATATGTAACAGCTCCCGAAAACTCCTTGCTCGTTCGTGCGTTGATGGAGCGAAGGCCGATAGCAAGTAACTTAGGAAGTAATCCAGTTCACATCATTTTTGTTGATTACTGTTTAGTGCGACTTTCGAAGGAATTTACAATTTTCCCAATAAAAAAAGAAAGAAAGAAGTAAATAAAAGAAAATTGCAATATTCCTCCGAAGGGCATTGTGAGACACGTACCGCAGTTGGGGTCGGAAACCGCAGTTGGGGGGAACAAAATACATTAACTTAAGGAATGTGTCAAGGGGTCGAGGAAGAAAACACTCCCCTAAGGAATGTGAGAAGAAGTCTGAATATTTCTTCCCATGAACCCCAAGGTCAAAAAGGAGGGACAGAGATAGGCTGGGGTGAGAGCCCATTAAGAGTAAAAATAGGAAAACGAACCTCCAATAAAAATGGTTATGCATCACGTGATACGGGCGGAATAGTCACGGAAATAGGAAAGGGGCGTGCTAGATAGTCTGCGGTAGGAAAGGACTCGGAGAATCGAGTAAAGGCGCGACACTTCATCGCGGATCGCTTTCGGGGAAGGTAACGTTGTAACGAGCAGGTTGTTTGGTAGCAAAGTTGTAATCTAAATGTTATATAAATAAACTAGTGGGAAAATCAAGGAAGATCCACCGATTACCGCCTCATAACGCAGTGACTATGCTCCAAGTCTTTCGGAGATCGGTGTTGGGCAGTAATAGTGGCAAACAGATAAGCCGCGAACTGCCCCACTGTAAACATAAGGAGAATCTTCTAGGCTTTTCACTATCTCAAGCGTTCTGGAACTGTGCAGAGGTTTGTAAGGCCAAATACTGTCGCAGATTACTCTGTTGGAGTGAGTGGGTACGTGATGAAATTAAGCCGTGACAAAATACCTGCATTTCTGATTCCACAAAAATGCCATTCTCAGAGCAAGTTTCTGAAGACTGTGGCAACTTCCAATAAGTGCCGGTACCGTCCGTCTAGTCAACGCGAGTGCAGTTGCCTCACAAAGGAAACGGATCCTACCGCCCACTAATGGCCGTCATAAATCTATCTCCACACATCAGAAATGGAATACTAACGTTGAGGATAAATAGCAACCATGATTTTCTGGAAACGACAGTCGCATGTTTACTCCACGTGGAGTCTCAGTTGCCAAAGTTCCAACTTTCAGTTGATCTGTTGCATTACGTGCAGAAATTCGTTACTGGAGAAGCCTCAAAATACAAAGTTATAACGAGAACTGTTTCTCAGCAAATTCGAGCGCTTGTTTTGAACACACATAAATATGTGCTAAAAATAAGCTTGGTAAGAGGTCATGCAATAAACCTGGTAAGTTCTGGGTATTTACAGAAATACAGTAAGAAAAAATGGTGACGAAACGAATAACAGGGACGCCGATCAAGTGTGAAAACAAAAGGAGACGTTTCTCTAAGGTTTCGATAAGTTCACATGTCATTTAATTCGCCGAGAAATTTATAGTTTGTATGCAAAAGTGAGAGCGCCCACCTAAGATGAATTGGTTGCACATTTGCAAGAAATTTGTGATTTTCCTTATGGGCACTGCACCTTGCGCGGTCTCCTAAAAGAGCTGGGTTTCAAATACCGCACTTTGAATAAGATAAGGGTTATTATGGAATACAGTGGAGTTGTAGCTTGGTTATATATGTAGAAAGTTTCGCAGTAATGGACATAAGATAATAACCTTGCAGAAAGGAATGGAAGAAGGAGGCCCGGTGTTGTAAAACGATTATAAGGATTCGTCAAAAGAGGCGACCGAACTGCACACGCATTAACTAAACTGACTTTGCTGAACAGTGTGCCACACGTCTTGTGCTCGTCTCCCCAGCGAGTTGACCGCCCGGAAGATGAAACTACTTCAGGCGCTAAGTAAGTGATACGATAGAAGAAATTGAACTGGTCTAAATTCGTGAACTGAGAGTACCTGAGTAAAATATGAATTTGGCTATTTAGTAACAGTAAAAATTAGCAAAATAACAGTCTAAGGACTTGGACAAAGACAAAATATGTTAAATGTTAAGTGCGGTAAATATGGCGAACGAGTTGGCTGCGCGGTACGAGGCTGGCATTCCTGAGGTTCGGAGTTCAATTCCCGGCCACCTACCACTGTAACCGAGGGGTCTTCATTGGTTTTCTTGGTCAACAGGCAAGTGTAAAGATTATTCATCTAAAACCATGTCATTGTAAGATTTTTCTTTTGCTTTTCTTGCTTCAGCTGCTAAGTTACGCAGGGCTAAGATAATACGTGGATGCTTGCTCAAAAGAAAGACTACTTCCCTCAATACTAGAGGGCTGCTCCGTTGACAGGTCGTTCATAGTCATATTTTGTAATTTACGTCCTCCAACATTAAGTCATATCAGACGATGAATGAAACGGGTGTAGTGATGCTCAAGTGAGTCCGGAGCCCATGGAGCTTAGAGTTATCCGACATTCCTCTATCAGGATAAGGGAAAACTCTGTAAAAAACCTTATTCAGGTAACTCACCCTAACCGAGATTCGAACTCGGGACCTCTTGAACGTGAGGCAGACACGCTACCGTCTATGCCACCGTGGCGGGCGTCATAGTCCTGTAAAGTCAGCTACAGGAGTAGAACAAATCTTCGAGAGGCACTTTTAGGGGCCCTTGCGCGTCTTTGTGGCCTTCTGCTTCCAGCCTGTAGCTGTCCCTCCTACTGTTTGCCCAGGACAAGAAGGCATGCTACGGGAATGTTTAACGTAATCAGTTTTGCAGTCACTTCGGAGTCTAATCTTGCCCTCCAAGTATGACAAGGAAGGGAGGCTGGTTTAAATTACGCAAGTGTTGACACATAACTCACCCATACATAATACCTATCGCTGCATTTACTGCAACAAACATTAAATCTGGTAGCATGGCTGACTCATATGTACTCTCATACACTCATTTGCTAGTAAACAAATCTGCTACTCGAGCAGATAAAACTTCAAAATCCTTTGACCCTCATTCCCCTCTAGCCTTTCTGCCATTGGCACACAATATCTTTACTTCGTCCCTTCGTCCTAGAGGACAGTCCAGGTTTTAGGCTTCATAACCTGAACTGGTGTTTCCACACATTACTCCTGTATTTTAAGTGAATGTTTTGCGTGCTAAACAAAATGTTTTGGCAACATAGTTTTGTTATTTCATACACAATTGTGCTATTTACGAAATAGTGTGTTTAGTTTCATTATGTTTTGTTCTTGGGGTCAGTAATTTGGTGTGTCAAATCGACAACAAAGAGCATGCTCGAGAACCTTCTGATATAAGCTCTTTTCACATAAATTGCTTATACACTGGAAAAGGTTGCTGCACGCATTGGTCGCTAGTTTGATGCAGCTTATTCTTACGTTGTAAATTTTAAAGCAGTGTGGCCTATCCTCAGGATAGAGCAAGAGTTCCGTCAAAGGATATGTGTGGATATGTATGGGAGTAAGGATGGTTCTAATGACAATTGGAATGCAAGTTTAAAACTGGTTTAGTAACTGCTTTTTTATCATCACATCAATCGCGAAGGGTTACTAATATATCAATGTTCAGAGTTACCGTATGCCAAATGCATATTACGGAATAACACTTAATTGGTTATTTACGTAGGAACCGACAGATACCTTTGCTAATGGACCGGCAGCCCAGTTGTGTGTTCCTCACTGCAGCTCGTTCCACTTTCACCTCTCGAAGCATGTCTTTATTCACACCAAAATTCAGTTGTGACTATTTTGTCCATTGTGAATATTAGTCTCGGTCATGATATTATTAGGGGTCCGAATAATGCCTTTTAAAATGGAGTCAAGTGTTATCCACTTACAATCCCTGCTAAGAACCCGCCTTATCCCAGCACCTTGTTAAACAATTGACCCTAACTGCATCTGCTCGCGTTTTAAGGGAACTGGGAGGCTACTTTTACCCAGGCAAGGCTAATTTTTACCAATATTTAAATTTGAATATATAGAAAACTAAACATAATCAGACCTTGAAATTTGATATGATTACTGTATAAGGATATTTGCATTTAACTACTGTATAATATTTAAATTATGTTCCCATAGGTCCATGCAAAAGGTGCATAAATCACACCTTGCGTCCTGAAAATAATATTGTATCCTATATTTCAGATGCACTTTACTTGTAGGAATTTAAAGCTATATGCACCAAGTTTTATCCTAAATAACCTAAAATACAGTGTGATAATATTGGCTAAATGAAAATCACATATAGTTTGTACTATACACATGAAAAATTAATTAGATTTGAGTAAAAAACAGATACTATTTTCAAGGACTGAATACGGAACACTAACAAATAACCACTACAAATTTTGTGTCAATATATTTTATAGTTTTTGAGAAACATGCACCTAAAATATGAAAAATCAAGATTTTGGGAAATTACGACCAAAGATTAAGCACCATTCTAAGGAAGTGGGCGTATCATTACGCCGTCATGTGTAAATTGACGAATTAAAGGATTTTAATACCAGCTGACAACCTATGTTATATATATCATTTTAAAGCTGAAGAATTATATAATTTGTAACATTGAAAAAAACTGTATTTTTTGAAACCTATCGACCTCCCAGTGCCCATAATTCGTTATTTACGTAGGAACCGATAGATACCTATTCTCCTTGGTTCGGGTCTGCCTTCACCGAAGACCGAACCAGTTGTGTCTTTGCTAATGGACCGCCAGCCCAGTTGTGTGTTCTTCACTGCAGCTCGTTCCACTTTCACCTCCCGAAGCCTGTCTTTATTCACACCAAAATTCCTTTTGTGACTACTTTGTCCATTGTGAATATTATTCTCGGTCATGACATTATTAAGAGTCCGAATAATGCCTTTTCAAATGGAGTAAAGTTTTATCCACTTATAATCCCTGCTAAGAACCCGCTTTCTCCCAGCATCTTGTTAAACTATTCAACCAAACTGCACCTGCTCGCGTTTTAACAAATCCACAATGTTCCTTTCAAATCCCATACGATTCTTTATTCATTGCGTCCCTTAATTTTGGTATTACTTCTGTGGCTTTGGCACTTGGATCATACGCAAACAGCGGAAGGTATCGAATATGCTTTTCGTCGTCAACTTGGTCGTGTTTTAATCAAAAGAGCTAGCTACTTCTCAGAAATTTTTTCCTATGGTAGGATTTTTGAATGGGGATTTCTTTAATTTTCTTGGTTTCTTATTTAACCGTGTCTTCAAATTGTATTTTGTGTGGAACGCTATGATTTCCATATCTAATGCGCAGCTTTTAGAGAAACTAATTTATTAATATAGAACTTTCGAGCGGAATGCAAGATACATTATAGGTAGATAGTAAAGAAAGACTGAACAAGGGGATTCAAAACCACACGTCTACGTTTTTGTCCGGTGTTCACATTTCATGCTCATCACGTACCGTTTACGTTGCGCCTAAAGTAAGGGAATTTTCCAACAGGATACGAGTTTAGCACGGAGTAAGAGAATTGAGAGAAGAAAAGAAACGTTTGCTTCTTCATTCACCATTGTTGGTGTTAGAAACCAGTCGGCAGGGGCAACCTACGAGTATTCCACTGTTACCCCAATATGACACCTTTATATTTGCAATGACTTTACTAAACACAATTTATTACAAAAATGTCTTTTTGCTCTCTGTACCCCTGCTTATTGAAAGTAGCCGAGCCGGATGGCTCAGGCGGTTTCGAAAGGTCTGGGTTCGATGTCCGTTGCCCACGTATCTAACCCATGCGTCTTTTGGGGAGTTTTCCCGGTTCGCCATGCTGGATATGTTATTACATCCCCCGAACTTCCTGTCCCTCCACTCCATCTCCATTATCATTTCAAATCATCTCTCATCTTTTGGTCTCTTTCAGGGTGGAAGTGTCGGTAAGTGTCTGCAGCTGCATGGCAGAATGATATTCTCTGAGTAAACCTCCTTCCTTCGGTAGGAAGGTTACTAGCCTCCGAACCCGGTCTCATGATGTGGCTATTTCCGAACCTCAGAAGCGTGCGATGTCTTGTTCTGGCCCATTGGAAAAGATTCTATCTAGTAAAATGTAAGAACCCTGCCCTCTGCACTATCGTAGCTCCTAGGGACTGCCACCCTCTGTCTCCTATCACATCACCCTTCCTCCTAGGCATGCTCCAATTGGAGGATATGCGTACAAGAAACCACATTTGGGTCTCCCTCCGTAAAGTACGGGATGGTAGCTCAATTGGTTAGAGCGACTCGACAGAAACCAGGATATCCGTGGTTCAAATCCCGGCCGTTTCATTGAATTTTTCATGTTGACTCTATCTCTCAAAGTCCTTAGTCTATATACGGCTAGTGTGGAGAAATGATTAATTTCCATCAATTAACTAAAATTGTGACTTCGTGGACTCGTAAACTTAAAAGTACAGTTTGCAAAAATTCAAAATATTCTTTATTTCCGTAGAAAGAGAGTTTGTACACCCCTTTGCAGCAGAATGACGTAACATACAACAACACAGTCTCCTGTGGCTTCACCACACGTAAAGAAACAAAGCAATTCACCTTCAAATCACTACACGGTTTTCAACTCTCGCCTCGACTCAGTGGAGTTCAAATGCGCGCACACACGCGCGCACACACACACACACACACACAAACACACAATAAACAGCCCACTGGCTCGCAACTGCAACCACTAGGGGCTCCCTGCTGACTGACCCAGGATAACTCCCACTGCCACATTTATACCCAAGCCGCTGTTTCTCGCAGACTGCCGAAGTTTCTCGAAAGCTACCGAAGCTTCACGGCCTTTCGTGGTGCAGTGAGAATGTTCAGACACTCTCCGTCTCTTTCGCCCTCTGTTACTCTCTCTCGGCAAGTGCCCAGCGCTCATCAGTCAACGGGCGTGGCTTGGTCGCTATCTGTCTCTCACTCCCAGCTTCTATCTCTCTCAGTGCCCGTCTACGCAGCAGCACAACAATGCCTCCCGACAGTTGCTTTTTTTTAAGTTACGTCCTCCAAAGTTAAGTCATACCAGATGATGAATGAAATGGATAAGGGTCCATAGAGGTTAGCGTTATCCAACATTTGTCCTTCAGGGTAAGGGAAAACTTCGGAAAAACCTTATCCAAGTAAATCCCCCTGACGGAGATTCGAGTTCGGAACTTCTTGAACGTGAGACAGACACGCTAACATCTACGCTATGGAAGCTTGCTCCTCCGTGTGGTGGTCCAGTCCATTTCAGCAAGTTGAGGAAGTATTGTATTCCACCCAGAAGATTCATATCAAGATTTCGTCAGAAATACATGTTTAGACATTCCCTAAGGATAACCATCTGTGAGCATTGGTAAAAAAGTGCAAAAATGACAAAATTCCTTTTTTTCCCCTTTATTAACTAGAGTAATCTGTATACTTCAGTTTCCTATTATTTGTATTTCCATGCGACCCTTCAAAAATTGTGGCACATGTAAGTGGGCGCAGTGCTTTATATCACCTATTGTGGTGATTTTCTCCTGTTTTTAATTTTCAGCGATCTCAGAATATAAATTACTGCACACGATGCAGAATTCAAACAAGAAGCGTGAAAATTTTTGTGCTTGGATAAAATCAGTGCGAAGGAAAAGTGATAAGATGATTCTTTTATGTCAACAGTTTTTGTGCAATTAAATAACAAATATAATATTTCATAAGCAAATATGGAAAATTAATAGAAGGAGAATTGAGTAATTTTTTATCCTAAGCAAAGGGTCAGATTAAAATGTCATCCAATAAATTTAGTAATAATGTGTTAATAATATAACCGCAAAATATTATTTTTCTGATACCAAAATTGCATCATTTGTAATATTTTAATTAAATTACAATAAAACACTATAAATATATGAGGCGTGTCTATAAAATAAGGTTTCCAAATTTACTTAATATACTAAACATGTTTATTGTCAATGAACGTTACATTGATGAAAAGGCGGAAGTGACAGATATTTTACAACGTAATCACCATGGCGATTGATGCCCTTTTGCATGCACTGTGGCACTTTTTGTATACCCTTGGCACAGCACTCTCCCGATAAGTTGCTCAGGTAGCGCTCAACCTCGTTTTTCAAATCATCGTCGGTCTGGAAATGTGTTCCACCCAGGTGTGACTTCAACTCAGGAAACAGGTGATAATCACTAGGTGCTAAGTCTGGTTGAGGATGTCCCATCCGAACTGGGTCACGAGATCAGCCGTAGCAGGTGCAGTATGGGGACCCACCTCGCACACACCTTGCGATAATGCAAATGTTCGGTAAAAATCTTGTCAATCGTAGTCTTACTGACTTGAAGGATAAGTTCACACAGCACGCCGATTTTTAAGCATTTGTTGCTCCACTTTTGCAATTGTTTCGGCTGAAACCGAAGGCCGAACAGAACGCTGTTCCTCATGGACGTCTGTACGTACGTCTTTGAACTCTCTGAACCACTTTCGCAAGTTTTTGACGTCCATACACTGTGGCCCATACACTTCGCATCACTGACGATGAATTTTAGTGGGGGTAGTACCCTTCGCACTCAAAAAATGGATCAATACACTCAACTCCCACTAGGCGGCAGAAGTGATAAGAAGCTCCAACGCAAACCGCAGCCCAGCCAAGCCTAACGGTTGCAACGGGTTCGTTATGGTGGGTATTTGAAGGGGCGATACCAATCTCCACGCCAGTGTAGCCGGATCTGGCGTAATGGCGTCCTCACGCTCCAGGGCCTTGGAGACCTTATTTTACGGACAAACCTCGTAATATATAAAGAAATATTTTGTACAAAAGTCTGAAAATTGGTCTGTGAACTATTGTTATTAGCACAGTAATTGTGTAAAACTTTCAAGTAAATCCAGGCAAAATAGTAGATTTTTGTATTTTCACAGATGGATATCCTTAAGTAAGAAAAAAGCAATTTTATGCGTAGGCATGGGGGTGCGTAACTTAAAAATGAAAGTCATATAAAAATGAAACTTGGCACTTAAACCCAGCATAATCCAAGTATGAAACAGAAAGATATTCATAAACTATCTCACCTCAAACTGTACTTTACGGGCACAAATCCTCGAATCATTTTATTTATTTAAAGGTGCTTTCTAACGATTAAAGTTAAGTTAACACACCTCGAAAATATTTTGTTGGCCATTGAAATTTAAAGCTTTAACCTTATGGGAATAGCTTAGGAAATCCTTTTTTATGTGGGTGTAGTTTGCATAACTCTTAAGTCGCAAAATATAAATCATTGACATCTAACTACGAGGGCTGTTCAATAAAGAATGATCGCAATTTTTTTGACGACGTGCCTTTACTGATCCCCTTAATTTGGATGGTCTTTCGCAAAATCGTCTCCCCTGAATGCGATGCACTTGTCTCAGTGCTTCTGACAGTCTACAAAGACATGCTAGAAACCATTTTTTGAGAGATCCTTCAAAATCGCCTCCGTAGCCTTCACCACAGCTTCTGATGATGGATAATACCTCCCACGAAGGCGTTTCTTCAAGTAAGGGAAGAGAAAAATGTCACATGGGGCTAAAGCCGGACTATGGGGAGAGTGAGAGATGCACTTCACGTTGAGTTTTGCAAGATATTCAGCAACAACATTGAAAATATGCGGCCGCGCAATATCGTGGTGCAGCATCCGGCCTGCTTCGCGGAAATGTGGTCTTTTGCACCTGATATGGACTTGAAATGTTTTCACAACATCCCTGTAGTATTGTCTAGTTACTGATGTGTCGGCAGGTACAATATGCTGAAAAACCATTCCATGAACATCAAAGAATGAGATGACTACAACATTCCCAGCAGAAACAACCACTTTTGCTATTTGGAGGTTAGTGATGAAGGAGATTTCCACACTGAGCTTTGCTGTTTGCTCTCAGGATCAAAATTATGTAGCCAAGTTTCATCAGCAGTGATTACGTTTGAAAGTTACTATGGATATTCCTCTAACATCAACTTTAACTGCATGCAGACCTGCATGCGAATTTCCTTTTGCTCGGGAATCAACAGTCTTGGAACACATCGCGCACAAACACGTCTCATGTGTAATGTTTCTGTCACCAACGTTTGGGTGGCTTCCAGTGAAATGTTCAATATTTCAGGAAGTGATTTTAAGGTAATACGTTGATCCTCTCTCACAATGGCGGCAGCAGTGTTGAAGTTTTCTTCCGTAAGAGCAGTAACTGGAGCACCGGATCCACCTTCCTTTGAAATTGATTGCCTCCCCTCTTTATATCGCTGTACACCACCTTCGAGCTGTGCTGTAGAGAAGAAAAGACTCTCCGTAGACCACCTGTAACATTATATAGGCCCCAACTAAAGATTTGTTGAATTTCAGAAGCAGAATTTCAAAGCCGCATATTGTTCTTCGCGTATTACCTACATTGCAGGGGTAGGCGATGCTGAACTTGTCTGAATTTGCCTGGTTCTCACAGGCGGGAACCAGGAGTACCAACAATAAAACTACTACGGCGTGTTTGTTTCATATTAAGCTAATAGAATATAATAAGTTTGAATTTTATAGCTAAAAATTATGACCGTAAACAATTTTGATCACTCCTTATTGAAGAGCCCTCGTGTATTAAAAATTTTGATATTAAGACACACACGCACACACACACTTACTTCTGTTTACTATTGGTTTGAATTTTTCTGTAATTATACTACTTCTCTACAAAGAATGATTATGCATTTCTTGCTTCTGTTCACGCAGAAAATTTCGGTCTTTTAGCGTGAATAGTCTTCTTACAAGAAATTTAAGCTTTATCCACAGGTAACTATCACATAGATTTAAACTTGGAAAGTAAACTTATTGACAATACTTCTGTACCAATATTATATAAAATTTAAACGGGGAAAATTTGTTTTAAGAAAACTAGCTCAATAACTGATTTTGCTAAATCTTTCACTATTGTAAAGCTTAGCTACGTGGGTAGATCAAATATAAACGGAAATTTTAATACCATGCTGATGTTGGTAATAATTTTGAGGAAAGACAACAAGAGCTACAAGAGGTTTCTCTAAAAGGCTTTAGCACAGCAGGACTCATGGAAGTAAACCTGAACCCGAATGATTAAGAATGCTAATATTTTTTAACA
This sequence comes from Mantis religiosa, assembly GCA_030765055.1. Taxonomy (NCBI): domain Eukaryota; kingdom Metazoa; phylum Arthropoda; class Insecta; order Mantodea; family Mantidae; genus Mantis; species Mantis religiosa. The sequence goes on from CM060950.1 coordinate 218,738,296, forward strand.
AAAACTAATAAAGGTGGAATGTTTCAAACACCTATTCAAGTGTCAAATGCAGAGTACAAAAATAACTACACTGATGATTTTAAATTCTATCTCATTAAATGTGTGCAACCAATTAATTTTATTGGCGTTGCACAGTTCTCTCACAATTCTAATCTGTATTGAAACTAGAATTAGGAACGACGGTATCAAGTAGCGAGGTATCAGGTATCGTGCAAAATATCGTTTGTCGGTATCGAGTGACAAGAAAAACGGTTATCGACCCAACCTTTATTATAATCGTGTTGGTTGGCAGATGTTAAACAGTGGCACAAAGTTTGCAAACTGTAAACCCATTTTTTATAATAACTGAAATTATTTTTCTTCCGTGGTTGCAGAATATACTGTCGCCAGGCCATTGTTGATTGGAGGCGGCGTGGGCAAAGAGTTCAAAGAGACGTCAGTGCAGTGCGGAGATAAAAGCTCGCCGAAATGGTGTGCGGGTAGAGACGGATTTCTCGAGAGTTGGTATTTGTTCTAGCCAAGTCTCGATTGTTTGAGAAATTTCTGGTCTGTTAGTAATCTATAAAAAGGCAGCCCGCCCGCCAAATACAGTCAGACGGCAATTGAACGCCTGAGAGTAAGCAGCTGTGTTTGTTGACCTTGTATGTTGTATCGTGTATGTATACGAAGGATATTTCTACGGAAATAAAGTGCAATTCTTTTGTTTGTAACTTGGACTTCTGATTTCACGAACCCACAAAGTCACAATTGGTGTCAGAAGTCGCATTCGAACCCACGCCCACAAAGTGGACTGCGAGCTGAACGCAGACCCGGCAAGAACAAAGGCCAACTCTCCGGAAATCCGTCTCCTTCCGCCCACCATTTCGGCGAGCTTTTATCTCCGCACTGCCCTGCCATCTCTTTGATCACATTGCCCGCGCCACCTCCAATCAACAATGGCCTGGCGACAATAAATACATCCTGTTCAAAGATACTACTGAGTATTTTGACGTTTGTGCTTTCTGATTAGCGTCCCCCAACCGTTTGGATTATATCGGCCGAGGAATGAAATCGGTGAAATGATGCTCAAATGAGCGCAGGTTACATAGATCTTAGACATGCGCCACATTCATCTTTCAGTATAAGGGAAAACCTCGGGAAACGTTATCCATATATCTCATCCTGAACGAGTTTCTACCTCGGGATCTTTTGAACGCTACCATCTACGCTACAGAGGTGGGCTTGTTGCTGTACGAGGGTGCTCTGAAAAGTTTCCGACATAATAAGGGTACAAGAAATTGTATCAGAATTTTTTCAGCAGTCTCCTACGCACTTCTCCCATCGATACTCACAACTTTGCTACCCGTCCAAATAGTAGGGTAAAGGGAGGCATTTTCGTGAAATAGGCAATCTCGTAATACTTTTTCGAAGGGATGTCACAGACAAAGCAATTGATGTTAACTCATATTTCACTACTGTCCGTTAACAAATTTGTTCCTACAGCACAGGAGCTATCGGCAGTGGTTTCTCTGTGACATCCCTTCGAAAAAGTATCACGAAATTGACTATGTCACGAAAATACCTCCATCTACCCTACTCGGCATTTTTCTCTGCAAAATACTTGTTCACAAAGGAGATTTTTACTTCACGAAAATCTATCCTCCAAGCGCAATTTTCAGATGGGGAAATAAACAGAAGTTGCTTGGGGCTAGATCTGGTGAGTCAGGCGGATAGTCAAGCAGTTCAAACCGTAATTCGTGGATTTTCGCCATTGCAACCGTTCAGGTGTGAGGCGGTACGTTGTCTTGTTGAAACAGGATTTTCTTTTCCTGCAAGTGAGGCCTATTTTCCGAAACTTCTACCTTCAGCTTGTCAAGTAATGATGTGTAGTATGCTCCCAGAATGATTTTTCCTTTTTAATGATAATCGATTAAAATAACTCCATGACTATCTCAAAAAAAAAAAAAAAAAAAAAAACAGTTGCCATCACCTTCCCTGCTGAAAAAAAAGGTTGTTGTTCTTTTAGAGCCGGTTACCCCGTTGCAGTCCGCTGTTTGGGCTGTATTTATGTTTCCGGTGTATCCAATTTTCCTCTACAGTAATTAGTCGGCGAAAAAACTCGGATTTATTGCATCTAAACCGCGCCAACAGAGCGTACGCTTTTGGTCTAACGTGAGCAAATGCGGCACGCAACGCGCGTATAGCTTTCTCATCTCTAAATGTTGATTTATTATGTGACAAACACGTTCTTTTGACATGTTTATAGCCAGTGCTATCTCTCACTTTAATTCGGTGGTCATCCAGCACCATTTGATGAACTTCGGTGATGTTTTCGTCGGTAGTTGCAGTTTTTAGACGTACTGAACGTTTATCGTCACCCAAGCTCTTACGGCCACGTTTAAATTCAGCTGCCCAAACTGTCACTGTGGTGAATGATGGTGCAGGGTCCCCAAACATAGAATCTAACTCATCTTTGATTTGCGTAGGCGTATTGCCTTTGAAAACCAAATATTTACTGACGGCACAATACTCGATTTTATCCATTTTCATAAAAGCACATAAATTAGCTCACTCAAACGACTGTTACATAACAACTGGGCATCCAAAATGCCTGAAACTTTGGCGAGTAACTGTCAACAGATGAGCAACTGTTGGCATCTTCATGATAAGGTCGGAAGCTTTCCATACTACGGCCGTATATGTGAAAACTATGTCGCAGTAAATTATTAGTAGTAGTAAAGACCTACCAGATCAACAATAATGGTACAAATGTTTTATGTTAATTAATTTAATTTTCTAACCATTACTTGGCAAGTCTGACCGTTTGTGTTTACAACTCCAAAAGGTACTTAGGAGCATTGCAGCATTTTCAGAACATGAAAGATTGTCGGAGAGACGTTAAGGAAGTCAGGCGTTCTGTTTTACATTCCTTTTTTGAATATTGGGGGATATTTCTTCCATTATTTGGAATAGTAAGGATTACACAGGATTCAATCATCAGGGGTAAGGGTGACGTTTCCATGGAAACACATCCCTCCAGAAGGGTGTTTGAAGCTTTGTTGTATAAATTATACCGTAGAAGACCAAATATGATTCTAGATGAAGTTGTAAAAAAGCATCCATTATATGGTGAAAAATGGCAGCACATTTATTGAAATTAAACCTGGAACTCTGCATCACGTTAAAGAAATATACTGTGACTCATATCTAAGGGAATCGGTTACTTATCGTTATTTAATATTATTTATTTCCATTATTTAACTTATATGGCTAAGATAGTTTAATATTCCGTCAGATTAAATGTGTTAGCTGGACTACGTCACAATGTTTTGAGAAATGCTTCAGAGTAGTATGACCCTTTATGTCCGTTTTGTGCATACGTGTAGAGCAGTAGTGATTGGCTTTCTGTGGTTAGTTGAAGGTATAGTACATTTTATAATTGAATCGTGTATTTTCGAAACCACCTAAGAGACAAAATATAAGAGAATATGATTTTGGTGTTACTGTACAATTGAAAAGTAAATACATCGTTTAGTGCAGAAATAACCTATGTTACATATCAGCAATACTATTTTCAGCCTTGACAATAATCCGTTTATTTCAGAAAGATCCCAATTTGCCGCCACTTAGGTCCTTTCTGCGGTATACTTCACTCGTGACGGTATGTGGCCACTCTTTTTCCCCATGTGACAGAGATTTTGGAAGCATAAAGCGTTTCTTGAGAGAGATGGGCAGGATATTCGGACGAAACATCAGGCAGGAAAATACCGAAAAAAATAAGCAGCCATTCAAAGCGTCCACGTACAAGCAGTTTCACTACAGCAAGGATACTCCGGGAGATATGGTGGTATGCGAATTCATTGGAGAAATCACATCTACCTTCACACTGCTAAAAACTGCCAACAGAGAAAGCTTATCCTTTGGGAAAGGAATGATTAGTTTTATTTTACCAAGGTTATTTTAAACGTTTATATTTTACTTTTCGCTAAACCTTTTTGTAGGCTATAACAAAATTTAAATTTTATCGGGTTTTGCACAGTAAGACCTTTTGTATTAGGTTCCAATCAACAAAAACAAAACAGATAGACGATATAAAAAGTTAATGGATATGAAGCCTTCTATGACACTATCATCCAATGGCCAACTACTGATAAGCAGATGCCAGAAGACTTGCTAGAAGCTGAATAAGTGAATAAGGCCAGATAATTTTATATACACATACTCTAGCGTGTAATCTGCTTGTAGTTTTCGATTTAGGCCTAATAAAATCACGTTTTTATACTTAAGTGTGTCTGCTACTTACCTTTGATACCAAAACACGTAAAAAATAAAGGTTTGACTTAATTTCAATATTACTATATGCTCTTTGGATGCACACATTTATTGCAGAAACCACCCAAGTGCACTTTTTTCAAAAATTTACGACTCAAAACTTTAAGGAAACAAATAAAATAATATATTACTTTAATAGAATGTTTTTGATTTGGTAAAGAAACTTTTGAAGGCGACTAGACTTATTCTTAAGCTGCAAAACTTTTCTTAAAGTTTAAAATGTGCACTTAGGTGGTTTCTGATATCATTTATTTAATTAGATTGAGATGTCCCAAGAAGTTCAGAGAAACAAATCGTATTACTTGGTTTACTCCATTTGGGGAAGGTACTATGATTGGCTAAAGTTACGCATGAATTTATTTACGCTGGCTGGAAGCGAATTAGTAACGACCTCTACTTCAGTCAATGAAGCATACAATCCCTTTATAGCTATGAAAAACTTAGATCCGATTATATTAGGGCAAATGAAATATAAACGAGAATTATTTTTTTAATGTATTGTATCGACAAACAAAAATATTGATATACAGATTACCTTTCTACATAGTGTTCTGCACTCCATATACATTTTCTCCATCGGACTGGCAATATTTTGATGCTATCCTTATAAAAAGTAGAACGGCAGGTGTGGAGCCAGCTCCACAAGGACTTTTCTACACTTGCGTCATCATCAAACCGCTGTCATCCTAGGTCTTGTTTGAGTGGTCCAAACAAATGGTAGTCGCAAGATGATAAATATGGACTTTAAGTAGCGTGCTCGAGAGCTGTCCAATACATTTTCTCCAGTTCTTCCCGCGTTAAAGTAGCAGAATTTCGCCTCGCTTTTTCATGGAGAAGAATGACGTATCGGACAGGTTGCCGGCGTTGCTTATTGCCATATGCAGCTTTTGCTTTATCCAAAATGTAACAGTAATAGGCTGCATTAATTTTACTATGTTTGTGAAGAAAATCCACCAGTAAAATGCCCCTGGGAAGGCGGAATACGGTTGTAAGCATCCTTCCATCAGATGGGCGAGTTCTGAACTTGATCGGACCTGCTTCGTCTCCTCGCCGCCACTCCATACTTGCTTTGACTCCGGGGTGTAATGATACACCCATGTTTCATCACAAGGCACAATGCGGTTCAAGAAATCTTCTCTCTCCTTCTCGTAGCAATTCAGGTGTCTCTGACAAACTTCCTGCCGTAACATTCTTTGTTCCTTGTGACGTCAATGCAAGAGAAAAGGCAGGCAGTTTTGTGGTATGCAGAGGACAAGTCTATCATTACAGTGCAAAGGCAAAGCAACCAGACATGATATTCCAGCAAGACGCTGTAGCACCTCACTGGAGCCACTTTGTGCATACATTCCTGAACAATGCTTTCCCAAACCGCTGGATCGGACACGACGGGCCAATAGCTTGGCCTCCTCCATCGGTCGAAATAACTCCAGTAGAATTAACCCGACATAAACGTCTTACTTACACGCATCATAGTAGCAACTATCACACCATATATGCTGGAGCAAACCTGGATTGAAATTGAATATGCTTTGGATATTCTGCCTGCAACCCATAGAGATTTACTGATTACTTTTAAGAAAATATTTGAGTTGTTCCTTTCAATAAAATTCATATATTTGTCTTGGTTTTAATTTGCAAACCAATGAAATTTGTAGGATTCCAGTGGTACATTCTGTACTTGACTCTCGCAAAATTTACTGTGTTGTGGAAATAATAATTTCGTCAACACTAGCCGTGTTTAGGGTAAGGTATGAATTAGTAGAGCTAGACTGAAAAATTTAATACCATAGCCGGCATTTGAACCATGGATCTCCCGTTCTCCGTGCGGTTGCTCTAACCACTTGAGCTACTAGTCAGCAAGTTGGCCACAGTATCTCAGATGGTTAGAGCAACCGCAAGGAGAACGGGAGATTCGTGGTTGAAATGCCGGCAATGGCATTTCAGTCTAGCTCTACTCCTTACTTTATTGTCATTTGCGCTGTACCTACAAGGAAATAAGTAATGAAATGATTTTTTCAATTGTTTATCTTGACGATGGCGAAGTAGCAAGATGAATAAGTAGGCATAGTTGTACAAGAGGAGTAGAAAAGTTGATGTGAGTGCTGCACATAAAAGTAACTACAGAGAACGTATTCAATATAGAGATGTTGGATAAAGGAGCAAGTGTTTTCACGAATTCTCTGATGTATGTGGAGCAATAAAAATGACGTGTCATGAAAAAGGGCGGTATTGGGATCGCTATTTCAAGAATTTTATTCCTTGCTCGGCCATAAAGTGGAATGACGGTAAAAACATTTCAAGTACTCAATACTCAAGTGGACGTTCAAACAGAACACTGGTGCTGAGATGCATACGAAATTTATCTCGATTGCAGATATCTCTCTCGATACAAGAGCTAAAAACTATTGTAACAACAGAGTGTGCTTTATGGAACCACGGGTAACGAGCAGTCGTTCTTCATGCACAAAGGCAATACAAATAAAACTTCGGGTCTCTACCTTTAAATCCCACTGGTGCACATATGGCAGCCAAAGATATCCATAACGTAAAACTATATTACTAATTTAGCATGTAATTAAATTCAGGTAGTTTCAATTCTGCTGCACCACATGCTACTCTCTGACGTGTGGATATAAGAATCCGCTCTCTGCCCAAGCACAATTCTTTTGAAATGGCCTTTTGAATTCCTTACTGGGGTGACTGCTTTAGTCATACTTAATTCCTGATATGTTTTAGCAGTAAAACATATTTAGATTATACAAAACAGGAAAATTGTTGAAAAATACCTAGGGCTGTCGGCTTCACGTTCATAGCCACATCCAATGCCATTGAGGAGTTTAGCTGTCCGCACCGACTCCGACGGTAAGGCATCTAATTGACCTTCTTGGTCCGTCATCTTTCTATCAGAATAACTAAATTCCATTAGTCATTTACTGTTGTTAAATTTTAATGTAATGTGTTTAAGTATTGTTCATCTTTGTTTTTGTAATTGCCTGTGTTATGTTTTGGAAATATTTCATTGCTTATCTTTGTAGAGTTTCATTTACAGCGCATTTAGTCAGGAACTTTCATAATGGATAGGTAAAAGGTTGGGGGAAAGTTTTGGAAGATATTTTTTTCCCCTTATCTTGTCATTCAGAACACTTATTACTAGAATACTATTCCAAATTGTGTTTGTTACTGTAAACTATATCTTAGTTTGTTGTGCTGTGGGGGCAGTTCCTTCTTTCAACTGGTCATACAGTTTTTCCAATATTAGACTTAGACGTTTCCAGGTATGGACGTCTCCATGCTTTAAGCTTATGCCCACAAGCTTTCTTTTGCCCCCCCCCCTTAATGCTATTCAGCTCATTTTGTCTTCGGTCCACCAACATTTTTCTGCTATTTGGGCTGTAATTCAAAATCCATTTTGGTATGTAGATATCGTATATTAGTTAAAGCTTCACGGGTGACGAGCCACGTCATTGTAACTGAATTCGAGCTTTCATCTATTGCAAGCTCCATTGCCTTCTTCTCAAGTGAATGAGAAACGCTCTCTTCGTCGTGCAGTAGGCAGACTGAGCAAGAGCCCATGGCGGTGCCAGACATGTCCCTGCCTGGATAGGGCTAAACCAGTAGTGACGGGATGTGGTAGTTGTAGTACGGTGGTTGAAAATTGGGTTGGTAAAAGAAGGGAGGTAGGTAGTTGCAGGTTCGGGTACAACGGCCCGTGTGCACCGAAGCTCAATTGAAGTAGGTTAGAAACGCTGGTCGCCTACATGAGGAGGGCTGGTCTATGATACTGGGCACAGATTCCCGTCTCATATCCTACATGACCAATCCCCAATCCTTTTTATCGTGGATTTGATAAGAGAGATATCTCGAATCCTCCACAACAAACTCTCTGCCCACCCCAATCAGCTGGTTAGCATATTGGGTCGGTACGACCATAAAGCTCCTCGCAGGAAGAGGTGCTACAAACTCCCAAAAGACGGCATGGGCTGTTAGGCTGTGAGTATTCCTCTCCACCTATCCAAAACCCCAGGCCCAGAAATGAGCCTGGCATCCTTACCCTACACACAGTTCCTACATCCTCTCATCGTGCTGGGCCCAAATGACCTTGTTGTCGACGGGCACTAAAACACCACACACTCACTCACTCTTATCGTGCTGCCTGCACTCTGGCCCCCTTCAAGCGGGATACCAGGTGAAGGCATCCTTGGGCATACATACCGCAAGGGCGACCTTCCGCACGTGCGGCAGGTTAGCGAAAGCCAGCATCTGGCGTGGTCGCTGCGTGCATGGGCGGCAGCCTGAGTGGTTTAAACCCAACAGATCAGAGAAGCATATGCCCAGACACAAACGCTTGAGACAACCGACTAATTTCTATTACCTCCCAGATAAATTCGCATTAAGCGGTTAGGTGCTGTGGCGAAAAAAACCCCACTCATGTGAACCTGATTGACTTGTATCTTCTGCTGGTCTGCTGGTGGGTTCTATATATTTGGGGAGGATCGCTGTCGGCAAAGGTGCAGGGGGCGATTGCACCCTTGTATCTAATTTTGGGGTCGGGTTCGATGCCGGTTGGCCTACACTTTCCGAACGCTGATGTTTTATGACTGTGAGATCTGGGGTATGTCAACAGACAACTTAGCTATCATGGCTCCAGCGTGCGCAGAATAGAGGACTTCGGTCCATCTATTCCGTAGGTCTCTCCTTCCCTGTAATGTTGCCTCACGAGGTCCCGGCCCTTCCACAAGTGGAGGACGAAATTAGACCTCGGCTAACAAATTATACGAAAATATACCATGACACAGAAGTGCCCTGGTTAGGTTTCTTGTAGACCATGACCCCACTAGACGCCGGTTTAGGCCGTGCCGAGATAAAAATTGAGCTAAACCATACAGCAGCTAAAGCCGAGATCCACATTATTAATTCAAGCTATTTGGCAACAAAATTTAATAATACATAAGGATGCATATGAATTTGCTTCCTTTCCTTTCATCCCGAGAAAGAGAAAAGACTTACCTCACAGAACACAACCCAATAGCCCAAGGCCATCCAAAAAAAGAAAATCCCGAAAAAGAGTATCTGCGCTAAAACCCATATGGCTGGGCACGCAGCAAAAAGCTTCTGGCCATATACATCCTGCCAGCACCCAACGGACGGAGGGACGGAGGCTTTACTTTGTTTCTGAACATGCAGCTTGCGATATCCGAAAGCTAGAATTTAGTAACTGAGGTGGCTCATCACTATGTGCTTTGCGTTTCTTTTCCCTAAAGCTATATCTGGCTTTATTCTTCTTCATAAATATGAGTTATATAATTCAACATGTTTAATTCCCTGCTTATATTTTAATTTATTTTTGTCTAATAGCAAGTATCTTGCAAAAAATCTCAACATTCTCATATCTGCTGTTTCAATTCTTCTTTTCTCTTTATTTGTCAAATTCGAAAACCCGGAGCGGTAAAATTGTGTTGGTACTGCCATTGCGTTGTGAAATTAATTTCACTTTTCTTTCTAATATTTTTACGGATCTATTAATGACGCTGCATACATGTAGCCCAGGTAATTAAATGTGTCCTTTGTTTTCCCCCTCAAACCAATTTCTGCTGTAACTATTGGTTCCTCAGAGATGTAAACCTTTTACATCCATTTGACAATGTCTAGAAGTATGTGTCTATATACGCGATACCTATGTCCATTCGAAATGTGATTTGAGTATTTCTGAATAAAAAAATTACACTTTTAGAAAAAGTGCACATATGCTCGGACAGCATAAATCAAATGAAATGTCAGTTGAGTACCAAATTAGTACTCAAATTCAGAAACTTCCAATGATACAACACAAACATTTTAAAGCAAATCTCCAACATGTAGCTTTTTTCAATAATTTTGTTATATCACAAATGCCTCTGGCGATTTTGATTGAGATACATTCATGACGAACAATATGTATGTATACCTTTAACCTTTTATGAATATCCTTAGAACTCCTCTTCCGTATGGGTGACTTTTGCATAACTGGTGAACATAGGAGAGGACAAAAGTATAGATCTCGTAAACCACAATGTCAAATATTTTTTTTTGGAGTGCATCATATCTGATATATTCATATGTTTGGATTTTCCAACACTTATACTCCACCCAAATGGCAGAGTCGCTATTCGTTGGCTTATCTCTTGGTTATACAAAGGGAATGGTATTTTAAAGGCATCACATAGTAAACAGCTCCTAAAAGAATTGAGTACTGCTTAGGGCCTACAGCATTTCAAAATTCTCATATAGAGCGCTGTGGCTTAGGCGGCTTCGTCTTTGGCCTGCATTTAGAAGGTCCGGGTTCGACTCCCGTGAACGGCCTAACTGACCCATGGTTTGCTTTGGTGTTTTCACGGGTCGCCAGGTGAATGTAGGGTGGCTTAATTATACCCCCCTTCCTCTCACTCATTTTCATTTGCACTATCATGTAGTATCATCCCTCATCTGGTGGTCTCTTTCAGGGTAGAAGTGTCGGCCAGAGTCCCAGTGCTCAATGACAAGATCATACAGTCCTAGTAAACACTTCCTCTTCCAACACAGTTTCCGATCTCCGAACCCGGTCTGTTGGGTCGTTTTCGGACCACGGTAAGGTGGATGCGGGTTGAACTGGCCTGCCGGAGAGTTTCCAACTGGTAAATAGTAGATAACCTGTCCTCTGCAATGTCGTGGCTACTTCGTACGACCGCCCTCTGCCTCGTCTCATCTGATTCTTCCTCCCGGAGGTGCGCTATTGGGGCATAGGTACAATAGGCCAAGTTTAGACCTCTGTGCCGAATCACCTCCGTAGTGCACTTCAGATCAATATTCCCCTTCTACTTACAAAAAAAGTTACAATAAGGTAATTTTGAAAGTGCATATTTCGGTTACCATGAACTTGTACACTTTTACAGCGAGGTCTACCCAAAAGTCCGAAAACTCCGGCATCTATCTCCCGGGTGCGATGGAAATCTCCGGGGGTCACTCCTTGGGGAAATACCTTGAGTTTAAAAAGTCGAGCCAGCTTAAGACAGGCGGAAGTGGATACGCCACTTACGCGCGTCAACACCGTAGGAAATTAAGAAATGAAATGTGTAGTGTTTAACGCCCGCTTTTACTAAATACGGCACCGCAGGCGGTGACACTGATGATACATGAGATGAGGATGGAGCACCGGTGGAATGAGATGGCGGGGGAAACTGGAGGTCCCGGAGAAAACCCACCCCAGTGCCATGATATCCACCACAAATCTCACTTTGCGGTCGCCTGGGATCGGACCCGGGTCGCCTTGGTGAGAGCCAAGCGGTCTAACCACTGAGCCACGGTGCGGCCACTCCAGTAGGGAAGATTACCGAAAAACTCGGTGGGGCCGCCTGGCGATTCGGCACGTTTTCTACTAGCGTTGCAGGCTTGTTCCCGTGAATTCTTAGACAATCCTCTGACTCTTCCGAGCGGTCGAGGCCTGGCCGGAGGTAACCGGTCCCCGTGTGTGTCGGGAACACACTGTCCCCTCGAGTCCAAACCAATCCAAGCAACTCCCAATCGGGAGGGGCCCGAATATTTGGCCTGAGGTTCCTCTAGTAACGTCAGAGGTACCACGAGTGCTAGGGTCCGCATCGCTTGCACCACGGCAGCTGAAGGGGACGGATCCCCTCTCCTATGGGGGTTATCATGAACTAGACAGGGGACTATTTAAGGTTTCAGGTATAGTTTATACAAGATTTCAGAACGTCATGGAAGTGTAACAGAGTTTTATCTGTTGGCCATGTACAAACACGACAATTCATAGCCATTAGAGAGCGTGTATCTCTTAAAACAGTTGACTATCGCTCAAAGCGTATTGAATTACGAAATTTCCTCTGTAATTATCAAAACAAAATATGTAATAACAGCATTTCTACACATGCCTATGTATGATAATTAACATGAAGTAAATTTATGTTTGAAATGTTTTTAAAATAATTTGTACAAGAGTGAGTAAAGAACGTTATATGAACACCCACATACCGTTTGTAGCTATTGTATGTAGGTTTCCTCCATCGCCATTGCTTAGGTAAACTGCATACGTATTTCCAATAACAAGGCATTTTGCAATGATGGTTCACTTTACACTAAAATATTTGTATAATGTATCTACATTTCTGTTCAGTAAAACTTAGTCTATCTGTTACGGCCCACGAGCTATACAAAGGTCATCCAGAAAGACCACGGCTTTAGTGATAATTCCCAGAATATTCAAGATTTACCTAGTCTTATTTATCATGAAATTCATTTAAGAAAATGTTTCCATATAAAATGCAGTACCCGCCTCCGTAGCGTAGTGATAGCATGTCTGCCTCACGTTCAAGAGGTCCCGAATTCGAGTCTTGGTCAGGGTGAGTTAACTGGATAAGGTTTTTCCAGGGTTTTCCCCTACCCTGAAAGACCAATGTCGGGTAACTCTAAGCTCTGAGGACCCTGAGCTCATTTGAGCATCATTTCACCTATTCCATTCATCGTTCAATATGACTTAACGTTGGAGGACGTACAATTTTTTTAAAAAAAATATCCTTTGAGGTGCAGATTCTTTCGATAATTTTTGTCGTATTCTTAGAAAACGTTAAACTTGAGTAGCAAATTAAGTGTTTTACTGACTTTGTTTCTCAGATATGCATTACAAAGTCAGATAGACGCGAGCGCACGCACGTAAAACATTTTTTCTACTTTTTTATTCAGGTAGCTACAAAACATGCATGCTCAATCAAATTTCGGTATCCAAATTTGGACTGTAACACAATACTGTAAGTACATAGTATGGTGCGATGCCTATAAACCTGAATTATTTCAATACAACCAATAATAGGATACACGTGCAACTTTGGGAGAATATAGTACACAACTGGGAGATTACATTACACTATTTACATCTCAGAGAAAATGTTGGAAGCATCCTTCACCATCATCTATGGACCGTTGGTCCCATTTTCTTTGAGCAGACTGTAGCCACTGAAGTTTATACGGGTATCTTTAAGACATTTGTGGAGCAGCTGGATGATATCGAATTGAGAGGTTATTTCCAGAAAGATGGTGCAGCGTGTCATACATAAAATCCTTGTTTCACATAAGTTTGCCCCGTATCTCTTAACGGTCACGTGACCTTATCACCTCTCATTGGCTGCTATTACAGTATAGACTGGTGTGCGGTAAAAATTAGTTAGTTATTTAACATGGTGATATATCTTTATATATTGGAAGAGAATAATCAAATTTATATTTTCGTAACTGTTTCAATTAAATACATTACGCAACAGAGTTGATTTATCTGATATGCATTTTAATTCTTAAACGAAGTAAAGAGGAGGTTCCTTGCTCTCAAGCCCGTTTTTCATATGATACGGTAGCCCGTGCTTTAGCGGTAATGATGACATATTTGTTTATATGACTTTTATCACTGACCTTGTTTTGAACTGGATTAGTCATATATCGCCATTCGAAGGTGTGTTGTGCCGAGTGCGAGAGCTAAATTATTTTATTGATCGTTAATTGCGCGTGTACTTATTATGTGTATAATGGCAGAGTCTACCGCCAGTTTTTCGCTGAAGCATCGAAAGGGAAAACCTTTACAAAGCGGCGAAAAAAGAATTGTGGTGCATGTGTTTAATGCACTCACAGAGAAGAATCCGTCTTTGTCAGTGAGAGAAGTAGAAGAGCTGTGCTCTGAACTTACAGTTGTGTTAGATGCGTAGGAACATCGCTACATGAAACTGAGACAACAGGAAAACTTACCATTCCAGGGACGATATTGCTCTGTAGCGAAGACGTTATTTAAGGATAATCAGACTGTACTGGGATACATATCGCAAAATATACTACCTTGACGAGACTTGTGTGAAAGATGGACACGCGACAAGTATGGCGTGACACGACTTTTAAGACTGAAAGACACACATTTTTGCAAGGTATGTGTGCTGGTTTTAAAAAAATCCCAGTGGAAAAGGAGGAAGGCCTTTCATTATAAACTTGTTTCAGTTTCATTGCTCATTCATTCAGTTTCAGCTTGCTCAGTTTCATTATAAACTTCATTATTCTTGCATGCCTTCATATTCTTATTTGTATGATTTTATATATCTTCCTGTCAATTATTATGACATTTACTGCAGGTTTAAATGTGACGGGAAGGCACCGTCTATGGCCTATGGCGTGAAAGCATTAGCCAATTAGAGTGAGGGGGAAGGTAGTTACATGCGAAGTGATACATTTCAGCGGGGAAGTTTATATGAAACAGATTGTAACCAATTTCTTTGATAATAATCGAATCATCTCAGAAGTTCTGTGACCCCTCCGATCCCCTGACCTAATTTCACGGGATGTTTTCTTGTGGGGGTATCTAAAAATGGTATACAAGAATAGGCCACCAACTACTGGTGTTCTCAAGGAATCCAGTATGGGCCTTCAAGTGGACAGATGTTTAGATTGGAAAGCTCACATAAATTATATCTTACCTAAGCTCTGATCTGCCTGTTATGCTATCCAAGAGCTGGTTAATGTGAGTTCTATTGACACACTTAAATTAATTTATTGTGCATACTTTAACTCTATTATGGAATATGGAATATTATTTTGGGGCAACTCAGTAGAAAGTAAAAAGATACTCGTATTTCTTATCCAAAAGAGGGTTATAAGAATCATTACTAACACCCACACCAGATGCTCATGTAAAGATATTTTTACAAGATTGAAGATATTAACGCTTCCTTGCATGTATATATTCTCAATCCTAAAATTCTTTGTATGCAGTTGTGCCTTATTTGCAACAAATAATGTAATTCACAGAATAAACACTGGACAAACGTATAATATCCATTATCCAAGTGCTAAACTTTCTTGCTTCCAGAAAGGCGTGCATTATGAAACTATCAAAATATTTGGCGCATTTCCTTATGTTCTTAAACCAAAAATTGATAACTTCGGTGCTTTTAAAAATGCTGTTAGAGAGTACCTTCGCTCAAAATCTTTTTATTCTGTACAAGATTATCTGAATGACAAATTATCCTTATAATGCTTCTGTAGCTCTATAAGTAGTATCTAACTGTTCCAATGACAAATCATTACTAATAAATATTTGATGCAAGTTCAAAGTTTATTTTAATGTATAGGTATTTAAGAAATAACAAGAATGGTATCCATTGCAAAAAGGTTGATAGGTACTGGCATAAGCCAAGTTAAAGCTGAATTGAAAAGAGTTTGATTTTGTATCATATATAATTATCCCTGCTTTGTTTTCCATATTGTTGTTCATATTGCCTTTATACTATAATATGTGTCTTATGTTAACTTTTGTACATATATATGCTATTAAACTTTATACCTCTAGACATGTTCAATGTTAACAGCCTTTTCTGACTACAAGTGGACCTACTGTACGCAAATCAGTCTAATCTAATCCGAAATAAGTAACACTAGGATGGATTCTCTCCGTAAAGCTTCAGAGAATATGGTGAGACGAGTGCAAACATTTACAGATGCTGGTGAAGGAGACTTTCAACATTTTCTCTGAGATATAAATAGTGTAATGTAATCTCCCAATTGTGTATTATATTCTTCCAAAGTTGCACGTGTGTCCTAATATTGGTTCTAAGGTTATGGTCCATTGAAATAGTTCAAGTTTATACAGATCGCACTAAAGAAAAAAACAATAATAATTTATTATAGAGCGACTTCAAACAGCTTTCACTGTTACGAATAATTTAGGTCTCTTATGTGAGACCACCAAGCCGAATATTATTTTACTAACATGAACTAACGGCAATCTCACTCTCTATTTGTTCCGCGACATAGTGGCGAAATGGTATATGCCCCCGACTTAGCCTCTTCTTCCGAACAGCACACCCCAGTGGCGTGCACTCGTTTCACGTCGACACAAACTCGCTCGAGGAATGACCACGCACACCTCACTCACTCAGTTTCAGGATATTTCCAGAACAATCCAAATGTCTAGAAGGTTATAGTTATCTGGCGATAGTGTATCATGTTTATGTTTGGCGGGCGTGGAGCATATCCATTTTAGGTTCCGACTACCCAGCGTCAACCTCTCGATAATCCTATGCTTTAGCCGCTGAATCACAGTATGCTCATGCTATGTTTGTTCTTATGCGATATTTGCTAGTGTATCCCAATATGACTGAACTTTGTGTCTCCTGGCTTACGTAAGCTAGCAGTGGACATTGATCCAGTATATTTTTTTCTGTAAGTGGTAAATGCAATCCCTCCATGTCTACTGCACTTCTCGCACAAAGGAATCTGTGAATTATTGAGAAGGGCGCTGCCCGCTGCCGTTATTTCCAACAAATGCCATTTGGAGCGTTCCTAAGTAAACAGAAAAAGGGAATGAATATTTTGTGTTCCTAGAGGGTACAGCTATATTCAACTAGCACTCTGCAACGACTACGTCACGCTAGATGTAGCCTCAGCATCAAAACTCTCTCTCTCCGTCACACACATAAACACACACAGATATACCCAATCTGCTAGAATCTTTGTTTTTCTTTCTTTGCCTTAAACCTATGGTAGCTTAGCTGGCTGATCGGGACAGAATGTAATATGACAGCAATATCGCAGATTCTTTCTTTTGGCCCTGAGTCACACTGACCATCGAAAGTCGATTCCCTCTTCCAACCAGGAATATATCTTCTTCTGTTAGAAAGTCTGAAATGGCAAGTACTCAGTATGGAACCAGACTACTACTTGATGAATAAGTACTTGCACGTGACCAAAAGCAACCACCCCCAGCCAAAATTTGAGAACGAGGTATGGATAATTACAACCTCCAGGGCTATCACTGCCCCTTATGGTCCCTAAACAGTCAGCTTCCCCCCCATATAACTGCTGCGCACCCATAGCAATCAACACATTACTGGTGTACGACGGATGTTCAATAAAGAATTGTCATAATTTTTAAGTTCATAATTTTTCGCACTAAAATTCAATCTTATTATATACTATTAGTATAATGTGAAACAAACACGCCGTAGTGGTTTTATTGTTCGTACTCCTGCTTTCCGCCTGTGAGTACCAGGCAAGTTCAGACATGTTCAGTATCGCCTACTGCTGCAATGGAGGTAACACGCGAGGAACAATATGCGGCTTTGAAATTCTGCTTTTGTCTCAACAAATCTTCAGTTGAGGCCTATACAATGATACAGGAGGCCTATGGAGAGTCTGTTTTACCCTACATCACAGCTCGAAGGTGGTTTACAACGTTTAAACAGGGGAGACAATCAATTTCAAAGGAAGGTGGCCCCGGTGCTCCAGTTACTGCTCTTACGCAAGAAAACATCAACACTGCTGTTGCTGTTGTGAGAGAGTAAGACGAATTCCCTTAAGATCACTTTCTGAAATACCTAACATTTCATTGGGTGCCACTCACACGTTGGTGACAGAAATATTACACATGAGACCTGTTTGTGCGCGATGGGTTCCAAGAATGGTGATTCCCGAACAAAAGGACATTCGCATGCAGGTGTGCATGCAGTTAAAGTTGATGTTAGAGGAAGATCCGGAGTTTCTTTCAAACGTAACCACTGCTGGTGAAACTGGGCTACATTATTGTAATCCTGAGAGCAAACGGCAAAGCTCAGTGTGGAAATGTCCATCATCATCAACCCCCCAAAAAGCAAAAGTGGTCAATGGTACTTCTATTGCAGCTAAGGGAACACATGTTAGGCAACTTTAAGGCCCGGGCTTTATAGTTAACCACTATTAGATCAATTAATGAAAATGACTTGTTCTTTCACACTGGCCGTGTGTAAGCTAAAGTATGGAAAGTTAGAGTCAGACCGAAAAATCCAATGCCATACTTAAATGTTGTAATTCGCCATTGAGGTGGTTGTCTCATGTATTTATGAGAACTCCTAAGTGGTATACCGGGAAAAGTACGAGTTGGTTGGAGAATTTAATGTCATATCGGCACGTTGACCATAGTAGCTCAATGATTAGAGCGCCTGGACGGAGACCAGAAGATCCGTGGTTCAAATCCGGGGTATGTCATTGAATTTTTCAGTTATGACTCTACGTTTCCACAATTTAGCCTACACACGGCAAGTGTCCAAAGAACAATTAATTTCCAGAAAAAAATTGTTCGCATACATATGTCGAGCCAAACATACACAATGTCCGTGCGGCAAGTGAATACAACCTCGGAAATCTGGTTTGGGGGACATCCTTGTTAAAATCAGCCAAGTCTTTCTTGTCTGTATATCTGTCCTTCAATAAATCTTCACATTATAAATTTAACAGTTCAATTTGGTATGTGCCAGCTACATTGTTGTCATCGAGTGCGCTACACCTAACTGAACCCTCATATTCTGTACTCACAGCGCCATTTATATAGACAACTTGGTACTACACGGCTCTTGCTTGACGTCACACACGCTGCAGGCCTCGCTCCCTGCTGAAATACGTAACAACTCTTGAAGCTGTCTTCCTGTGACATAAACTCTTGCTGCAAAAAATACCTAAATCTCTTTAAAGTACACCCTTTTCAAGATATTCTTTAGTGTTGTTTCAGTTTTATAAAATAGTATCCCTACTTCATTTTCCCTTCTTATAATCAGAGAACGAGGGCAAAATTTGAAAGTCATCACTCATTGCAACTAACTCTTAAAATAATAGACTATCGCTTAAGCTTACCGTATCCACCTATTCTCAATGTACCTATAAAAACGTTTATAATAGAGGTCATCATCATCAACCTTCAAGATAGGGCAGATAGGCCTGTTTCGGTTCAGAAAGGGTCTTCCCCAGCGTCTCCGTGGTCTTCCAACATCTCTAATACCAACTGGTTAATACTGCAAGGCCTGTTTGTTGAGTCTTTCTTCTTGCATTCGAGAGAGATGATTTTGCCATTTCAGATTTGACTCCCTGAGTTTGTCATCTAAAGTAAATAATTTTAGTTGTTCTCTTATTGTTTCACTTTTGGTGTGATCTATAAGACTACAGCCAGCTACGTATCTCAAAAATTTCATCTCAGCTGTTTCAATTATTCCTTTATCAGTTCTGTTCAGGGTCCAGGTGTCGGCTCCATAAAATATAACAGGCACTGCCATAGTTTTATAAAACTTTAATATGATATATATATTCTTGTTTTGTTTTTCAATGTTCGTTTTATAGTGCCACACATGCTTTGAAATTTATAGATCTTTTGTTTTAAATCTCTGTCACGTTCATAGGAAATATCACATCCTAAGTAATTAAGATATTTAACTTGCTCTAGTATTTTGTTTTTCAGGAGCATTTTGCCCCATGTTGGGTATTTACCAATAAAAGCCATCACTTTCGTTTTCTCTGCTGAAATGATAAAATTATACTTTGACATTGTTGTGTCAGGCTGGAACAAAGCTATTTGTAATCTGCCATAATGACCTGATCATCTGCAAACAGGACTGTATTTAAGATTGGACGACCTAACTTAAAATCTACTTTCAACTGAGCTTGCCACTGGGCAACTGCTGAGTCGATATAAATATCAAAAAGAATTGGCGACATTTGGTAACCCTGTCTTACACCTAGGTTGATAGTTTCTGTCTTAAAACCATTATCCATGATAATAGAAGTACCTCCGTACATTTTCTTTATTATTAAAATTAAATTTTGAGGATATCCGTTTTTAGTCATTATATCGCATAGTTTTTGCCGCATAACTTTGTCAAATGCTTTTACGTAATCAACAAATATTATATGGGTCTCTAAATTAAATTGTGTTCTCTTTTGTATTATTTGTTTTATTGTTAAGACGCAATCAGCACAAGATCTGCCTTGCCTGAATCCGTGTTGTCCATTGTTAAGTAGTGATTCAGTTATTATATTTAATTTTCCTGCTAAAATGTTTGCTAAGACTTATTCGTCTATAATGTTTACACTCATTTCTGTCTCTTTTTTTAATTATTGGCTTTATTACAGCCATTTTCCATTCTTCTGGTATCTGTAGGCTGGACTAATAAATATTCAAAAAATTTACAAGTCGTATTTTAAAATTTTTTGATGCACACGTTATCAATTCCTCATTAATTCCACCATTTCCTAGTGTTTTATGATGTTTATGTAATAAAGGTATGCATTTAAATATTTATCTTGAGTAGTTTGAAGCAGAAGGAAGCATAATTTTTTTTTAAGAATTGCTTGTAGACAAATATTAGAGAAAGTTTTTTTCTTCTAATCCTAAGGCATATGTAATCCTTCCTGATGAGCTCTTCAGATTGCACATGCCATTCGTGAAAGAGGATGTCATTCGATGCCTGCCGTCCACCCGCCTGATCATTTGACTTTGAAATATAATAATATGAAATGACAGGATAAATGGAGTAGACGAACTGGATTCAGTAAATAATTCATCCCAGACGATCGACGATGCACAACGGGAATTGAACGCCAAATTTTAATCCGAGCCTCATGCTACCACAAAGAAACAAAACACAGCTATAATCCTTGTAGTGAAATAATGGAACGTGACAGTCTTACTGACGAAACTTGCGTATCTCTGTGAAGATTTCTATCTCGTTACGTCACTGGCAAACTTCTCAACGTTAGAACAGAAATGTGGAGCGCATACACGCCCCATTACAATAATGGATAGTCAAGTCAGGTATCATGGGAATGAAAAGTGACGTATGTACGCAAAGGGATGTTTTATGAAACTCCTCTACTATTGATATCGAGGCTGGCAGATGCATCAATTTCAATCGATAGCGGGCTATAGTCTCTCGAGCGAGCGGCGTTTTAGATGTGTTTCAGCTATCGACTCACTTCGGCCGCTTTGGTGTTAAAGGAAAAGTTTAGCTTGCTACGAACAAACATGGTTTTATCTGCATGTGTACTTCCTCAGACAATAAGCAACTTCAACAATGCACTGACAACAAAGCAAGGTCCTTTCCCAACCCTCCTACGCTACGATGGAAAAGCTTCGCTTAATAACGTAATTACGTTAGATAAGCAATGTATATTGTACTTATACTTCTCTACATATGTATAAAGGTAACATTATGCATTAGTATTAAATCAGTTTATCTTGTATAGATTTTCCAAATTTTCTTAATTTTCAAGAAATTCAATGGCAATCTGTATTAGAGGACGGGATGTCGATTCAAGTGAGTCCCAATTATCTGAAAGGGCATTTTCAGACATTTAATTATAGTTAGTGAAGTAGGTGTTCTATATTACTCAAAATTTAATATCACAATTTACAAGGAAGTACAGGTTTTGAGCTCCCATGAACAAGTACAGGAGTTTAAAAGAAATATCTGTACAACATTGGTGAGAGAGAGACAAGGAGGGAAAAAGACTGAGAGACCGAGCGAGAGAAATGCAGAGAGAGGCCGGGAGGGACAGAGAGAGCGACACATTGACAGAGAGAGGGGGAGGGCAGCTGATAAGGAACATTTCTCAAACTCGGAAGGTCGGCAAATATTAAAAATATAGTTAAACTGTAATATTTGAAAAATGCGACACCAGGAATCCTCCCACCATGAATTATCATTTATGAGGAAGTTTTTGTTACCTTTTTATTGTATCAAGAATGAGGAATGGATAAAAATTCTATATGCTTAAGATATATTCGAAGATATCTTCTCTGTAGAAAGAAGATTTAAGACGAATACTGGGATATACCTTTAACAGGTCACATCTCAATGGTTACAAACAGATCATTGACAAATTACAATTTGCAAGAGAATCTGGAAAGGATGGTACTGTGACTTTTTGGGTTAGTCGAATTAAAAGTCCAATTTGCAGAAATTCAAAATGTTCTTTATTTCCGTAGAAATACATTGTTCAATCTCACAAAGGCAGAATTACGTCACATATACAATCACAATGTACCAAGGTCGATGACCACAACAAACAGCGATCTGTTTACATCAACTCTCGTTACAACACTTTACAGCTGTTTATTACTCCTGTTTACGACTCACTGACTCTTGGCGAGTCAGTCGCTTCCTTAAATACCTTTATTGATAATTCGAGGCTGTTTTGCAAGAATGAAGAAATCGGATGCTCTATCACCAGACGAAACTCGAATTTTCTAGACGGGAAACTTATTTGTACCGGAGAGTCTTTATCTCCGCACTATATTTGTTCCGGCATACTCTTTATCTCCGAGCTGCCTATCAGTTTCTTTGTGTGCACAAACCACGTTATCGCGATCGGGTTCGTGATAATATGGAAAAAACTGGATTTTCTAAAGCTTTACACACTTTTAAGTCCCAAATCAGGATTATTTTACTCTTGTGATTATTTCAAAGAGAAATGTTTCAACGGCAGTATGCAGCGTTCTCCATTTAAGATTTAACTATCGCTTTAGTCTGTTTGTTTTTTGTAATTTACGTCCTCCAACGTTAAGACATATCGGACGATAGCTATATTTAGCTTTATCTACAATGAATCCCGCTATAGGATTGGTGCTCATTCAGCATCATGAGGAATTTGAGGAGATACGATAGGTAGTGAATACCAGTCAAGAAAGCAAACTTCTCAGCTGGGATTGCGTGATTCTGACCATATCTGCTCCATTATTGGTTGGATGATTGCCCAGCTCTGCCTTGGTCGTGGTCGTGAGGCCGGCAGTCGGTTTGGCAGGCTCTTGTTCACTTGCGGGCTACGATTATCAACATTATCATCATTATCTACAGTGAAACGTTAATGAAACTACTTCTGAAAATATTTATCCCAACTTGAGTGACAGAAATATATTAGTACAGAGCGGAAAATGTGAAATAGTTCATTAGATTTTGTTTAAAAAGTTACTACTGGAATCAACCTCACATAAACACAGTTATATACAGTGATCCCAAAACATATGGGAAATAATAGTAAATTATGCAACGAGACTGTAATGCTAGTAACTAAAAATCGAGGATTATTATTAACACAGCGAGCGAAACGAGGTTACTAATCAGCATTATGGTCAAGCTTCATACAACTTTTTATGCTCGGTCATGTGTCTAAATCAGAGGTTTCATTTCGAAGTACAACATGGCAAAGCGAGAAAGCGTATGGAAAAATATTAGTAACACAGTGATGTCTAACTGAACTTCTCACACATACACGGTGAGTCCAGTGTATGTATACTCCTCAGATATAATCATGTCTTCTGGATAGCAATGTGTCATATCGGCAGGTGCGAGAAATCATATTATCTAGATACTAATATTTCACTCTTCTAATCGACCAGATAAGACCCGATAAGTGACGATCGCAGCACTAGTCACTTCAACGCTCTGTCAAGTAATATTCATTTATTTCTTGAGTGTTATGTTATATCATTATTGTTTTGTCTGAAGTGTGGCGTAGTACGTAGTGCGCAGGCACAGAAGTATTATATCCCTACAAAGAGCTGCTAACGTGCGACATAGTTTAACTTAAAATATTAAAACAAAACATTGATAACATAAAAAAATGATACTTTTATCGAAAGGTATTTAACATCAGTTGCTTCATTTATAAATGTTTTCAAGTCAAGAGGTGTAAATACTTTGACTTTTTCCCTTTATATCCTTCTGATTTGCGTTTTAGTACGCTGTTCACTTTTGAGTGTTTAGATAAGTCAATTTGGTGCCTAATGTTGAGTGTTGATTACAAAATAGAATAGTGAGTCCACAACTTCGACGATCTCATATTCTGAGAATTCTTCTAAATACAGTAGGGGTAAATTTCCTGAGAACCAGATTATATCCAATCCATGAACTGTGAATATAATTTCTCGTACATCTTTATTGACTTTTGTTGCAATAAGATAATGATAACTTTGAGTGCTTTTGCCGTAATTTCTGGAGTGTAAGTTAAATGGTACTGTTACTAGTGTCATTTTGACTTTATCTCAACTGGCGCTAATACCCTTGTCGATCCAAACGAGTATAATCGATACTTGTGCTTTCACAACGTTACGTGACTACTTCTGATTGGCACGTGCTTAGAAGTCAATTATTTTTTTTGGGGGGGGGGGGGAGGTTCCAAAAACTACGCTGAATTATTTTCTTTTAATAAATAACACTGGGCAACAAAAATAATTTTTGAAAGTTTCGACCACTTCATGAGGTAGTTCCTACTAATGTTGGGTTGAGAAAAACAAATATGACAATGAAGAACGTTTATTAGCTCTAGCTTCTATAATATACACAAGCTGGAAGTATTACATATTAACGGATTAAGCGAAAAGGATACATTTTAATTACATACATGCTAACAACAATGAAAGTGCATGATTTTTTAACTGGTAATTGCATGCTAATGGTTCTAAATTGCTGGAAAAATACCTCGCAGATAGTTGTGTCTGAAGAGAATCATGTGGTGGACTATTGACTTCGTCGCCTTTTAGCTTGCCTCTTGTGATGGAGTTCCGCAGAATCACTATACAAAGACCAACAGTAATCCGCAAGCATTACTTCATTACAACGGCCCTTATACCTTTGTTCCATAACAGAAATTTCCTGATAGAATCTCTCTCCATGTTCATGACTAACAGCTCCACAGCTAGGAGGGAAAAGTCTAGATGGAAGTGGAGAAAATGGATCTTAAGGGACATGTTGCATCCAAGGTTACGGTATTTTTGCAGGAGTACTGTCACCAAATGCTTGTAGTTGTCATCTCTTTTGTTGCCTAAAAATCCCTGAACAACACCCTTGAAGGCTTCCCAAGATTCCTTTTCTTTCCCCTCCAAAATCTGGTCAAATGCAGGATCCTTTACAAATTCTCTTATTTGTGTTCCGACAAAAATGCCTTCCCTAACTTTTGCATTGCTAATTTACAAAATTTCTCTCTGATTGTGTTTTTTTGTTTGACAGGTGTGCCAACTCACAAAAATTCCCCCAAATTTAAAATCTTCGCTCTAAATATGAAATGTTGATTTATCTTCACAACAAGAGATAATCTATCATTTTATGGTGAGTTTTGAATTCAGCAGATGGAAATACGTATAAATTCACTATTTTTAAGCCCATGACATTTTCATTGTTGCCCAGTGTAATTAATCAGGGATGGTTTTTATCATGTTAGTAAAAATAAAAATATACGTAATATATTATATTCACATGACTTTCTCCACCCAAGCTTCTACGAATTGTTCTTAGAAAAGCTAGTTTTTGCCTTGTTTCTTTGAACAAAGTCTGTAGAAAGGCCTTGCACATTGCACATTTTTGTTCTTATACCTAGGATAAAATGATATAAGCAGTAATCAGATATTTAAAAATCGAAACACTGATTGTTGCATTTGAAGTATTAGTTCACCTTGAATTAAAAAAGGAATAGAGACTTAGGAATTAAAACTTACATACCTTTAAGTATTTTATCTGGGAATTCTAATCAACAAATTATAATACATTGGAATTGGTTAACTTTGCAATTCATTATTGTAGTTGACATTATTTGTGTATTTTGACGAGTTCTACAGTTGCTGTGCAGTAACTTTTCGTTTATCTCTTTAATAACTTCATATCTCCCTGACAATGGATAGAGACGTTAAGATGAGATACTTGAATAAACTTTTTCGAATTTTTTTAGCTAAGTTTTATTTCAACTATTTATTAAAATATTGAAATGATAATTCATTTGGAGGGTCCGGAGCTACTGGAACCCCCATTTAATACGTCCCTATGAATATCAATACTTTAATGAACATATGTACCTTAATAAGGTTCATTAAAGTACTGCTACCAGTCGTAAAAATTATAAAGTTTGACATCTCCCAGCATAAAAATTTTATAATATAAAATTTTCTATAGTAAGCTCATAAATTTCTCGAGCCATAACATGTCCACAAACGTAGCTTGTATGTTATAACAGTTTACTAAAAAGCTATTTTATCTACGTTAAGTCAATAAATATCTTCAAACAGTTTTCCCATCCCAAATTACCCTTTATAATGAAACATTTTCAAAAAAATCTGATAAACTCTCCAATGACCTTTATTAAAACACCGTATCTTCAACATATTTTCATGACAAATGAATATTTAGATCTGGAATTTTTGGGAAGCAACATTTAAAGTGCTTGTTATCACAAATGGCTCTTACAAAATTGATAAACCATAAGAGATATAACATGCTTAATACCCAGAAATATATAGATATCGTTAAAGCACATAACCTGTTCTATAGCTTTATTGTCGAAGTAACTATTTTTTAAACACTTCGTTCGTATGAAATTTTCAAATGCTTATACTTTTCTGGGATAAGAAGTGGTTATTCAGTTTTTCCCTTACAACTGAGCCCTCCGCCTTCTCACAGCATAAATGATGTTCTTCACATTCACTACAATAACTGTAGTACCAAAGTTGAAACTTTAATTTGACAAGACGTAGATTTTCTTAATTCATAGTTTAAATAATGTTTCGGAGTACGGATGATATATAAATAAGCTCTTACTGGGAAACTCTAACCAGAAGTCCCCGGACAAAAAATGAAATTCAATCTCTGGTTCTAGCTCTCTGCTATTTCCTCATTCATTAAGTTCCATTGAGAGAGAATTTGAAAGACATTCACCCACTCATTACGTCTTCAACCTTGGCTTCAAGTCAAGTGAAAAAGCATTCGCTGCTCATTTATTTTAAATTATCTTTCTTTTTATCAATCAAAGCCTGTCTTTACCTGCATAAGATAATCCATTTTTCTGCTTAATCTCATCCTTCTCTCTGATTATGCTCAATTAGACTTAAGTGACAGTTCCTTCATGGTCTTCTCTTTAGCGTTTCTTGTCACTCTCTAATAAGAATGGATGCTAGACTTAGCACTTGGCACTTACAAAAGTGGCACGTGTTTTTTATGCTATCATTTCTTGCTCTACGAGATCTGTTGAATAACGAAATACCATTTTTTACAGCGTATCTTTACTCATCCTCATAGTTCCAATGGTCCTTCTCAAAATAGTCTCTCCTGAATGCGATGCCCTTGTCCTAGCGTTTCTGCCAGTCTTCAAAGGCATGCTGGAACACATTTTTTTCAGAGATCGTTCTACAATCGCCTCTGCAGCCTTCACCACTGCTTCTGATTAAGGAAAATGCCTCCCACGAAGGCGTTTCTTCAAGTTAGGGAATGAAAATGTTCACATGGGGCTAAATCCAGACTATAGGGAGGGTGAGTGATACACTTCACGTTGAGTTTTGCAAGATATTCAGCAATATCATTGGCAATATGCGACCGCGCATTATCGTGATGCAACATCCAGCCTGCTTCATGAAAATGTGGACTTTTCCGCCTAATATGGACTGGCAATGTTTTCAGGATATCCCTATAGTATTGTCCCGTTACTGATGTGTGTGTATGTACAACATGGTAATAAACCATTCCATGAATATCAAAGAATGAGATGACCACAGCTTTCCCAGCAGAAGCAATCACTTTTGCTTTTTGGTGGGGATGGTGATGAAGGAGATTTCCACACTAAGCATTGCTGTTTGCTCTCAGGGTCAAAATGATATAGCCAGGTTTCATCAGCAGTGATTACGTTTGAAAGAAACTCCGGATCTTCCCCTAACGTCAACTTTAACTGCATGTAGACCTGCATGTGAATGCCCTGTGTTTGGGATCAACAGTCTTGGAACCCATCGCAGACAAACACGTCGCACGTGTAATGCTTCTGTCACCAACGCGTGGGTGGCACCCAATGAAACGTTCAGTATTTCAGAAAGTGATCTTGAGGTAATTCGTCTATCCTCTCACAATGGCAGCAGCAGTATTGATGTTTTCTTCCTTAAGAGCAGTAAGCACCGGGTCCAAATTCCTTTGAAATTGATTTTCTCCCCTCTTTAAACATTTCAGACCACTTTCTAGCTGTGCTGTAGGGAAGAACAGACGCTCCATAGGCCTCCTGTAGCATTGAATAAGCCTTAAGTGAAGATTTGTTGAGACGAAAGCAGAATTTTTGAGCCGCATGTTGTTCTATGCGTGTTACCTTCATTGCAGTGGTAGGCGAACGTGCACGTGAGGCAGGCACGCTACCATCGATTATTATTAACTTCGCTATTGTTTTAAAATATTCTGTTTTCGAGATTAGATGGAAAATATATTGCACTTTAAGGTCAGCTATACTTAAATAATTTACTATTCTGAATTTGTATACCATGTAAGACTCCAGTCTGTTTCAGTTTTAAAGTTTATCTCCTATAAAATGAAGCAGATAGACAATATACGGGGTGTATATAAATGAATATCGGGGTTTTATTTTTATATAATATTTATTACATTAAACTTACAGTTGTAAATGTTATGTCAAATGAAAAATCAACTTAAATAGTTTTCGATTGCTGGCACCAGTGCACATGTGCGTGACATGTTTCTGCTGCAATCCGCTAGACAGCGGTGGTAGCAAAGATTGCGACTAGTAAACAGTTTGCAAAGACCGAATCTGTAGTTACTGTGCGTTCCTCATTAAGTTCTGTTTTGATCCTCCTAGTGATAATAACATCCGTAGATGGTATCATCAGTTTGAACATACCGGCTGCCTTTGTAAAGGGAAGAGCATGGGACGACCAAGAGTAAGTGAGGACACTGTTGAGCGAGTTAGAGTGTCTATCACTCGTAACCCAAAGAAACCAGTCCAAAAGGCTAGTCGTGAACAAGTTCCTGTGCTGACTGTTTGGAGAGTTGTAAGAAAATTCTTACGGCTACGTGCTTACCGTTTAAAGTTATTACAGGCTCTAAAGCCGGCAGGCAACGGATTACGTGCCAACTTCGCAAACGACATGTTGTTTCATGACGATGACGATTTTACGGATCGTGTTGTCTCAGTGATGAATCGACGTTTCACCTTAGTGGACATTTTAACACTCATAATATGCGCATCGGAGGCACTGAAAATCCTCACGAGATGGTACAAATTGCAGCGAGATTCCCCCAAAGTAAATCTTTTTATGGCGTATCCCAGCGAAAAGTTTATGGGCCTTTCCTTTTTGGTGTACCTATTGCAACTGGCACTTCTTTCCTTGATACACTAGAGCCATGAATCTTCCCTCTGTTGGAAGAAATCGAACCAGAGAACCTTATTTTCCAGCAAGATGGTACGCCACTTCACCGGCATAACGAAGTACGGGTTTGGTTGAACTCACTGCATCCGAGCTCTGGAAAGGCCACAAGGGCCCCAGTGACCGAGCTTGCTATGCATGGCCTCCACGTTCTCCTGACCTAACCCCATGCGATGTTTACATTTGGGGCTTCATCAAAGACCGTGTGTACGTGGCTCTGCTACCAGTTGACCTCCCTGAATTAAGAAACCGGGTTAAAGCAGCTGTTGCTCCAATTACTGAATACACACTTATCAACGTCTGGGAAGTACTCGGCTATAGATCTGATGTGCGCCATGTGACAAAGGGTAGTCACATTGAACATTTTTAAGGTTCTTGTTAAACCGTTTGAGTTACTTTTTCATCTGATATGTCATTTATAACTGTAAGTTGAGTGCAATAGATATTATAAAGAGTTAAAAGCACGATATTCATTTATATAGAGCTGTTACTTTTGCATAACAGGTCTGTATAACAAATAAGTTTTCAATTTAAAGTGTTACTTTGGTGGAACATTTTTTGAAACTGTATGTGCCACTTCTTTGTAAGATGAATCTAAGTGTTAGTTTGGTATTTATTCATTAACTTTGAAAGTGCCGGATACAAACCTTGCTTTTCAGATAAATTAATAGTATTTTACATACACCTTTACATAAACCGTTCCAAATAAGTCCCTTAGAACAGGGTGACTAAGGTAGATTACGCTTAAAGGGAGAACCGTTCACCCAGTGAACCTCACGAGAGTAAAGAAGTTGGAATAAGCCAGCCAACGTCGGGTTTGTAGTCTTCATTATGCAACGTCTAGCTCAATTCCCCCGGAGGGTAATTTTTCGAGATAGGATTTCTTGAGTATCCGCTTGTAAATTAAACTCCATAGCGTTTGCTCACTGTTTCTTTTCCTTTTCAGTTCCCTTTTCTTATTCTTTTGAAGGTAAAAATAATTCGAGGTATAAAATCACGTTTCCCATCATACCACGCTGCAAAATTTAATTTTATACCGAAAAAATTTATCGTTTTCCTCTGAAGTCAATATAAGATTGACTTATACATATATCTTTCAGGAGAACACCTGAAGATAAAGTTGTAATTATAATATCCGATACAGCACTCCAGGGACCAAACGTGTAATATGAGTGGAGCAAGTTCAGAAAAAGGATCCAATTATTTTGTCTGATGGGAAATATAAGGAAGATAACCCATACCGTCTGAGTTTAAAAAGACGATACATGAGAGATGTCAAGCCAGGGCGCTGGAACCGTTCCTATGGAAACGAAAACAGGGTTTGCCATATTGGTCACCGAAATCGACATTCAGCTGCGTTGTGTTGTTAGCCTACTTTGTTACAACTGTGTATAAAATGCATAGTTAACCCTTCGTTAGTCGCGTATACATCTGCGAGATACATGACCTAAGTTTATTTCATTATTATGGTAATAAATGGAGGTAAGGGGTTACCGAGCCAAGACATCTTTCATCATACCTTTTGTACTGTTTCCTGGTATGACTTAAACCGTGGAAGCGTTAAATTATCAGAGGTCCGATTAGGTCCGTTAAGGAAAGGCACGGCCGCACCGTGGCTTAGTGGTTAGACCGCTTGGCTTTCACCAAGGCGGCCCGGGTTCGATCCCAGGCGACCGCAAAGTGAGATTTGTGGTGGACAACACGGCGCTGGGGCCGGTTTTCTCCGGGACCTCCGGTTTACCCCGCCAACTCACTCCACCAGTGCTCCATCTTCATCTCATGTATCATCAGTGTCGACGCCTGCGGTGCCGTATGTATTAAAAGCGGGCGCTAAATACTACACGCATAAGGAAAGGCACAAAGTATATCAAAATGAGATGTTTTTAGCGATAACTTTATACTCTTAAAATTTCAAATATAATAATATACAATTTCTCTTTTCCTCAAATCTTTAACAACATGTCAATTAATTATCCTTGCCACTGGTTATATATTATTATTTCTTTAATTGCATTGAAAGTCTTTAGGGTTTCTTTTCTTGTTTAAAGTGCAGTAAATCCACGAAATTTGTCTTAGTTGACGCGAGAAACACAGGAAAAAATTTGAATAGAAATTTAGAAGGTTTATCAGAACTTACATAATGAAGCGAAGCCAAACAATGTTGTCCCCAATGTTCCTACGTACGGAGCGACGAAGTGCAGATGCGATGTTCAGTGTCCGAGATCCATGTCAGAAGTCCTCCTTCTTGTACCGGAGCCTCCCAGACGACAAGTCCAGGCCGATTCCCCAGGTGCAGCGTCAAGCAATTATCCAAGCCTTTAGCTCCCTCTACAGGCGAAAGTAGTGCTTCCTAGCGCTCAGCAACGGAACTCGTAAAAGAATAGATGTAACTAGGCGGCATGGCTGGTAGTCTAAGTAGTTGGATATCACCAATATAGCTCAAGAGCTGGGGGGGAGTAGCAGTTAGGGCGAAGTAGATGAGTCTTTAGAAGTGATCAGGTGCACTTTGTTATTTTTTCCTGTAAGTTTAAACCATTTCTCTCTAAT
The DNA here is from genome assembly GCA_030765055.1 of Mantis religiosa. Lineage (NCBI taxonomy): Eukaryota > Metazoa > Arthropoda > Insecta > Mantodea > Mantidae > Mantis > Mantis religiosa. The sequence continues at coordinate 218,770,130 of CM060950.1, forward strand.
GCTAAGTTTTAAAACGAGGCAAACTTCATCACATGTGTGCTGTTGAATCTGTGAGATACATCGCGCCAACTCACGTTATGATTGTCCCCGCTATCGGATCCAACCACGTCATTGCTAGAGAATGCTAATGTAAGTGGTTGTGTTGTTGCAAGGTAAATGAGAGTGCCTTTCTTTATCACTGTGAATCGCAGGTTTGAAAATGGATCAAGTGTACGATTTTGGTAAATCCTGAGGTTCTGGAGGAGGTACATCGCCTTATTTTCGACGATGATGCGCTGCCGATTGATCATAATTTTTTAGCCCGCCTCGGTAGCGTGGTGGTAGCATTTCTGCTTCACGTTCAAGAGGTCCCGAGTTCTAATCTCGGTCAGGGTGAGTTACCTGAGTAAGTTTTTTCCGCGGTTGTAACTGGGTCTTCCGGGTAGGACCGCGTCTTTGTTGCTCCTCTGCTCGACGTTTCCTCCCAACTATATTCCTTGACAGCTCCGTAGCAGCTGTTGTTACCAATCTGTCAAGGAAGAAGTCCTAAAGAAGCCTCACATAGTTGGGACGAAACGTCCACCAGAGGAACAACAAAGACGCGGTCCTACCTGGAAGACCCAGTTACAATGGATACCGGCCGACAAAGCCTACGCACTGAGTTTTTCCGGGGTTTTCCCTTATCCTGAAAGACGAATGTCAGGTAACTCTACGCTCTATTGACCCTGTGCTCATTTGAGCATCATTTCACTCGTTCCATTCATCGTACGATATGATTTAACGTTGGAAGACGTAAATCACACACACACACACACACACACACACACACACACACACACACACACACACACACACACACAAAATTACAATCTGACTCCGAATATGAAGACATAACTGAAACACGATCTGTGGACACCAATACGGACATAATGTTGATTAACGTGAAATCTGGATATCGAATATTTGAATGGAGCACATTAGCTTGTACGACAGGTGAGTGTAGAGAAAAGTCAATCGAGATCAAAGAGCTGTGTAGTATGTGAGCTACGTAATGGACATGGATTATACAAGCATTAGCTTCGTTTTTTTGTGTCTCGGCCGAACATATTGATAAGCAATAACGCTAATGTACCGTTAGGGCGGAGTAGAGAGAAACAATGCATAAAATCGAAACTGACCTACTTCTCATTTTCGTGCCTCATTCATTCCGATGTGCTGGGTCAAAAGATACACTGCAAGAATCTAATTCCTCCTTCTTCAAACCTTTCAGAAATATGTTTATCTCTAGTCCTTGAGGACCATGGACCTGACAAATTAGGTTAGGTCTTCATACACCGAGATTTCATCGAAAACATGTTTAGAGACTTTCTGAATAAAAAACACTTAGAGAAAAAAATACAAGTGACTGTTTCCAGAGCTCTGAACAGAAAATTTACGCGAAAACCAAATTTGAGATATAGGTTCTTCGCTTGTGAGAGGTGCGATAAGACAATTTCCCATGCAAGATTCTCAATTATAAACAACAGTTTTCGAACTTTTGATATGCATTAACACTAGAAGGACCTTACCCATCATTTTGACGGATGCGTTGCTTTTGAAGACTTATTTCTTGCTTACGTTTTTTCTACACTTCCCAAGTTCTACGACGTTTAATAAATACTTATGACTAACACGTCCACAATAAGCATTTTGGACCTTTCTAAAAACTGGTACAAACAACTCCTTCTAGAAGGACCGCCATCCGTCATTTTGACGGGTACGGAAGAGTGAACAATAGCCTTCGGTTCTGTCCACATCTGTTGTTTTTTTCCTTCCTGATTGGTTTATGGTACACTGCAGACCCTTTGTCGATCAGTAAGAAAGCTTTATTGTCCAAGTGGCGCAATTTGTGCTACTACTTATGTATTTACGAGGTGTTGGAGCAAAAAACTCTCCGTTGAAGTTGTTATGGCCGAATACCTGGAGACCACACTTTTTTCAGGAACACAATGAGCAGAAACAAATTCGCTTAAATTTTGTGGTTTGTGATTTTATGACAAGGACATACGTTCTCAAAGACTGAGTACAGTTCACTCTGCAGCTGCTACTCCTGTCTGGAATCCTTTTATTGCCAATTGCTTGCAGTGTTATATTCCAAGTTTAAATATCACTGTGGATGAGCAACTGTTTCCTTGCAAGGCTAGATGACCTTTCATTCAATATATGAGCAATAAACCGGACAAATTTGGAATACAATTTTGTCTTGTAGTTGATGCAAATTCAAAGTATCAAGTGCAGCAAGTATGTTTGTGGACCATGTTTAGGCAATGCTGAATACACGTGTGTTAGATGCTACGATGCTGCACGTGGCGTTGAATGAGAGAAATCAGGTTTATAAGTGTTTTTTCCACTATATACACCTGTGTTTGATAAGGGAAGTTGTCCGCTTCACATTTGGTTTTCGTGTATATTTGGATTAATTTTAGGCTTAAATGTGCATTTTACCATGCAGTTCTTCAGACAAAAGTAAAATTATATAGTGGTAAACTGTATAAATAATATTAAATAAACTGGTATGCAGTTAAATTTGTTTGATATTTTAAAAAGGTCCGATAAAGCTGCACCCGTCAAACTGACAGGTTGGTGCTTTTCGGTAGACCGTACTCGCCGGTCTTTCTAGTGTTAAAACTCCATAAGGTTAAGACATTTTTACATCAAAGGAAATGTATATCTTGTATGTTCTGATGAAGTTCTCAGAATTCCTCTGCATTATGAATGATTCTTGCATAACTGGTAAACCGTAAAATGCAGAAAAAATTCTACTATATAAAATGCGGATTTTCTTAAAATTCACAATTTTTATCAAAATATCTTTTAGAACTAACCATTTCACAGATATACTTTGTTGTGATTTTGAAATGATGTATTCCTACGGCTATCTCACATTCATAATCATTATACTTTTGTGTTTACTAAATTAATGAATGATAATGCATTATACATAACAGATGACCCAACTGCCCCGTCCTTCACGTAAGGAGGTATCAACAGTTGCAGAACGCAACGAGACAGCTCCAGTTAAACGCACGCAGTAGTGTGGGCGGACTACAGTGGTAGTTCTGGGAACTGCCTCTTGTCTTTCGGAGGAGAACTAAGTAACTGCCGTGCGTTTAACTGGAACTGCCCCGCTGCGTCCTGCAACTCTAAGCGTGCAAAGCGATATCTGCTTTAATGAAAGACTGGGCATTTGAGCCACATGGTATATACAGGATGTTTCGAAACGATACCGAGCGAATACGTAGAAGTAGCTGCTCAGCGTCTATGTGACACATATAGATAGTTCTTACCGCCAATAGTGCCGCATAAAGTACGCTCTAGAATGAGTGTGGATTTCGCAGTGACAGGAACAACGCCGCGCACCTCACATTATCGAAGTTCGCAAGTAGCTGACACACCGTTTCGCGCGCTGTAGCAGTTTGTAAACATGGTGATATACTCCACAGTAGCTTGCTACTATTAATAATTTCTTTGGCTTATGAAACAGCAGTGAAGAAGCTATTCTTTTGTTATCTGTTTATGGGTGTTTAATGTGTTCCAAAATTCCTTAACAGTTGATAACGGCAAATAAACTGTTAGACATATGCACTTAAACATTTTAGAGGGAAGTTAATTTTAGTGCCATTGAGGATGGAAGCATTAAATGATAAAAATAACACAGAACAGTATCAAAGAATTATAGCTAAAGGTTAACCAAAACTAAATGCCTTATGCATTGAGACAAGCATTTTATTTCACTGTGTTTAATAATAAGAAATAATGCATTTGTAACTGAAAGCAAGCTGTTGACTTTACAGTAACTGGTTGATAGTAGTATACAATTAAGATCATAGCAAAATGAGCAACCTTGGAACTTTGAGTCGTTATCGACTTTTCCACAAGTAACTGACCTTTGCCTCATTGCCTGAAAGCGGGGCTAGGGTAAATGATAAAGAGCAACGAGCAATGCTTTTGTTTTCGTGGCCGGTGCGTCCCAATAACAACTTTTGAGGTTTGCATACCAATGTTTCCTGCGCTGCCTGATCACATAATCATGTAATATAATTCGTCTGGTGACGTTTCGAAACATTACATATACATATATAAAGCTTAAAGTCTTATCCCGTTGGTCATACCAGACGATGAATTAATGAATGACATTTGTGATATAATGGATACACGAGCGCGGGTTCATAAAGCTAAGTTTCCCATTTCATAACAAAGAAAGCATGCAGCCGAATCGAGAAATGGTTCTTCATTTATGACTACAAAACTAACTTCTAAGAAACATAATAGTCACAAGGGAGACAATATTTGTCTACCTACATGTTGTAGTAGTGTGTCTGCCTCATATTCAAGAGATCCTGAGTTGAAATATTGATTTAGAAGGGTTACCCCAATGATATTTTTTCGGGTTGTTTCCTTATCCTGAGAAGTCAAATATCAGCTAAGCTCTGTGGATGGCGGTCTTATTTGGCATCTACCTAGTTATAGGACGCTACACCAAATAAACACAGATGTGTTTACACTCACATGGCTTTTTCTTCTCACTCACGAACTATTCCTATAGATACTTATTCTTGTTAACTAAATAGATATTTGTAGTGTACCCACCTCCCTCCAAAGATTCATCTACCGTGTAAAACTATGGCTTTCCTCAGCATCCGAGCTGTGTTGCTTATCTCCAGCTCGTTAGATTATCGGCCGTGCTGCCTAATTACGAGTCTTCTACGAGTGATGCCGCTGAGCGCTAAGTAGCGCTAGTGCCACTTGTAAAGGGAGCAATATGTTTGACAGTTGAATAACGCAGCGCGGGATGGACCGGCTCCGACGTTTCGTCTGAAAGGATCGTGGACATGAAGAGGACTTCCGACTGGGATCTCGGAGGCTCAACATTACAACTTTCTGTTCGACCCTTCGTAGGTGGGAACATTAGGAAAACACTGGCGTTGCTTTAGCATGTATGTTTTGGACAGGCCTTCTAAATTTTTCTTCTAAATTTTCCCTATGTCTTCTAGGGTCATTTAAGGCAAATTTCGAGGAGTTAGGGCATTTAGAACACAAAAAGAAACCGTAATGACCTACAGTGAATTTAAAGAAATAATCATTTGTAATCAGAGGCAAAGATACTCAATTGGCATGTATTAAACTTAATTGTTAACAGTGTCTAAGGCAACGTAAAAAGGCACATTGTTATATTTAGAAGCTTGTCGGTACAAAGAATTAGTTGAAAACAACCAACTTTGAAACATTTTGTGCCTGTTTCCTTAACCATCCTATGTGGACATTTTTTTTTTAAATTTAGAGCTTCCTTACCCTTATTGATTTTCAAACATGTTGGGTCAGTGAGGCAATGCTTATAGTATGCTTCCATGCGTTAAGTCATTCACTGGAAACGGTACAGTAGCGATGGTTTTGAAAAGTAGGAAGCGGAGTAGATGAATACAGTAGGCTAATCCAAAACCAAAATATCAACATTTTTGTAATATTTCTATGAAGTACAGTATGTAGCTATAAAAACAGAAATGATTAGTTTTAGTTGTTTGCTCTAGGCGTTTAACGACTAAGGATGCTTCTATCCAATAACAAAAGAAGCTGCCGCTGGCCCTAGTATCTTTGAATAGGATTCGGGCGTGACGAGAGTTGTTCAGTTTCCTTTTGTACTCCCTTTTATTTCTGAAGGCGAATGTCCTGCTACACCCATTTGAAACTAATTTAAATCTCATTAGCAGACTAGAGACGCAATTATTAACATCTATTATTGGTATAAATTAAAAAAATTTAAACGAATTTATTGAGTAGAGATAGTTTCTATAAGTAAATGATAGAGATAGATAAATAATTGCAATCAGTCGTTTCTGTATGTCAAAACAATGGATAATGAAGGAAACAGGAGCTCCAAGGTGTCAATCATCAGCCAGGAAAATGCAGTTAGTTATGAGTCAGTGTAGTTAAGGCAGTTAGGGATTCTGGTGAACTTAGTGAGCAGGAAAACTATTATATAGACATTCTGGTAGTTCTAATTCGGTATGTCTCCAAATACATGACACTAATTTAACATTTCATCCCGAGTTCTATGTGAAAGTCTAAATACTCCGAACTTCATTAACCCGGGAGGGATAGAAAACGCCGGGGTTCCTTCCATGGGGTAATACTTTGAGTCTAAGGAGCCCCCCCGCTTCCACGCCTTCGACAACAACGTCAAGACGGGATGGAATTGGATACGCCACTTACGCGCGTCAACCCCGCACGGAAGACTACTCGATGGGGCCGCCTGGTGAACTAGCACACCTTCTACTAGCTCAGCAGGCTAGTACCCAGGATTTCTTAGGCACCCTCTACGCCCTCCGGGAGGCCTAAGCCCTGGCCGGAGCTACCCGATCTCCCACGGGTATCGGGAACACACTGCCCCCTGATTCCAACCCAATCGCGAGGGACTCGAATGTTCGCCCCGAGATTCTTCTGGTAACGTCTAGGTACCACGAGTAATCGGGATCTGCAGCGCTCGCACCGCAGCAGCTGAAGGGGTGGATCCGCTCCCCCATGGGGGCCGCTAATTTGACAGAAGAGAGAATGAATTTTTGGATTTGGCAAGTCAGAGTAAAAAGTGACTGACCCACAACCGGCACTCCTTCGTGGCCTCGGCTGCGCACTGCAGGTCGCAGCGGTTGGATGCTAAGGGTATCCAGGGCTGAGGGAAGACGCCCTAGGGATTATAGTTCTTATTATAACATAGACACCTTAGCAGAGTAATGATGAGGTATTGGGGAGCTACAGGACAACAGGTATATCTGACGTTTCGTGTCTTTCATGCCTTACATTGTCACCAAAACTTCAAAGTCAAGATTTCAGCCAAAACATTTGTTTTGAGACACCCTACAAGTTTAAAAAAAGTTGTGTGTATGGGTACCTATCGGTCCCTCTACCTATCTGTTAGTAGCAAAAAAAGAAATGAAACAACCAGTTAAATGCAATATCATCCTTTGGTATTTATGCTCAGTAACTTTCCTAAGATGATTTCCACACTCCAAACTAAAATTTAAAATTCAACCCGTTTAGAATATTTTGGTTTCAGAAGATTTTGAATTCCATATATACCATATATTTAAGGCACTTTAATCATAAACTAAATTTATGCATTGATTTTTCTAAAAATGGTCTCTAAATGTCCTCTGCCTTCAAAATGACTTTTTAATAACGGGTAAACCTTAAGAGATGGACGAAATCTTTCTCCACAGAAAATATCGAGCTAAAACACTCCACTTATTTTTTTTAAATGTTCTATGGAAGTAACCGTCTCCTTGATAATTCTAGTTATTACTTTGAATTACGCCTTTCTCAAACCGCAATTCGCTATTCATTTTTTTTATCTCAAACCGCAATTCGCTATTCATTTTTTGTCTCTTGGCCATACAAATAGAACTAAATATTAAAGGCATTCTACACTACAACCTCTTAAAGAATTGTTGCGAATACCTTTTTTTACGTCTGGCGGCGTACCCGCAAAAAGGGTTCATCCGTACACAACGGAACTGATAGGCAGACAGTGTGGTAATAAAGAGCTTGCATAAGCAGTTAAAGATAGCGCGAGTTAAAGGACTTGCCGGCACGGATAAAGTTTCCCGTTTATAAATTTCTAGTAATATCTTGACTGACAGAGAACAGTCGATTTCCTGTTTGTTCCAGAAATCTTTCGAATTTATCACTGAGGTATTTAAGGAGTAGAGCCGTAGTAGTGAACATTGTGAAGTGTTGTAACGAGAGCTGATGTTGTATAACAGATGTAATCGGAACGCTGCTGATGTTCTCATCGACCTTGATAGATTGTGATTGTGTATGTGAAGTAATACTGCTACTGTGAGTGTTTTTCTACGCAAATAAAGAACTATTTGAATTTCTAAAAATTGGTCTTCTACGAACCCACAAGGTTTACAGTCTTTTATGGTTGCTTAAGCTTTCCCTTATTGTACCTGCAAACTATCTAATTAAACTATTGCTACTAATAGTTTATCTGAACTATCGTGAAGTAGATGGAGGAATAAAGCTTATTAACAATATAATAATTTTTTGGATTTGAAGATAATAAAACATAATAATAAATTTGATTTTAGTGTTTACAGGAAATCTACTCATATCGATAATTACATAAAAATAAACGTTGTAACCTCTTTCTACAAAAATTTGCTGTGTTCATAGTTTTATTATAGATTAATAAATATACCCCTAAATAAAGAGCAATTTAATAAAGAAGATAAACATTATATTAATACAGCTTTGAATAATGGTTTTAGTAAAGACCTTATATAAAAGAAGATTAAAAAATTTCAACATCAAATCACTGCTAATGATATTTCTACCCTTATTATAATGTGACCTTGTGGGTTCGTAGAATTAAAAGGCCGAGTTGCAGAAATTAAAAATCGTCTTTATTTTCGTAGAAATACTCTTATAGATTACAGCAGCATTACGGTATATACACCATCACTCTATCAAGGTCGATGACAAGAAAAAACCGTGACAGCTGATTACATTAGCTGTCGTTTTAACAACCCTCTTTTTACACAACTACTGCTTGCTCACTCTTGTTTAGAACAACTGTTTCACAACTACAACTGTCCTGCTAGCGTGTCACAATCCCTTTTATATCTCCATTGATGATTAGCAGACTGTTCTGTCAATCACTAGAGGTTTCTGGAAAACAAAGCATCTAATTACAAAATTTGAACATTCTATTACCTTGCAGAAAGGTAACTTAATCTACGCCGGCGAGGCCTTTGCCTCAGTTATCTTGCTTGCCAGCGTGATCTGTTTACACAAGTTCGTTATCTACGTGAAACCTATCCATCTATTATCTATTTGCGCCGAAACTTTAATGCCCGTTAACGCGACAATAATTCCAAAACATTTACTGACCAAGCTTGGTTTAATACACAATTTCAAAAAGTTTTTAAAGATTTTGGTATAACTTTGGTTCCTCAACACAAGTATAGTATTAAAAATTTAGTACACTTCTCTTAAAAAGATGAAATTCCTAATAATAAGCAAATCCAGTATTTATCTATTTGATTGTTTAGATTGTGATCTGGTTTATATTGGTAGGACAAAACGCAATTTGGAAATCAGAACGAAAGAACATTTTCGTAATATTAGGTGTAAATAAACTGATAAATCGGCCGTAGCAGATCAATTTTGGTCATTTAACCATAATATTGTCAATTAATTATCCGAAGGCCATACCAGCTAGCAGCCGGGTAGGCGACGGGAGGCATTCAGGCCACGCCTACCAATTTATCATGTAGTGCTAACGAGGGGATGTTTGGAAAAACAGCACTAGCCATCTCTCTCCCCACTCCCTGACGTCTGGAACAGTCGGGATGATTCACTGAACCGCAAGACTTCCAGAAACAGCACTCTTCCTATATAAGGCTGCAGTGGACGAGGCAGTTCAGTTCTTGGCAAGCAGCCGGAGGAGCGCCGTACTATTGAACGGACGGGAAGACTGTGTACGTGCATCAGAGGCGCTGTACGTAATTGATAGTGCGGAGTGGACCTGTGACAGACGAACTGGTGAACTGTAATTGTGTGGGCTACGTAATTCTATGTAATCGGCAAGTGTTCCAACTGTAATTCTGTGGAAATAAAGAGCAATTTTAATTTGTGCAATTTGACTTCTAATTTCACGAACCCACAAAGTCACAATATAAATACTGAGGTTAAATCATTAAAACAATTAAATGTCCCGATGGTATTAATGCTTTGGGAATAGATTTATTTTAAAAAATAATCATCGCGTAGTGAAATTAATTGTTCCTTCACACTAGCCATGTGTAGGACGTACTATGAAAGGGTAGAGCCAGAATGTACCTAATAGTGTACCTAATAGTGGTCCGAACTATAAAGCTCGGGCCTTAAAGTACTTACAGTATAGTAAGTCGCCATTAAAGTAGCTGTCTCAATTGTTATACAATTGTAACCTTTCTTATTATAGTCCTAATAAAACTTCAAACTCCAACTTCAAGCTTTAATACGCTTATCTTATTTATTCCCCTCCATGCTTTTAAAATATACCAGTGGTACATCTTGTTTTTTTCATTATAAATCATCTCAATATGACCGTATATTCTCTGTGCTTAAAAATTATAAGTTATGGTCGTTGTAACCAAATGCTTAGGATTTGTTAAGATAATGTATGTTTGTAGTACCCTTTGACCTTAAGAACAACCGCGAGGCGTTCTTAGAGGCTATTTCTAAGTGTTTATAGATTCTATTAGTAATGTGTTCTGTTCCGAACCCATCGCAAGATTTTCGGAGACAGTTTTAGTGAATATGTATGCATATACCATGGTATCTTCAAGTTTCAAGCTTTCAAGCTATAAGAGTTCTTTTTTGTATAAGCGACAGAGGGTACAACAAGTGATCACCAGAGGAGGAGGCCACACAGTTAACAGCCAGCCTCCAGGGACGGGCCGCGGAAGTCCTAATCGCGGTGCAGACAACGGCGGCGCCCAAGGACATCTGGGAAGCCCTGGAGAATCGTTTTGGAAACCACCGATTAGCCGCAGCGTACCGCAGCTAGCTAAATGCAAGATAACAGCAGTCAGTGGAGACGCTGCAGGAGTTCGCCCTGGCTGTTGAAAACTGGCTAGCAAGGCCCTCGTCGACCTCCAAACAGGGTTCGTATCCCGGGAGGCTGCCTACTCATTCGTTGACGGGGTACGGGACACGGAGATTCGTCAGCGCCTAATGCTCGGCGATTATAAAACAATCCACGAGGCGCAAACGGTAGCATTAAGGATGGAGACGGCCAAGGTAACAGCTATCCCGTCATCGAGAACGACGAGTGTGCGCTACGCCGGAGACAGAAGACCAGCCAAGGGACGCCGGCGAACACCTAGTGGCCTGTGTTGGGATTGTGGACAGCCCGGGCATTTGCAAAGAGACTGCCCACACCAGGAAGAGCAGCCGGAAAACGAGTAAGGGCCGTTGTGGAGAGGGGCACGTCGGCGCCATCACCACCATCCCTTAGAGTGACACTGCGTGCCGTCAGCTGGCGTATGGATGACAGCCTCATCGCGGACGGTTGGATGAGGGGGAAGCCGTGCCACATGCAGGTGGACACCAGGGAAGCCGTGACCATCATCAGAACTGACGTGGCGAAGGGTTTGCTTACAAGGAAGCCGAGCAGACCATACCAGCTTGTCACGGCATTGGGCGACACCTTGCCTGTGGAGAAGGATGCCCTGCTGGAGCTGACCTTGGGACGGAGTGCCGTGCGTATGTGGGTGTTCGTCGCGTAGGTGGCTGAGCAGGTGATTCTGGGACTGGATGCCCTCAGGAGTCAGGAGGCGACGGTCGACGTCGGCAGGAAGGTCCTGCGGCTCAACGGAGAAGAGGTTATACTCCGTCAACCCGAAGAGAGCCTTGGAGTCTGCAGGGTCGTCTTGAACGAAGACGTGGTTGTCCCCGCGAGGAGCGAGGTGGTGGTAACGGCGCGACTGGAAGGCCAGAGAACCAGGAACATGATGCTGGACCAGAAGACCCCTTACACTTTGTGTGTGTAGCCAGGGCATTGCTGCCGTGCCGAGAGGAAGTTCCAGTGAGACTGCTAAATCCAACGGACACCTATCACGACGTCCAAGCCGGGACGGAGTTGGGAACGTGCGAGCCCATGTTGAGCGTAACAGCAATCGACAAGACACAGAAGCCGGTGCGGACGCAACACCTGGAGCACCGGCTAGAAGGCTTACTGGAGAGGGCGGCCCAGTACCTGACCGCACAACAGCTGGAGAAAGTTCGACAACTGCTGAGATGCTATAAGCGCCTCTACAGCCAAGGTGGTAGTGACTACGGCCGCACGGACAAAGTTCTTCACCGCATCGACAATAGGGACGCCCGGCCTATTCGGCAACCACATAGACGCGTTCCGCTGGCGAAGCAAGGGGCGGTACGAGACATGCTGGGGGACATGAGATCCAGAGGGGTGATTGAAGAGTCCGACAGCCCTTGATGTTCCCCTGTAGCCTTGGTGACGAAGAAGAACGGCAAGCTACGTTTCTGCGTGGACTACAGGAAGCTGGGCGCTGTCACCCGGAAGGACTGCTTCCCCTTACCCAGGACTGACGACACCCTGGACACACTAGCTGGTGCACAGTGGTTCTCGACCCTGGATCTGAAGTCGGGCTACTGGCAGGTAGCTATAGATCCGAGATAAAAGCAGTAGGCCCGATTCTCGACAGGCCAAGGGCTCTGGTAGTTCACAGTTATGCCCTTCGGCCTCTGTCACGCACCAGCCACCTTCCAACGCCTCATGGAGTCAGTGATGAGAGGACTGACTTAGGACACCTGCCTGCTATACCTGGATAACGTCATCATCGGTAAAACCTTTGAAGGCCATCTCGAGAATCTGAGTAAGGTGCTACAGAGATTGCAGGCGACCAACTTGAAGCTGAACGCGAAGAAGTGCCAGCTCTAACGCAAGGAAGTGAGCTACTTGGGCCGCATAATCTCAGCAACCGGAGTGGCCACAGACCCGGAGAAGACACAGGCTGTGAATGGTTGGCCTCGCCCAAAGGATAAGAAAGAGTTGCGCAGTTTCCTGGGGCTGTGCAGTTATTACCGACGCTTCATAAAGGGGTTCACTAACATCGCCGAACCCCTCACCCGCCTGACAGAGGAACACCGGCCTTATGTGTGGATGGAAGACGCCGAAGACGCCCTCCAGCACCTGAAGAAGACCCTGTATAGCGCTCCAATTTTGGGATTTCCACAACCGGGTGGCGCCTTTATTGTGGACACCGACGCAAGCGCCCATTGCATTGGAGGCGTCCTGTCGCAGACCAAGAACGGCCACTAGTGGGCCTACTACAGCAAGACGCGATCCTAGGTAGAGAAGAACTACTGCGTCATCCGGCGGGAAATATTGGCGGTAGTAAAGACTTTGGAGCACTTCCACAAGTACCTGTATGGTCAGGCACTCCACCTGAGGACTAACCATTCCGCCCTCACCTGGCTATTGAGCTTTAAAAACCTGGAAGCCCAGACAGCACGCTGGGTTCAGAGGCTGCAGGTGTACGACTTCACCTCGGAACATCGCAGAGGGAAGAGCCACGGTAACGCAGAAGCTACGTCCCGAAGACCCTGTCCAGAAGATTGCGGCCAATGCACAAGAGTGGAGGAGAAGGAGCGTGCCGCAGCAGTTCGAGTAGTCACGGCAGTGCCAGCGGATGGCTGGGATAGAGCAGGCTTGAGGAGGGAGCAGCTGGCGGTCGCAGACTTGGGGGCACACTTGAGGGAAGCGGAGGCAGGGACGAGCCTAACCTGGGCCGACATCGCACCGGGGAGCGCCACCTTAAAGTCTTACTGGGACCAATGGGACTCTTTGAAGACCAGAGGGGGCGTGTTGTTCCGTGAATGGGAATCACCCGATGGGAAGACGCAGAGAGAACAGTTGGTACTTCCCCGGATTAAGGTTCGGGAAGTATTGGAAGAAGTGCACGCCGGTACTTCAGGAAGCATCTGGAAGCGAACCGGACGATTGACAAACTATAGGAGCGCTACTAATTGCTTAGGATCCGAGCAGACGCAGAGAGAGGGTGTCGTCAGTGTCACGTGTGTGCGGCGAGTCGCAGCCCCCAGACTAGGGGCCGGGGTGGCATGCAGTTGTACAACTTCGGAGCGCCATTCGAACGGATTGCTGTTGACATTGCTGGGCCGTTCCCAATATCCGACCGAGGCAACAAGTACCTGCTTGTGGTCGTGGCCTACTTCACTATGTGGCCGGAGGTGTATGCCATCCCGAACCAAGAGGCAAGGACAATCACAGACTGCCTCGTGGAGCAAGTGTTCTGCCGATTTGGGGTACCGTTAGAGCTGCTCATTGACCAAGGCACCAACTCTGAGTCCAACCTGATGAAGGAGGCACTAGAGAGACATGGGTTTAACAAGATCCGCACAACACCTCTACATCCCCAGTCGGATGGCATGGTCAAAAGGTACATCAAGACCTTAGAGGAACACTTGAGGAAGGTCGTGGCCAGCCATCAGCGAGACTGGGACGTCAAGGCGCCACTGTTCTTGCTGGCCTACCGCTCTTCAACGCACGGCACTACGGCGATGACGCCAGCCAGCTTAATGTTCGGCCGAGAGTTACGTCTCCCTTGTGACCTGGTTTAGGAAGCCCTCCGGGGGTGAAACGGCCAGCGACCGAGTATGTGGAGAACCTGGTGGACCACGTCCATGACATGCACGAGATGGCTCGCCAGAACATCTAGAAGGCGAGCGACCGTGTGAAAACCCGGTACGACAGGCAAGCCAAAAGCCAAGGGTTCCAGCAAGGTGACCTGGTCTGGTTGTACCGCCCAACCCGGACCAAGGGACTCTGCCCGAAGCTTCAGCAGCCATGGCAAGGACCGTACCGTGTGGTGAAGAGGATTAACGACGTAGTCTACGGCATCCAGGAGGTGCCCCGAGGAAAGATGTTGGTGGTACATCTGGATCACCTGACCCGCTAATATGGTGCTGTTTGAGACGACCAGCCTTGAGGAGGCAGCAGTGTTACCCAATCGGTAGACTCTACGGTACCGATCAATAAATGCAGGTGAAGGCCGGTGGAGGGGGGCGTGTGACATTGTTACCGCTTGCATCGGCGAGAGAGTGTGGAGGGGGCACCACAGGGATGGCTGAATTTTCGTTTGCCCCTCCTCCTGTCGCCTGAAAGCAGGCGAAACATCAAGAATGCTTTCCCCCTCCATAAAAAAGAATTCTCGAGAAACTTCGAGCCACCAATCAATACAGGAGCGGCGATCGTCAGTTGAGTTGAGTCAGTCGTGGCGAGCAGTGTGAAGAGCGCGCAGTGTACGTGGACAGACGAACCGGTGAAATTATAACTGTGTACATTACGAAATTCTATGTAATCGGCAAGTGTGACATTGTGATAAAGTGGAGTTAAAGAACATTTTTGAGCGGTGTAATTGGACTTTTTATTTTACGAACCCACAGTCACAGTATAGTATCTAATTACAATTCTGCAATATACACCAGAAGCGAAGTCTATATGAAATAATCATTCATCCATATGCCAATATCAGATAGCAAAATCATGGACCATCGCTTCTCCTATAGATCCCTTAGGGGTCACTCAATCCTTAATGTCCGCAGTCCACATTCAAAATCTTCCGTTCTACACTCCTCTTAGGCTACAGACTTAACTGACTGATCCCCATACGATATTTCTTACTTGCCATATATTGTTTGTAAACCCAAGCTTCCATGCTAGGCCTAAACATATTTTAAATATGATATTCAGGTACAAAAGCGAATCATCTGCCATCTACACGGAGGAGCCAATGTAGCCTCTCCGGGCAAGCGCTATCGCCACCCGCCGGTCATAAATACAAGCAGAGAAACATAACAGTAGCGAGGTATTTACTAAACTATGAATTGTTATATTATCACATAGTTAAAGTTGTGTAAAATAAGCAAAGATGAATTATTATTTCGGGTAGGTTTTTTTATTTATTTCTCATGACGTCGTTCTACTGTGAAGGGCTTTTGCATTTAAGCGCACTTCAAAATCACCTATATGGATTTTTCTATGGGTAAGGATAGTGACAAATTCTCTCACTTACTTAGGGGTAAAGCTGGACAAGGGCCTAAGTTTCTGGGGTACATCCCGGATTTCACACAGCGGGCATGCAGGGCTTCGGATACGTTATACCTTATGATGCGGTCAGGGATGCCAACACCCCTAAAGTTGCGTTTTTTTCCAGGCTTTGATTCTTCCTATAATGATTTATGCATGTGAGATACTGGGCATGGCCACAGGATGCAAACTGCTGCAGCTTCAACGTGTACAAAATAAATCTCTTAGGGCTATCTATTCTGTATACCGGTGCTTTCCCGTTCGATACCTCCATGAAGCCTTTGGAATGGTTACATGGAGGTACAGATGTATTATTTTATCTTGACAGGAATCCTGCGCGGTGGAGATGAGTAGCAACTGTGGTAGGCACAGTGCACATATCGACACAATGTGCCACACGCGTAAGATTACGAGAGGGGAGGGAGGTGCATATGGTGTCTAAAACAAATTTCATTCTGGTAGCCAGTTTTGCAGCTCTTATAAAATAAGTTGTAATCCTTACTAAGGTAGTAATCTCCACGCCTTTCTTGGATCTTTAGTACATAGGCATTTGGAACAAAACCCTGTCCTCCTTCAGCAGGCATGATAATCAACTGTCGGTCTTTCAATATCGCTGCGGAGTCCCTGTAACGTATTTCACTCCAGATATATTGTCCAGTATGTGCTGTATTTATATAAGTTTCATCCATATAAACTATATAAACTGCACTTCGATATATCGTAATATTTCGTAAATACTTATTAAGCCTTTTTGCACGTATGGTGCGATGTTCGATTAAAATTTGTCTGTCACGCCTAGTGTTTTTTTTTTTTTTTTTTTTCAAATAAACCTAGCTTCAAAGGAACTCTTCTTGGTGTTCAGACACTGCATTGGAAGTCGGTAGAATTTTTAAGCTTCATAATCACTTTCTTAAAAGTTGGTCTTTGTTTTACTGTGTTTTAAAAATTATTCATTTTTCGCCTAACTACTTCTGAATTAAAACATCCAAATTTAATTTTGTGCATGATCTTAATATTTGTTTACCGGGCATAGAGAAGGACGTTGTTGCACTAGCACCAATGGCTTTTCTTTCCTTAATAACTCTCCTAAACTGTTGTTAGACACAACTGTTGCTTCAGATACTCTTCCCCAGATTTTTATAGCTGACGCACACCATTGTTCCTTTTTTATAAATTTATGGATATTGGTTGTTACTTCTCGTGTTTTAAATGTAGCACTTTATTTCCCAATGTGCTGCTAGGAGGCGTCATTTACAAATGCTCTCTTGGAACCAGGAGACAAGCACATATTGAAACAAGCTGTAGTAATACCGAGAAGCACTGCACTTGCTTAGTTGCTCGTAAATGGTACGCAACTGACCTGCGCTCCCCTCCAGTTGCAACCGTTCTTAGGTGGACTCGTCCAGATACTTCTGCGCATCGCGCTGCACTTTTCAAGATAAAAAATACATTTATAGACAAATTCCAAAATACAAACGCAGCTCCGGACTATTGACGAATGAGGCAAAAAATTGCGAATGGCAGTTAACCGTGAGAAGAGCTCTCGTATTCTCCAGGCGAAAACTCGAGAAAACCGGTAGCAACTTCAAAATTGAATCTATCTGTGAATTAGAATGGCAATTATTCTAAATTAAACTCTTCCTAAATATTTTCACACCAGCGCTGCACACATGCGTTGCACCCGAGTCGGCAATCGTTGAGGAGCTACCACTATCTCCTTTCTTTCGTCTACCTAAACTAAACCCGCCACCCTACAAAACACCAATATCCTACCATTAAGTGGCTAAGTCCGTCTAGGATAGGTACACGTATGTCATACAAAGCGCCGACCATCAATCAGCCGCAAACAGCAGCCACTTTGCTATGGGTAATGGTGCAGTAGGAGCTGAATACTCTAACTCCACCATCTTCCATGCTGCTATAATCTCCATCCATAACAAAAGCGCGCCTTGGTAGCGAGTCTGCCTCACGTTCATGAGGTCCCGAGTTCGTATCTCGGTTTGGGTCAGTTACCTCGATAAGGCTTGTCCCGGGGATTTCCCTTAACCTGATAGAGGAATGTCAGGTATTTCTAAGCTCCATGGATCCCGAAGCCATTTTGAGCGTCATTGCATACATTTCATTCATCCTCCGATATAATTTAACGTAGGAGGATAGATATTACACAGAAATTCATCAATTACAAAATAATGGCCTGTTTTTAGCGTTAATAAGGGATCTCGTTTTGAAGTTCAGTTCTATAATTTTGCAACTTATGTATAATTAAATAATATCAAACATTCCTTGACTATATATGCGACCAACCCTATCGGAGGACCGTGGTCAAACTGATCACTCATACGTGAGAAAAGCAAGAAGCCAATAAAAGCCCCGTTGCCACTATTCCTTGGAATAGAGCAGAAGCAGGGGAAGGGTGTTGCCAAACTGCACGAGATGTCACACTCCTGTAACACGAGAATCCGTGTTGAGCCGTATCATGGCCGTGAGGTTCCAGCCCAATGCTTCAAATGTCCGGGCTTTTACCACTAGAGCTATGTCGGCGAGCGCAGGACGGCTCGCATACGTTTTGCAGGAATTCACCAAAATAAAGACTGCCCTAACGCCAGGGTGGGGAATAAGTTCGCCAAATGCCAGGAAGCCCACTGCGACATCCATGTCAGTTAACCAGTGAGACAGCAGGAAAGAGCTGGTTAGAACCCCCATAAGGGAGCTCGCAAAATTCTGGCCAGCGGCCAGCTTTGCCTAGGCGCTGCGCAAGCATGAAACAGTGCTGCAAGAGGCAGAAGAAACTCTGAACCCGACAACAAACCAGGGGGAAAGCTCCAAAGCTACTGCCACACAACCCTCAGCGGTATAGGCAGCTAAAGCACAGTGGCCTCCAAAATAACAGACGGCCACCGCAAATCAGTGGGAAACATCGTCGGCAGCTGCAGAAGCAACAGCCGGAAAGTCAGCCCCCGGAACCTCGGGGAGTCAGAGTGGATCTACCACCACTGCACTCCCCCACCGCCAGCAGCAGTAACAGCAGCTGTATTCGCCAATGAGGGAGCAGCCGTACCCACTGCCACATAAGCAAAACCAGCCACAGTAGCCTGTGAGGCCGTCATTTCCATTTAGGCCTTGGCGGAGCTTGAAAACCCTCTGTCTGGTTTGCCGAACCGATTGAGCACCCCCTACTCATTTTAAGACATTGCACGAATCATGGTAGGAATGCAGATCCTCGCACCCCTAACACTTAGCAGCACTGTATCATGCAGTAGACTGGACGACCTATTCCATGACAAACTTTAAATGGCAGTGAGGAGAGGTCAACCTTCTCTGAGGACGCACCGTGGCTCAGTGGTTAGACCGCTTGGCTGTCACCAAGGCGGCTCGAGTTCGATCCCAGCCGACCGCAAAGTGAGATTTGTCGTAGACAACACGGCGCTAGGGTGTGTTTTCTCCGGGATCTCCGGTTTCCCTCGCCATTTTATTCCACCGGTTCTTCATCTCATGTATCATCAGTGTCGTCGCCTGCGGTGCCGTAAGTACTAAAAGCGGGCGTTAAACACTGCACATTTCATTTCAACGTTCTCTCAGGGCACATGCACGCTGGTATACAATTTGACCTGTCAATGTTTCGCAGTCCATCGGTCGAATATTGCCGGTCGGCAGAGCGGAGGTGCAGCTGTATTCATAAAAAGCCACATCACCTATTCTCTTATAGCAATTCCTCCACCGCAGCACCAAGAGGCGATCGCCGTAAGGCTTTCCTTGGGTTTTTTGACTTGGGAATGGTAGCAGTATACGACCCGTCAAACCACCCACCCTATGAGGTAGACAACAGGGCACTCCTCAACCTAGACTACACAGTGTGCACACCGGGAGCGTTCCATGCCAAACACCCGAACTGAAACAGCCGTACTGAGAATAAAAGGGGAAGGGGCCTCCACTGCATCAACAGTAACCGCGAAGTTCAATGCACTGTTTGCCTGTTGGCAATGCGGACGTCATAGATTTCATTACCACCAAAAACATACCATTTCATCTGGATCTGACGGTGGTAAAAGTTCTGGTTTCAGACCACAATCCAGTTGTGGTAGACACAGACGTTACGTCCGCTGCCCTGGGAACGGCAGACTGGGTGAATGAAGTAGACTAGCATTTTGCTGCCCTAGCAATCCAAAACTCCGTGGACGCTCGCGCTCGAATTGACTCCGCTGTGTCATTCGATACGGCGACCAAGCAGCACTCTACATTCATCGTTTTTTGTGATTTACGTCCTCCAACGTTAAGTCACAGTGGGCGAAGAATGGAATGGCTGAAATGATGCTGAAATGTGCCCAGGGTCCGTAGAGCTTAGTTACCCGACATTCGTCATTCAGGATAGGGGAAAACATTGGAAAAAGCCTTATCCAGATAACTCACCCCGACCGAGATTCGAACTCGGGAACTCTTGCACGTGAGGCAGACATGCTACCATCTACGTTACCGAGGCACTGCATCGTTAATGCAGAACGTGCTTGTACACACCGCGTTCCCATCGATGCAAACACCCAACAGTTATCCCAGGTCCCATTAGAAAGGTAATAAAAGCGACAAATGCTGTTGGAAATCTACGGCAGAGGTATTGCCACCCCGGGATAGGGGAAATACACCGGAGGTTCAAATCTCTGGTAAGACGCCTCCTAAGAGCACGCAAAGAGGACTGAGAAAACACGCAAAGCACGTTGCTCTCCAAGATAAAATACCTGGCGAATAGTCCGTAGGCTACGGTAAGTCAAAATTTTACACCAGCACTTCCTGCACAGCTCTCGAGGACTACTCTTCTTTGAGCCGCAAGAAAAAGTAGATGCACTGGCAGAATATTTTGAGACCCAAATCCAACCTAGAGCAGAGCCCATGGACGATGATTTTGACTTTGTTGCGCAGGTGGCCGAGCACATCCGGGAGTCCTCATCTACGTGTCACAAGGAGTTCCATATTCCCATTGTTACCCCTAGAGATTTAGCCACTGTGCTTAGCTATCTAGGGACCAGCAAAGCCCCTTGAAAGACCGCGAACAGCGGAAATGCTTAAGCAGCTCCCCGCAGAGCCGTGATTAACCTGACCCACATGTACAACACTTGCCTTCACATGCGCCACTTTCAGGCTGTCTGGAAAGAGGTTCGTGTGATGTGCGTTTTAATGCCGGAGAAAAATCCAATCTTCCCGTCAATTTAGCAACACATGAGGCTCCCACTATTTTATAGAAGTTATACGAAATGCTTCTCCTCTCCCGCCTTCAACATCACTTACTGGAAAAGGGCCTAATTCCGGAACATCAGGTTAATTGTCGCATTGACCACTCCACTGCAGCAGCTACTGCGGGTTGCCGCAAAAGGCTTCATGACTTTCGAGGAAAGGTCTAAAATGGTAGCAGTGTTCCTTGATCTGAGAAAGTCTTTGCTACAACCTGGCACGAATTTCTTATTTAGAAGCTCCTATAGCATGAAATACCCCTCGATATATTTCCTTGGCGAACCGGTTTCCTCGGAAACCGACGCTTTTGTGTAAAAATGGTGAGTGTGTTGTTCACCGTACGGCCCATTGTACCAGGAGTGCCGGAAGGCAGCATGCTGTCACCGGCCGCTTTCACAGCTTACATGGCCGATATACCCACACCTGCCAGTACGCTGACGCTCTCATGATCTTCGCAAGAAACAGCACACCCAGGTATAGCTTTTGGCAAATGCAAACGCAGCTGCGGAAATTTGACGAATGGAGCGCTAAATGGGGAATGGCAACTAACCCGGAGAAGAGCTCTGCTATTCTCCTGGCGAAAACCCGAGCAAACCGGTTACAGCAGAAATTCGTTTTGCGGCGTCGTCGAATCCCATGAATGCAAACTGCGAAGTATCTCGGTGTGACACTGAACGTAAATTAACTTACATTCCACACTTCAGGATTGAATTTCAGCCTGGGAACTCCGTTGTTCTGAAACTATACCCTGTATTCCACTGCACTACCATGCCCCCACGGCTAAAGCTCTAGCTGCTTTTGGCGATTATTCCGCCCAAAGTTCTGTACGGCTGTGAGATCTGTAGAGCAGTGGCGAATTACACTTTCGTCAGGCTCAAAACGTTGCACAACAGGCCACTAAGAATCATCTGTTATACGCCTTGGAGATTTGCTGTTCTGCCTCAGTTTCTGTTGGTCCTAATATTTCCCTCCGACGATCTCTTAAAGAACCCTTCTCCTAGATTGAAGTGTTGCTACATTTTTATCTTTAACTTCATTGTCGCTGTTCATATATTCCTCTAACGCCTTAGTGGATATTACCTGAGACATATTTTCAAAATGTGTATGATCTTCTGCTTCCCTTAAAATGTTCTATAAGCAATTTCCTTGGACCGTCCTCTACTAGGTAACTATATCCATTTCACTAAAAAAGTAACATATTCAGGCGAATCTAAACAGCTACTTTCGCCACATAAATCTAAGTTCTTTCCTATTCTTTTTTAAATATACATTATACGGACCTTGTTCTGTAATGAAGTGAAAAAATCCTTTTCTTGGTTTTATGTGTTCCAATTTTAGCCCCTGTTTTATGTCTGGAAATAAATAATGTACTCTACTTCCTTCGTGTGCGTTATTCCACTCTTCCTGCTATTCCTGTGGTAAATAATTTTTCACTTCCTTCTTGATACCGCAACTCTTCCCATCACTTTAAAAACATTCCCGTTTTTCTTCTTCTTTAACCAGTAAGTTGTAACCCTTAATATAATTATATAGTCAATAGGCCAAATTTCCGCTCCTATTAGTAGGGCCAAAGTATATGTCGCTTTGGTAGCCCAGCTGCTGCGAAGTAATATTTCCCTCTGAATTTTTCGGATTAAATTTGCACAAGATTTGATCTTTATTCTTTGTGCCCATGTACTTACACCATATACAATTATGCTTACTAGAAAACTCATATGATATATCCCTGTTGCTGTAAAATGAATTTTATAGCTATTTTGTGCAATGGACGCTAATTTCATAATTACACATACTGCCTTTTCTTTTACACACTTCATATAGCTGTTAAGAAGTAATTAAGAAGTAATCTCCAACGGCTATCGGGAACCACTGCCCCCTCGAGCCCAACCAAAGCCGAACTACTCCCCTACAGGAGGGGCTGGAATGTTCGGCCCCAGGCTTCTCTTGGCAACGTCAGAGGTACCACGAGTGCTAGGGGTCCGCAGCGCTCGCTCCACAGCAGCTGAAGGAATCCTCCCCCCTACGGACTTGAATAGCAACACATTGAAGATTTTCAGAAGATGCTAGTGAAGAGGTCTTGACTTTACATTAAAAATGCTACAGTGTGGAATATAATTGGTGCCCCTCCACAGTTTATAAACAGCTGGCACTTACATTTTATGGAAAGAGCTACACATACAACGGGGAAACATGGCATTGTGTTTGCTTATTTGAGGCCACAGAAGGAAATAAGTGCTTTCGGATATGGACATATTGTAACGCCTGAAGTAGACCGAAGACACAGAGGTAAAAAGTGACAATCAATCCGCAGTGGCGGAAGACAGACTATACTGTACCCATTGAGTTGACGCCTGAGTGAAATGCGTGGGATGGGATCACGCTAAGGGGGCTGTCATCGTCCAGTCCTTAACGTGAGCTGGAGAATGCTCATTTCAGCACCAGCGTAAGGGTGTCGACACTCGTGGACCCCAGCAAGAGAGACGGTACCACGCCACCCTCACGTCGGGAACAACTACAGTGCACCAAGTCCACACACAGCAGCACCACACTAATCCTTTGTCGGCAAATATGACCCTGAAACGACCCAATTGGAATGAATTATAAAGTAAAATAGAGGAACTGGAAGTCGCGGAATGTAAATAATCTAACGAGTATTGGTCTAGTTACTAAGGAAAAACGCGGTTCGAATCCTGGATCACCTTGGAAATGTGGGCGCAAAAAGTTACCGCGTGAAGCACTTCACTCGTTATTTTGTCTAATATTGATTTATCCAATGCTGCAGAAGTTTAATCTAATATTTGTTCCTTTCATATTATATACCTTGTGGCATAATCTGCAGACTACGCGCAATTATACAGGTACTGTTCCAGTTATAATAGGAAAACTCAATTAATTAGCACCGGAGGGAGTGGATGTGAAACCTCTAAAGGATAAGGAAGGAAATAATCCAACTTTCACAGAAGAGAAAGCATATAGTCGTCTCTTACAACTGTAGCGATATTCACAATTAAAAGCCATTATAAATGGTTAATATTTTATCATCTAAAACTTTCGGCGACTAAGTTGATTGATATCTATTAATCTAAAATGTATGTCCTTGTTCGTGTTGTAACAAATGACATTAGTTAAATGTCTGCTAAGCGGTCAGTGTAGAAGCTAGTTCCACATAAGGAAAACTGGGACTGAAAAATAGCCTAAAAGTCTCAAAAATTGCAGTTTTTAGATTTTTACATACAAATGTTCCGTAAACCTTCCTTTATTGAATTATGGTAAGAGTTTTTTATTTCCTCCAATTCTAAAAGTCTATCGCAAGGTTTAAGTTTTCAGAGCGTGGCCATTTCAACACACCCCTTTTTCCTTATCCAGCATGATGGTCTGTTTGTGCCAATTCTGATCGTATTCTGGCATGTTCTTCCTTAAAACTGCGTTCAAATCTTGCGCCATAGCGTAGTGCTGCTATCTACAGACAGTTTAGTAAACTATTACTGTTTAGTTATTAATACAAAGTGTTCAATCAGAAACATTCAAACAAAAATGTCATATAAAAAGTCGTCAGACCACCTTGGATGTTTAAGCACCTAAGAAAATACAAAACAGTTAATAATGTCTGAGATTATTCTATGTCCTTTGCAGTTAACTTAGCGAATACCTGTAGATTCACTCTTGTTTTGGTTGCCTGTGTTTGCCCCAATGTATAATGGCGAATTACATGCGTGAAATGTGCTTTTGTTTTCAGTTTGTTTTAAGGGTATGTATGACTGAAATTTTCAAATTCTGAACTAATAATGCTAGCTTTTACAAATTTGCACCATAGGTGTAGTATGATGGAAACATGTTACAACCTAAATTTAAACCATTTTTCACCAGCAGTTTAGAAATAATGATAAATTTTGTATGTTTTTTGTTACGTCACTACAAAAGTCCCTTGCGACAAAATATTTTGAATTTTGGTCTAATATTTTAACCCTATGTTCATAATGCGCATACTTTTTAAAATTGTTCTGGGTTTTACTGTGACTCCTTTAGTTTAGGTCACAATTTTTTTTTAATTTACAAATACTCTTTTTTGTCTAAAAAACTGTAAGTTTTGTGTTTGAAAATTAAAAATATATGCTTATATACATTTCACAATAAAACCTAGGGCAATTTCCATTCCTCATGATATTGTGAACCTGTGTAGGAAATTTCATGAGTGTAGTACAAAAACTGCATCGCAAGGAGCATTTTACAAGAAGAAAATGCTGAAAATATGAACATTGAGAAAACAGCGATTAAAGATTTGATTGCATAACTCACATTAAAATCCACCAGGCTGATAGGTTGGACTCTAAGATTTATTTTTTCTCCCCTTTGTTGCTGCTTTTTCCACCTTTTTCTTCTTTAGATGTTGCTTTTCTTCTGCACAACTTAGCTTCTTGCTTTGCAGGATACGAGTCTGATCTCGCTGCACTGAAGTTTTCCTTGCTGAGTCTACTACACTTTCACCTCTGATATTTTGCTGCAGCTCCAATGACTTAAGACTACCCATGTTAAACTCACTGATGCTTTTAATAACAGAAAGATCCAATTTTTGTTTTGATATGAAAACTTCCTTTGGGCACTTATTCCATATGACATGATGCAAAGATTCATTGGCATTCTGTGTTTTTCCAGTTTTGCACCTCTCTAGTAATGTTGTAGAAGACAGCCTCTGATATATTGGCATCATTTTAGGAACTATTTTGTCTAAAAGCCTTATTTTTCTTTTCTTGAATTGAAAATTTAAGAACGGAAAACAGACAAAGAATGTGGATATAGGCAAAAGAGTGTGTGACTCCGACAGAGTTTAAAGGACACCGACATTTAAATAAGCATTTAAAAATGGCGTTCGGTGGCAAATTATGCATTTTTCACATTCGGGAATGTCTAAATTATTTTATAGAATTAAAATAAAAAAGTCGTTATTTTCACGATTTTCATGAAATTTCAGTCATACATACCCTTAAGTAAATAAATAGGTGTATGTGCAAGCTATTTGATTTTCCTGTACAGTAGTGTATTGCTTTTTATTCTTTTTTTTTTAATTTTCGTCCTCCAACGTTAAGTCATATCGGACGATGAATGAAATGGGTGAAATGATGCTCAAATGTATCCGGGGTCCGTGGAGCTTATAGTTACCCGACATAGTTTTTCAGGATAAGGGAAAACCCTGGAATAAACCTTATCCAGGTAACTCACCCTGACCGAGATTCCAACTCGGGACCTCTTCAACGTGAGGCAGACACGCTACCGGGGCGGGTAGGTGTATTGTTAACTATTTAAACAGCATAATACATGCAGTTTCATCATGTTGGCGTAGGCCAGTGAGCAGAAATAACGATAAGAAGGGAGCAGTAAGAAAACATGTTGCAGCCAGAAGGTAAAGCAAAATTGGGAGCAGATTTCCATTTCAAATATACAGTTGGACTTAGAGGAATATCTAATATTTGAGCTTCAGATTTGCAAATTGACATAGCTGAACATGCTAATGCTAATAAAACTATATTTGTAAAAGCTAGAAGAAATTTTCAAGTTTTTAAGAACTAGGTGTAGACAGTGTAAATAGTAATTTAAAGAGCAGACTATGCATTAGTGAAAATAATAAGCAAATTTTGAATACCAGTGGATATAGCAGTAGAGATGACAGTGTAAATAGTGTGCAGAACAGTGTAAATAGTGTGCAGAACAGTGTAAATAATGTGCAGGATAGTGTAATTACTATTTTGGTACATATCCTTAGAAAAATTGATTTTTCTCTACTTTACAATTTTAATACAGTATCTGCCCCCACTGCTTTAGTTTTATAGCTATGGCTCTGAATTTTTTTGAGCATATGTTACATAAATGGGTCTGCAACATCAATTTCAGACTGTAAAATATAAGACTTAGTTTGGCTATAATAAAATTTTAAATGTCAAAAAAAATTACTTCAATGTATCACATAGAAACATAATTTTCCTGAAAGTAAGGTATTGTTCTTCTTCACAGAGACTGAAGTTGTTTATAGTGTTAGTAGGAATGAAAAAAATAAGGATTATTCCACTAGCATGGCTACTGATACGCATGCATTAACCTTAATATTGCCATGAACTTTAATAAAAATAAAGTTAAAAAAGTAATTCCTTCAGAAATAATAATCAGAAATTACTAAAAATTGGTGTGGTATTTTCTAATACAAAACCCACTAGGCATGCAATATTGCAAGTTTGTAGGTACAGAAATATAGAAAATAGAAATGCCAGTCCCTATGCCCCGTAAGTTAATGTTCCATACAATAAAATTAATCTATTGGACCTAACCATCACTAAACTGTCGCTGCATCACAAGAGTGACTGACCTGATCAATATTGCTGTGGACTGAACGACTTGCTAACCTTTTAACTGCCCATCGACCACGAGCCAGTCTCTCGTATACTGTAGTTCCAGAACAGAGGCAGGACCTCCTCGAAAGGAAATATTCAAGAAATAGTCAAAATGAAGTATCCAGAACTAACAAGCAACTCACAGAGCTTATGGTTTTTCTCAGATATTTGTTGATTCAAAACGACCTGCTACACCATCGTCTTGGACATGCTTGTCTGCAAGTTCTCCACTACGGAATTTACTGCCGCTAGTTCGCGTCTCTCTTATCCATTCCGGGGTTTATGTACACTGCTCACTTTCCATATTCTCCATTGCGGAATTCATTTCCATTTTCATGCTCAGCACTCTGGATCTCTTGCTCTTCACTTCACTTAATAATGTTTGCAGTAATTGCTACATCACGATGTTTATATCCCTTCTGACATGAACATAACAAATGAAGGCACCATTGGTTGCTAACTACATACTGCTTGTAACAGTAATACACAAGCGTTACACTCCAGACGCACACTCAAAACAAAATACAACTGATTTGCTGTTTCAGAACTCATAAAAACTACCCTCACTATCCTCCACTACACTTAACTGAACTCTTATTGTCAAATGTCAAAATTGTACTAAAAATGTAACTCTCCGTTGACCTCCACGCTAAATTTGACTGGACTTAATGTGCTGCCCGAGATACGAGCCAACTACCGCCGACCAGCAGACAACCCAGCACTTTAATGACAATTTATTGTGTTTCAAATGGGAAGACTTCTCTTCTGTATCGAATCAGGTACATTAGACCATTCACCGGTGCCTGCCACCTCGTTATCGCCACTCTTTTTATAGTTCCCTATCTCTCGCTCACCTGCGAGTGCTCGTGGCGCTCGACGTAAGGAAACGTAAACTGAATTTTCCAAAGTTTTATAATAATGTTACCACATCGGCGAACTGGTGGAAGGGGGGGGGGGCGTGTGGCATCGGGACCGCACCCTCGCCGGTCAGCTGGCGCCTGCGGAGGCGTGACAGGGTGGGGAGAAGGGAAACCACTGGGGTGGCTGAATCTTCGTTTCCCCCTCCTCCTGCCGCCTGAAAGAACGCGAAATCTCCGCAATATATTTCCTCTACATGGTAAAGATTCTCTAGAAACATTTAGCCACCTATAAATAGAAGCACGATGCGACCGAGAGTTCAGTTCAGTTCTTGGCGAGCAGCTGTGAGGAGCTCCGTGCTAGTGAACGGACTGGAAGACTGTGTACGTGTATCAGAGGAGTTGTACGTAATTTTGAGTATAGAGTGGACCTGTAACAGACGAACTAGGGAATTGTCATTGTGTGCGCTACGTAATTCTGTGTAATCGGCAAGTGTTCCAACTGTAATTCGGTGGAAATAAAGAACATTTTGAGTTTGTGCAATTGTACTTTTAATTTCACGAACCCACAAAGTCACAATAATGCAGTTGTTGAAATTACAATTACAACATCGATATTGGTATATTGCGCAAATGGTTTAAATATTTAGTTTAAAATCAATAATAGTTTATGAATTACTTATTTTTCTAACCAAATGAATATACCAGCGGTGCATACATATAGCTGTGATTGTTATTTACGTTAGGAGATAGTTCCGCACTGTCATTGTCTTCAAAGTCTAAGTACCGCAAATTTATGATAGGTTTCAAAGCTCTATGGATCCTGGGCTCATTTGAGCATCATTTGACCCATTCCATTCATCGTCCGATATGACTTAACGTTGGAGGACGTAAATTACAAAAAACAGGTTTGAAAATCTCGTTTGGTACTATTTCTTTTCTAAAGTCATCTTCTTGTAGTTTATCTGATGTCTCACGCAGTTTTTCCAGTCTTGTGTTCCTTGTCAATTTCTTCATGAATAAATCGTCCGTCAGTCAGTTTAAAAATATTTCTATTTGCAACCTAATTTGAGCGCACATGAACTCAATTGGATTGTTCTAGCAGTAGTAAGAGGGGAAGGTGGCTCGTATCTCACTGATCCAGCTGATACACTTTTTCATGGAATACTAACTAAATAGTACTGCTTTAAACTCTATATAGTAGGGATTACGAACCATTTAAAACAAAGATATGATGTTACCAGACACGTTCTGCCAGTCCAGCAGGAATTGTATCGTTTCCTCTAATCGAAATTAACAAACACCTTACCTTGATCAAAGTACATATTTCTTTTACCACGTCATGTCAAATGTTAACGTTTCAGTTCTGAGTAACTTAAAATATAGATACATCCAGTACCTTATATGTATGTAAAAATAAAACAAATTCACAAATTGTGCTCAGAAAATCATATTTATATACGATTTTGATAGAAATTAACTTCACCACAATAGCTTCATTAAATATATGATTTTAGATACCAAAATTGATTAAGGAAGGCCTCAAAACGTGTAATTGACACTGAAGCTTGATATAAAAACTTTAAATGGAACAAAATACCTCCAGTACCTTATATGTATGTAGAAGACAAAACAAATTCACAAATTGTGCTCAGAAGTGCATATTTATATACGATTTTGATAGAAATAAACTTTACACACAATAGGTTCATTAAATATTTGATCTTAGATACTAAAATTTATTAAGGAAGGCCTCAATACATGTAATTGTCACTGAATCTCGATATCAGAAGTTTGAATGGGATAAAATATATCCAGTACCTTAGGTATATGTATGTAGAAGACAAAGCAAATTCACAAATTGTGCTCAGAAAAACGTATTTATATACGATTTTGATAGAAATAAACTTTACACACAATTGTTTCATTAAATATTTGATTTTAGATACTAAAATTGATTAAGGAAGGCCTCAAAACATGTAATTGTCACCAAATCTCGATATCAAAACTTTGAATGGAATAAAATATGATACGTTCGCTCATACATGCCAACCAATAATGATATTCATTACAGTGCTTACGTCGCAATGCATTTTTATAATATAGTGAAATCTACTTTATTCATTTGTATTAGGAAAAGTATTTGAGCTAAAATTATGGGATTTTTACGGTTATGTTAAATACATTACTCTCTCCTTCCAGATGGATCAGCTTTGAAAAAAAACTGAAATTTTGTCTTTGCTCGAATAGTATTTATTAGAGATAGATTAGTTTGCCGCTCGCCACACTCCACTTAGGAGGAATGTCTAACGAAAACACCGCAGGACTGCGATTGGTTTGTCACCTAGTAGCGCTCAATGACCAACACCTTCCCATTTGAAACACATAATAGACGCAAACTCAAAACAAAATACAACGTATTTTCTGATTCAGAACTCATAAAAGCTACCCTCACTATCGCCCACTACACTTAACTGAACTATTATAGTCAAATTTCAAAATTTTACTCAAACTGTAACTCTCCGTCTATCTCCATGCTAAATTTGACTAAACTCAATGTGCTGCCCGAGATACGAGCCAACTACCGGCGGCCAGTAGACAGCCCAACACTTCAATGACAATTTATTATATGTTTCAAGTGACAAGACTTCTCTTCTGTAGCGAATCAGGTGCATTAGAGCCTTCACTGTTGGCACCTCGTTATCCCTACTCGTTTTATATTTCCCTCTCTCTCGCACACTTGCGAGTGTTCGTGGCGCTAAACGTAAGGGAACATAGTTATTTTTCCAAAGTTTTATAATAATGTAGTTTTTGAAATCAAAATTATAACATGAATATTCGTATATTACGCAAATGTACCTGAGAGCTTTTACTTGAGCTATGAGGATAGAAACTAGCAGTTTAGTGCATTCAAGTTCAATAGATTAGAGGTAATTAGCAATATCTGTGAACATATACCTGAGAGATTATGTTATTCCGTTTGCACATTTACAGACGTTTGCAAATTATTATACTAAAGCTGACTTTTTTCATATTTTCTCATTTATGAAAATATTAGGATAACAACATTTTAGTATCATCGCAAATTAATAATCAGTATACATTTCTCTAACATTTATTAAACATTATTTATTATCTTATTCATTTTATTTCCAGTAAATATATTTTGGTACATTTACTTGCCTCTATTGTATATCTTAAGAATTCTTATATTTTCAAACAAAGCAATATTAACAAAATTTGGTTGTATATTAGACATTAATTGATATTTTGTATGCATTCCTTTGTATTTATTTTAAAATTTAAGTTTCGTAGGCATGCTATGGACTATATCTTTGCAATTTTCTTGGATTTTTTGTCATGCTGCCACACTTTGATAAGGCGTTCGATAAGTTCAAACTTTGTAGTAGCTTTCTTTTGTTTTAATCTCCTTTTAACAATAGACCATAAATTTTCAATTGTATTCATATCTGGGATATTTCCTAGCCACGACAAGAAACTGATTTCTTCCCTCTGAAGAAAGTTTGCAATAGTTTTTACCTTATGACTTGGGGCACCGTCATGCATATAACTGAATTAACCATCTTGAACTTGTGGTAATAATCTGCTTTGCAGATCATGCAGGTACTGATCTTGTTTCATTGTGTTTTCAACTATCTAGAGTCTCCCGGGGCCATTGACAGACATTACAGACCATACGGTGACCGATGTAGGGTGTTTGACTATCTGCTCTAAACAACTTAGATGGAATTCCTTAACAAGCCAATGTTTTAATCCTTTAGCCCATTTCAAACGTTTTAGTATCATTTGCGGACTAATTTGATCTGCAAGCATTTAATCCTTCTCTTTTAAGTGATCTGCTCACAGAAGATGGAGCAAAAGTGACATCCAGATCTTGGAGCCGAAGAGCTAACTCCCTACTAGTGCATCCACGATTTTACAGCACAATATTTTTCAGTTTTCTAATTGCCCTGTCATTGATTTTGCATTTCCGCCCACACTTTCCAATACGCTTTGGTCCGTACATATGTGAATTACACGTCGCTCACTTAATACGACTGAAGGAATTTTTAGATATTTCAAGTTTCTTAGCGATTTCAGACCGAGTATACCGGTTTTCTTCCAAAAGTAGCTGAACACATGCAACTTTTCTTGGTGAAAGGTCAGCGGATTCACCCATAACCTCAAATTTATGATACTGCAACCAAACTCGTTGCTCAAACTTCTGGCACTTATCACTATTATTATGTCACTCAATGTTCAAATTTTATTCTAAAAACACATATCTTATAAATTTACCAATAGGCAATATATATTTCATAAAGCAGCAAAGAAACGATACTGTAAACACTAAGCATACGCCATCAAAAATATGGGCAGCCAAAATATATTATTGTCAAATTTATTGAAACATGTTAGCTACATTGGCATGCAATATATCCTAAATTAACACAGAAGAGATAAAACAATATTTAAAAGTATGTTAGGTTGAAAAATTGTCATTTTTATTCTTTTCTAAGTAAAAACTGAAAAACCTAGATTTAGTCCAATAATTTGCCAACCTTTGTAAAATATTAATCTAAGCCGGAAGCTAACTCTACAGCAACTGCCTCTGTTCATCTGCCAACGGAACCTGCTTTCAGGATATGCCTGAGAGATCAAATGGTTCTGCTCCTGCACTAATTCAACAGGAACTTAACTCATTAACGATGGAGGTGTCCCCCTCCCCCTCTCAGTGGGCTCTGAGCGTCCAGTTCCAGCATGTGCTAGTTCATCAACACTTCTGAGTTTGGGCGTAAATCTGACTCGAACCCCTCGACACTCAAAGAAGAAGCCAGCGCCTAGATATAACTAAATCCCGACTCAAGCGATCCGAAGCCGGACAAGAGAGCAGAAATATACAATTTCTGCTTTCAGTTACATCTCTGTTGGAAGAAAATCCAAACGAAATACCTGTTGAATCTCTTACAGTTGAGCGGTTTTTACGAGACTGCTACTGAAGAAAACGACTTAAGTTTTCATTAAGCATATCAGAATCTTACCAAAAACTAGTTGACACACATCATGAATTTTTCTCAGTTATCCAGTAGTGGGCTAAAAATGAAAGAGCTCTCCACCAAAATACTGCAAGAGAAGCTGTCAAAGGAAAGAAAATGCAATATAGTATCCAGTGCCATTGTTTGTCAACTCAAATGAACTTTTTCCACCAATTATCCAGTAAACAACCAACTCGTGGATCTACCAATACTAACAAATCTTATATTTCAACTATTCAAATCTATTCCAATTCTAAACTTGGGAGATTTTAACAGTCACCGTTTATCATGGAAAGTAAAATACTTATTGTAGGGGAGATACATTAGAGGATCTAATTGTTCTAAATTCATTAACCAGTAACCAGTATGGTGCAGTATTTGTAGCACAAATGATATGGTGGGATCAGGAGGAACGCATTTCATTTTTGACTATTATGAACGGTGATAAATCGCAATAAACTAAACATAAATGTAATATTCAGTTATATTTAGAGTTTAATTAGGCATAAACTACATTGTAAGCCTCTGTATGCATGTCTAAAAGATCTTTCTCACCATATATGTAATGTTCATCAGAAGAATAATGATACATTTAAGAATCAGCTATTTTGAATAAAATTACATGCTTTACTCAGGAAAAAAAGCTTGAAGTATAAAATTAAACATGAATAGTAACTAATAAGTGTTTAAAATGAAATGGTTATAGCAACTGGACAAAACCACTGTAGGTGTTTACAAGCAATCCTCACATATACTTCTAGTGCATTCGCTACATATTGGTGTACTGCAAGTTAAAAAATATTCTTTTGTTTTCCTATCTTTTGTTCTAAGACACTCTGCACATCAAACTCGTTTTGTTATGACACCTAATTGTTTGGGATTTGACATTTGAGCAGCCTGGCAAAGTTATTTCTTAACTCTCGAGGGAGGTGTGGAATACTCATCCTTTTCTCTAGAAGTGGTTCAACTAGCTGCCATGACAAGAGAATTGGTGAACTCTAAGCGTCATTCCTGATGGTTCGCCATTAATGATGAATGTATTACAAATGCATTCAGCATGGATACGTTTAGTATTGTGTAGAGAATAGCAAGAGGCCACCTTTTATAACGCCTATTGGTCGCGTAAGCAGTGCATGTTTCATCAACTGTATCCATTCCTCCTTTTGTGGCATTGTAGTACTCCTTTATCTCAGTACTAAATTACCACTTCTTCGTCCCCATATTTTAATTCTTCTTCTAGATCTGAATCACTGTCATGAATACTTTCATAGTCTGAGTCATGTTGTGAATCATCAAAATCACTAAAGTCACTCTAACTCATTTGTAATGGATAGCATCCATTCCTCAAACTGTGGCTCATCAGATTTCATTTTCTTTTGGGAAGTTGATGCCATCTCTCTGTCATGCCATGCCATGCCATGCCATGCCATGTGGTGATGGCTGGCTGTACACAGCCAGAAGGACTTTGCTGCGTGCCCACCCGTTAAGGGTTTTACCGCAGGTGACGTATAGATTTCGGGATGTTGTAGGGTGAGATGTGGATTTTTAGATTAATGCTGGTTATGAGGTTACAAGTTTGTACCTAGGGGTTGAAGGAAAGGATGCAACGCCTTGTACCCGGGTGTATTTTTGATTTTTTTTAATTTGGGGAAGAATTTTGGTGCCAAGCAGCTTGGAAGGTTTATGTGGAGCTCAGCTGTAGCTGCAGTTCGGATTAGCTCCTCGGTTATCTCGGGTGCCCGCAAGCCATGCGGGGTAACCGGTGCTGTCTAGAACGGCGTCTAGTGGGGTCATAATCTCCGAAGGACCTGACAAGGGCGCTTCTGTGGTTGGGTAAACTTGCGTATAATTTTGAAGCCCCGCACCTAATTTCATCCTCCACGTATGGAAGAGTCGAGGCCTCGTCAAGCAACCTGGTAGGAAAATAACATCCCACAGAATATATAGACCATCTCTCTGTAATAACATACCATGCAATATAATGCATTTTGTTTGCGTAAGCTGTTGACATTTCCTCCTGAAACCAACCGTAATACGATATGATATACTTACGTTATCAGTATGGTGAGGTCACCCTGAACCCGCTAAGGAGAAAAACAACTGCTAATGATGTGTACGCACCGTTTTCACCACAACCTCAACGCTCAACAACTCAAAGCATACTTCCTGATATGTACTGAGAGCTGTAGTGCCTCACTGCGGATAAAATAACATTCACATGGTAAACAGTTTTAAACGGGTCCTCCTAACCCCACTATACTGGTTACTGGTTAAATCTCATTTATTTCAGATGTTAAAATATGATAATCTTCAAAAATTGCACCATAATCTGACTGGTCCTTATTGTATTATGCTCAGGAGGGTGACTATTTTTCAACTGCACCTATTAGCACCTAACTCCAATTCTCCAAACACACGACTGCTATCCTGGAACATTCATAAAACCAATTGGAAACTATTTCTTGCACATTTGCAATGTCACTCAGGAACTCCCCGTAGGGGAAGGGATCCGTCCCTTTTAGCTGCCAAAGTGCGGGCGCTACGGACCCCTAGCACTGGTGGTACCTCTGACGTTACTAGAGGAACCTCGGGCCGAACATAACGAGCCCCTCCCGCATGGCAGTTGTTCGGATTGGGTTGGTCTCGAGGGGGCAGATGGTTCCCGTCACCCACGGGCAATTGGGTACCTCCGGCTAGGCCGCTAAGGGCCGCCCGGAGGGGGCAGAGGGTTGTCTTATAAGTCCCGGGGACTAGCCTGCAGAGCTAGTAGCTGGTGAGCTAGACACTGGCGGCCCTACCAAGGTTATTTGGTAGCTGGTTCATTAAGGACTGGCGCGTATGTGGCGTATCCACATCCGTCCTGTTTGCCGTGTGCAGACGGGGGGGGGGGCAGCTTATAAAATAGGTGCTGTCCTAATGGAAATAACAGATGAGGCCCGGGTTCCCGGTCCTACGGGGCTGGGGCTTATGGGAAGTAGACCTCGGCGAGTATGTCACTCAGGAACTATCAATACTAAAGGGTATAGCAACAAAGGACCCAAAGTTCGATATCAAAAGAACGGGAGAACAGTAAATGACAACAAAGGTGTGTATAAGAGTGTAATGTTTCTAAGCAACGAAACAGTAGCAAAAAGAATAGAAAATATATCCAAGATACAAGTGAGAAAAATTAAACTGCAAAGGTGGGATAAAAATTTAAATGGTTTACAGAGTGACCTGCAGGGTCGACAAGAGAAAGTATAAAGTTTTACAACAAATAAGTAGAAACAATTATAACATAACGCAATTAAAACCAAAGAATTAAATACACATTGTAGGAAATTACCGACAGAGCCACAGTAAGAGAACTTAGTACTAATAAATGTTAGAGCGAATATACATGCAATACTCATGGCTGAACGAAGGGAATCCTTAAAACACTTAATAATAAAAATAGTGGAACTGATTCCATACATATGTAGTTGTTTAAATAGTCTTTTGAATTACATATGAGTAAATTAAACCTTAAAAAGTACTGGAGAAGGGGACCTTTGTCAGAGTGGTAAAATATTGTCACCGAAAGCACTTTTTTCTCGTGGAGCCGTGACAAGCAAGTGCCGGAGCGTGCGCAAGAAAGAGACAAAGTGGGGCGCTAAGTTGGACGCTTGTCGAGAGAGAGAGAAATATTTCCGTCTTTCTCTCGCGGCGTCGTGTTTGTTATAGAACGTTCAACTGAATTCTAGAGCAATGACTAGAAGTTTAAAACCCCGCAAAGTTTTAGAGCGTAGTCAGTTGTTAATTGAGTCGTTAGTTGTGTAGTTGTGCAATTTGTGTGATGAATACTGCGACAGTGGAAATTTGAAGTATACCGCAGTGATTTCCTTTGTTTGTTCACGTGTGGTGAAGCAACGAGAGACCTTGAGGATTGCTGTTGTGTATTAACGTGTTTTTACTGCTGCAAGGGTTGTAAAAAGTTATTGTTTACTGCAATAAAGAGTGCAATTTCTGCAATCAAGACTTTTAATTCTACAAACCCACAAATTAAAAATATATAATTAATATACCCAATATTTAGAGATAGATATGTAAGACAACGTGATAATTATGCAGGAAGTTATCTGATGAATTCAGAATACAAATTGTATCCGAAAGTTTGGTATAAATTTCACAAACTCTGTTAGGTTACTTTTAAAATGAATTTTTTGAATGCCGTACTTGCAAAACAATTAAATATTTAATTGCGAAAGGAATAAACCATAATTGCGTAATCAAATAACGTTTATCAGTTATATAAAATTTTTTGGTAAAATTAGAAGGTATAATTTAGGAAATAATGCTTCAAAATAGACTTAAATACCTCCTTAAAATAATGAAAAGAGTATATACATACGAAATTTTTGATTAGAATAACTGAGATGTGCAGAAACAGATCTTGTTTAATGCAAATGCTAATTACATAAATGTGCTATGGCTGTAAAAACATGTTGCCTTCATTTTATAATAAGGAAGAAATACCACACTGACATTTGCTGATGACCATATTTTGATTGAAATGTCGTAAAGCATTTACAGCGTGTTATATATGTCTTTTAAACTTCAAAATTCATATGAGAAAACAAAAATAATGAGTTTTGAAGGAATAAAATATTTAAGAACAAATATGCCTAAAAGCCCTGAAGATAACTGGAAGAAAAGTGATTTTAACTATCGTATGTCACATATTAGTAGCACAATGGAAATATATATATATATATATATATATATATATACATATATATATATATATATAGAGCAATAAAGTAACTTTTGAAATTCTAATAAAGTAGCTATATAAACGATAATGTCACTGACCTATGACATGGAAGTTGGCCACTGACCGGCTCACAACAGAACAAAAGAATTGAGGCTGCAGAGATAACATTTTTGAGATCTGTTACAGGTTAGACACTTTTGGATCAAAGAAGGAAAGAAAACGGATAAGATGAGGGAATCCCCAGTCTAAATGTGTTTATAATTATTGAATACAGACATAAATGGCATGATCATTAGACAGAGTGGATGAAGTTCGATTATCTTAAATCAGTGTTTCTCAAAGTGTGGTTCACGTACCCCCGTGGGTCCGCGAGGGGATGTCGGGGGTCCACGAGGGGATCCCTAAGTTATGTTGAATTAAAACTAGAGAAAACGTAGAATTGTATTTACTGAGTCACTTAACTGCTCGGTGCCGAATTATACTCCTCCAAAGGGGAGAAAGTTTCGAAAGGGACGAGACGCAGGGGGATTGGCGAAGGTTCCCACACTCTCCCTGGACAGGTTTAAGACACCCCATGTCAATACACTTACAGATCATTCGAAAACATTTTGACGGCTTCTACTTTTGTGAATGAATATTCTCGGTTCTAATATACAGAGTGAATAGGGCGCATGTTTTTCTAACAGTTCTGCTCCTTGTGTAGCATGCGTTCCCTGACACACACATTTGTTGCTCTTGTCCCACTGTGTAACACACCCATTCCTTACAGTGACGTTATTTGCGTTGCTGGACTATACATACGTTTTACTTAACATTTTTTTGTGCAGCTATGTCGTAACGTTGTGACGCAACTGAGAGGTGCAATCAACGTAACAGTTGGGAGTGTGTAGTGCAGCGTTATAATAGCAGCGACGCAGCCGTACTGAGCGTGAGCGGTTAGCTGCGGCGCGGGTGAAGTCAGCCAAGCCTGCGCTCGCGTGGGTCTGAGCCAGCAGTTACGCACTTACAACAAACCAAGTCGTGAAGCCAGTGTTGATAGTGTTTGATCGTTCTGACAGTTTGTAATTGTGAATCATAAGAATTTATTCGCGTCGTTCAGCATGA
Organism: Mantis religiosa; assembly: GCA_030765055.1. Taxonomy (NCBI): domain Eukaryota; kingdom Metazoa; phylum Arthropoda; class Insecta; order Mantodea; family Mantidae; genus Mantis; species Mantis religiosa. Next base: position 218,809,093 of record CM060950.1, read on the forward strand.
ATCGTTGGTTACAGATTGGATCAATTAAGTGTGCGCCTACAATACCTGGCGATGAAGACCAAAGCTGTAATAGTGAGCCTACTAGTTTAACTAGTTGCTGTTCTGCAGATCTGCGAAAAGCAAAACGTCGAAAATACAGCGAAGAATATTTAGGTTTCGGATTTTTTTCGAGCAGGAACTGAAGATGAATAAACCTCAATGTATTTTGTGTTATGATGTACTGTCCAGAAACGCAATGAAACCTGCTTAGCCGCCGAAAGATTTAGAGATGAAACATCCGGATTGCCTTGGTAAGACACTTGATTATTTTAAAATAAAAAGTAAATAGCTGAAAATGAGTAAATCTAGAATAGAAAAAACATATACTGGAACCAGTAGTGAAAAAGCAACACTAGCTTCCTATAAATTAGCGTTACACTGATTGGTTACTCAGCTGTCAAAGAGCTGAACACAGTCCCACTGTCAAATGATTCAGTTAAACGTGTCCTTTCCTGCCACTTGTATGTGCGAGTTAACATTTTCTTTGTACCCTTTCTTCTCGGGCAGCCAGCCAGGTGAAACGATGATTATGTATCAACGTGTCGGGAGTGTACATCTCTCCCATCATCAGGATATTTATAAAATATACCTTTATACAAAAATATAAAATATCCAAATACACCTTTGTAATTTGGCCACATGATCAGACACTTTGCCTAGCTTTCTTACGCAGCTCAACAGCCTTCGACCTCAAATACGGTTTACCGTGGAAGTAGAGCAGGATGGAACTCTTCCATTCCTGGACATTGTAACGGGAATTTGGGTCAGATATTGTTAATTCTGATTTGTTAATTGGATCCTCTCGTACACGGCATCCACGCCAACATCAGCTCCAAAATTATGTTCATACGTTCACTTCCATGATTATTTTGAGGTATCGATCGAATTCTAAATAATTCATGAGACATGTGTTTTAACGCGTGGTTCGGAATAAAGAAGTCAAATTATTTTGAGGAATTCTTATTTTATTATATTTATACGACAAGACTGATGAACATGTCACTCTCCTCAAGATTATTTACTTCTTGTAACTAACAAAACTGAAGAACATATCACTTTTAAAGATTATTAACTTATCGTAATTAAACAGGGCTGAAGAACATATCACTTTTCTCAAGATTATTCACTTAAGGTCTCTATCGTTACTTCTACTTTATTTTGTGATTGGCCAATCCAATGGCACGTCACCACTTCACGTCATACCACGTCACACCACTACTACTTCGGCCAATCACACAACTACATATACAATTTTATACATTCGTAATGCCTTCATAACCCAAAAATACTGTTACAAATGCCCCTCTTTGAAATATATGGAAAATAACCAAATAAAGGAATTAACAATCTGTTTCCATATATTTCAAAGAACGGCCCCACTTAACAATTTTGTTTACAACAATGAACTGTAACATAAATATAACATACATAAAATATAACAATAAACATACATTGAATGAAATATAATAGTAAATAAACATTTAACCACTTAGCATTAGTATAACACATTTTTTAAAATATATATCTTTGATTTCATGTGGCGGTGTGCCACGCCCCAACTTTGCGTTAAAGCATTTTTATATTTAACAATTTTAAATTATTTACTATGAACAATCATGCTATAACAATATAACAATATTTTAACAACTATTTGTGAACAAATATAAATACAATTAAAATGAAACAACTGAATTGTACCCAATTTATACGCAATTTATATGCAAAAGAATTCTCTGTTTAGTTATTCATGTTGGGTGATTTGCCCACAGAATTAATTTTTCTAGCTGTCCTGTATCAATATTCATAACTTTTGAACAGTTAGTGTGATACATTTTTCTCAGTTGGCTAACCTGATCTTTGCAAGCATCCAGAAATTGGTAAATCCATCTTTTGTTTTTATGTACATCATAACGTTGTTTGAAGGTTAGGTTAGTTGTGTGTTCAAATCTTAAAGAAAACAACCTTATTTTGTGTGGTGTATCATACATGTAACCACTATGACCTTCATTGTGTATTTGTGTTTGTGTGAACATTTCGTGTACGTATACATTACAATTCACATCAAAATACCTATTGGTTGAACTTACAACATAATCACCAGTATTAAAGCATTCATTGTTTGGTAAGTCAACATTTGTCTGTAAATTTCTTATTTCTTGTTTCACAATGTGCTGACCTAACATAGTTTCATGAATTATTTCTCTCAATTCCATTATTTCATGTCTATTTTCATCCTTATTCTGTTCTATTGATTGCAATAACCTTTCCATATCCTCTTTACATTATTTTCTTCCCTCTCTAATTTCAGGTTCTATCTCACCTTTCAATTCCTGTTTTAACTTCTGTGACAAACTAACCTCTAAATTGCATACACCTTCTGCCTATTGCTGTCATAAGTTAACATCTAAATCATTCATTTTCTCAGTTAAATCATTTACATTTTGTTCTAACTTTGATTACAATTCTGACTTTACATGACTCAACCCTGATTTTATATCTCCCATTCTAGAATCCAAATTACTCATTTCAGATTTTACATCTCCTATTTCTGATTTTAAATCTATCATTCTAGAATCTAAATTACTCATTTCTAATTTTAGATCATTTGCATTTTGTTCCATTTTAGAATTTAAATTACTGATTTTTAATTTTAAATCATTTGCACTTTGTTCCATTTTAGAATCTAAATTACTTAACATTCTCGTTATTCTGTCCAACATTGACTCATTACTCAATCCTACATTTTCCATTTTAGAATCTACATCGTCACTAGCTTCTGCTTCCATTGTAATTTTCTTATTTTTTAACTAAATTTTGATTTCTCAGTATCATTAATCTACTACTACTACTATTTTTTTTTTAATTTCACTCACTTAAACCAGTTCTCTTTTTCTTCTTTCTTCTCTCTTCTTTCTCCTTTCCTTTTATATTCCCACGAAGCTGTACGATGTTTTAATCTCCTCTTCTTTATCCTATTCGACCACACGTTGCGGCGCCATTTGTATCAGGAATTTGTTTCATGATAATGTTAATTCTGATTTGTTGAATATCTGCTTCGTATAAATATATTATGCTCGACAAAAGCGGTTATTTCTCCTTTAATAGTTTAAATTCCATTATTAGTTTTCATTTAGATGCAACTAGTCTCCCAATGTTTCATTATGACTTTTACAAAACTTTAACATCTGCTCTCTTAAAGACTATTATTTTCTGGTAATTTACCAAAACTTATTAACATATCTCTCCCCTAAGGATTATTGATTTTTTTTAACTAACAAAACTGAAGAACACATTACTTTTAAAGATTATTAACTTATCGTAATTAAACAAGGCTGAAAAACATATCACATTTCTCAAGATTATTCACTTCTCGTCTCTATCGTTACTTCTACTTTATTTTGTGATTGGCCGATCCAATGGCACGTCACCACATCACGTCATTCCACGTCACACCACTACTATTTCGGCCAGTCACACAACTACATATATATTTTTATACATTCGTATTGCCTTCATAACCCAAAAATACTGTTACAACATTCTTGTTTCAAAAAACAGCAACGGTACACCGGTGCATGCTACACCGCAAGCCTACACACACCGATCTCTATCTGAACGCTCATAGTTTCCATCATAAGTGTCAATACACTGGCCAACAGAGCTTTGTCTATATCGGATCGCAACCACATAAAACAAGAATTACAGCTCCTGAGACTCAGCTTCCCTCTAAACGGCTACTCCGAATATGACGCTGAAGCCTCGATCACCAAAGCTAGGAAAGGGAAACATGTAATACAGCAAGCGTCAGATAAGCCTACCGCTACAGCCTGCATCCAGTTTACCGGCAACCTATCCGGCAGAATCAGCAGAATTCTCGCCAAATACAACACCAGGACCATCGACAAGCCACCTCCGAAGACTAAACATCTGTTGAGGCCAGTGAAAGACAAACTGGGCTTCCAAGTTCCGGGAGTGTACCGCATTCCCTGTGAATGTGGGGCACCGTATATAACCGGAAGGACCATCGGTAATAGAATAATCGAACATGAACGGAGCATTCGTTTAATGCAACATGAGAAGTCTGGGCTCGCAGAGCATTGTTTTGATAACGACCATAGAGCCAATTTTCGGGAGACGACCATCTTGGCAAAATGCGAGCGGAGAATTAAGGAGGCTTTGGCGATTTCCTCTGAAAGGAGCACGCTAAATCGTGATGCTGGATTTCAGTTCAGCTCCTCCTGGAAACCGGCTTTAATATGGAAATCTGTCGAATTAAGAAGCAAAGATCAATACAGCTTGATAATCAAGATAAGTAGTTACGTTTCTTTGACACAAATTTCTATACTCACGTCATGTCCTGACCTGGTATTTAATTTACTGAAAACAGTATTTTGTTCAGTAATGCAAATTTTGATAGTGTTTTGTCTTTGTTTATAGTTGTGTTATGTCCAGTGTTTTATTTGAGGTTATAACATTTTATAAATATTCTGATGATGGGAGAGATGCCCACTCCCGAAAAGTTGATATCCAATCGTGTTTTCACCTCGCTTGCTGCCCGAGCAGAAAGTGAGCACATTCGTCGCCAGGAAAGCTTCAGGTGTAATTTTCACTGTTGTGCAACATAAAGCCATTCAAGAGAAACAGAAGAACCAATGTATTTACTAAGGGACTTAAAATCACCAACATCAAGCCCAACTTAACTGAGCTTATTCAATAAAGAAAACAGTTGCATTGTTCACATTAATACATTTCAATGGACAGACTGTCAAGCTTTATTCACATAAACTGATTTTTTTATTAACTCAACCCTAACATTGTTGAAATGGTCAAATGGTGGATCAGAACATTATGAATAAATTTTTATGTGTATAAGAATAGTTTCTTTACAAGGAAAATAAATTCATTTTTATAACATGTGTGTAATGTTGTTAATCCTTGGGTAATCCAAAGAGTGTGGTATTTCAAATGTTTACTGATGTTAGGCTAAAGTTAAATAAAAATATAGTTGGGCAAACTTTTATACAATTTAGTTTAAAGTGAAACAAATTTAATAAATATAATTTAAAAATATATGTTTCATTTAAAATACATTTTATACACAAGTTTATTTTATTTAGTTTAACTTTAATTTTTTTAAATTTATTATTAATTAAATATAAAACTTAATATACAAGAAAATATTTTAACTTATACATAGAGTAATTATTTAAATTCCAATTATGAAACTCAACCAAAAGTCGACTCGTTTATGTTGCCAAAATATGAGGGTCCCCGAACAAGTTGTTAGATGATAAGGAGGTCCTTGAGGCAGAAGAGTGTGAGAAACACTGACTTAGACAGTACAACATGGTAAGCAAATAGGTGAAAGGAGTATCGACATACAGCAAATGTGGTGACAGTTATTGAACAGGTCGCGATGATGACTTTATTGCATACAGTTCCTCCGCTCTGTTAATAGACTTCAGTTCCATGAATAGCTCTGGCTACCCGCCTTTCATGCATCCCTATGTGTAGGTCGAAGCTAATCAAGCTCTGCTTTATTATACACGGATACATCTAAGTTTAACAACCGCTGCGAAATTTGCTGCAATGCCCAGAATTTAGATCTACTGGTACGTGTTCCATTAGAGTAATAGCTCATCTCAATTACATCTGTATCCCGCCTGCTCTATCGCCGTGTTTCTACCTCAAAAAGTTCAATCTGCCTTTACCTGAAATTATTTCACTTTCCGAACCAGGCTTATACAGACGCCCTTCTTTTGATCTCACTGTCTCAGACCACAAGAAAAAAACTGAGAGAGGCGTATTCAACGAATTATTTCAGAAGAACATTCTAGCCGTCTAAAATATGTCTGTCCTCTTGGATCCAGGTTAGAATGCAACAACGGAAGTTACAGCGGTGTTTCTCATCACCTTACCACCTTCTTTTCTAAACTTAAGTATGGCACACAATCCATTATAGACGAAAATCAAGTGACACCGTATGCCGTAGGAACAACCACCTCTAACAAGAGGACTTGCTGCTAAAGATAACGCCGGAAGAAGGAACACGATATATAACTGCCCATCAATATTTCCTTATCGTAGCACATCAGTCTCATTCTGAGTTTCCTGCATTAAAGATGCTAGTTGAGATTTCAACAGGGGCTCTGAAAATCGGTGGTTCACAAAGTTATCAATGCAATTTAATTTTTTAAAGTACGAGGGCCGTTTAATAAAGCTGTTAAATTTTACTACATTCTGTTCGCTTAATGTGAAACAAGCACTCCGTAGTAGTTTTCATTGTTGGTACTCCTGGTTCCCGCCTGTGAGAACCAGGCAAGTTCAGACATGTTCAGTATCGCCTACCACTGCAATAGAGGTAACATGCAGTTAAAGTTGATGTTAGAGGAAGATCCGGAGCTCCTTTCTAACGTAATCACTTCTGATGAAACTTGGCTACATCGTTTTGATCCTGAAAGCAATTAGCAAAGCTCAGTGTGGAAATCTCCTGCATAACCAATCCCCAAAAGAGCAAAAGTGGTTGTTTCTGCTGGGAAAGTTATGGTCATCTCATTCTTTGATATTCATGGAATGATTTATCAGCATATTGTACTTGCACACACCTCAATAACTGGACAATACTACACGGATGTCCTGAAAACATTGCAAGTCAATATTGTGACTTTGTGGGTTCGTGAAATTACAAGTCCAATTGCACAAACTCAAAATGTTCTTTATTTCCACCGAATTACAGTTGAAACACTTGCCGATTTCACAGAAACAAGTAGCGCACACAATTACAATTCACCAGTTCGTCTGTCACAGGTCCACTCTACACTCACAATTACGTATAACTCCTCTGTTACACGTACACAGTCTTCCGGTCCGTTCACTCACACGGCTCTCCTCACGGCTGCTCGCCAAGAACTGAACTCCATCCAGCCCGGCAAGTCGCTTATATAAGACCAACTGACCTACCTAGAAGCTTCCCGGCTAGATGAAATATCCCGACCGTTCCAGACCCCGGGGGAGGGGAAAGAGACGGCCATTGATGTCTTTCTAACCATCCCCTCGCCAGCGCTACAAGATAAATGGGTAGGCAGGTCCCGAATGCCTCCTGCCGCCCACCTGGCTGCTAGCTGACCGTGCCTTCCGATAATTAAGTGACTATATCATGCGCATAAAACTACATTTCCGTGAAGCAGGCTGGATGCTGCACCACGATAATGCACGGCTGCACATTGCCAAAGTTTTTGCCGAATAGTTTGCAAAAATCAGCGTGAAGTGCATCCCTCACCCTCCCTGTTGTCCGGATTTAGCCCTATGTGACTTTTTTCTATTCCCTAACTTGAAGAAACGCCTTCGTGGGAGGCATTATCCATCATCAGAAGCAGTGGTAAAGGCTGCGGGGGCGATTTTAAAGGATCTCTCAAAATTGGTCTTGAGCATGTCTTTGAAGACTGGCAGAAACACTGGGACAAGTGCATCGCAATCAGGGAAGACTATTTTGAGAAGGACCATGAAAATAATGAGGATAAGTAAAGGAACATTGTCCAAAAAAAAATTGTGATCATTTTTTGTTGAACAGCCCTCGTAACAAACGGTTGTTTAGGCCTGTCAGTATAGACTGCTGTATACACAAGTTAACGTTAAGTCACAGCATATAACACAACATTCCTATTTCAAAAACTCTCTAAGAGCATGACACTCTTCTATTTGTACATCTTAAAATGGGAATTCTTTGATTTCTTTTGATATCTCTTCATGACAGACTTCAAGGATACATAGCAAGAGTTCGTTCGGGATTGTCTTGGAGGTCCCGTTATACACTAATATTCTTCAGATGGGTTTTTCAGAACACCGTCTAGTTATGCACTGAAGTTTATCAGTCCTCGAAAAATACCAGGATTGCTCGATGCAGCTGACTCATCGTGTCCTCGTAGGGCTAACTCAAAGGCTCAACAAAACCTAATGCAGTTGACAATAATGTTTAAAACATACCTATTTTGAGCCAATTTCTAGTTGATTTCTTCAATTGTTCTCCAATATGCACTGTCAGTCTGCTTTGCTATATTTACATTGACTAGCATAGCAAAACTGACTGTTTCTCATGTGCAGTTTTGAAGTTACGTGTCTTTTAGGCGCGATCGTGAAGGTGCTGCAAATCATGCATGCCGTATTTTGTCGACGGATTTTCACCGCCAAACAGCATGCAAGGAAAGAAAAACAGGGCACTTTTAATATCACAACCACACATCAAATTATATTTCTCTTATACATCGTTGTTACAGTACATGTTAAAATATCTTGTTCTTCTTTCGACTACCTGTATGACTTTTATATTTGGCTGGGAATTCCAAATCGCTTAATTTTAGGGTTTTCTTCTTAGCTAATTTTTTAAAAAGTATTTGCTCATAGACACTGTATGGAATGCATTGTTTCTCCTTATGACACAACTTACCTGTATTTAAATAAATAAGATGCACCACTCAAAACACGGCACAGCTAACAAAGCATGGCACAAACCATGTGGCTATATACTCGTAACAGTTGACCGATGCAAAAATTTAATATGAAAATAATTGATGACGCTGAAAGCCGAAGTAGCAGGCCTAGCATCCACTATTCTCTATCTGCTAGGTTAACCTTACGCTCCGTTTTACCCCTCTACTTGCCTCGGCACTCCCCAGGTTCATCCTGCCTCATACCTGCCCACTGTATGCCAGTAGTTTGTATCTGGGAGTAAACTATTCGGCACCTGCAAACAATACAGTGCGCTGAGGTACACTGCACTAGACAAGGTCGAAATGAACTCCAAATGGAACACGCCATTGCATTAAAAGGAGACCCAGCATTTTGGTCGTAGCACAAACATGCTACCCTTTTGAGAAGCTGCCCCATTTGTTGTTGTCACCTGTATGTCAACAGTTATCAACACAAAGTTCACAATTGCATAAACGTAAACGAAATTGTGCTTCTTGGAAATACAGTGAATATGTGGGTTCGAAGAATTAAAAGTCTTGTTTGCAGAAATTTAAAATCCATTTATTACACGTAAGCCACTCTTTGTACAACCCTGGCAGCAGCAAAAGTATGTAATATGCACAAACGCAGTCTTCAAGGTCTTCAGTCTACCTTGCTTCACCACACATAAACAGACAAAAGAATACGCTACGGTACATTTCAAGCGTCCACATACTCACAACTGCACAAGTCAACTAATAACTAGCAATCCACGCCGCAGACTTTTATACCTCCAGTAATTTTCTAGAATGTAATCGATCGTTCGATACGAGAGAAAGACGGAACTATCTGCCTCCTTCTCTCTCTTGTCAAGCGTCCAACGCACACGCATCACTATCTGTCTCTTTCTTTCTTGCCCACGCGTGACCGGCAATGGCTTATCGTAGCTCTAACGAAACAATGCGATGGGTGACACTACTTAAGTATGTCTACCAAATTTGTACCATAATTTAGCATAATGTACTAATATATTCAGAAACATCCTGCAAAGATAAGTTATATCGGACGATGAAAGAAATGGGTGAAATGATGCTTAAATAAGTCCTGGTTTCATGGAGCTTAGAGTTACTCGACATTCGTCTGAGTCTTTTCAGTTTGAATAACTTAAGTACATTTTTAAAGAAAACTATGCCATAAGTTGCCTGCATGAAGTTTAAACTACAGCCCAAAATGTTAGGATAACAGTTACTTTTCTTGGTGTTTCTTGATTACCTTTCTCGAACTTGGATGACGAATTAATTTCATTTATCTTCCACGTTCCTTATGAAATTATTGTTTTTTGATATGGAGGATTTTATAGTAATTGCTCCTTTTAACTCCTTGTAGCATTGATTTCGTGAAGTTCTGTCCATTTCAAATAACCCAGGAAAATTCCCCAGTACTCAAACCAAAGGATTTGAAACATGGATGGAGCCTCTGATTTCCGTAACCTCTCTCAGACAGCCTTTAAAATTCTGGAACTGCTACATAGTGTATGAGTATCCTTTGGTGTTAGACAACCCTAGGTCACAACAGTCGAACAAGTATCGATGTCCTTGTACCATCCTATTGATTCCTTATTTATTCAATAAGAACTAATACAACACTATCCCCACAACCTTCTTATAAACGAGAAGTTCTTCAACATATACAACATAACAACATAACAACATAACAATTTACACCTTTTTAAAGAATACATATTTTGCAATCTTCAAGAAAAAATATTCTTCTCGGTACATATATTGAGATAGATATATAGATATGTTGTATATAACATCGGCACACTGGTTCTATCAAACTCGCAAAAGTTAGACATATGAACGCTGGCCAATGTTGAAGCGGAGCGCTGTTGCAAAGAGTGGTGTGTGTATCGGCAGAGGTTTTATACATAGCACGTTTTAGCCCCCCCCCCCCAACAAAGGTTCTGCCTATTTTTCCCGTAAATAAACACATTAAATATTCTTAAAACATTAAAATCTTACCTTAACACACGTCAAAGCAGTGGAATAGCAAGCACGGTTTCCAATTCAGTAACTCGCTTTCCAACTTTCTAGGTCATGCCCGGAGACTGAAATACAGGCTGCTTCACTAAATATTCGTGACACGGTGTGTACACTACCTAGACCACACACAAGCTTCCACATTTAACTGCTGGGGTCCTGAAAAACATACAATTGCCCTGTTTTCTAGATTGGAGAGCTTTATAAACACTTGTTCATATTAAATATAATTTTTGTTCCCTGAGAATGAATCTCACGTTTATTGATCGAAAAAATCACAGCTTATCCCAACTTCGAGGGTCATCTTCACGCACTTGGATGGCAAACTCTGCAAAAAATGTGTTGTGTATGATAACAATTTAATGTAATATTAAAAATATTTCAGCTCGAGTTAAACACACTAATTAACGATGTCATTCATTTTAACAAATAACCCACGAACTTAAAAGTAACTTTTTTCACACTACCTGACTTTTGTTTTCATAACGGGTGTATTATTTATGCTCGATATTGTGAGGAAAGAATGATGTTGGTTTTTTAAGCTTATCTGTGTTGAATGGCTGGATGTTGCCGTAACCATGTAAAGATAAAACGTGTATCGCTCGTGTTCTAGGTATCGTAGAGACTGGATTTTTGTACGGTCATGATCAGAAAATAAAATTCTTTCTTATTATAAGACTGGCATCTGTTATTTTAAATGAATTTGTCCAAGCGTAGTTAATGTTCTCAGCTATAGCATGTGAAATGCGTGTACCACATTAGGCAGCGCTTATAGGAGGAGCAAGCTTTGGATTTACTTCAGTCTGCAGTACGACCCGCCTCAATATGCCTTCAACTTTTACGAAGGTTATAATACAAGACATCTTCCCTTTATAAAATATCTTAGAATTTGCTGCCAAGAAACTTGATTACAATCTAAATAGAAAAGGAAAATCAGGAAAATTTTCTTACATGTGAGTTTTCGTAAACTTCGTATATGTATAGGGTTAGAATAATGTTCATTTGAGAGTTTTGACAATGTTTTTAGCACATACCTCAGTATTTGATAAATCATTGTTAAAGGAATAAATATAACATAGAATCCATTGTCACTCTTTAAAGTCTATGAAGTGTTACGTCATGTCCATTATGTGTACTCCTTGTAGCAAAACGTAAGCTGTTGTTTCTATGCAGAAATAAAATTAATCTATTTGTAATATTAGTAAGGTTTATGAAATATTTATAATTATTTGCTTGGTGGCTTGCTTTTATTTTGATTGCCGCCTTTAACTAAGGTGATGCCGAAGTATTGACGCAGTTATGCCGCCTCCATGGTGTAGAGGTAGCGTGTCTATCTCACGTTCAAAAGCTTACGGTGAGTTGTCAGGATAATATTTTTTCCGGCGTTTCCCCTTATCCTGAAAGATAAATGTCGGAATGTATGGATTCTGGATTCATTTGAGAATCACTTCATTCACCGTCCTATACGACTTTACGTTAGAGGACGTTGAATACTCCCCAAGCTCGTTGGTCGGTGCATCTGCTACCAGCTGCTCCAGTGGTGATCTGTACAGTTTGTCTAATTTCTTAACAAACTTATTTCCAAGAAATGACCCTTTGCTTACCCATTCCACGCCACACCCGCCCAGTACAAAGCCATCAAAGGTACAATTGTTCTAAGCTTTTTGTGGGTTTCCTGGGCAGGATTGTACTGTTGCAAAATATACTTGTTGTACATCAGTTCTGTGTTGCTAGTAACCTAAATAAGATGTTTCTCTTTAGACGGTGGCTAAAAAGTGGGTGTTAGATTTAATAACAATGGAAAGTGGGAGTACACAGGAGAAAAATGGAAACAAAAGAAAGGGCGGCAATGAATGGGAAAAGAATATGAAAATATAAGCTAGAAATGACAACCAAGTGTTTAGAAAGAATGTACGAAGCACTGGTTGAATCCGTAATGTTGTATGCAGTGAAGATCTGGAGCAGGGGGCCACAGAGATAAACAAAACGGTGGACCAAAACTACAGAAGGTTTTGTAAAGAGCTACTAGGCTTACCAAGATCAGCTCCTAGGGAAGTAGCTTTAGTAGAATTAGGAAAGACAAGAAGAAATAGAATAATAATGTAAACAATAAAATTTTGGTATAGGTATTTGCCAGAGAGGGGGAAATTATGCAATTATGCATGAGACAGCAAAAAGATTAGCGAATTCAAATAGTTGGTGGGCAGAGATAGGAGGAAATATGGCAAAAAATAGGAATGGGAGATATATGGAGATTAGAGGAAAGGAATACAAGAGATGTGGGTAAATTAGTAAAATGCAGAATAGAAGATACAGAAAGACAGGAAATGGGGAAGTCTAGAAAATATGAAATCATTACAATTTTACAAGCAAGTAAAAGTATATTTGGAACGAGAAGCATAGGTAGATTACTGCAATAGGCAAGAGAGAGAATGGTTAGCATTGATGAGAACAGGAACAATACTTCTAAGAGGGATAAGAGGTAGAGAAAGGGGAATTTGTGAATTGTGTGGGGGGAAATGGAAGCGTACAACACTATGTAACAGAATGCGAGGAGGTTGCAATGTGGAGAAAAAAGGTTTGGGAGGAAAAATGGGAGAAAGTGGAGAAGAGGATAGCAGCTATAAAAATGTTAACGGGAATGGAGGAAAAGAAGGTAAGAAGTGATGGTGAGTTCTTGCAGAAGGTAAAAGAAAAATGGGTCAGGAATGTAAAGAATATAAGAAAGGAAGTTGAGGGGGGGGGGAAGAATGGGACTAATTACGTAACAAGGAGGCATGGAGGTTAAGAGCTACCTGGAAGAGCAGAAGACCAGGTTGTCACGTAAGCCAAGGTAGCAACAAGGTAAAGACAAATAAATGTGGCACAAAGTTTTAAATTGTAAAATTTTGGAATATGCACAATAAAAATCTAATCTAATCTAGAAATAATGAGAACGAGGAAATTACCGAAGGTAATGCGAATAGGTGAAGCGATACATGGTGAAATTAACGAGGCTAATACGAATAGTGACGTAATAAATTGTGAAGTTAAGGAAGCTGATGATAATAATCTCGTAATATAACCGTCAGCTAGGACTTCAACCAAGAAAAGAGACATCATAGGGAGAGAAAGCCAGATCAGGAAACAGAGCGCAAGTATGTTACTGAAGTTTAGAAACTTTCTGAAAACTGTAATTGAAAATGGGGGGGGGGGATTACTACTGTCGAAAAATATGAATAAATTAACTGCCGATGCGCCTGGTGTAGGAACAACAACGGTCAAAAGATTGCATCAATTAACATCGCTAGTTACAGCACTCCAACTAAAAGGAAATTAAATAAACCCAAGTTTTCATTTGACAAGGTTGACGGCTTCAATCGTTATTTTTGCGTACGACTGTGTACGAATGTTACCCGAAAAGTGAATCTCCCACTGTTCGCCAATTAACGGAAATTATCCATAAGAAGACGGTTGGAAGTGATTGTGTGTACCCGTGCAGCAAAAGTACAGTGCACAGTCTTATCTATGGGATCTGCGTATGGTGCTACGATAAGGAAATGTATTAGAGCTGATTCGAATGAAATTGTTGTATGGAGGTATAAATATTTTGGTCTGTTTGGCATTAAGGCTTGGATGATAGGATGGCTGTGTAGACTTTTATAAGGTATAATTATTTATATCTATAATACCAGTACAGGATAGGAATATTTAAAGTGCATTTTATTAAATTGTACGTATTATTATGTGTAATGTTATAGTTTAAATTAATTATATTTATGAATTCTGAACCTTGGGCTAAGAGCATTTGACAATGCAGTAAAACTGCCAGGTCATACATTACGGACAGGACAGGACAGGCCTAATTTAAAGTGTCGAGAGACATTGGGGTGACGAAGCGATGTTAAGAACCTGGACAAACTATATAATCTTTATCTCAGGGTTGAGTGTGATGGTAGGCAACACCAGGTAAGTGACCAATAATTACTAGAAGGCAAGAATGATCCGTTAGAAGTGCGTTGCGACTTTTGAGGTCAAGGAATTAAACTGTTTTTATATCTTAGTAGTAGAAACTTAACCAGTTAAGTTCTGACTTACTGAACTACTTCACTAATAACAGTGTGCAGCGCAGGTTTCCTTGAAATTCAGAAATGCCAAGCTGAATGTTTCTTGATTAGGATCTACACATCCAAGCGTGTTCTTTAATCGCTGTGGCTGCCGATAACCAACATTTGTGTAATGGAGGACGAGAAAGATGGCAAATTTGTAAATGCAGCTCTTTTGAAAACTGAAGTCCTTCCTGTGTGTCTATGCAAACCATCACTTATACATAAGTTACCAAATTTTAAAACTCATGTCTGAAACACAGTTTCACTCTATAACTTTACTAATTTCTTAGCATCTCGTTTCATTCCTTTTTCAGAACTAATACAAACTTACAAAGCAGCTTCTGTGATAGATGAACATACTACATTCCAGGAAAACCTTGAGCTAATGCTGTATATCTAACGTTAGTTACCGAGATGTACTAATCTAATTGTCCTTAACTTAAGCTAATGTCATGCTTCAGAATTTACAAGGAGTGTCCGTAAAATAAGGTCTCCAAGGTGCTGGAGCCGTGAGGATCGCTATTACGCGAGATCCGGCAACACTGTCCTGTAGCATGGTTTCACCCCTTCAAATCCCCACCACAACGAACCTGTTGCAACCATTAGACTGGGCTGGGCAGCCGTTTGCGTTGGAGCTTCCTATCACTTCCGCTGCCAAGTGCGAGTTGCGTGCAGTGATCCGTTTTTTGAGTGCCTAGGGCACTACCCCCACTGAAATTCATCGTCAGTTATACGAAGTCTATGGGCCAAAGTGTATGGACATCAAAAACATGAGAAAGTGGGTCAGAGACTTCAAAGACGGACGTACAGACGTTCATGAAGAACAGCGTTCTGGTCGGCCTTAGGTTTCAGTCGAAACAATTGCAAAAGTTGAGCAAGAAATGCTTAAAGATCGGCGTGTGACAGTTCGCGAGCTATACAAACTTACCCCTGAAGTCAGTAAGACTAGGATTAACAATATTTTGACCGAACATTTGCATTATCGCAAGGTGTGTGCTAGGTGGGTCCCCAAAATGCTCACCGAAGTCAATGAACGGCAACGTATTGAAGCGGCCACCCGATTGCCGGAGCGCTATGCAGAACCGGGCGAGGAATTGTTGCATTCAATTGTCACTGGCGATGAAAGCTGGGTGCACCACACAACACCAGAAACAAAAGAACGTTCTCGTCAGTGGCGGCATTCGACTTCGCCGGGGCCGCGGAAGTTCAAACATTTTCTGCCGGCAAAGGGATGGCCAGTGTGTTCTGGGACAGAAAAGATGTATTGTTGTGCGAGTTTATGCCTAGCGGCACAACAATAATCGCTGCTAGCTACTGCGAGACTTTAAAAAATTGCGACGTGCCATTCAATATCGAAGGAGGGGAATGCTAAAGAAGGGAGTGACTGTTCATCACGACAAAGCTCGTCCACATACTCCACATGCAACGGCTGATCTCCTGGCCCAGTTCGGATGGGACATCCTCACCCATCCTCCCTACAGTCCAGATTTAGCACCTAGTGATTATCATCTGTTTCCTGAGTTGAAGTCACACCTGGGTGCAACACATTTCCAGACCAACCATGAGCGCTACCTGCGCAACTTGGCGGGAGAGTGCTATGACTAAGGTATACAAAAACTGCCACAGAACATGCAAAAGTATATCGATCACAATGATGATTACGTTGCAAAATAGCTGTAAGTTCCGCCTTTCCATTAATGTAACATTAATTGACAATAAACATGTTTTCTATATTAAATAAAATTGGGATCTTATTTTACGGACATGCCTCGTACTTTGAGAGGTAGCTAATTGTTTTAAGAAGTCTTACAGGTCACAGTTATTAAGATCGATTTCTCTTCCCTAAATGGCTTTTCCAAATTCCAAAATAAAGTTACGAAAACTGATTGAGTCAGTTTACACGTTAAACTCATGAGCTTCATGGGATCCTATGTAGAATACTATATTTGTAGTGCAACTTCAGACAACAGACATTTTCAGCCTCACATTCTCTGATTTCAGGAGCACCACCTGAGAGTTGGAGAAAGAGGGAAGCATTTTGTTTATCTGTTTGCTCAGCCTGGTCCGAGGATTTGCAATTCACACGCTCTTAGACCATTACTTGACTCCCCGGAGAAACTACAGGCTTATTCTCCCAGAGAAAACGTCTTTATGTACAAACACTTCATTTCAAAAGTATGATGTCTTCTACTCAGATAACTTTTTCCATTCTCTCTGGTCCATGCCATTCTTACAAATGATCATTTCTCTCTCTACCTCATGTAGAAATAGCTTTGTTACATATTCCCTAGTAGGTAGAGGGGAGTAAGGGAATGCAGTAGCCTCAAAGTGATAGTCAAACGTCTTGTGAGTTGGTTGGCATGTGATGACATTGAAATTATATTCTATTTATATCACCGGGAGGGAAAAAACAACGACTTACCATTTGAATTGCAAAGTTAAAAAATATCAATGAATATTTCGAAAATGGTTAACACTACAAAAATTTTATTTGAGAAAAGTTGTATGCTTTAACGTTATCCAACTTTTTCTTTTATTTTTTGTGTCCTAATTCTTTGTCTATCGCTTACTGAAGAGTACTTCAACACTTCAGAGATTCTTTCTCAGAAAATTCAAAATATTGTTACCGATCGCATTGTTTTGTTGGAGCCGCCGTAATGCCGGAGCTGTGCGCGTGGGCAGGAAAGAAAGAGGCAGAGTGTAGCGTGCAGAGCTGGACGTCTGCCGAGAGTGAGAAACAGAGAGACAGGGGAATGTTCTGGAATTTTCCGCTTTTCTGATGCCGTCGGGATTGTTATCGAGTGTTCTGCAGCATTCTAGAAACAATGGCTGGCGCATAAAAAAACCCGCAAGGTGTTAAGAGCAGCAGTTGTGTAGTTGAGTTGTGCTATGGTTATTGTGACAGTGGAAATTTCAACTGTACCGCAGTAATTGTTTCCGTTTTTTTACATTCAGCGGAGCATCAAGTCGACCTTGAAAACTGTTGTTTGTCAATGTCACGTCTTTCTTTGTTGTAGTTTACGTGCTCCAACGTTAAGTCCTATCGGACGGTGAATGAATTGGGTGAAATAACGCTTAAATGGGTCTAGAGTCCATAGAGCTTAGTTACCCGACATTCGTCTTGAAGGATAAGGGAAAACCACGGAAAATACCTTAACCAGGTAACTCACCCTGGCGTAGATTCGAACTCGGGATCTCTTGAACGTGAGGCAGACACGCTACCATCTACGCTACCGAGGGGGGGGGGTCACGTCTTTTTGCTGCCGCAAAGGTTGTGTAAAGGTTTTTAGTGCACTGAAGAGTGGTCTCACCCTCTCTCTCTCTCCCTCTCTCTATTTTTTTATTATTATTTTTTTTTACTTGTTCCATTTATACCCCAATGGTCTAATCGGCGGCCGTTCTCCTTTGGAGCATAGCGAAGGTCTTTAACTCGAATTCTTTAGGTTTTAATCATTAGATCACGCACACATTCACACTCTCATTCATACTTCCAGACTCTGGGGAAGATGGGGAGTTATCTTGGGCAGAGAAAAATCCCCACCCCCAGCGCCGGGAATCGAACACGGGACCCCTAGCACGACAGACAGCTGCTCCACCGATAAAGAGTTTTTCAAAGTTCTGTAAACAATACTTTTGATTCTAGTAACCTACGAAGTCACAATATGAAATTTATTTGATATGAAAAGAGATATTAAACAATGGTAATTTAATTGAAATCTTTACAGCTAGTTGAATGATATTAAAAGCTTCCTAAAATTTCGGATATCATGAGTAGTTTTGTATGAATGCACCATTTTGAAAATGTTAATGTTGTATATTTGGAAGATGTTGCACTAATTGCTAGGATAGTATTAGGATCACTATGGAGGGAAATTGGCACTGCAACCAGCCTTGATCTATTGTAACTAAGCCACTAAGTGAGGCATCCTCGGGAGGAAGGATTAGGCGAGAGGAGAAAGCGGGCGGCCGGCCAAGGAGCCACGACAATACAAAGGGCAGGCTACCTAATTTTTAGTTAGATGGATGACTCACCCGGTAGGCCAGGACAACGATCATTTCCCCCTCCTGTGGTTTGGAAGCGGTCCCAGCAGTTGGTTCGGAGACGGGCAACCGACCTATCGCAAGGGGAAATTGGCCATTCAGAACATATCATCCAACCATGCACCGCCGAGACTACTGCCGACACTTCTGCCCTGAAAGAGACCACCACACGAGATTTAATGTGAAGTGTTAATGGAGATGCAATGGAGGGACAGGAAATTCGGGGAATGTAGTTAATTTACCCAGCATTTGCTTTGCGATCCAAAAAAAAAGGAAAAAACTCATGAGTCAGATATATCGGCCACTGGAATCGAACCTGGACCTCCCAAATGCTGTCCACAGACGAAACCACGTAAGCCACCCGGCTCGTACTCTAATGGTAACTTTGGTATATAAACGATTATTTGTTTCTGTGTTTTGCTGTTCCTAACAGTGATCTACTTACTTTAGTTAATTGATGAAAAATAATCATTTCTTCACACTAGCCGTATATAGGCTAAGGTTTTTGATAGATATGGTCAACATTAAAATTCAATGCCATAGCCAGGATTAGAACCACGGATCTCCTGGTTTCCGTCCAGTCGCTCTAACACATTGAGCTACCATGGCCAATGTGCCGTACTGATATTAAATTCTCGAATTGACTCGTACATTTCCCCGGTAAACTACTAGGGGCATTCGAAATACACCGTTTGTGGCGACTTACTATCGTAAGTACTTGGGTCCCAGGCTTCATTATTTAACTCTTATTATCTTAGTTAATTAATGTAAATTAATCATGGTAGCTTAATGGGTTAGAGCGACTGGCCGGAAACTTGGAGATCCGTGGTTCAAATTCCGGCCATGGCATTGAGTTTTCATGTTGAGTCTATCTATCAAAAAACTTAGCCTATATAGGCTAGCATGAAGAAATGGTCAATGTCCATCAATTAGCTAAAATAATAAGAGTTAAATGATGAAGCCTGGGATTCAAGTATTTACGACAGTATGTCGCCACAAACGGTGTGCCCGCCTCGGTAGCGTAGATGGTAGCGTGTCTGCCTCACGTTCAAGAGGTCCCGAGTTCGAATCTCGGTCAGGGTGAGTTATTTGGATAACGTTTTTCTGGGGTTTTCCCTTATCCTTACAGACGAATGTCGGGTAGCTCTAAGCTCCATGGACCCTGGACACATTTGAGCGTCATTTTACCCATTTCATTTACCGTCCGATATGCCTTAACGTTGGAGGACGTAAAATTACACACAAAAACACGGTGTATCTCCAATGCAAGAGTCCCCAGTAGTTTACCGGGAAAATATGAGTCAATTGGAGAATTTAATGTCAGGACGGCAGGCAATGGGTTAGAGCGACTGGATGGAAACCAGGAGATGCGTGGTTCAAACACCGGCCATGGCATTGAATTTTCATGTTGAGTCTATCTATCAAAATAGTTAGCCTACTCTAGTTTGAAGAAATGATCAACTAACTAAAATAATAATAGTTAAATGATTAAGCCTGGGACTCAAGTACTTACGATAGTAAGTTGGCACCAACGGTGTTTCTCATATACGAGAGCCCCTAGTGGTTTACCTGGGAAATATGAGTCAATTGGTAATATTAATATCAGGACGGAAGGATGACATGGTAGCTCAATGGGTTAGAGCGCCTGGACAGAAACAAGGAGATCCATGGTTCAAATCCTGGCCATGGCATTGAATTTTCATGTTAACTATTTTGGTGATCTACTTGTTTAAACATAGTTATGAATTACTACTGATAATTGGCAGAGGATAAAAGAATAAGGCGAAAACTATCTTGTCCCAAATATTTGCCCCAACTTAGCTCCGTTATTATTTTAATTTTCCGACAGTACGCGTTCGCCAGCGTAACCAACTCCAGCGAAGGGCGGATAATGAACAATAACTTACGACAAATTAAACTCTGCAAGGATAAAATGCATCTTCAAAACATGACATAAGAAACTTCAATAACCATAAACAGTGAGAAGATGAACGTTGCATATACGTTATAATAATATAACAGTAGAAATGTAGCAAGTACAACGTTTGGCTGCCACAACCATATTTCCAATAATAATGACATCTGTTCCATTTTCGATAAATAGCACAATAACCCACAAGAATGAACCCAACGAGCCAGTTGAAAAGAGTCATGCTGGGCAATCAGCGGATTGCCGCACTAATTAGAACACCACAACCTATATGAAATACATTCTTTGTTGCTTAAATGTTTCCTAGATATTAGCTTTTGTTAGGTAGGGGGCGATAACAGATCTTCTCAATACTTATTCTCGATATACGATAACCGATATTCGATACTCGATGCCGACATTTCTATTTCTAGTTTCAATGCAAAATAGAATATTGGGAGAACTGTGTAATGCAAATACAATAAAAATAGGTGCAAGTATTTAATGAGACAAAAGTTAAAACCATCAGTGTTTGTTTTTACACTCTGCAATGCACACCTAAGGACACTGGGAGGTCGATAGGTTTCAAAAATTCATTTTTTGTTTTTAATGTTAAAATTTGTTATAATTCTTCAACTTTAAAATGATATATAACATAGGTTGTCAGCTGGTATTAAAGTCCTTTAACTCGTCAATTTAAACATAGCGACATAATGGTACGCCCACTTCCTGAGAATGGTGCTTAATCCCTAATCGTGATTTCCCAAAACCTTGATTTTTCATACTTTAGGTGCATGTTTCTCAAAACTATAAAAGATTTTGACACAAAATTTGTAGTGGTTATTTGCCAATGTTCCTTGAACACATTCGGCCAACATTTATGTTCATGTGATTTATAAAACGGCTGAAAACAGGTATTCAGTCCTTGAAAATATTATCCTTTTTTTACTCAAAACTAATTAATTTTTCATGTGTATAGTATACCCTATATGTGATTTTTATTTAGCCGATATTATAAAACCGTATCTGAGGTTATGTAGGATAAAACGTGGTACATGTAGCTTTAAATTCCTACAAGTAAAGTGCACCTGAAGTATAGGGTGCATATCTTTTTCAGGACACACGGTGTGATTTATGCCCCTTTTGCATGGAACTGTGTGAACGTAATTTAAATATTATACAGTGGTTAAATGCAAATACCATTATACAGTAATCGTACCGAACTTCAATTTGTGATAATGTTTACTTTTCTATATATTCAAATTTTAATATTGGTAACAATTAGCCTTGTCTGGGTAAACATAACTTCCCAGTGCACTTAAAACTCTTTCGGAGCCAAGTCCACTTCTTTTTCTGTCATATGAGTCCTGTTGTGTTAAATAGTCTTTCAGAGAGAACTGTTGCAGGTGGAATACACAAATAGTTAGTGGTTTTGATTCTTTTCTTTAGATCTGTAAATTTTTAATTTCCTTTCTGGTAATCCAGTGCACTAAAAGTGAAGTCGTTGAGATATGCAGTGATTTCTTCTTGGTAACTGGTAGCCCACAAAAACAAAAATCATGACCGATTCCATAGAAAGCAATATTCAAGTAGATGGAGAACAAATAGAACACCGTAACAACTACATCTATTGTCACGGCAACAGGCATAAACGTTTTGGCACAAGTAAGAAAGCAGTCGGCGGATAAAGTTTCATGGTAATAATGAGGCTTGCTAAGAAGTTAATGATAGCGCGGCTATTGTAAACTAGCGCCGGCAAGCAACATAACTGAGGTAAAGGCCGCGCCGGCATAGATTAAGTTACGCTGCTAGAATGTGATAGAATATTCGGATTACGTCATTAGATGCCTTGTTTTCCAGAAACATTTAGTGATTGACAGAATAGTATAGTATTCGTGAATTGGTGTATAAAAAGAAGCCATGGCTAGTGATCAGTCAGTTGTAAACGGAGTAAGCTGTAGTTGTGTAACAACAGTGTTGTTGTAAAGAGAGCTGAACTGATCGCTGTTAATGTCATCGA
Source organism: Mantis religiosa (assembly GCA_030765055.1). Lineage (NCBI taxonomy): Eukaryota > Metazoa > Arthropoda > Insecta > Mantodea > Mantidae > Mantis > Mantis religiosa. Next base: position 218,831,677 of record CM060950.1, read on the forward strand.
CCTTGGAAGATTCTGTTGTTATGTGATACCTAAATTAAGGGGTGCAATGTATAAAGAATCGTAATGGACTTCAAAGTAATGTATATTTGCGTGGAACGCGTGCACGTGCACGTGCAGTTGGGTAGAACAGCAACGGAGTTGGTTGAGTTGTTTAACAAAAGACACGGGAGAAAAAGGGTTTTCTTAGTAACAATCCTGAATGGATAGCACTTGACTTTGTTTGTGAAGGTATTCTTCGGACCCCTAATAATGACAATGGGCAAAATTGTCACAAAGGTTATCTTGGTGTGTATAAAGGGCTTTGAGAAAATGAAAGCTAGACCCCACGCGCAGCCGTGAACACAGGCAGTTCGTGTCTAGCAAGCTATTAATAAAGTCCTCTTCTGTCTTGGTCGAGGGCAGACCAGAAGTGATGAGAGAGGATATTTTCGGTGTATACGTAACTAATTATTATCGAGTAATAAGCATTCCGCCTTCAGTAACTTTATACAGTGATATATTGGTAACCCTTGGTCGGCAACTTCGAGCTTAATGTGATAATAAAAAGAAGCAGTCATTAAACCAGTTGGAAACGGGCATTCCACTGTGATTAAAAGTATCCTTCTCATACACATCCACGCATACCCTGGAGAAAACCTCATTGCTTTACCCTGACCTAAACAAAATTGTATTAAACTGTAGCGGAAAGTGGAACTGTGGGCGACATACATTATTTACATTTGCATCAAACTGTCGCCAACGTGGAACTCTTTGTTCGCCAGTATATTTGCTACAAATTGGCGCCCAACGTGGTAACCTTTGCTCGCCACATAATTAGCTTCATATGCTATGTAATGTTACGTGAGAATTGAAGAGTGTATTTCGACGGAAATAAAGAACATTTAGAATTTCGGCAAATTGGACTTTTAATTCTACGAGCCCACCAAAGTCACATTATGTAGGCCAAATGGTGAGTCTCTCAGGGATAAGGGATGCAGAACTAAGGAGAAGCGTAAAATTAGCATGGAGTAAATTCTTAAGTCCGAAATTCATTCTTCAAGACAAATATTTAAGACCACACATTAGAATAGAAACCTTTCAAACTTGCGTCATTCCAGTCTTACTATACGGTTGCCAAACTTGGGCACTAACGAAGAAGCAGGCATGCTAACGGGGATGAGTGAACAAAATAGATGTATAGGAGAATTCTTATATAGGTTAAGAGAAAAGTGGATTAGGATAAAAGAAGCAAAAGTCAAGAAGATATGACATCAAGGTGCTCAGGAAACTCAAAGGTTTATAGCCACGGGACCGTGTCAGCGGGTAAATCTTAGGGTCAACAAGTTTATGTATTTGAACAGGAGGTATAATATTGTCACCTAATTATCGGAAGGCCCGAACAGCTAGCGGCTGGGAGGGCGACAGGAGGCATTCAGGCCACGCCCTCCCATTTATCTTGTGGCGCTAACGGGGGGATGGTTGGAAAAACACCACTAGCCATCTCTTTCCCTTCCCCTGATATCTGGATCTCCCTATAAAAGGGGCTGCAGTTGGCGAGTCAGTTCAGTTCTTGGCGAGCAGCCGGAGGAGCGCCGTGCTAGTGAACGGACTACAAGACTGTGTACGTGCATCGGAGGAGTTGTACGTAATTGCGAGTGCGGAGTGGACCTGTGACAGACGAACTGGTGAATTTTAATTATTTGCGCTACGCACTCGCAGTTACGTACAACTCCTCCGATACACGTACAAGGTCTTCCTGTCCGTTCACTAGCACGGCGCTCCTCCGGCTGCTCGCCAAGAACTGAACTGACTCGCCAACTGCAGCCCATTTTATAGGCAGATCGCTGTTTCTGGAAGCCTCGCGATTTAGTGAATCATCCCGACTGTTACAGATATCAGGGGAAGGGATAGAGATGGCTAGCGATGTTTTTCCAACCATCCCATCGTTAGCGCTACAAGATAAATGGGAGGGCGTGGCCTGCATGACTCCTGTCGCCCTCCCAGCCGCTAGCTGGTCGGGCCTTCCGATAATTAGGTGACAATGCTGCATGTTCTATGTTAAGGCAACGCTACCCTGAAAATTCGCCGAAAATAATGAAAATTAAGGAATTTTCTTTCTTGGCATGTTTGGTAGCTTAATCTTTGTAGTAATAGATGGTATCCTATTTTTATCATTTTCAATATTTTAGGCCATCATGTGAAAATATAAAGAGACCTTTAGAAATCGTTAAAAGTAACAATTATTGCGTTAAACTTAATTTTCTGAGAATTTTTTCTATCAATTTTCAGTACACAAAATGCTTCACGCGTCAAAGTTTTTCATTTAATTTGGTGAAACTAAAATTATAGGTCCATACCATGCAAATAAGAAACTTTACCTTGCCCCTTCTTGTTAATGCTCATGTTTTGAAAATTATATGGTGTAAAGAAATAAAGAAGGTTACGAATTTCAAAAATTTTAGAGCTAACACATGGAAAATATTCAAGAACAAATGTTACAGGAATATTCCAAACAATAAGAATGTGGTTCTTTTAAAATTGATCTCTTCTAGCCAAAACCAAAAATTGAACCCAAATTCTCAAATTTTTGAGGCGTAGAACATTTTTAATTTTTACAATATTCTCTCAATAAATAAATAATAACGAATGAACTATTTGGTCTATAAACATAGAAATTTGCATGCTAGTTTAAACCGATAACTCTAATTATGTGACTAAATTTACGTAATGATAGGTTTATTATTATAGAAGTTGGCATTTGCAGTGTGGCCTTGCCTTAAATTTTATTGCGCAGAAATTGTAATGGAAACTGTACAAATAAATATATAGCATATATCATGTCATATTTAAAAGTAACGAAAGTGTTCTTAAATGCATCTCACAGTAAATCTCGAGGAAATTTCTATTCACTGTGTTTCTATAAACGTGTGTAGCAAGTTTCATTACTCTAACACTGAAACTGCGACTCAAGGAGCACCTTAAATAATGAAAAATGCTGACATTTTCAATAGCGAGAAATAAAGGATAAAAAATTGGAATTCACATCTATCACTAGCATTGACGTAACTTTCAAACTAGATTAAGGCATTTGAAAATGCCTTGTGGATGCTAACTAAGCATTCTTTGGAGTCAGAAAGGCTTATATTATTTTATAGACTAAAAGGAGGAAAAGGTGATTTTTTGAAAATGTTCATGAAATGTCAGTCATACATATCCTGGCAACTTGCCAGGCCACGCCGTGCCTCAGTGGTTAGACCGCTTGGCTCTCAGCAAGGCGGCCCGGGTTCTATCCCAGGCGACCGAAAAGTGAGATTTGTGGTGGACAACGCGGCGCTGGGCGGGTTTTCTCCGGGGTCTGCTATTACAATTATCTATTACGATTATTTATTCATTGCATCCCTGAATTTTGGTATCATAGATCAGTGGTTAGAGCAACCGAGCGGAGATCAAGACATTCGTGGTTCAGATCTCGGCCATGGCATTGATATTTCAGTCTCACTGTACCTTTCAACACGGGTAATGTAAAAGAATAATTCATTTCCACGATAGAAAAATATTTAGCAAGAGATATTTACTTGAAAGTGAGTGAATAACGTCATGGATTTGCATTTAAATCCCACAAATGCACAATAGTAGAATATGGCGACAGCAAGACGTAGGAGAAAGGTGAAAGCTTTTCATGTTGGTGCTGCATTACACCGAGCACATTTAAGATAGAGAACAAAAGGGTAGAAAGCAGCACGTTTCCATCAGGCATGTGACAACAGGATAATAGAAGTGAAGGGCTATTTCCTTTGGAAGGAAAATGCGATAGCCACAGGTGACAGGTCGCTTTTGGAATTCCGATTACCTAGCTCGCCAGCAGGCAACACCATATTTCGGTCTTTCCTTTCAACACTAAGTATTTTATTTTGTATTAGGTAATTGCTTTTTCTCCTGTTTCTTTTATACTTTTTGCATGCCAGATTTTCTCGTGTTTCCTTTGTACTTTTTGCATGCCATTCTTCTTCCTATTTCTACTATATACTTACATAAATGGAGCAAGTTTATTCCTTCCTGTTTTCACGGCAAATAAACGTTTTGAGACACTATCTATACAAAAAGGGCGCGTTTTAAAAAAAGTGTCAGTGTGGAATGACCTAGCTCAAAAACATAACCTCGCTTAAAAATCCTAGTATTTACGTTCAGCATCTACCAAACTTGCGACAACCATTGTGTTAACCCTCTATGGTCCAATGTGACTTTCAAGTAACAACCACTTTTAACGCTCTGTTTTATGCTATGATCAAAATTTTCCATTGCGGACATTTTAACCTGAAAGTTACAATATGGAGGCCTTGTATGTGGCTTGTTTGGTTATTTAGTTAATAATGTACTCAACAGCTTGAAGCTAAAGCGGCACACACAGCCACTTAGCATTTTGATGTTACTAGTGGCACTTTGAACAAATTTATTTTATTTATCTGTGCAATAGAATTTGAAAGAATAATATCAGACACTACGATTAAAAGTAAATTATAGTTTAAAGCACTAAACATCATATGCAAATGCATATCATTTATTATTTCAAGTTACTTTACCTGAAAGTTCCAGTGGAGTACAATAGTCACCATAATAAGTTAGGTTATGGCTGCACACTGGAGTAGAAGAAAACTGTCTGTCCAAAATTTCATATTAAAATTCAATATACAACTGGCGTTCAGAAAGTAAGTTCTGTTTCAATTTATCTCCGCTGCAGCGCTGCGATCGCATTTCCGTACGTGTGCGGTAGACGCTGTGTATCAAGGAGAAGAAACGTGCGCCATTGTGAGATCGCTACGCTTTGCTGTGCTTGTTTACACAATCGGTGTTGATTGAAACTCCCGCCGCTTGTGAAATCAGATCTGTGGTTCGTTTTCTGAATGCTAGGAAAGTGGAACCAATTGAAAAATATCTGCAAATCAGCGATGTATACGGACAAAATGTGATGAGTGATACAATTCTGAAAAGATGGGTCCAAAAGTTCACTGAAGGACGTAGTGAAGTGCACGATGAAAATCGAACTGGGCGTCCATCATTGGTTACAGAAGAACTGTTTCACGCGACTGATGACAAGATCCAGGAAATCGGCAAGTTTTCAATTAGCGCTCTCGCTATGGAATTTCCCCAAATATCGCGATCACTAGTTCATGAAATTGTTACAGATAAAGAGAAATTTCGTAAACTTTGCTCACGTTGGGTGCCAAAGGTTCTCACTGAGCAACTCAAAACAATACGGATGGGTAGTGCACTTCAGTTTTTGACCCGTTATGATGAAGGCGGCGAAGAATTTCGGACACAGATAGTCACAGGAAATGAAACCTGGGTTTCTTACGACACCCCTGAAAGTAAGCGTCAATTAACGGAATGGAGGCATACCTCAATCCCAGCAAAGGTTAAGCCGAAACAAATCTTGACATCTCGAAAAATGATGTGTACAGTGTCCTAGAACAGTTGTTGAGTCCAGAGGTTCTACTCCCATCAGTCCTGGAACCGTAGGACCAAGACCCGGGCCTCTAACAACCAGGGGGTATCCGAGCTGTCCCAAAGGGCGCTCGGCGTTCTCCGTTGGGCTTTGCATAGGACAAGACCTGGGTTACTAACTAGCTCCCCTGGGACACAAGACGGGATGATAGTGGATACGCCACTTACGCGCGCCAACTCCAAAGGTAAAGGCTACCGATTTGACCTCGATGGGGCCGCCTGGCCATCTAGCACACCTTCTACTAGCTCTGCAGGCAAGTACCTGGGAATATTGATGGCTTCCCCAAAACCCCGTCCGGAGACGTACCCGATTCCTACGGGTATCGGGAACCACTGCCCTCTCGAGACCAACCCAATCTGAACAACTCCCAGAGGGAGGGGCCCGAAAGTTCGGCCCGAGGTTCCTCTAGTATCGTCAGAGATACCACGAGTGCTAAGGGTCCGTAGCGCCGGCACCACGGCAACTGAAGGGGACGGATCCCCTGGAAAGGCATCTTCCTCATTGATTTCTTTCCGCGTGGTCAAGCAATGAAAGCAGATGCTTCTCACGAGATACATACGAAATTGCGCCGCGCAATGCTGTCAAAAGGTGTTTCCCGTACGGGAGGGGATTCGTCGCCTTCAGCTGCCGTGGTGCGGGCACTGCGGACCCTTAGCACTCGTGGTACCTCTGACGTTAGTAGAGGAACCTCGGGCCGAACATTCGAGCCCCTCCCTTTTGGAGTTCGGATTGGGTTGTACTTGAGGGGCTGTGGTTCAAGATACCCATGGGAATCGGGTACGTCTCCGGACGGGGTTGAGGGAAGCCATTAATATTCCCGGGGACTAGACTGCAGAGGTAGCAGAAGGCGTGCTAGATCACCAGGTGGCCCCACCGAGGTCATATCGGTAGCCTTCCCATTTTGGTGTTGGCGCGCAAGTGGCGTATGCGCTTCCATCCCGTCTTGTGTCCTTGCACCAGATGGGGGGCGGCTTGTTAGTAACCCAGGTCTTCCCCTATGGAAAGCCCCACGCAAGACGCCGGGTGCCCTTCGGGACAGCTCGGATATCCCCTGTTTGAAAGAGGCCCGGGTCTTAGTCCTACGGGTCCAGGGCTAATGGGAATAGAACCTCAGGGCTCAACTGTCAAAAGGTGTTGTTTCTTCACGACAACGCACGACCACACACTGCAAATGTGACGAAAAACATTGTATAGGAATTTGTTTGGGACGTATTTGACCATCCCCCGTACAGTCCTGACCTCGCTCCTGTGACTTTCATCTTTTTTTGCATCTCGAATCTTTCCTTGGCGGTCAACATTTCAACAATGACGAAGAGCTGAAAGAAAATATTTCCAACTGGTTCAAGATACAAGCGGTAAACTTCTATGAAGGAGGTACAGAAAAACTTGTGCCTCGCTATGACAAATGCCTGCAACATTTCGGAAGTTATGTGGAAAAGTAGTTTAAGAGTTGCAGAATTTTGTGCAATAAATAATTTTTCTGTATCTGTACACAATTTAATTTTATTGCCAAACAGAGCTTACTTTCTGGACGTACCTCGTAGTTACACTTTTGTATGTAAAGCATAAATGTTGGAATTACATTTCTGGTGTACACCATACATTTGATAGCTACATTTCGTGAACATGATGAAGCTTACAACATCAATTTACTTTTAGGTCAAATATTATGGATCCTCACAACTGCTCGTCCAATATATGGATATGAGTCAGATGACTCAGTTCTTGCATCCGACAGTGATGCAGAAAAAGGAGATTTAAGCTAGGAAAGTGAGCAAGAATCAGCTGATGAACTATGTGTAAATATAGCAGAATCCCGGCCATTCCTGTTCTAGATGTGGGAGAAAGAGATGAAGGTATTTCTGAAACAAATCATAATAATGTGATCCGGAGAACACCAAGAGATTGATTGGCTCAACCAATATTTCCATGGAAAGGGTTGTTATTTGCAAATTCTTATTCTCTACAGCCACCGATACACTATTTTCAAAAATTCATTGACGAAAATTGTCTTTCTTCGATTTCTTGTCAAACAAATGTGTACGGTGTACAAAATAATCCAGTGAACAGCATATATGTAACCACTGAAGTGGTTATACAGTTCATAGAATAAAATAAGATCTGAAGCTTTCCTGGCGACGAATACGCTCACTTTCTTCTCGGGCAGCCATGCAGATGAAATGATTAGATATCAACGTTTCGGGAGTGTACATCTCTCCCATCATCAGGATATTTATAAAATGTTATAACCACAAATAAAATACTGGATAGAACACAACTTAAAAAAGACAAAACACTATCAAAATTTGCATTACTAAACACACACACACACACACACACACACACACACACACACACATACACGACTGGACATTGAAGATCTGAATGTCAGACATTCGGTCTCAAGCCAAATCAGTGCTAGGCCCTCTACTGGCAGTGGAGTGTTTTGTAAGAAAGGATTATATGCGGCGGATGATGAGGTTGGAGTTGTATATAAGCCATCTGATGTTATTTTATGTGCCTAGAAGCAGCCTTGAGCGTTTGTAGCGCTCTCCAGGATCGATGTCGTACTCACCTAGACCGCGGATGAGGGAGTTGAAGTTGCGGGAGAGGTTTTGATAGAAGGAACGTGAAAGGGTATGGATGTAGTCTGTTATTGTGGGGATACGTAGGTCACGTCGGATAACTAGATTGGGGATGTACCAAGGGAAGTCTATGGCAATGCGGAGGAATCTGGATTGTAGAAATTCAAGGCGGTGTAGGTGAGACTTGCCTGCTGCTCTCCATATTTCATTGGCTTATGTGATCGCTGGCCGGAGTATTTGCTTATACAGGAGCAGTTTTGTAGGCACAGACATGACTGATCGTCGGTTATAGAGAGGGTAGAACATATCCATTCTTTTGCTAACTTTATTAGCCACATATGTAATGTGGTCTCTCCACGTCAATTTGATGTCAAGCAGATCACCAAGATACTTAACGTAAGTTTTTCATTGGACGTCCTCACCAGCTAGACGAATTGGTGGAAGATCCGCTATTCGTTGTCGAGAGAAAGTGATGGCGTAGCTCTTCTGTGGGTGGAGGCGTTGGGCATTACTAAACAAAACACTGTTTTCAGTAAATTAAATGCCAAGTCAGAAGTTGGGTTGAGTATGGTGAGAATTCGCATAACTGAACAAAAGACTGTTCAGTAAATTAAATCCCAGGTCAGGAGATGGCGTAAGTATAGTTAGAATTGTGATAGAGGTTTATCTTTGTTTATCTTTGTGTTTTATCCAGTATTTCATTTCTGGTATAACATTTCATAATTGCACTAATGATGAGAGAGATGTACATTCCCGAAACGTTGATGTCTAATCATCTTTTCACCTGGATGGCTGCCCGAGAAGAAAGTGAGAGTTCATAGGATGTTGTCTTATATCTATATATCCCAGGTATAGAATGCATTGTCTTTGTATACAAATGTTGAATTTGGCTACACAGTATTGTAATTAACGGATTTAGTAGATTGGAAATTCTCAGAGAAGTGGACAGTACAGAACTAGTTATTGAGAACCTTTAATTTTGATTCATCTGTATGTTGCTCACGGATGACGAGATGGTTGTGGGTAAACTTTTAGCGCTCGTTTTATCTGTACATTTTAGGATTTAGGCCCTAAAAGTTTGGGTATTTTAACCATTTTACCTCCATTTCTGGTTTTAATGATTTTAGATTCTACTTTATTCTTTGCCACCGTTGTGCGAGTGTTTTTATCTCGATTTTATTTGATTGACTGCGTATTAGTGTTTCCGTATTTTGGTCTTTTACTTCGTTTTTAAGCCCATTGGTTTGCATAAGGGCGTTGATGACCCAGTAGTTGAACGCCCATAAACACAATCATCTGTATGTAATGCCTTAAGGGCACTGGAGGTTATTTTTACACAGACAGAGCAAATTTGTACAAATATTAAAATTTGAAAATTTAGAAAACTAAACATTATCAGAAATTGAAATTCAGTACGATTACTGTAGAAGGACGTATGCATTTAATTACTGTGTAATATTTAAGTTACATTCACATAGGTCCATGCAAAAGGGGCATAAATCACACCATGTGTCCTGAAAAAAATGTTGCACCTTATATTTCAGGTGCACTTTTCTTGTAGCAGCTTAAAGCTACATGTACCAAGTTTTATCCTAAATAACCTAAGATACAGTTGTATAATATCGGCTAAATGAAAATCACATATAGTGCAAGCTCTATGGCATTTCAGGATAAAACGCACGATAACGAAATCCAAAAATCTAGGAAACAGCTGGAATGTTACGTAAGTCTTGAACACAATCCGATGTCCTGCCTTCATAACACTCCCTCTAATTAAACAACTTTTAAAAATTTATTCATCTACATAATGCTAGTTAATGGAAATAAAAATTTGTACAAATTATCATATCGCATATTTCCTTGTAGGCAATAACGCTAAGCGAGTACAGAAGACTTTAACCAACTGTCAAATATTTTAAGAGATTCTCGCTCTGCCATGGCTTTGGTGTTCACTTTTATTTGTATACTCAGGAGATTAGATTGCCAATAACGACTTAACATTTGAGAAAAATATAAATACCGTGCAATGAAATTACGCATTGCGTATTGCTACTTGTCGTATGGTGTGCAGAATTTACTATTTATGTATTAATATACAATTTTTTGATTCCTATTTCATCCAAAAGTATATTGGAAATAAACTTTACAAATTTATGAATATAATACAGTTTACAGAAACATAACAAAATTCAATATTGTGGCGTTTTTTCTTCCACTCGCAGCAGAGAGGATGCTCGTTGGTTCTCCAAATTAATCAGCCACACGTTCGGGCGACATATTTGTAACCATCCATCTTAATCAGAGTGGCAGAGATAAAATTGTGTATGACTCCGATTTCGTAATATATTATGTAATTGTATAATCTGGATTACAATTCACTCTAATTTTCTGTCTTAATCACTCACTGTAAATTACCTCCAACACATTGATAAATCATTATTTTTAGTTAATATTTGTGGCGATATAACATGACGTTTCCTTTCTGGATGATTAATTAGCCCCAAAGTTGTTATTCCTCTATTAATTTTGTGATTGGCCGATGTACTGTTACGTCACCGCATTACGTAATACAATTATTACTACGGCCAATCACAAAATTACACATATATTTGTTTTAATATTGCCATTACATGGCCTACTAGGTCATATCAGAAAACAATATTCATATAAAAAGTTCTAACTAAAATATATCGTTACAATATCAAGCTGACAAACAGTGAACATAAAGATGAATCATTTAGCTTAATAATTATTTTTTTTACGAAAGCCAAGAAATATTGATAAGTTTTGTAATTCATTAATATACGTTTAAGTAGTTTTGAAAAAGTGTAACCTAATGACTGAAGCAATAATTCAAATGCGTGTCTTTCAAAACAGAAGAATGCGCAATCAAATAAAATTGGAGGGACATCTTGAAGATGATTTCCACAAATACAATCAAATGTGGATTTTATTTTGAATCGAAATAAATAATGTGAAAATTTTCCATGCCCAGTTAAGAATTGATTGAGAACATAGGTAGGATTAAAGAATTTACATCCTGTCTCTCAGAAAGCGTTGAGAATGAAACCGGTGTTCAGAATTTGTAAAAATAATTTTGTATTTTAATTTTGTCTCATATCCTTCTTCCAGATTACTTGTGTTGTGATTACCTTTTTACTATCTAATAGTTTAATAAAGGATGTAACTGTCTTTATTTGGCTTCCGTTCATTCAGTGAACACAGTATCTCGTGTCCGGGTCGCGATCTGGGATCACTGCATTATATCACATTCAAATTACTGAATCAACAACACTAGTGCAAACTTTCAGATCATTATTTAACCAAACAGCATAAATCTTAAATCGAAACAACAAAATAATTCACAATAACTTCTTAAAAGGTCGTATATTTACATAATTTTATCTTTCCACACCAAGGGTATCCGGGACGTTGACTTCGGGTCCCTAGTAACCATTCTCTTTTTCTACACATTGAACTGTCATCGCTCTCATCGCCAACTATATATATATATACTGTCGCGATAACGGACATTAAAGTTTCGGCGCAAATAGATAACAGATGGCGGATAGTGTTTCAGGGTAATAAAGAGCTTGAATAAGCAGTTAACGATAGTGCCGCTAGTGTTCACAAAGATCGGAAACAAAGATAGTTAAGATAAAGGACTTGCCGGCACAGATAAGATTTCACGTTTGGAAGTTTTTGGTGCTTCAATTCAATTCCTGCCAGAGGATCTAATGCTATTAGTCCTGGACCCGTAGAATCAAGGATCCGGGCCTCTTTCTACCTGGGAGTTACTGAGCTGTCCCAAAAGGGCGCTCGGCGCCTCCGAGGCTCTTTCCACAGGCCAAGATCTAGAGACTAACAACCCCCCTCCCCAACTGGTCCTGTGGACTCAAGACGAGATGGAAATGGATACGCCACTTACGCGCGCCAACACCAAAATGGAAGTCTACCGATATAACCTCGGGGGTCCGCCTGGCGATCTAGCACACCATCTACTAGCTATACTGGCTAGTACGCGGGAATATTGATGGCTTCCCTCAACACCGTCCCGAGAAGTACCCGATCTTCCACGGATGTTGGGAACCACTGCCCACTCGAGTCCAACCCAATCCGAACAACTCCCTATCAGGGAGGGGTTCGAATGTTCGGCCCGAGGTTCCTCTAGTAACGTCAGAGGTACCACGAGTGCCAGGGGTTCGCAGCGCCCGCAACACGGCAGCTGAAGGCGCCGGATCCCCTCCCCTACGGTTCTAGTGATATCCTGATTGACGAGAAAAGTTCTTTCTTTTTTGTAGGAGAAACCTCTCGAATTTATAAAGGAGATATATGAGAGATTGTGACACGCCAGTCGTGAGCAGTAAGTTGTACAACAAGAGTTGTGAGTAAGCAGGAAACAGCTGTAAATTGTTGCTAATATTGTAACGAGAGGTGAACACTGTTTGTTATTTTCATCAACCTTGTTGTATATGTAATTCAATGCTGTTATGTGTGAATTGAACAGTGTATTCTGCGGAAATAAGGAACGATTTGTATTTCAGCAACTCGGACTTTTAATTCTACGAACCCACAAAGACACAATATATATTGTGACTTTGTAGGTTCATAGAATTAAAAGTCCAACTTACAGAAATTTAAAATGTGGTGTATTTCCGTAGAAATTCATTATGGTCAACGCTACCAGTAGTAGAATTACGTCACATACACAATTGCAATCTTCCAGATCGTGTGTCACACTCACATACAAAGAGTTCAAGGTACAGCTTGCACGATTATCAAGTTCCATTTCGACACTGACACACCTGGCAATCGCGGCTCCTTGTCATATACGTCTTCATGTTTCCATAAGATAATCAAACGTTCTGTTAAGACGGCACTAGACAAAACACGAAGGTTTCAGACACCTAACATTATCCGTTTCGGCATGCCTGGGTCTCCGCGCTATCTTTATCTGTTTCAACAAGCTTTTAATCTCCGTGCTACATTTCAGTCCCTTATCTCTCCGCGCCGAACCCTTTGTGCGCATCGCCGTCAGTCTCGATAATATATATACGAAGCTCGTCTGAAAAGTTTCCGACCTCAACATGAAGATGGCACCACTCGTAAATAAGAGCTAGTGCATTTCGTTGTGCATCTGTTGACAATTATTCACCAAAGTATCAGCCATTCTTGACACTCAGTGGTTATGTAACAATCGTTTGAGTAAGTAGATGTGACTGTTTTTATAAACATGGACAAAATCGAGTATAGAGCTGTCATTAAATATTTGTTTTTTAAAGCTAATACACTAACGTAAATCAAAGATGAGTTGGATTCTGTGTATGGGGACTCTGCACCATAATTTACCTTAGTGGAATTTTGTGCAGCTGAGTTTAAACGTGGCCTCAAGAGCTTGGGAGACGATAAACGTTCGGGACGTCCAAAAACTGCAACTACCCACAAAAACATCGCCAAAGTTCACGAATTTTACTAGAGGACCGCCGAATTAAAGTGGGACTGATAGCAGAGGCTATGAACATTTTAAAATAACGCCTTTGTCACCTATTAAATCAACATTTACACCTGAAAAAACTGTGCGCGCGTTGGGTGCCGCGTTTGCTGCCGTAAGACCAAAAACGTGTTCGGACGAACATTTCCAAGCTTTGTTGGCGCAGTTTAGGTGCAAAAAAATCTGTTTTGTGCCAATGAATTACTGTGGGTGAAACTTGGATACACCGTTATACGCCCGAAACAAAAACACAGTCCCAGGAGTGGATTGCAAAGGGAGAACCGACTACAAAGAATGAAAGCTGCTTTTTTCGGTTGGTAAATTGATGGCGACTGTTTCTTGGGATAGTCATGGAGTTAGATATTTTAATCGATTATCTCCAAAATGAAAAACCATCACAGAAGCATACTATGCATCAGTACTTCACAAGCTGAAGGTATACCTTACGGTAAACGGCCACATTTGCAGAAAAAGAAAATCCTGTTTCACCAAGACAACGCACCGTCTCACACCTCAAGGCTTGCAATGGCGAAAATCCAAGTAATTACGGTTTGAACTGCTTGACCATCCGTCTTACTCACCATATCTAGCCCCAATCGACTTCTTTTTGTTCCCTCGTCAGACAATTGGGCTACGAGGACAGAGATTTTCGTCAAATGAAGAGGCAGTCACTTTGGCGAACAATTATTTTGCAGAGAAAAGCGCCGACTACTATTTGGACGGCTTACACAGACGTGAGCAGCACTGTGTAGAGTTACAAGGAGAATGTGTTGAAAAAAAATCTCAAAAAACGTCTTGTATCTTTATTAGGTCGGATACTTTCCAGACCACCCTCGTATTTCGAAATTACTGATATAACTGTACTAGTATTACATTTCAGATGATTATTTAATTAAACGGAAGTTAATTATTAATCGAAACAACACAATCATTCCCAATAACGTCGACGCTGTATATTTACAGATATTTATCTTTCTACACCAAGCATCTCCGGGATGTTGACTTCGTCTCCTTAGCAAACATTCTCTTTTTCTGGACATTAAAATCTCATCGCCATCTATCTGTCTGTCTGTCTGTTTGTCTGTCTCTAAACCGACTTGCTTAATTGTGGTTTAAATATGTGTATAACTCCAAGGAAGTTTTAAAAGGTGAGGGGAGAAAAAGACCTGAAGTGATTATGGACCCGGTACACTTGCAAACTTGTACGGAACACTTATGCACACCTTCGTTTATTTTCAGAAAACAAAAGCATTACAGAGTATAAAGATATTTCACACAGTGCCAAAGTCTTCAAAGATATTTCACTTAACATATTTTATTAAATAACGCTTATCATTTGTTATCAAGACTGCAAATTTTATGTAACATGATAATATGGCTTTTGAAGATTATATACAAAATTAATTTCTGAACACACTAAAGCGCTATAAATATCCGACCACAGCCAATTGTCAAATATTGGTGAATCCTTGGATACCTTATTTATAATTTGTGTTTGTGAATCCGTGAATGTCAATTGAATTGGAAAAAAATTAGTTGAATTCCTTTGTGACTAAGTGCGCGGAAACTTTTATACTATGGCAAGGAGAAGACAACCTGAGTTATGTTGTAGAAGTCAGTGAAATGTGAGACGAGGTACGTCACCTAGAGTAGCAGTGGATACTCAAAAATGGTTTACTTCACAAATATCAGTTTGGCAGCGAAATGTACATATGTTATTTTGTACGATTTTTTCGATAAGTTATACGAAGTTCATCAGAAATGAAAAGGGCTTAAGAGATTTTTTCAGAATATTCAACGCATACATTTCAGTTTTTATAAAGATGTATTAAACATTTTCTATCTTAATGGAAGCGGTCAGAGACCTGTTCGAGAAAAGAAATCTATGTGACTGAACATTTCTCCATGTAAAGGACTGTTTTGGATGGAGTTTTTTTGGGAAGCTTCGTGTCGTATTCCTACAAATTGCTAAATATAATCCGTACCACTTAACCCATTGTTATGTATTGTACTTCACGAGCAAGCATACATATACTTTATCCTGAAGAGTGCTTTATTTTGGATTCACGGAGTCTCAAAGTATTTATTTCGGTGAATTTTTTAAATCGAATGTTGTAGTGCAATGCAATCACTTTCAACCTACTAAGATGTGGTAGAGAGATAAGAAATTACGATAAATGCCTAAATTGGTACCAATATTCGTCTTCCAGAAATCGTACGCGAGTATTTTCAAAAAAATTCCTCCTCTCACAGTTACTTTATATGCAAGAGTGTTTGTTATATTTTATTTTCAAGAATGTCTGTGACTAAAACACCCTATTATTATATATGAGTAGGTCTAATAAAATGCATAGTGTCGCGAGGCATTGTTCCGAAGGGCGTGGCCGGCGCGCTTAAGAAGCAGATAGTGCAACGCGGAGATATAACCTTGCCTAAACGGAAAGAAAGAGAAAGATAGATTTCTGGAAGTTTAATGTTTCTCTTGCTCTCTTGACTGTTACGGAACGTTTCACTAATCTCTATAAACAGTGACGGGAGATATATAAGTGCCACGGCTGTCAACGCAGTTGTTCGGTAGTTAATGGACTTGTGAATCGTGTTTTTGCAGCCGTGTAGTGATTTGCAAGTGGATTCTTTTGTTTGTGGACTTGTGGCTGACGACCTTGAAGGTTACGTTTGTGTATGTTAAGCCATTGTGCTGCTGCAAAGGGTTGTACAAAACGTCTGTTTATTTTAAATAAGAAGCAGTTTGATTTTCTGCAAACTAGACTTCTAATTTTACGAAACCACAAAGGCACAATACAGGGTGTACATAAATAAATATCGGGGTTTTAACTCTTTATAATATTTATTACATTCAACTTACATTTAATAAATGTTATGTCAAATGAAAAGAAGAACTCAAACAGTTTTACCAAGAACCTTATAAATTTTCAATGTGACTACCCTTTGTCACACGACACACGTCAATTCTATAGCCGAGTTCTTCCCAAACGTTGATAAGTGTGTGTTCAGTAATTGTAGCAACAGCTGCTTCAATACGGTTTCTTAATTCAGGGAGGTCAGCTGGTAGCAGAGCCACGTACACTCCATCGTTGGCTAATTTTTGGAGATGCTGGTGAAATCTGTGCCCATTATGTCTGACTGTAACTTGAGTGAGGCAGAACAACCAAAATTTAATTCACTGTTGGCTCATGTCACAGATTCCTGAAGTCACTTCTTTACAAATATTTCTTTTGGGCAATACGCCATATCATGCTGCGTAAACCTTCATTTGCATTTTGCTTCTTACCCAATGTACTTCTCCTTAAGATTTCATTTGATGCCAACCTTTGGTACACAGGCATTAGTTTTATTACCACATCAGGCCTCAAGTATGTTCTCACTGTTGTATTGTTATGCTTAGGTGTTTCTTCCCAAGTATCCTTTAGCCTGTTCATAATCCTATGTACACAGTCAACAAAAGTTCCGTTGTTTCAAAAATGTTTACCTATAACCTATATAACAGTTATATGCACGTTTAGATGTATAAAACACCTTTATAATTGTTAAATGACACACTAAAGCTCATCAATTATATTTAACAGCATGTAGTTTAACGACAAACAGAGGAAAATCACGACCAAGTTAGAAGCTCACACAAAAGCAAAAACATAAGGATTTTTATTTGCTTTCAATGTTTGTAGCCAGTGTTTTGTTTCCATGGTGCGACATATTGTAAGAAATAACCATCATGCCAACACACAAAATTCCACCAGAAACTTTGCTCGCTAATTTCAAAAGTCTCAGTTTAGCTCATTCAATCGAACTCAAATGACAGAATTCTCTGAAATCAAGGGCCAGCACGCACGTGCGCATGGGCATTTAAATTGTCATGTGAGGGTATTTAAATGCCCGAAACTCATACATTTAGTTGTATTATGATACTGTAAGGTTCCACGTATTTTATTAGCTCAAAAACAAAAAAACAAAAACATTACTTTTTCCATTTTTTTAGCCAATTTCGGTGCTGCATTCCCTTAAATAGCCATTAAAAATTTGCTATGGAAACATTCAAAAAACACAATTTTAGTAAAAATAGCTCCTAAAATGCACTTTAACAAAATGACAATCATCGCAACATATGCTGCAACAAATTTGCTAAACGGTTCCCAAGGCGAAATAGTTCTATATTTATTCCAGATGTTATAAATGGCTCCACAGCAAGTTAAAATAACAAATATTATCGTATAATTAAATACATATAAATCCACTTCACTAAGTAAGATCCATAATGTTCAGAGAGGTGTGGAGTAATTAACTATGTCAAAAAACATGGGTTTGAGGGAGAAGGGTTAAGGGTGAAAATTGAAATATCTGAAGCTTTTTTTAGATTTGTTTAACAATATATACCATTTATCTTTTGCGATCGATCAAGAATGGAATAATACCAAGTTTCAGCTTCCTAGTTACAATAGTTTATGAGGAATTAAGTTTATATCTAAATTACAGGCGACCTTCAAAATGTCCCACATATTCTAATTTTAAGAATTAATGCTTGGGTTATACGCTTTTGTACCTATTTTAACCTATTAATGACCTGTACCTACGTGAAAAATTTGTCTTAGCCATATAAACGAAGGGAAAGTATAATTATACATATTTAAAAAGTGTATTTTCCTAAGCGTTTTTATTAATAAGTAAGCATTATAAACCTTTTCAGTACAAATATCAGAAACACAATAAATGTAAATAGGTACACTTAATATGCAGTTGCTCTTACAGGCATGATTAGAATTTGATACAGATTAATAGAAAACTGCATCCTGTGAAACATTTTGAAGTTAGGAAAATGTCGAAAGTATTGAATCTGAGAAATCTGAAGTAAAAATGACGTAATGGCAGCTACGATACAGGTGTAGGGTTATTTAAATAGTCATGTGACGTTTTCTGTAGTGCCGCAAGAAAAATAAAAATAATCTTTATATTAATGAAGTATGTCTTCATTACTTTTAAGACGAAAAGAACTAAATTTGTGACTGTTGTAATTATTGGGCCAATTTACACAGATTATCTCCTTAATAGAAACGATTGTTGGAAAGACAAGAAATTCAAAAGTACCTCACAGCAATCTTAAAACCGTTGTGTTCAGTAGAAGATTCCGGGCTCTAAGGCCGGGGCGCACTGGGTTTCTTCATATCTCTCCCAGACATTTCGCTTACAACTGCGGTAAGCATCATCAGTGGCGTAGAAAAGTTCCTGTACTCTTCCTAGCAACTGATAATAGGATAATACTGATAATAGCCCAGTAGCCAGGAAGAGTACAAGGAGGACTTTTCTACGCCACTGATAATGCTTAGCGCAGTTGTAGGCGAAACGTAGGGAGAGAGATGAAGTAACCCAGTGGACCACGGCGTTAGAGCCCGGAATCTTCTAGTGAACAAGACGCTGGCCGTGAAAGCCTGCGTTTGTTAATGACTCTTAATATCACTTAAAATGATGTCACAATGTGTCAGAAAGATACAAAGCACAGAAAAAATTAATTAAAAATCTAAAGCTACGGAATCCTAGTATTTGCAATAAAAACCCTAAGTGCCCCATTGTCGACTAAGAACAAACAAAAAACCACAGCTCCTTTTCATTCAAACAGAAATAGAGTAGTAACGGAATCGTAAAAAATATTCTCGTACCTAATTTTATAAAGGTATTTCTGTAAAATGTTACACAAACCAGTAAGATTTATTTGTCTGCAGCTTCATTTTCAACGTTGGAAACAAAATTGGAAGTCTCCGAGCAATCGATTTCATGATTCCTTGAGATACATGTAGAAAAACGTAAGGATGACAAAATCCAATTTTGTCATATATATTGTCGCGGCGCTGGGCATAAACTTTTCGGCACAAATAGATAATAGACGGCGGATAATGTTTCACGAGCTTGCATAAGCAGTTAACGATAACGCGGCGAGTGACCACAAACGTGGCAAACAATGTTATCTCAGATAAAGGACTCGCCGCCACAGGTAGGATATTATGTCTCGAAGTTTCTAGAGATATCTCCATTGACGGAGAATGGTTGTTTTTCTTGTGTGTTCGTGAATGTTCTCGAGCTATGAATGGACATATGAAAAGGATTGTGACACGCCAGCAGGACAGTTCTGAATTTGTGGGTTCGTAGAATTAAAAGGCCGAGATGCAGAAATTAAAAGTCTCCTTTATTTTCGGAGAAATACTCTTATAGATTACAGCAGCATTACGTTACATACACCATCAGTCTTCCAAGTTCGATGAATATTACAAACCGTGACAGCTGATTACATTAGCTTTCATAACAACAATACCCTTGTTACACAACAGCAACTCACAACTGTCCTGCTGGCGTGTCACAATCCATTTTATATGTCCATTCATAACTAGAGAACATTCACAAACAAACAAGAAAAACAACCACTCTCCGTCAATCGATATATCTCTAGAAAATTCCAGAAATGAAATCCTACCTGTGGCGGCGAGTCCTTTATCTGAGATAACATTGTTTGCCACCTTTGTGATCACTCGCCTCGTTATCGTTAACTGCTTATGCAAGCTCGTGAAACATTATCCGCCATCTATTATCTGTTTGTGCCGAAACGTTTATGCCCAGCGCCGCGACAATATATAAACCTTCGTCAGTGTAGCCTAGCTAATTAAGCGCTGTTACGCTGTTACGTTTGTGACACTGAACATTAAAGAAATAGAATTATACAATTTGATGGTTTATAGAAGATATATAGGGAAAGTTATTTGAATGTAGTAAATAAGAGTTTATAGTTTGGTGCCTCATTGAAACCCTCGCAGAGTTGGGACAAGAAATTAAGACGTTTTATATTCTATTCTATTCTATAATACAGTCATATCTAGTTCGAGGATCATAATACAAATGCATATTTGTTTTCTATTTTCAGAAGGTACTGCGACACATTATGGTGGAAGGTCATCGGGAGGTCGGTACTGAGCAGTCGGAACAGTAAACAGGTAAGTAGCGCGCACCCATAGCGTAAACACGATAATCACTATCACTAGAAAATTACAATATTCTGGTATTTCTTCAAATTGAACGTTTTGGAAATTTTTGGAAAGCTACAATTAGGTGCCTGGCATGTGAGTTTATTACTGCATATGCAGCAAGTGAAACAAAGATTTCATTTTTATAAAAGGCATATCTTGACTGTTCTGTCAATAACAATATCTCAGTAGTCTGCAAACTACGCTTCATATTTGCTTGCTTTGCAGGTATATTTCATAATTATACTTTCATGGAATGCATTTTAACTTTTTATCTGTTTTAAAAAAACGTCATATTCAGACATTACGTACGTGTCATTAAGTAATTCTTGAAAGTTGGTAACACTAATGACAGCTTAGATGAACCACATATACGTAATGGCATCATATCGACCAGTTCGGTCCTTCCCTTGTCGTAGCCGTTCCCTCGCGTTAGGAAGGTGACTGTTAAAAGTTAGTTTGGATTTAGACAATGTGTGGTGGTCTAGTTTAAATTTTGTTGATTTGTGTCTCTTAATACTGACAGAAGTACTAGCGGACCCGGCGAGCTTCGTACCACCAATTAAAGTTGTCTGAGCTTAACTACAATTATAAAACAAATTCGGGTAATTTAGTTATTTATTCTGCAATTGAAGCTGAAGATCATATACAACACACTAACAATTAAGTTAATCAATTTAAAGCTTTCTGATAAACAATATGTTGTCCTTTTTGCGGCTCCTTAATATGAGGACTGTTCAATAAAGAATGATCACATTTTTTTTTTAAACCACCTTAACTCATCCCCAAACTTTTGATGGTTCTTCTCAAAATAGTCTCCCCTGAATACCATGTACTTGTCCTAGCGTTTCTGCCAGTCTTAAAAGACATGCTGGAAACCATTTTTGAAGATATCCTTCAAAGTCGCCTCCGCAGCCTTCACCACTTCTTCTGATGATGGATAATGCCTCCCACGAAGGCGTTTGTTGAAGTTAGGGAAAAGAAAAAAGTCACATGTGGCTAAATCCGGACTATAGGGACGGTGAGGGATGTACGTCACCTTGATTTTTGCAAGATCTTCAGCAACAACATTGGCACAATGCGGCCGCGCATTATCGTGGTGCAACATCTAGACTGCTTCACGGAAACGTTCTCTTTTGCGCCTAATATGAACTTGCAATGTTTTCAGGACATCCCTGTTGTATTCTCCAGTTACTGATGTGTGTGCAGGTACAACATGCTGATTGTCCAGTTACTGATGTGTGTGCAGGTACAACATGCTGATAGACCATTACATGAATATCAAAGAATGAGTTGACCAGAGCTTTCCCAGCAGAAGCATCCAATTTTGGTTTTTTGGGGTCGGTGATAAAGGAGATTTCCACACTTATGTTTGCTTTTTGCTCTCAGATCAAAATGATGTGCCCAAGTTTCATCAGCAGTGATTACGTTTGAAAGAAACTCAGGATCTTCCTCTAACATAAGCTTTAACGGCATGCAGACCTGCATGATAATGTCCTTTTGTTCGGGAATCAACAGTGTTGGAGCCCATCGCGCACAAACACCTCTCATGTGTAATGTTTCTGTCACCAACGTGTGGGTGGCACCCAATGAAGTGTTCAGTATTTCAGAAAGTGATCTTAAGTTAATTCGTCAATCCTCTCTCACAATGGCAGCAGCAGTGTTGATGTTTTCTTTCGTAAGAGCTGTAACTGGAGCACCGGTTCCACCTTCCTTTGAAATTGATTGTCTCCTCTCTTTAAACCATTTTTAAACCACCTTCCAGCTGTGTTGTAGGGAAGAACAGACTCTCCATGGGCCTACTGTCACATTGTATAAGCCTCAACTGAAAATTTATTGAGACGAAAGCAGAATTTCAAAGCCGCATATTGTTCTTCGCGTGTTACCTCCATTGCAGCGGTTGGCGATACTGAACATGTCTGAAGTTGCTTGGTTCTCACAGAGGGAAACCAGGAGTACCAACAATGAAACTACTACGGCGTGTTTGTTTCACATTAAGCTAACAGAATATAATAAGTTTGACTTCTAGTGCGAAAAATTAATACCGTAAAAAATTATGATCGTTCTTTATTGTACAGCCCTCGTATATAAAAATAATGGTGACATGCAATGAGAGAACCTGGGGAAACTCCAAGTTGATTCGGCTAACTGGCAACGACTGCCCTTGCGATTTATTTATGGTCATCGCGAAGGCCAAATGCACGGGAAGCTGTAGACGCTTAAAATCAAAAGGTAAATCGGTTGGAATCGTCTGAATACACGCGATCAAGATATCCTCTCCTTTGTACTTTCCCTTGATGATTGTTATTCATTAGCTTTTTCACAGTTTCGTTCATTTCACAGTCATGGTTGGCTAACGTTACGCAGCATGATCACAACTGATCCTAATTTTGATTTTAAATTGTGAGGTGGGAGTACAGGCAATTCTAATGAATTTAAAAGCTCTGTGGGATGGTTCACTGCATCATCCTGGTTTATAACTGTCTCAACCAATTTGTATGAAAACAACTCCCCCAGATGAAAATTCTGATAGTCGCATTGTGATCATCTAGAGGTGGATTATTTTTTCTTGACAGGGATCCTGCGCGGTAGGGATGAGTAGCAACTGTGGGGGAGGTGGGCAGTGGACATATCGCCACAATGCGTCGCACGCGTAAGATTAAAAGAGGGGAATACGGTGCATAAGGTGTCTAAAAACAAATCTCACTCTCGAAACCAGTATTGCACCTCTTATAAGGTAAGTTGTAATTCGTACTATGGTAGTAATCTCCACGCTTTTGCTGGATCTTAAATATTACATAGGCTTTCGGAACAAAATCCTGTTCTCCTCCAGCAGGCATGATAACCAACTGTCGGCCTTTTGACATCGCTGCAGAGTCCCTGTAAGGAATTTCACTCCAGGCATAGGGTCTAGTATGTGCTGAACTGATTTAAACTTCATCCATATAAACTTCACTGTGATATCTCTGAATATTTCGTAAATGCTTAAGCCTTTTTGCCCGTATGGTACGCTTAGTGTTTTTTTTTCATATAAATTTTAGCTTCAAAAGAACTCTTTTTAATGTTCAGACACTGCCTTGGAAGTCAATAGAATTTTGAAGCTTCATAAGCACTTTCTTCAGAGTTGTTCTTTGTTTTTCTGTGCTTTAAAAGGTATTCATATTTCACCTAACTACTGAATTAAAACGTCCAAATCAGAGTTTGCAAGTTCTTAATATTTGTTTAGTGGACATAGAGAAGGACGTTGTTGCACTAGCACCAACGGCTTTTCTTTCCGTAATAACTCAAATAAACTGCTTTCAGACGCAACTGTTGCCTCAGATGCCATTTCCCAGATTTTTGTAGCAGACCTAGGTCAATGTTCTTTTTTATAATTCTATAGATATTGGTTGTTACTTCTCGTGTTTTTAAATGTAGCACCTTATTTCCTAAAGTGCTGCTGGGAGGCGTCATTTGTAAACTCTCTGTTGGAACCAGGAGACAAGCACATTTTGAAACAAGCTGTATTACTACCTAGTAGCTCTGCACGTGTTTACTCGCTCGCAACTGATATACAACTGCCTGCCCTCCCCTCCAGTTGGAACCGTTCTGAGGTGGACTCGTCCAGATACCACCGCGCATCGCTCTCCGTCTGTCAAGATATAAAAATACATCTGTACATCTGTATTTTATTGCTGGTTCACTCAGCCAATTATGGTTAGTGTACTGTTGCGTTATGTCCAGAAAAAAACATGCTGAATAAGCTCCTCTTTCGAGTCTATGAAGTGACAGAAATCTGTGGATAATATAATTAATCCGGCCGAGGTGTCAGTGGTGACTTTAATACTTCAAATGTCTAACAACTGCTTCGAAAACACATTTACAGCTTCATCATGTAGCACATTAGTCATCAACTGCAGTTTTACGTGCCGCCACAAATATGAAGATTATAGGCGTGCGCTCAGTTCGTCTTCTCCTTGGTATAGTAAAATAGTTTACGCGAACTTTATAAAGTCACAAAGGAAATCAGTTAATTTTGTGACAATTCAGTTCACATTCACGGATTCAAAAACACAAATTATAAGGAAGGTATCCAATGATTTACCAATTTCTGACAACAATAATTCTATGGGCAAGCATTTATATGTTATAGTGTGTCCATAGATTAATTTTGTGTCCAATCTTCGAAAGGAATTTCATCGTGCTACATAAACATATCTCAGTGTTGATAACAAATGATAATCGTTATTTAATAAAATATAGCAAGTGAAATATCTTTGAAGACTTTGCCAAGGAGTGGAATATCTTTCTACTTTGTAATGCTTTTGTTTGTTCAGAGTAAAAGGTGTATGTGTTCTGTAAAAGTTTTCGTATAGATTATTATATTTAGTTAATATCCTGGACCATTATCAATTGTCTTTTTTCTTACCTTTTTGGCTTTTAACTTTTTACGTTACCTTTACATCTACGGGGGTAAGTCAAATGAAAACCTTAAATTTGTTATAACAAATCAAAGTTTCGCGCCGACATCATGTAAGTTGGTAAGCGTGCTGCAAACAGCTTGCAGAATGGCCTGTAGGTGGCAGCATAGTGCAGATGCCACATACCGTCGCATTTTCAGTATAAAAATGGCCGCCCCATTTGCGACCTGCACCAGAGAAGAACAGCGATCTGCTGTTTGGTTTTTGCGTATTGAAGGTGTGAAACCTATTCAGACTCATTGACGAATGAAGGTTCAATACGGCGATGCATGTTTGTCACAGCAGCAAGTCTACGAATGGAGTAGGAAGTTTGCAAATGGTGCGACTTCAGTGGAAGATACTGTACATTCAGGTGGGGTACTCTTTTAGACTGTTTTAGGTTAGCACGTCTCCGCGTCCACGTCTCCGCAGGTCTCTCCAGCTGTCGGCGAGCATGGCGGAGATCCTGGCGGATAACGAGCAAGCGGTGACCAAGGTTTTAAATCTACATTTCAGAATATAGGACACTTTTAATTGAGAATTTTAATCTTTTTATGGTGTTAAGCTTGATTTTAGTCTTTGAGATACCGTTGTACGGGTTTTTATCTGTGTTTATTTAACTGACAGTTTTAGGGTTTAGATGGATTTTAACCTCATTGGATTTCCAGGGCGCTGGTGACCTTTTAGTTAAGCGCGCTTAAACCCAATTATCTATCTATCATCTCAAATCAGGCACAACTACACATAACATTGCAGCTATTGAAGTCATAGTAAAGGAAAACCATCGAGTGACGTTGCAGCATGTTTACAGATTAGTCATGGGTCAGCACACCACATTGTGTGTGATGTGCTCCAGTTTCACAAAGTGTCTGAAAGATGGGTGCCTCGGCAGCTGACTCCTGAAATGAGAGAACTACGTGTTGATGCTTGTGAAGAACTTCTTCGGCGCTTTGAACGAGAGGGTGGTGGCTTCCTTGCAAGAATCCTTAGTGGGGACGAAACCTGCGTTCACTTCCACCAACCGGAAACGAAGAGAGCGAGCAAGGCATGGCGCCATCCCTCATCACCAAAACCAAAGAAGTTTCGAACAAAACCATCAGCAGGGAAGGTTATGCTGACTCTTTTGAGACGAAAAAGGCATCAGTTTGGAGCATTACATGGCTAGAGGGACCACTGTCACCAGTACATCATACACAGATCTCCTAAAAAATCCTCTGCGGCCTGCAATCAAATCAAAGCGACGTGGATTGCTGCCAGCATATGTCCTTTTGCAACATGACAATGCAAAGCCCCACACTGCCCGTACAACAGTTGCAACAATCACATTGTTGCATTTGGAGTGTCTTGCTCATCCACCATACTCACCAGATCTTGCCCCAAGTGATGCCCATATGTTTGGACCACTCAAAAACGCAATGGGAGGAAAGAAGTTCCGTTCAGATGAAGAGGTATCCCACGCGGTGCAAGCGTGGTTGCGAGGACTACCAAGGAAATGTTTTTTTCTAAAGGCATTTATGCACTTTAAGCGTTGGAGGTCTTACGTTGAGCGTGGGGGAGATTATGGTGAAAAGTGATACAGCTTTGTACCACTTCTGAATATTAAATAATATTTAAAAAAATTATTTAAGCTTTTTATTTGACTCACCATCGTATATAAAATTTTAAGAGGAAAGCATTTCAAAATATTCCATTGTTAAACGGTTTAGAAAATACTCCTGCAGGTTTGAAATGATTCTATAGCTGCATATTCAGTCTTGTAGTGGTTATATATGGCGGAGGTCTCTTCGTGCAGTCACGCCAAAAGTAAAAGTTGGTGTCAAGCTAGGTAAATGGTGGACATTTCCCAATTTGTGTCATCTTTGACACTCTCTAATATTTCGATATTCGGTGAATTTGCTGCCAGCTTTTTCACTGGTGAACTATGGGACGTTTTTGCGGGGTATGTCTGATTGAGCTAAGAAAAGGTAACAACACTTACGTTGGATAATCAATGTAAAGGCTGTTAACATAGGTTATATTCGAACTGAGATACTAACAGTGTTAAGATGTAGAATTAAACTGTTTCTAAGTTATAACACGAGAAACTATCGAAGTGAAGCAAAAATGTTTATGTCGAACAAAGAGTTCTACGTTGCGGCGCCAATTTGTAACTAAAATGTTTATGGATGAGCAAATAAGTCGGCGAGTAATGAGGTTTCTCTCAGGGTATGCGTGGATGGGTGTGAGAAGGAGATTTTAACAACACTGGAATGCCCGTTTCCAGCTTATTTATTTACTGTTCCTTCTTTTCAAACATCGAAATGAAAGTTGCCGACCAAGGGTTACCCATCTCGGTTTAGAGTTACTGAATGCAGAATGTTTATTATTCGATAAATTTATTCGTTCCTCATATCTACAAACCGACAATTATCAAACACAGAACAGGTTGACCGCTCTAATAGGCTTAACGCCTCGGACCGCTCTAATCGGCCTCACGCCGAAGACCCCTCTGATCGGCTTCACGCTGAAGACTGTCCTGCTCACCACAGCTGCGCGTGTGTATATCTAACTTTTACTCTCAGGAAGCTCCTTTTCAACCAAAATCCCTTTGTGGCTGTTTTGTCGCCATTGTAAATGATCCAAAGAATTTCCTATTCATACTAGTCAGTGAGCCACTTTAGAAATCTTCTAAGGACACTGCTTCTTATATTGCTTTGTTATAACACTTTCCCCCAACTCAGCTGGCCTTGCCCTTGACGTAACAAAGAACCAACATTCCTTTGACATCTATCATGATTCTTTGCTTCTGGCAAACCATAATTTCGGTATCAGAAGTGTTATAGCCCCTAACATCCGGAGTATTAATTTTGGCATAGGTGTTTGGCCAAAGAAGAAGGGGAAATTATAAAATTATGCATGAGACAGTAAAAATGTTTAGTGACCTCAAATAGTTGGTGGGCAGATATAGGAGGAATTATGTAAAAATAGGAGTGGGAGATATATGGAGATAGGGAAAAGGAATACAAGCGATGTGGGTAAATTAGTAAAATGCAGAATAAAAGATATAGAAAGACAGGAAATATGGGGAAGTATAAATATGAAATCATTACAATTTTACAAGTAAATAAACAGAAATTTGTGACGAGAAACATATGTAGATTAATGCAATAGGCAAGAGAGGGAGAATGGTTAGCTTGGATGACAGGAACAATATTTCTAAGAGGGATAAGATGTATGGAAAAGGGAATTGTGTGGGGGAAATGAAAGCATAGAACACTATAACAGAACGCTAGGAGGTTGCAATGTGGAGGAAAAGGGTTTGGGTGGAAGAATGGGAGGAAGTAGAGAAGAGGATAGTGGCTGTAAAAATGTTAACGGGCAGGGAGGAAAATAAGGTAAGAAGTGTTGGTGAGTTCTTGCAGAAAGTAAAAAAAATGGGCCAGAAATGTAAAGAATATAAGAAAGGAAGATGGGGGAGGAGAATGGGACTAATTAAGTAACAAGGAGGCATGGAGGTTAAGAGCTACCTGGCAAAGCAGAAGACCAGGGTGTCATGTAAACCAAGGTAGCAACATCGTAAAGACAAATAAATGTAGCCAAAAGTTGTAAATTGTAAAATTTTGGAATATGCACAGTAAAAATCTAATCTAATAACTTTAACGTTTATAATAACCAGTTCCGTAATAACAATGAGAGACTACTTTTCCATAAATCAGTGAAATGATAAGCATAAAATTGTCTTCCAGCGATGGTCAAGTATGTGGTCCTCGAGCGTGGTCTTCAAGCACTACCGTTTGCGGATAATCGAGCGTCATCATCTCTACTGTTTAGTGACAGTCGCATTGTATGCAAGGAAGTGGGTGGACCTGCTTTCAAACAGAAAGACAGTAGAGAATCGCTGTATGAAGAAAGATGAAGCATGTTTATGGCAGCTGCAATTATTTTATTTGTAATATATTTTAGTCTTGAAACTGGTAATAGCCTTAGTCATCGCTCTTCATACGTGATGTATAAAAGTGCTTGGGAAATAAGTATGATGGTGTACTATCTTTGAGAAATTAAATGAAATACATCACTATAAGCGTGAAACATTTTCTTCTCCTGACAATTGGCCGATTCTTCTGCAATACAGTCCATGTAGGTTGTGAGCTTTAATTTGACGGCCACAACTTAAAACACGACGGAACAACTACCCACCATAATTTTTACATTAACTTCCTAGTTTTATCTCACAAACTTCTGTACTTGCCGTGCTACATTTTAGAATTCCTTTTGCTTTCTCATCTTCATGTGCATGTTGCACTTCTCTTTGGTTTCTATACGTAACTCTGTTCTAGGGACCCCTCGAGCTAAAGTATTTCTTATTCACTGGCATTGATAATTACCTTAGCTACACCGACTTATGCTAGTTTAATTTGAATTTTTCTTTTTTACAAAAATTGTAACTCAAGCTTCATTACGTATGTAAATCATTTAGCTATAACAATTATTTCTCCAAATCGCTATAATTGCTTTATATTATTATTAATATTATCAGTAAATAATTGCAGGATCAATTTTAATAATTCAAAAGTCATATGGATTTTTTCCGGAATGAAACTACTTACAATTTCCTTGTAATGTTGTTGTTAATTTGATGGCTTAATGGGAATCAGAACGGCATTGTGGGAAGAAATTTCCCAAAATTAGTTATTGCTAAAATAATCTTCACTGATGTTTGTAGAAGCGAATAAAGATATTTATTTTTCTATCCCATAGTTTTAAAAGTCCTTACTACTTGTTTTGAAAAGGCTGCACAGTGTGCCACGCCCCTATTAGACATTTGTAACTTTTCTCCCCTTGGTTGTAACCTTATTTAAGCTATATACCAGAGCACACATTTATTATGAAAGGAAGTCCTTTTTTTCTATTAGTATTAACCTCTGCATCTCATGATAATTCTTCCATGCTTTGTTTAGTATGTTTCGAATTACTAGTGCTGTTTTCACCCCGTAGGGAAGGGGATCCGTACCCTTCAGCTGCCGTGGTGCGGGCGCTGCGGACCCCTAGCACTCGTGGTACCTCTGACTTTACTAGAGGAACCTGGGACCGAACATTCGAGCCCCTTCCTTATAGGGAGTTGTTCGGATTGGGTTGGACTCGAGGGATAGTGGTTCCCGATACCCGTGGGAGATCGGGTACGTCTCCGGATGGGGTTGAGGGAAGCCATTAATAGTCCCGCGTACTAGCCAGCATAGCTAGGAGGTGTGCTAGATCACCAGGTAGCCGCACCTAGATCATATCGGTAACCTTCACCTTTTGGAGTTGGCGCGCGTAAGTGGCGTATCCACTTCCATCCGTCTGGAGTCCACAGGACCAGATAGGGGCTTGTTAGTCTTTAGGTCTTGGCCTATGAAAGCCCCACGGAGGCGCCGGGCACCCTTTTGGGACAGCTCGATAACTCCCTGGTCGAAGGAGGATCGGGTCCTTGGTCTTATGGGTCCAGGAGTAATGGGACTAGAACCTCTGGCAATAACTAGTGCTGTTTCCAAGATGGGAAGAAGCAATAATTTTGATGTAAGGAATCGGCATAAGAACCAGTATAACAGTTTAAGTAACCCTGATTACATAATAAGAGTTACAACTCCTAAAATAGAAAAAGTATAGTAACACATGACAATATAATGACTTCGTCAAACCGAACCTCAAACATTGGTGGTGAGTGTGAAGTGAAAATTGGTTCTTTAAGGAACAAAATTGGTTTCTTCAGTATGTAATGGCAGTGTTGACAATTTAAGTAAAGTAATGATATTAGATCGACAAGTTTTTATTTAGTAGATATAGAATCATCGTGCAGTGTAAATTTTGTTAAAATGAAAATTGTCCTCAAGGCAGAGGATGCCAAGAAAAGAAGTGAGCTATTAGCTAAATTATCACTTAGTTGCCAAGAGTTTAATAAAGAATATACATTTGAAATACCTAGAATTGTTTAAAGTGGTGCAGGAATAAATGTAAGATTTGATTATGGTTTGAGAAGCATTGGCAAGGGAGTTGAGGCAGATAAGACATTGGCTGCTGTTCTCAATTTACCAGCCTCGCCCTGCCAAACTTAACAAAACAATACCATAGGGGAACTGACCATGGAGTCTAGGAAGAAGAAAAGTAGTGAAAAACGAAAGAGGAAGGTTACTGATCAGTGGGGTATTTTGACTCGGGCTATCACTAGGCCTACCAGATCCGGACAATAAAGGATTGTTGATTAAACGTTAACTTCACAGTGTATTTAAATCAATTTTTCGAGAAACAAGCTGTTAAAACATCCGAGATGCCTTTGAAAACGGTAGCAGTCTTAGGATGCTGAGACAGTGCTGCATCATAATTAGCTAAAAATTGTAGCAACTCTGTATAATTGCCTTATTTACTGACTCCTTGCTTTCATCGTGGCCTCTAAACGAACATTCCTGTTTTGCAAGAAGAACTACTCTATTAATCAATCTTTCCAATACATTTCTATTTTCCTTAACCTTTTCATTGTGCAAACTGTCAGCAAGTTTGTTTTGGTAATTCAATGCATGGTCTACCCGTTGAGTGCCCAAAGTTTTTTAATGCTGTGAAAGCTTTTATATGCGTTGTTAATCTTTTATGTTTATCCAAATCTGTGATTAAATAAGCTAAACTTGTGAAACCTGTAGTATTTCAGGGTATTTTCTCAGTTGCAAACAACAAGCATGGCCAGCAATAAAGTTTATTTAGTTCGAATGAACCAGACAGCCACTCATACTTGTCAGAATTACTTATACTAAAATACTTTTTCTAAGGGTTCTTATTCTTTATCCTTCTGTTCACACTGCAAGTGCGGAAGTGCTGGAGTAGGCCCTCCGTGTTTTATTAGCACTAACTTATGCTCTTATTTAAACTCCGAGAGTGGCCTTTGCAGTAATTGTTTAATTACACATTCTTCACCCCTTTCAATGAGCTAGCGCTAGCAACTAACTCTCTTGGTACACTGCACACTATGAAATAAACAATACTGTTGTGGCAACGCACATATGTTTCACGCGGAGCGTAAATGCGGCTTAATAAAACAAAGGAACTGATAAAGATAACAGTGGGATAGTGTATCACTGAGACAAGACTTACCGAGACAGATAAGTGACGTAATTGGAAATTTCTAGTTACTTCCTGATACGTGTTAGAGA
Source organism: Mantis religiosa (assembly GCA_030765055.1). NCBI lineage: Eukaryota > Metazoa > Arthropoda > Insecta > Mantodea > Mantidae > Mantis > Mantis religiosa. Next base: position 218,863,853 of record CM060950.1, read on the forward strand.
TTATTCGGTTTCTGGTTCGTTTTAGAAATATCTAGAATTTTTGAATGAGATATATAAGAGATTGTGACACGCCAGCGGACAGTTGTGAAACGAGAGTGAGTCGCGAAAGGTAGTAAGTAGTAAAGAGCTGTGAAGTGTTGTAACGAGAGCTGATGTAAAGTGATCAGAACGTTTTTGTGTGGTCATCTAACTTGGTAGATTGGCGTGCGTATGTGACGTAATGTTACGTGAGAATTGAACAATGTATTTCTAAGGAAATGAAGAACATTTAGAATTTCGGCAAATTGAACTTTTAATTCTACGAACCCACAAAATCCCAATACTAATATGGTTGGAAATTAATTGTTCTTTCACACTAGCCCTGTGTAGGACGTACTATGAAATGGTAGAGCCAAAATGAAAAATTCAATGCCATAGCCGGGATTTGAACCACTCATTCTGGCTCTACCCTTTCATATTGCGTCTTATAAACGGCTAGTGTGAAAGAACAATTAATTTCCATTAATTGTACCTAATAGTGGTCCGAACTATAAAGCCCGGACCTTAAAGTACTTACAGCATGTTAAGTCACCATTAAGGTAGTTGACTCATGTGTTTATGAGAACTCCTAGTGGTTTATCGGGAGAAACACGAGTCAGTTGGAGAATTTTATGTCATGTTGGCACGTTGACCATAGTAGCTCAATGGTGATACCGAAATTATGGTTTGCCAGAAGCAGTCATGATGGATGTCAAAGGAATGTGGGTTCTTTGTCAAGACCAGGGCAAGGCCAGTTCAGCTGGGGAAAGCCTATAACAAAGCCGTGTAAGAAACCGTGTCCTTAGAAGATTTCTAAAGGAATTGTCACTTGTCGTGTATGAATAATGAATTCTTTGAATCGTGTACAATTGCGACCAAAACAGCCACAAAGGGACTTTGTTTAAAAAAGTGTTGAGAGGGAAAGTTAGAGATATATACGCGCGCAGCTGTGGTCAGAGGAGGACTCTTCGGCGTAAGGCCGATGGGGACAGTTCGCTGCTAGGAAGCCATTATAAACTCTTCGGCGTGCAGCCGATAAAAGAGGAGTCTGAGACGTGAAGCCTATTAGAGCGGTCAACTTGTTCTGTCTTGAATATTTTTCGGGTCATTAAAATTTATCGAGTAATAAACAATTAGCATTCTCTAAACCGAGATTAGTAACACTCGGTCGGCAACTTCCATTTCGAGGTTTGAAAAGAAGAAGCAGTGAATAAATAATTTGGAGACGGGCATTCCAGTGTTGTAAAATTTCGTTCTCACACCCATCCACGCATACCCTGAGAGAAACCTCATTGCTGGCCAATCATATTTGTCATCGTTCACCAATTATGTTTGCTTCAATGGTTAGAGCCGCTGGACGGAAACCAGAAGATCCGTGGTTCAAATTCCGGCTATGGCATTGAATTCTTCATTCTGGCTCTACCCTTTCACTAATGCGGTTGTTGAGGACCGTAACAATCACACAATAATTAAAAAAACACGCTCTTAATGCCCTTAAATCCACGTGCTATGTGGAATTCCAAAGCCAGTCGTCTCCGTACGGTACATTTCGGAGAGGCTTCAATGAGTATGGCGATGTAGGGTTCCGAAGCTTTGGCTTGGTGATTCCTGCATTCCTCCCCCGTATCTCTCACAGCCCCTTAGCGTAGAGAAGGCTGCAATAGTAGCTACCAAAGCTCTGCTTGCCCCTCTGTTCAGTGATAGGGAACGAGAGATATTCCACCCTACGCACTAATTCTTTATGGTATGAACAAGCTGGTATTGCAATTATTATTAATATTACTTGTTAATTTCTAGTTTACTTTAGATATGGGCTTCGGTGATAGCTTTGATAGCCCATAATGTACGCCACTGTTACTGATGATGAAGCACACGAGGATTGGGGGAAATTGTGAGTTGCAGTTCCAACATAGCAAACTTTGATGCTATTTTGCTCTGTTTTATTCTTTTTATACTTTGGGTGTGCTCAGCTAAAAGCATTCAATTTCTTCTGGAATTAAAGCAATACTTAAACTGTTTTTAAAGGTACTTGTAGAAAGATATGTGAAAACTTGAATTAAAAAAAAAAATAAACGTTGAATATTTTTAGAAGTAAATTTCAAGACATTTACTTAAAAACTCAGTTATCCTTAATTGTGAAAGTGTTGTAAAATAACAAGTAAAAGTTTCAAATTGATGCGTTCCGTGGTTCATGTGCTAACCCTATCAGAAATCTCATTTTCACATTGGTGAGATACTGTTCCGGCTCCCTTTAATATTCTTATATTGTCTCGGCGACGGGCATAAAAGGTGCGGTACAAATAAATAACAGACGGATAGTGTTTCACGGAGATAAAGAGCTTGCATAAGCAGATAAACATAGCGCCAGAAATAAAAGGCTTGCCGGCACAGATCAAGGTACACTTATGGAAGGTGATAGAACAGTTCATACCTTGTTTGTTCCAGAAATATGTCGAATTTATCAATGAGGTATGTAACAGGAATTTGTGTCCGTAGTTAATTTATCTTCGTCTTCATCAGCCGTTCGGGCGCAATTTGGGACAGGATTTCTATGTTGGACGCACAATTCTTTCCCTTCTCGTGTGAGTTTTTGTGGCTATCCATTTCCTCTGGTCAACAATTGTATCATCTTATTCTAAATAAGAGTCATGAAACATCTTTTTTTGGGGGGGGGGGGGGCGTGGTTCGGAATAAAGTTTCGGAGAAGTCAAATTCTGTAACTATTTAATTGTATTATTTAGATTACAGTTTGCTTGAACTTGCTTTCCCAGTCACTTCCTACATGTCGATAAATTCTTACTTTGTTATATTTATACAGATTCAAACTATTACTTAAATGTTATTAATCTTACAGCACTATTCCTCACACTCCACCTTTACAACAAAAATCTCTGTTGATTTTTCGTAACTATCGTTACTTCTCTCTTACTTTTGTGATTGGCCGATTTAATACCACGTCACAAAAATACGTCATATTACGTCATACAATTATTACTTCGGCCAATCACAAAATTACATATATTTTACATATCTAAATTATTAAATATATTTACATAATAATTTTTTATAAATTTATAAACCTTTCATACTTCAAACATAACCCAAAAGTACTGTTAAAATGCCCCTTTTCGAAATATATGGAAAATAACCAAATAAAGGAATTAAGAATTCATTTCCATATTTCGAAGAATGGCCCCAATTAACAATTTAGTTTACAACAATAATACATAACACATACATAAAGCACAACAAGAAATCAACATTAACTAAAATACAAACATATACTAATATTTATCAATAATATATATATATATATATATATATATATACGTTTTATTATTATTTAACTATTTTACCAAGTACTCCATTGATTACAAATCTCTTGTATCCACATGTGCTTCTAGAAATGCTTGTCTTATAGTTATGGGTAAAGGTCGGCTTTTATGTGTTTAAGGAGCAGTATTATTCACTTTATATGTGAGTGTGTATTTATTACACAGTTCCGGTTTTGAACTAAAGTCTGTTCTGTTCTTTAATATACATAATTTCAGCTGTTCTTTTCTCGCTTGGTCTATATTGTATGTGTTTTCTAACTTGTAATGTTCTCTGGAATTCCATTTCTTCCTCCACTTGGCTTATGTAGTTCCTGTGATTATTACTTTCATTGTTGGTTAGGTTGGTACTGTCGCTTATATTCACATTATTCTCTGTGCTTTGTGTATTTTCTACTGTTTCATTTAGATTGGTTCTTTCAAATCTAAAACCTCAAAAATCTCTTTGATTTGCACTAAATATACTAGTACCTCTACCCCTATTGAAGTTACATATTCGTTGATTGTTTCCTCGATAAAATCTTACATGGTTTATTTGGTCATTTCTTCCAATTCTCGTCGACTGATTGTTATGATAATTCCTTTGCAAATTATTTTGAACTCCCCTTCCTGTTCCGGGAATTACAGATTCATATGTTCGTCTAGGATCATAACCTCTTCCTTCAAATCTTTGATTTCTCACGTGTGCCCCGCTACAATTTAAACTCGGTCTATTATTCCTATTATTTGTAGGTTGTGATTCCTGTCGATTTCTTTCTCGCACAATATGGAGGTTATTATAGTTACCATCACACGATGTTGTATCATTAATGAGGTTATATGCTTCAAATTCGGATAATAACTCAATCATATCAGAGAAATCGATAAGCTTAGCCACAATTAAATGATTTCTGATATGTGGTGCATAATGACGTATTAGCATGTTGACAATTTCTGTCTCAGAAATTTCGAGATTAATCAACTTACTTTTGTTTTCTAATTTTAAAAATATTCGGTCATAGAAGTCCCTTTTCTAAACTCAAACCTACCCGTTGCTAACTCAATTTTTATTCTTCCTTGTCTCTCAGGTCCCCATAATCGATTTATAAAAAGATTTCTGAAAGTGCTGTATGTTTCATGTGAAGCCAAGGTTAACCTCAACCACTCAGGGGCAGTTTTCTTCAAAGAGCGTTTTACAATTACCATCCAAAATTCATTCGGAATTCTCTTAATACGGAAATATTCTTCCAGCTCCCTAAGAAATACTTTTGGATTATCACCTGATTCCTCATCAAAGCTAGGTGGACTAATATCATTTAGTGAATAATGTACACATTCATTTTGACCTAGACTGTGAAACTCTGTGTGTGAGGACATGTTTTGTGTGTTTCTATGATAACTAATATTATCTGGACTCGCAAACTCACTACATTCACTTACTACATCACCAGACTTCTGATGATTGCTTAATTCACCTGGTAATTCACAGTCATTTATATTTATAATTCTAGGCATTTCTTTCACATTATTTACTTTACTAGCCTGTAATACAATTACAACTTGTGTCAATTTTCCTAAGTTATCCTTCTCTTTTTAAAAATTTTCTTTTGCCTCTTTAGTTTGCAAAATTACTTCTTTTTTGCTTTAATTATCTCATCAATTTGTAACTTTATTTCCTCTTGGTGTGTCTTACTTTCATCATCATGTAATTGCATTTCAGAATAAATTACATTGATTTATTGTTCTACTTTATCTCCTAATTCTTCTTCGTTTTTGTGTTACTTCCGCCTGTTGTGTGCTAAATGTTTCTAACTCTTTGTTTAATTCCATTCTTATTTCTTGTTTCACAATGTCCTGACCTAACCTAGTTTCCTGAATTATTTCTCTTAATTCCATAATTTCCTGTCTATTTTCATTCTTATTCTGTTCTATTGTTTGCGGTAACCTTTCCATATTCTCTTTATATTCTTTTCTTCCCTCTCTAATTTCTTGTGCTCTCTGACCTTTCAATTCCTGCTTTAACTTTTGTGACAAACTAACATCTTAATTGTTCACACTTTGTGTCGATTTATCTCTTAATTCTTCTCTAAATTCATTTATATTTTGTTCAAGATGTGGAATTAATTCTGATGTTACATCTCCTATTTTAGCATTTACATATACTATTTTAGTATCTAAATTACTCAATTTTTCTGATTTTACATCTCCTATTTTAGCATTTACATCTCCTATTTTAGCATCTAAATTACTCAACATTTTCGTTATCCTTTCTAACATTAACTCGTTATCTTTACTTAGTCCTACATTTTTCTTACTCATTTCTACACCATAACTAGCTTCTCCTTCCACTAATATTTCTTTTCTACTGGCCAAATTTTTAACTATTTTCTGATTTCTTAACAACATAAATCTACTACTACTACTACTACTACTACTACTACTACTACTACTACTACTACTACTACTACTACTACTACTACCACTACTACTACTACTACTACTACTACTACTACTACTACTACTACTACTACTACTACTACTACTACTACTATTTTTTTAATTTCATTCACTTTAAACCAGTTTTCTTTTTCTTCTTTCCTCTATCTTCTTTCTCCTTTCCTTTTATATTCCCAAGTAGCTGTAGGATGTTTTAATCTCCACTCTTCTTCAACCTATTCGACCACAGGTTGCGGCGCCATTTGTAACAGGAATTTGGGACTATTCGTCGTTAATTTCTCTCCATCTTAATACACACATTCGGGCGCAATTTGTTACGGGATTTTTATATTTGAGATGGGATGCACGTTGACTTTTCGAAGATCCACGTCGAGAAGCCAGAAATAACAAATTCGTTGTATTTTGATTTGTTTCTTGATGATTGTACTTGGTTAACTAAGAGTCATGAGATTATTGGTTTTAAGGCGTGGTTCGGAATAAAGTTTCGGAGAAGTCAAATTCTGTAACTATTTAATTGTATTATTTAGATTACAGTTTGCTTCAACTTGCTTACCCAGTCACTTCCTACATGTCGAAAAATTCCTACTTTGTTATATTTACACAGATTCAAACTATTACTTAAATGTTCTTAATCTTGCAGCACTATTCATCACACTCCACCTTTACAACAAAATTCTCTCTCTATCAAGATTATTGATTTTTCGTAACTATCGTTAATTCTCTCTTAATTTTGTGATGGGCGATTAATACCACGTCACAAGATTACGTCATATTACGTCATTCAATTATTACTTCGGCCAGTCACAAAACTACATGCATTTTACATATTTAAATAATTAAATATATTTACATAATCATTTTTTATAAATTTATAAACTTTTCATACTTCAAACATAACCCAAAAGTACTGCTACAGGTATCAAAGTGTTTGGAATTTAATTAATAGTTTTTGGAATGGATGCCAAATCCCAACATCCTGGACACATGCTCGAATTATATCTATGTTTAAGAAAGGTGCTCGAAACAGATGTGAGAATTATAGGGGAATAAGTATTTTAAACACAGGATATAAATTATATGCAAGGATCTTAAGTAACAGGTTAGAAACCATTACAGATGTTCTACTTTTAGAAGAACAAAATGGTTTTAGAAAAGGACGATCCTGTACAGATGCTACCTTTACATTTAAGCAGATAATAGAAAAAAGAAGAGAATTTAATCTGGAAACACATATAGCTTTTATTGATTTTGAAACAGCGTTTGATCATGTAAACACGAAACAATTGGGGGAAATCATGAATCGAAGAGGCTACCCAAATCATCTCATTAGAGTTCTAAAATCGATATATAAGGATACATCAATCAGCATGCATATTGGAAATGGAGTGTATAGTAAATGGATACATACATATCAAGCTGTAAGACAGCGTTGTGGTTTGTCTCCTATCTTATTCATAATCTATATAGATAATCTGATTAGAGTGGATGTTCAAGATTGACGGACGCATTCATCTTGCATCAAATTGTATTCTTAAGACGATGCTATTTGCGGGTGACCAAATAATTATAACTGAAGACGAGCTGCAAAGAGCATTGTATATTTTACAGAGTTATGTAAGAATTATAATTTCAAAATTTCAACAAATAAAACAAAAACAATGGCGTTTCGAGGTAAAGACACTGTTAGAACCAAAATAGTAATTGTTGATCTTATCTTAGAGGAAGTTACGGGTTTTAAATATTTGGGAACATATGTCAGTTATAAATATGAAAATTATTTTAAAAATAAATTACCAATGCTTCAACAATTACGCGGCATAATAAATAGAACAGCCTAAAAACTAAAAACAAAAAACACGGATGAAATTTTATAAAGTAATGGCTGTGCCTGCTTTTCTTTATATGTTCTGAAACATGGACATTAACAAAAGCAGACAAAAACAAGATACAGGCTGCCGATATGAGATTTTTAAGAGCAGTTATGGGATGTAGTATTTTAGATAAAATTCCAAATGAAAAAATTAGAGGAGATTTAGAAATAAGTTCTTTCAAGGAAAAAATAATAAATTATAGAAATGAATGGAGAGAGCATATTGAAAGAATGCCGAGAGATAGGATCCCAAGAAGAGTTATAAACTACAAACCTAGAGGAAAGAGACATCCAGGAAGACCACGAAAACGATGGTCAGACATGTTTTAAGCCGGAACAGGCAGCATTGCCTAGCCCTTGGAGTGAAGAAGAAGAAGGTATTTAAGAAGGCGACGACTTGGCAAGAGTCATTCGCAAAGCCGTAAACAGAGAAGTAGTAGTAAAGAATTGGTAAACAGATGTAATGAAAGCTGACGTTGTAAACAGGGGTAATCAGAACGCTGTTGTTGCGGACATCGACCTTGGTAGATTGTGAATGTGTATGTGACGTAATACGGCTACTGCGAGTGTGTTTATACGCAAATAAAGTACGATTTGAATTTCTGCAACTTGGACTTCTAATTCTACGAACCCACATAGTCACAACATGTACATATTGTCACCAACTGTCAGCTGGGTGGGCAACAGGAGGCATTCAGACCACACGCCTACCCATTTATCTTGTAGCGTTCACTGAGGGGATTGTTGGAAAAGCATCACTAGCCGTCTCTTTCCCCTCCCCCTGACGTCTGGAACAATTGGGATAATGTTCTGAGCCACGAAACATCCAGACACAGCGATCTGCGTATATAAGGAATGCAGTGGAGGAGTCAGTTCAGTTCTTGGCGAGCAGCCGCGAGGAGCGCAGTGCTAAAGAACAGACTGGAAGACTGCGTACGTGTATCAGAGGAGTTTTAGCCAGCTCTAGAGAGTTGTACGTGATTGTGAGTGTGGCGTGGACCTGTGACAGACGAACTGATGGACTGTAATTGTGTGCGCTACGTAATTATATGTAATCGGCAAGTGTTCCAGCTGTAATTCGGTGTAAATCAAGAACACTTTGAGTTTGTGCAATTGGACTTTTAATTCTCCGAACCCACAAAGTCACGATATTATGGAAGTTTTCAATGCCTAAATATATCCATATTAAAGAGGCTATTATAACAAAAATTTCTGATTCTAGGTTATAACCAAGTTATATAATAATAGTTTGGCCATTTAACAGATTAAAATCAATTATTTTTCAAAATACAGAAAGCAAAACAACAATAGTCTAAAACATTTAGTGTAGCTATATGTGTGACTTAAGAAAGTACTCGCTTTTGGTCGAGTGCAGATTGTTCTATAAACGTTATAAGATGAGAATATTCCTCCCCAAATTCGGTCTAGCTGTTTTTTCATTGGTATTCTTGTGCTATGCTTTGTTCTCTTTCATTATTATTCCGGAGCCTGCAATATTACTGCCAGTATGTGACCCACTAGAGTGCTCTGCCTCTGCGAGAACAAGACTTCTGGTTGCGGTCACACGAGTATCAGGTATTTGCTAATGTTAAGTATGGTTTTACTCTGCCACAGTACAAACAACATCCTGTTACATTTCAGGTGCGTTCTGATTTAGCAGGCCTTTTTGGTAATCTCGGAGCACCTATGCATTTATCAGACCCACTATGTACAGAGTGTTTCACAATTCCTGTTGAAAATGATTGGTACTGTATTTGTAACGTTAAGTCATATCGGACGATGACTGGAATGGGTGAAATGATGCTCAAATGAGCCCAGGGTCCATAGAGCTTAGGGTTACCTGACATTCGTCTTTGACGATAAGGGAAAACCCTAGAAAAAACCTTATCCAGGTAACTCACCCTGACCGAGATTGGAACTCGGGACCTCTTGAACGTGAGGCATACATTCTATCGGTACTGTAGACTAATCCTGGTTTCACATAAGCTTTCCCCGTATCTCTTAACGGTCACGTGACCTTATCACCTCTCATTGGCTGCTACTGTAGTATAGATTGTTGTGCGGTAAAAATTAGTTCGTTATTTAACAAGGTGATATATCTTTATGTGCTTCAAGAGAATTGTCAAAATTATATTTTCGTAACTGTCTTAAAGATATATATTACGCTACAGAGTCCATTTATCTGAAATGCATGTTAATTTTTAAACGAAGTAAGGAGGAGGTTCCTTTGCTCTTAAGCACGTGGCACGATAGCACGTGATTTAGCGGTAGTGATGACATATTTGTTTATATCACTTTTATCACTGACTTGTTTTGAACTGGACGAGTCATAATTCGACATTCGAAGGTGTGTTGTGCCGAGTACGAGAGCTAAATTATTTTATTGATCGTTTATTGCGCGTGTGCTTATTATATGTTTAATGGCAGAGTCTACTGCCAGTTTTTCGCTGAAGCATCGCAATTGTAAACCTTTACAAAGCGGTGAAAAAAGAATTGTGTTGCATGTGTTTAATGCACTCACAGAGAAGTATCCGTCTTTGTCAGTGAGAGAAGTCGAACAGCTGTGCTCTGAACTTACAGGTGTAAAACATCGCGAACTGAAATTGAGACAACAGAGAAACTTAACACTCCAGGGGCGACATTGCTGTGTGGCGAAGACGTTATTTAACGACAATCAGACTGTACCGGAATACAAGTCGCAAAATATACTACCTTGACGAGACTTGGGTGAATGAAGAATACACAAGTATGCCGTGACACGACTTTTAAGACTGAAAGACAAGCATATTTGCAAGGTATATGTACTGGTTTAAAAAATTCCAGTGGATAATTCGAAGGCCTTTCATTATAAACTTGTTCCAGTTTCCTTGCTCATTCAATCAGTTTCAACTTGCTCAGTTTCATTATAAACTTTTGCATGCCTTCATATTGTTATTTTTATGATTTTTATCTAGCTTCCTGGCAATTATTATGACGTTCGCTGCAGGTTTTAATGTGACGGGAAGGCACCACCTATGGCCTATGACGCGAAAGCATTAGCCAATTAGGATGAGGGGGGAGGTAGTTGCACGCGTAGTGATACATGTCAGCGAGGCAAGGTTATGTGAAACAGAGATTAAGTAAATGAATATTTTGATTAGGAATCCATGTCCGCCAATGTATCGCTTTGATGCCAAATGATCTGTAGATCCAGCCTATTTTTACATCCCGCTTCACTATGAAAAATGCCAGTGGAGGTTACAAAAGTGTTACCAAATGTAAACCCAGATCTTCGTTACATAGCACACACCCGCGAAGCATTTTAATATACACACTCCTCACAACACGTAGGGTATGTGGTAAATACTATCTTCCTCTAATACTAAAAAGTCTCATAAACAAGGTTCTTCTTTTTCTTCTTCTTCTTATTCTTCTTCTTCTTCTTCTTCTTCTTCTTCTTCTTCTTCTTCTTCTTCTTCTTCTTCTTCTTCACTCCATGCTGTGGGCATACCGCCCGTTCCGGCTTTATAGATCTCTCCATCTTTTCCTGGGTAGTCCTCTGTCTCTTCTTCCTTTTGGATTATAGTTTAATACTGCATTTGGATATCTTCCATCCTCCATTCTTAATATATGTTCATGCCATTCTTGCCTTCGGTCTGATATTTTGTCCTGGGATTGGTTTGATTTATAATTCCTTTCTAATATCCTCATTTCTTAATTTGTCCACTATTGTACAACCTTTAACACTTCTTAAAAATATCATTTCTGCAGTCTGTATTTTATTTAAATCCTTTTGTGTTGGCAGCCAGGTTTCGATTCCATATAGTAAAGTTGGAATAGCCATTACCTTATACATTTTCAATTTTGTATGCTTTCTCACTCTGTTTTTAAAACTTCTTAGGATTGTCCCACATATTGCTCGGAATTTGTTTACTTTTTCTTCTATATCAGCATTGTTTCTACAACTTATGTTACATCCTAAATATTTAAAACTCGATATTTGTTCTAAAATCTTATTTCCTAACACAATTTTTGATCTTATATTCTAATTTCCTTCAAAGCCACAATTTTTTTTTTCTCTTCTGATATTTTTAAATCATACATTTGTACTATATTATTTAGAATATACATTGATTTTTGCAGTTTATTTTCATTCCGTTGAATCAATATTTGGTCATCCACAAACAGCAGGGTATAAATATAAATATTTTCTTTAATTTTGATTCCTGGGTCTAGCAAAATCCTCCATTCATTTAGAATATCGTCCATATATATGTATATACTAAAAAGAGTAGGTAATAAGCTAAACCCTTGTCTTAGTCCAGTATTGGTAAAATTTTGTTCTGTTAACCTATTCCCAGTATCAATTCTTATAGTTGTGTTTTTGAATATGCCTTTTATTACATTAATAATATGTGGTGACTAACCCTTATTTTATAATATTTGCCACAGTCTTGATCTATTTATTCTATCAAAAGCCGTTTCACGTCAATGAATGCCATATATGTTTCCAAATTCTTTTCCCTTCGTTGTTCAATTATTTGATTAAGGGATTGGCCTTTGCGAAATCCACTCTGCTTTTCTCCTATAAGGCATTCTGTAATATTTTTCAGTCTTATTATTTATTATTTTAGTATATATTTTGTAACTTGTGTTCATTAAACTTATCCCTCTATAATTTCCACAGCTTTTGCAATCCCCTTTTTTGAATATATTTTAAATTAGAGACAAATTTACTCATAGCGCTTAAAAGAAAAGTGGAGAGGTGTTAAATGTGGCAACCGTGATGTCCAAGACGTTGAAGCACATGAACCTATCCACCTTTCTACGAGTGTTTTGCGGACATGTTCGCATTTGGCGAAAAGAGAATTACATTGGTGGTCTGAAGTTTCCGACTTAATACATATACAAGACATCTTTTCAGATTTTTTTCTTATTATTCAGCATAATCCCCTTGTAACTCTACACACTTCTCCCAGCGATTGCCCATCTCTGTAACCCGTCCAAATAGTACTGGGCGTTTTTCTCTGTAAAATAATTGTTAATGAAGGTGTTTGCCTCTTCATTTGAAGAAAATCTCTGTACTCGGAGACCAGTTTTCAGACAGGGAACAAACAGAATTCACTTGGGGCTAGATATGGTGATTAAGGTGCATGGTGAAGTAGTTCAAACCGTAATTCGTGGACTTAAGCCATTGCATTCGCTGAGGCGTGAGACCGCTGTTGTCTTGTTAAACAGGATTTTCTTTTTCTGCGAATGTGGCCGTTTTCCGCAAGTTCTGCCTTCAGCTTGTCAAGTAATGATGTGTAGTATACTACTGTAATGGCTTTTCCTTTGAGAAGATAAACGATTAAATCATTCCATGACTATCCCAAAAAGTCACCATTACTTTTCCAGCCGATAAAAAACAGAGTTTGCTCTTTTTTGAGCTGGTTCCCGCTTTGCAGTCCACTGTTTGGACTATGTTTTTGTTTCAGGCGTATAATTGTGTGTCCAAAATGCATCTACAGTAAGTAATCGGCGCCAAAACTCGGATTTATTGCACCTAAACTACGCCAATAGACCGTTCGAAATGTTCATTCAAAAATGTTTTTGGTTAACGTGAGCAAACGCGGCACCCAACGAGCAGACAGCCTTCTCATGTCTAAATGTAGATTTAATACGTGACAAACACGTTCTTTTGAAATGTTCATAATCTCTGCTATCTCTCTCACTTTAATTCGGCGGTCCTATAGATCCCTGTCATGAACTTTGGCGATGTTTTCTTCGGTAGTGTAGTTTTTGGACGTTTATAACGTACATCGTCTATCAAGCTCTTACGGCCACGTTTAAATTCAGCTGCCCAAAAGTTCACTGTGGTAATAGAGTCCCCATACACAGAATCCAACTCATCTTTGACTTGCGTAGGCGCATTGCCTTTCAGAAACAAATATTTAATGAGAGCTCGATACTCGATTTTGTCCATTTTCATTCAAACACTCACATTAACTCACCCAAATGACTGTTACATAACAACTGAGCGTCCAAAAAGGGCCACACTTTGGTGAGTAACTCCCAACAGAATAATTGACTAAATTCACTAGCTTTTATTTGCGAGTGCTACCATCTTCATGTTAAGGTCAGAAACTTTTGAAGACCACCCACGTACCTCTTACGTGATAACCGACACAATAGAACTGACTGTAAACGGCTCAGTTTGACTGACTCATAAACTGATGCGAATGTCAACTACATAAAACTGAGTGTAGACAGAAGACACACGATATCCGCATAAGTCAACCTCAGACAATTTTGTTTGTGTACCTTGAAGCTGAGATCTTAATCCTGATCGACCCCTAAACTTATTTCACATGAAAGAATAGCTTTTCCCACATGTATTCCTTACCAAGATTTATTTCCTGGATGCCTTCTACAAAGCTAGAAGTTTATAATTGAATTTGTGCTACTCATACGGTCATTGATCAATGGTTCACCGCGATCAATTCGACATTTGACCACGTTCACCACAATTTATCGGTGTATCGACAATGACTACGTTAATTTGCACAAAGTGACTGCTTTTTAACACATTTTGAGAGCAGTGAGAACGAAATTATGCACCTAGATTAGTTAAATCGGAAGCAGTGATAAAGGTGATCATTGTGGAACAGGAGCTGGATTACTTCGGAGGGGATATGGTTCGGAGGTCCAAAGTTGGTCTGTTGTACCTATACCCCCAAGTGGAGCACCCAAGAGGGAAGTAAGAGGTGAGAGGATATATAGGCCGCCCGTCTCAAGGTGCCACGATAGTGCAGAGGGCAGGGGCACTACATTTTACTTAGATGGAAACTTACCCCGGCAGGCTAGGACAACGGGCATCCCACCCTACTGTGTTCAGAGACCGGCAACCGTCCAACCAGAGGAGGTATTGGTTTACTCAGAGTATGTCATCCTACCATGCACCGCACAGACACTCGCCGTCACTTATACTCTGAAAGAGAGCACCAGATGAAAGTTAATATGAAATGATAATGAAGATGAAATTGGAGAGAGGAAATTTGGGAGATGTAATTAAACTTATCCAGCATTCACCTGGTGGCCCGGGAAAACCTCAGAAAACCTTGGGTAAGGTGGGTCAGCCACGGGAATTGAACTCTGGCCTCCCGAATGTGGGTCATAAAACAAAACCGTCGGATCCATCCCACTCAATATTGTCGCGAGGCGCTTGTTATTTGACTAGAGGGGGAGAGAGAGAAGCGAGGAGTGAAAGAGACAGATAGCGCTGAAGTCACGCCCATGCTCACACTAGCACTGAACTCTTTCCGAGGAAAGACGGGGCGAGGAGAGAAAGAGCCAAAGATATGTCTGGACAGTTCTCTATCATTCACCTGCCACCCCAAAAGGCCGTGAAGCTTCAGGAGCTTTCGAGAAACTTCGCCAACTTTCAGGAAACAGAGGCTCGCGTATAAAAGCGACTGGACTGGACTAGACAGAAAGAGACATCAGAGAACCAGCCAGTAGGTGAATGCAGTTGCCTGCTGACGTGTGTCAGAAGAAGATAGCATACGTGTGTGTTACGTCATTCTGCTGATATCAGAGTTACACAAGTGTCTTTATACGGAAATAAAGAGCATTTGAATTTCCGCAAACTTGACTTTTAATGTTACGAACCCACAAAGTCACAGTATCATTGTAGAAAGTAGCACCTTCCCTTGAAGGGTACAGGAACTGTGGAGCAAGATCTCAGCTATCAAATGATAGAGTCGTAGCTAGTAGCTCGTGGTAGCGATCACCCTGTAACACCCATGAATAAAGCTTTAACAACTTTCAGGTCACACGCAGCAGAAGCTTATAATGTTATGATTGGGGATAATTCGAGCGTCCACCGAACAATGGAATTGTGAATTATCAGTGATTTGTCAGATATAATTGCTTTTTTTTGTCCACGATTTGTAGATCTATAATGAATTTTATCAAATCAATGGATTTATTGGTGTCATGGGAACCATAGCCATCGGTTTATAATTGCATCAGTAGCTGTTAAGGCTTCCGTCATCATTTTAATAAGGTTAGTCAAGGCAATTGAAATTACAGTATAAAGCTTAAACCTCGTTAATCTACAATTTAGGCCACATCGTTATTATTAGTTAAGGAATCCTGAAGTATCACATAATAAAAGCCATTTTCACGTCACCTTTTTAATTTTACGAAAGCTTAAGCATCATTTTAAGGATATTTGAAAAAATAACTATTTGTTAAGTGAGGAAGGGTATATATGTTCTTTTAGGATTTTGAGAAAACTTTTGATACGGTAAACAGGAAAGATCTAGTAAGGAAACTGAGGATGAAAGGGGTTAGTGGAAAATATCTAAAAGAAAAAGAGGAAATCTATGAAATGTTGAAGTTTTGGATAAGGTGGGAAAAATATAATTAGGAAGATGAAAAAACAAAAGATAGGCTGAAGACAAGGATGCAAAATGAGTCCAATTTTATGCAACTTATTTTTAGACGAGAAAATAGACAAGGTTAAACAAGGAAATCAGCACTGTCCCGTAATAGCAAACAAAGAAATTCCTGGAACTGCTATTTGCGGATGACTTAATGGTAGGATCTATAACGGTAGTGGGATTGTAGAAGACAATAAATGAAACTCAGAAATACTGTGAAGAGTGGGGAATAAAAGTAAACATAAATGAGTCGAAAATTATGGTCTTCAAGAAGGGAGCCGAACTAAAAAAGATGAAAATTGGGTACTTAATGGTAAAGGGCAGAAGTGGTAAACGAATTTGAATACAGAGTAAGGTGGAATAACAATGGAAAATGGGGATCATATAGGAAAAAAGTGAAGCAAAAGAAAGCGCGTCAATAAATGGGACAAGAATATGCAAATATAAGCTAGAAATGACACCCAAGTGGTTATAAAGAATGTATGAGGCACTAGTGGAATCCAAAATGTTGTATGCAGTGGAGATCTGGTGAGGCGCAGAGGTAAACAAAACGCTAGACCAAAACTACAGAAGGTTTTGTAAAGAGCTACTAGGCTTACCAAGATCAGCACCTAGGGAAGTAGCTTTAGTAGAATTAGGAAAGACAAGAAGCAAAACACAGGATATAAATTATGTGCAAGAATCTTAAGTAAAAGGTTACAAACTATTACAGATGGTCTACTTTTAGAGGAACAAAATGGTTTTAGAAAAGGAAGATCCTGTACAGATGCTACCTTTAGAGTTAAGCAGATAATAGAGAAAAGAAGAGAATTTAATCTGGAAACACATATAGCTTTTATTGATTTTGAAAAAGCGTTTGATCGTGTAAATAGGAAAAAAAATTGTGGGAAATCATGACTTGAAGAGGCTACTCAAATCACCTCATTAAAGTTCTAAAATATAATTATAAGGATACAACAAAATGCATACATATTGGAAATGGACTGCATGATAAATGGATACATACAAATCAAGGTGTAAGAGAGGTTTGCAGTTTGTCTCCTATTTTCTACATAATTTATATAGGTGATCAGAGGAGAGAGTGGATGTTTAAGATTAACGAAGGCATTCATCTTGCACCAAATTTTATTCTTAAGGCGATGCTATTTGCGGATGACCAAATAATTATAAGTAAAACTGAAGATGAGCTGAAAAGAGCAGTATATATTTTGCAGAAGTTATCTAAGAATTATAATTGCAAAATTTCCACAAACAAAACAAAAACAATGGCGTTCGAGGTAAAGACACTATTAGAAGCAAAATAGTAATTGATGATATTATCTTAGAGCAAGTTACGGGTTTTAAATATTTGGGAACATATGTCAATTATAGATATGAAAATGATTTTAAAAATAAATTACAAATGTTTCAACAAATATGAGGCATAATAAATAAAAGCCTAAAAACTAAAACCAGAAAAGAAACATGAATGAAATTTTATAAACTAATGGCAGTGCCTGCTTTTCCTTTTTGGCTCTGAAACATGGACATTAACAAAAGCAGACAAAAACGAGATATAGGCTGCCGAAATGAGATTTTTAAGAGCAGTAAAGGGATATACTCTTTTGGAGAAAATTCCAAATGAGAAAATAAGAGAGTATTTAGAAATAAATCCTTTAGAAGAAAAAATAATAAGTTATAGAAATGAATGGAGAGAGCATATTGAGAGAATGCCGAGAGATAGGATCCCAACAAAAGTTATAAACTATAAACCTAGAGGGAAGAGACATCCAGGAAGACCACGAAAACGATGGTCAGACATGTTTTAAGCCGGAACAGGGAGCATTGTTTAGTCCTTGGTGTGAAGAAAAAGAAGACAAGAAGAAATGGAATAATAATGGAAAGAATAATAAAAATTTGGTATAGGTGTTTGACAAAAAAAAAAAAAAAAAAAAAAAAAGCGAAAATTATGAAATTATGCATGAGACAGCAAAAAAGATTAGAGAACTCAGTTGGTGGGCAGAGATAGGAGGAATTATGAAAAAAAAATAGAAATGGGAGATATATGGAGATTGAGGAAAGGAATACGAGCGATGTGGGTAAATTGGTAAAATGCAGAATGGAAGATACAGAATGGCAGGAAATATGGGGAAGTCTAGAAAATATGAAATCATTGCAATTTTACAAACAAATAAAAAGAAACTTGGGACGAGAAGCATATGTAGATTACTGCATTAGGCAAGTGAAAGAAGGGCTAACTTAGATGAGAAGAGGAACAATAAATGTTCCTAAGTGGGATAAGAGGTAGAGAACATGGAATTTGTGAATTGTGTGGTCGAAAAGAAACCATAGAACACTAAGTAACAAAATGCGACGCGGTTGGAATGAGGAGAAAAAAAAGTTTCTGAGGAAAAAGGGAGAAATTAGAGAAGAGGATAGTAGCTATAAAAATGTAAATAGGAAAGGAGGAAAAGAAGGTAAGAAGTGTCTGTGAGTTATTACAGAAAATAAAAGAAAATGTAGAAGAAATGTAAAAATAAAAGAAAGAAGGATAGGGGGTGAAGGGGCTAATTCAGTAACAAGTAGTCATGGAGGTTAAAAGGTGCCTGTAAGAGCAGAAGACCAGGGTGTCATGTAAGCCAAGGTAGCAACAAGGTAATAGATGAAATAGTGTGGGATAGATAAACAATTATAAATAATAATGTAGATTGCACAGGTAAATCATTCATTCGTTCTTTCGTGCACTTATTCATTAATTACAATTTCTTGCAGTTTAAATGCATGATAGTTTCAAACAATGTGAAAAAAATATGTAGAACGCTTTAAATTTGTGTTTTCGTTTACCGCCAAATTAAGCTCCTATCCGTACCAAAACAGAAAGGAAACCACGAGGACAAGAAGATTGCAACTGCAGTGCGACCTCTGTGGATAGGTCGGATGCCTTCACTTGAGTAATTCTCGTAGATGCATGAGCTGCAACCTAGCATGTAGTCAACTGACGGCGGTTCGTTGATCATGAATTAACAATGATGCACCGCAACTGCAATTGAACCACGATCAAAGTTTCAGTGATCCCCGAACAACAAGGATTTCATCAAAATGATGCAGGTGGCTATCAAACGTCTATCGCCTCAGACAAATTAATCCATGAATATTAATTTGGCCCACGTAACCTTCTTTATCTATCCTTCACTTGCTCCCTGGTCATTTAAATAATAGCAGTATTTAGAGGTTAGGGATAGAGGAACAAGAATCCCCTAACAATACGATAGTGGTACAACTAGGAAGTTAAAGAAGAATAAAAATAGAGGTTACGGTATAAAATAGGTGTAACTTTGACATTTTTCACCATTATGGGGTAAGTCAGAATTTGTAGGGCTAGAATTTTTAAGTTTTATATAAACCCACTAATAAAATTCCTCCGTAAGTATCCTCCTGTTACATATGTGAGGGTAGTCTGAAAAGTTTCCGACCTCAATATAAAGCTGGCAGCACTCCCAATTAAAAGCCCGTAAATTTCGTTGTTCAGCTGTTGACCAGTAAATCAGCAAAGTTTCAGACATTTTTGACCCTCAGTTGTTATGTGACAGTCGTTTGAGTGACTTGATGTGAGTGTTTTTATGAAAATGGACAACATCCAGTATCAAGCGTCATTAAATATTTACTTTTGAAAACTAACACGCCTACGCAAATCAAAGATGAACTGGATTCTGTGTATGCAGACCCTGAACCATCATTTAAAAAAGCGAAATTTTGGGAATCTGAATTTAAACGTGGTCGTAAGAGCTTGGGAGACGTTGAAAGTTCTGGACGTCCAAAAACTGCAACTATCGAAGAAAGCATCGCCAAAGTTCACCAAATTGTGCTAGACGACTGCTGAATTAAAGTGAGAGAGATAGCAGAAGCTATGAACATGTCAAAAGAACGCGTTTGTCACATATTAAATCAACATTTAGATATGAGAAGACTGTCCGCACGTTGGGTGCCGCGTTTGCTCACGTTAGACCAAAAACGTGTTGGAATGAACATTTCCAACGCTCTGTTGGCGCAGTTTAGGTGCAATAAATCTGAGTTTTGGTGCCGATTAAATACTGTAGATGAAACTTGGATACACCATTATACGCCGGAAACAAAAATAGAGCCAAACCTTGGACTGCAAAGAAGAACCGGCTACATTTATAACCCGCCTTTAACTGCAATGGTCATATCGGCGGCCGTTCTCCTTTGGAATACATCAAAGGTGTTAACTCCTATGTAGTTGGTTTTAATCATTGCATCACGCACACATTAGCACATGGTTCCGACAGTTTCGTCTGTGGCGCCTATTCGGGAGGCCCGGGTTCCATTCCCGTGGCCGGTCAAACTGATCCATGGGTGATTTCAGGGTTTCCCTGGTCGCTAGGTGAATGTTGGCTGGGTTGATTACCTGCCCTGAATTTTCTGTCCGTTCATTTCACCTCCATTATCATTTCTCATCTAGTAGCCTCTTTCAGGGTAGAAGTGTGGGCGGGTGTTTCGGCGCTGCATGGCTGGATGATATGATTCTAGTAAACACCTCCGTCCTGTGGTGGGACAGTCTTCGGTCTCCGAAACGGCCTAATGGACCGTTTCAAGAACGCGGTCGGTGGGATGTCGGTTGTGCAAGCCTGCCAGCAGTACTCCTACCTCTGGCGACGGCCTTCCAATTCCCAGCCGGATTGTGGACTGCTTCGGGGCCACGATAGGAAGAATGGCGGTTGTGCTGGACTGCCGGGAGTTCGGGCCGAATATTCGAGCCCTTCCCTGAATGGAAGTTGTACGGATTGGGTTGGACTCGACCAGGCAGTGTGTTCCCGACACCCGCGGGAGATCGGGTACCTCCGGCCAGACTTCGGCCGCCCGGAGGGGTTGGAGGGTTGCCTAGAAAGCCCCGGGTACTAGCCTGCAAAGCTAGTAGAAAGTGTTAGATCACCAGGCGGCCCCACCGAGGTTATTCGGTAGCCTTCCCTGCCAGGTGTACGCGCGTAGGTGATGTATCCACTTCCACCCGTATTGAGATGGGGGGCTCTTTAGATTCCGAGTATTGCCCCAAGGAAAGAACCCCGGAGTGTTCCATCGCTCCCGGGCTGATAGAGACCGGAGTCTTCGGGCTTTCGTGTGGATCTCGTGACAAAAAAAGTTTCAAGCTGGTAAATGGTGAGGACCGCGCTCCTGTCGTGTCTCCTTGGGGTCGGCGGCCCTCTGTCTCCTCCCGGGGAGGTCACTCAGGTCGACGTACCGAATCCCCTCCCACCTCATTCCTAGCAAGCATAGCACTTAGTTGCTAAGTAAGATGGACATTTTGAGGTGCTTCCCTTTACCTCAACATGCGTCATTCTGGCGTCCATCAGTGACAGAGTAGAGTGAACAAAGGCTTAATGCGTTTCCACGAACAAAAGGCATCCGGACGGGGGATGAACAAAGGAATGGTACATTTTCCACATCATAACGTAGACGGACATCGCAAATAGCCGGAGACCAATTCCCTTGTGGCGCCGTAATATTGATCAGAATTGACAACAAGCCTGTATCAGAGGTAATTTTGTTTAACCTTTGGCATTATTTTAAGCATCATAGGGTTTTCTCTACTTCCATCTGTACCAACTACTCTTAAATAAGCTTATTCTTTTGTGCACCTCACAGTAAACGACAAAACACATATGCAAATGGCTTTATTACATCCTTTTTGCAGTACAGTGGAGAATAGGAGAATACAGCGGTCAGCGGTATTAAAATCTTCTAAGAGCTGATCAGTGTGTGATAGCCTTGACATTCCGTTCTTTCGTTGACAAAGAAGAAAAGAAAAGTAATTATGAAGTATTAATGGTGAGAATTATGAAGAATGTTTTGGATAAGTTAAATTGAATTGTCTTTTCAGAATGAAGGGGACTGAAGAGGTTACTCTCCAAAAATTAAAGATACGTTTTACATTTGTTATACATACAGCCTAACTTATGGTAGCTTTAGGAAAACCGATTTTTTTAATCTTATATAAAGTTTGGGATGAAGGAATTTTCCTGAACATGTTCGGTAGATGCTGAACTTAAATAAGGCAAGTGCTGTTGAATTGGATTTATATTTTGAAAATGTTTCACAAAACTCAATTTATCACGTAAAAATGAAAGCCTTTAGCTTACATTGAGGTCTGGACATACTAGATTATGATAAACGCTACGTTTTTCGATGAAGAATTTTCTATATAGATAGATGCATAGCAATGTCAAATGCAAACTAAAAACAATATTATGTATTTAAGTTATAAAATTCCCCCACCTGATACAGAGGGTTGGCCTGAAACAAAACTATTTCCATGATCTTTGTGTACACATTACTAAGAAATTATTATTGGTATGCACATGAAAATTTTCAGGTGTGTTCTTAAATCCTTTATCTTGAATAATACCTATTATTTTTTGAAAATGATATTCTGATAATTTGTTAGAATTTTATAGTTTATTTTAAAAAAGGCACTGAAATGTCATAATTTTATTTTTTAAACAAGTATAAAAATCCCTTCTTGTTGTCATTCTTATCAAAACTTAATATGTTTTGGTTGAATAGCTTATTAAAAAAGTGTACCGGAACCTGAAAAAATGTAAAACTGAGAAAAACAGCTTTAAGGTTTATCAATTGATTGCTGACTTCTCACATGAGTCAGAACATTCCTGCTGCATAGTCTTGATCCCCTGTATCGTCCCTTGTTCTGTTTAAGTTTATGTTCATTTTAGTTTCCTTCTTGGCTAGTTATTCAACCATTTTATCTTCTTTCAGGACTCACAGGTCATCAATTTCTGTATATGACTACTATCATGATTAGCACATGTATTGTGTGAACTGGGCCTACTATCCTGATTATTACATGCGATTTCATTGTATATTGTATATAAATTTTCCACATTTACTGTTCTGTTTTTTATTAAAACCATTGCCTGTAAACTTTCTCTATGCAAATGTTTTTGGTCCACCCATATCATATATTCTCCAATAACTAGGACAAAATATTATTCAGAACAAATAATTGTTCAAAACTGAGTTGTTCAAATTTTGACTGTGCAAAGGTAGCATAATCATTAGACTTAATTGAAGGCTGGTATGAATGGTTGGACGAGGTAAATACTGTTTTATGTTAATTGAAATTGAATTTAGAATTTAAGTAAAAAGACTTAAATATTATTAAGGGACGAGAAGACCCTATAGAGTTTAATAAGTTTAATAATTAATTGAGTTAATAATTAATTTTTGGTTTTTATGGAATTTATTTAATTGGGGTGATTAGAAAATAAAATAAACTCTTCTTTGAAATTAATATTATTATTAGTTTTATGACCCATTATTAATGATTAAAAGATTAAATTAACTTAGGGATAACAGCATAATTCTTTTTAAGAATTCATATCGAAAAAGGAGATTGTGACCTCGATGTTGGATTAAGATTAGTTTTGGGTGCGGATGTTCAATAACTAGGTCTGTTCGACCTTGAAAATCTTACATGATCTGAGTTTAAACCGGCGTGAGCCAGGTTAGTTTCTATCTTTAATTTTATTCAATATCTTAGTACGAGAGGACCAGATATTTAAAATAATTTTTATAGTAATGAAGACTAATAAAATGAACTATTTTGGCAGAATTAAGTGCAGCAGATTTAGAATCTGTAAATATGATTAATGATCATAGATAGTAAATGTTAGGCAAGGAGTTATTTATATTAATATTAGTAGGTTAATTTTAATTATTTTTGTAATAGTAGGTGTTGCTTTTTTTACTTTATTAGAACGAAGGGTTTTAGGATATATTCACTTGCGAAAGGGGCCAAATAAGGTAGGTTTTGTTGGTATTTTAGAACCTTTTAGAGATGCAATTAAATTATTTTGTAAAAAACATACAAATCCTTTCGTTTCTAATTATTTATTATATTATGTATGCCCTGTTTTTTCTTTATTTTTATCTTTAATTTTATGAATATTAATACCTTATATAAGAGGTTTATTTACTTTTAATTTGGGTATATTATTTTTTTTAGTATGTACAAGTATTAAAAAGAAAAACTAGCATATTTGGAGTTACAGTGGTATCAATAGAAATATTGGAAGATCTCTTACAAAAAACAAGGCTTAGTTCAGAATTATCTGTTGAGTATTACAGAAGTTATAATCGATTTTCTGAAAGCTTATGAAAAGGGGCGTGGCAAAAACTTAACATACACTAATATAATTAGCAAATTAGGTATAAAATGTTGCTTCAATGAACTTTTTAATCATGTATTCCTAATCTAGATGGATGACATATTAAAATGTAGAAATAAAAAAGTGAATTTTTACCACAAGTGAAGTACGTTCTCACCTTAATGGTGGACTTAAAGGAATTTAATGGAAGAGTTCTTAAGTGAGGTGAAATATAACTAAAAATGTCACTAATAACTATTCAAACCCGTTTATGTAACACTATTTTTTTGAATAAACGTTTGATCAATGTATAGTGGAAGTACTATACTTGAAGAGCACCATGTATATTTTTGAATGTTTTTCTTCACATAAGGTAAAGAACTCAAACAAAACTTCATGGAAAAGTCAATATGCCAAGTTTGATGAACAGAGATCCTGTATGAGACCTGGTTGGTACACTAACTTAAACTCTAACTTATTTCTTTTATGATTAAACAATTGAAGTGCAGAAGTTTGATTTCCCAAGAGAATTGTTACATAACTAAGTTTTTGGCCTGGTATACTGGCAATAAATATTCACCATAAAGATTTTCTTTAAGGATTTTCAGAGTAAATAACCATCTACTAACTTTAGTAGATATGTATTCAATGTGACGTTGCTAACCTAAATCACATTTAACACAAATGGCCAAAAATTTCGCAGATCTATTTAAATAAGCTTCATAAAGGCTAAGACAAATGTCTAGTTCAACTGTTTTCCCAGCATTTAGGCTGAGATTATTGGCATTGCGCCATTGTTTTACTAAACCAGACACAAGCTCCAGGTTTGCCTTAGGAGGTACAATCTGTAGTCTTTCATCCATACAAAACAGTTATATGATCAGCAAAGAGGGGGCACAAATCATTAATTAAAATGGCAAATCGTTTATATAAATAATAAACATAATTGGACCCAGAATAGAACCCTGGGTGACTCCATACTTCTGCAGTTTAGATTCAGACATTTTTGCGATAGGATTTCTATGGTGATGGGGATGCAGATCTGCGTAGCTTGGATGCTGCAGCGTCCTATTCTCTAAGATTGACCCGACGTTCCTATTTGCGATGGATTCTGGACACTACCACGGCGACTGTCGTCTTCGCATGATGATCTTACCTACATCGTGGTCCCGGAGAGGAAGCGGTGAGTACTTTGATAAAAATGAAATAATCGTTGTGACCTTATTTTGCTCTCCATAGCGCCTGTTTACAAGATTACGGACCAAATAACATTTACGTCCAACCTTGATGAAGTCTGTGTCAAGAAGAAACAATTTTGCGTCTTCCCTCTGCGGCGTCTATGTGCAGAAGAACGACAACTTCAGCTAGTCCCAGATTATTGGTTCTGTCCTTGCTATGGCAATTGAACACAATTTTACTGGTCCACGTCACACTTTTACTTCATAGCATCACTTGGTAATAGTTTAGAATTTTTCCTATAGATCATTTCTGAGAATTTTAACATTGAAACAATATTTATTTAAAATATACAATAATATTATCATTATTAAGAACATCAGCAATATTCGTTTTTATTTGCTTTCATCTCTTCAATTTTTTCACTTTCAATTGTTCTTTACCTCGTTCCCTTTTTACTATAATTACAATAATTAACAATTCTCAATGAAATTCCGTCGAAAGTAACTATGCTTCAAGTTCACAATTTGATATCTACTGGTGAGATAAAAAATATAAATGTTCTGCTGTTTGTGCTATAACCATAAACTTTCCGTACTTTTTACAATTATCTCTCGCGAAACCCTGTCAAAGGCTTTTGATAAATCCAAAAACTGACTAGAGACAAAGTATCTTTTTTCAAGATCAGTAAAGCAGTTTTAAACAAACTTGATAACTGCATCCACACCACCATATTGATAGTCTGCAATTATGTAGTTGGAGCTCAAAGTACGCAGTAATTTGTTTATTAATTTAAATTTCAACAACCTTCGAGTCAGCTGGTATAATAAATATTGGTCTATAATTACCTTTTACTTTTAATATACCTTTAACTATCCGTGTATACTTCCGTTTTCATTTTTATTCTGAGCGGAAACAAATCCTAATCGCCTGCAATTGGAGGATGAATAGAATTGACATAGCGGATGCATCTCAATGGGGGGGGGGGGGGAAACGGTGGAATATTCAATTTCAGTGCATAGTGTCACCTAATTATCGGAAGGCACGGCTAGCTAGCAGCTGCGTGGGCGACAGGAGGCATTAAGCCCACACCTACCCATTTATCTTGTGGTGTTCACCGAAGGGGATGGTGAGAAAATTGTCACTGGTCGCCTCTTTCCCCTACCCTGATGTCCGGAACAGTCGTGATATTTCATCTAACCCGGAACCTTCTGGATAGGTCAGTTGGTATTACATAAGCGACGCACCGGGCTGTAGGTGAGTTCAGTTCTTGGCAAGCGGCCGTGAGGAGCACCGTGCTAACGTATGGACTGGAAGACTGTGTACGTGTATGAGAGGAGTTGTACGTAATTGTGAGTGTGGAGTGGACCTGTCACAGATGAACAGGTGGATTGTAATTGTGTGCGCTACGTAATTCTATGTAATCGGCAAGTGTTTCAACTGTAATTCGGTGGAAATGAACATTTTGAGTTTGTGCAACTGGACTTTTAATTTCACGAACCCACAAAGTCACAATAATGTAATCATGAGAACAAAATAACACATATCTACATTCATATATTCATATGTTTGCATCTCTCACACATTTTCTGCAGATATATTGCTTCTTTCGCACAGCACCGGCACAGATTTTTTGGTACCATTCTCCATTTTCTGTGCTCATTTGAGCAACATTTCATCACGCTGGGAAACTTTAAAAAATTGAACATTTGAATCCCCTGCCATACCTTAATCAGTTTCGCCCGCATTAGTAGCGATATATATTTTTGCGCGTTTGCAGCACTGATTATGTAGCTATCATAGCAACAAGGGAATTATAGATACAAGAAAGTCTACATTTTCTTATTGAACAAGTTTCTGGCGAAATTTTAAATTATATTCGTTATAAATCTATCTTGAACATAACAAAATAACAAAATACTAGAAATTGAGATATTACGTGCATACCTCCCTTCCGGAAAAGAAGCTCGTTTTCTCATTTAGCCTGAAGAAACAAAATCGTATTGCACATGTCACTGTCTCAGGTAGTTAACTTGTTCGTTTCTGCACTAATATAAACTATCGTCCCCTCGAGAGCACTAATCCTAGTCGCCCACCAATGGGAATCACCCGTGCTAAACTTACTAAGTTCTGAATTTATCTGACATTTCGCTTTTTAGTTATACTATTTAGGTATAGTAAAATGAACACACAACACTAGTAAACACTTATTTCTATTTGGGAGCGACGGTTTCATAATTTGGATGTAAAATACGAAGACTGTTCAATAAAGAATGGTGTTATTTTTACGGTCATAACTTTTGGCACTAAAATTCAACCTTATTATTTTCCTTTAGCTAAATGTAAAACAAACACGCCGTAGTAGTTTCATTGTTGGTACATCTGCTTCCCGCCTGTGAGAACCAGGCAGGTTCAGTATCGCCTACCGCTGCAATGAAGGTAACACGCGAGGAACAATATGCGGCTTTGAAATTCTGCTTCCGTTTCAACAAATCTTCAGTTTAGGCCTATACAATGCTACAGGAGGCCTATGGAGAGTCTGTTCTCCTCTACAGCACAGCTCAAATGTGGTTAAAAGTATTTAAAGAGGGGAGACAATCAATTCCAAAGAAAGGTGGACCCGGTGCTCCAGTTACTGTTCTTAGGGAAGAAAACATCAACACTGCTGCTGCCATTGTGAGAGAGGATCGACGAATTACCTTAAGATCACTTTCTGAAATACTGAACATGTCATTTGGTGCCACCCACACGTTGGTGACAGAAACATTACACATGAGACATGTTTGTGCGCCATGCGTACCAAGACTGCCGATTCCCGAAGAAAGACATTCGTATGCACGTCTGCATGCAGGTTAAAGTTGATGTTAGAGGAAGATCCGGGGTTTCTTTCAAACGTAAACACTGCTGATGAAACTTGGCTTCATCATTTTGATCCTGAGAGCAAACAGCAAAGCTCAGTGTGGAAACTCCTTCCTCATTAACCCCCCAAAAAGCAAAAATGTTGCTTCTGCTGGGAATGTTGTGGTCATTTCATTCTTTGATATTCATGGAATGGTTTATCAGCATGTTGTACCTGCACTCACATCAGTATCTGGACAGTACTTCAGGAATGTCCTCAAAACATTCCAAGTCCATATCAGGCTCAAAAGACCACATTTTCATGAAGCAGGCTGGATGCTGCACCACGATAATGCGCGGTTGCATATTGCGAATGTTGTTGCTGAATATCTTGCAAAAAACAATGTGAGTGCATCCCTCACCCTCGCTATAGTCCGGATTTAGCCCCATGTGACATTTTTCTATTCCCTAACTTGAGGAAACGCCATCGTGGTTTCATCCATCATCAGAAGCAGTGGTGAAGCCTGCGGCGGCGATTTTGAAGGATCTCTCAACAATTGTATCCAGCATGGCTTTGAAGACTGGCAGATACGCTGGGACAAGTGTATCGCATTCATCGGAGACTGTTTTGAAAAGGACCATCAAAATTATGAGGATGAGTAAAGGCACGTTGTCAAAAAAATTGTGATCATTCTTTATTGAACATTCCTCGTACTTGGGGGAACCCATTACATTTCCCACTTTAAGTAACCCATTGGGATGACTCAGGCGGTTTTGCCTGTGGCCCGCATTCGGGAGCTCCGAGTTTGGTTATCGTGGACCGCCTACCTGACCCATGGTTTTTTCCGGTAGGTTAATTACATCCCTTGTATTTTCTGTTCTTCCATTTCATCTCCATTATCATTCCATATCATACCTCATTTGGTGGTCTCTTTCAGGGTAGAAATGTCTCGGCACTGCATGGCAATATGATGTACTCCTGGTGAAACGTTGTCTTTCGGTAGAACGGTTTCCGGTCTCCGGGCCGCCCTGTTGAGCCTTTTCCGGCAACGGCGGATGGGATGCCGGTTTTGCTGGCCTGCCGACTGAATTTCCAACTGGTATATAGTAGAGACCCTGCCCGTGGCACTTGTCTTGACTCTGGAATTGCTGCCCTCTGTCTCCTCTCGACTCATCATATCCCCTCCGTAGTAAACGTTAATCATAATATCTTGCGGTTTATGTGCTTTCAAAGACATCTAGAATTATGAGGAGTTTAAAAGCTATTCCTAGATAATTCTAGATATATAAAAGGTGTTTATAAAGTCATTACCATTTCCATTTTAACTCGTTTTAGAGGCTATTTACGACACAGCACATATATTTAGACATTTAGAATATAAATTCAATACGATTCAACTTTGTGACCCTTTTGATCTCAGCATAAGTTCCATCCTTTCTCTGTAGCTCGAAACGCCCTTGCTAATATACCTGGCGTTATCTGTTCCACAGCGGCATAAGTGCGTATTTTTGATTGTTCAAAACCATTTATGTACACCCGAAACACTTTGGAACTTTACAAATCTCCAGACGAAGAAGTTCATTGGGGTTATGTCGGATGAACAGGGGGCTCAAAGTTTAGAAGATGCACGGCCTTGTTGGTAAACTGCAGTATCCACAGAGTCATCTTGTCTCAACTGTGGTTCTAGAAACTCTTTCAGCAAATCAAGATAGGTGATAACTGTTGACTCAGAAAACATGTAGGGTTCTTAAGCCTTTGACTGTGTGATCCCCATCCACACATTTGTGTTTGGTGATTCCCTTTCCCATTTCTGTAATTCTCATCTGCCTAAGTCCGGCAGTTAAGTCTGTTCACCTGTCCAAAGGCTGTGGAATGTTTCCTCGTCGCTGAACGGCACATGCTCAATTAATTTGTCATTTCTGACAGCGTCCAGTAGGTCATAGCACATAGCCGCTTTGGCTGCACAGTCTTCCCCTTCGAGTTTGTGTTTTCCAGAGTTTCATGTCACTCAATTGGTCTCCCACTTCGTTCGTCAGCAACACTACCAGTTCTTTTGAACTTGTTCACCATGTTCATAATGCCGTGATTGGTAAGACCTGGTTTGTAGAATATTTGTGTGAAATTATCCTAAACCTTTGACTGTGTGATTCCCATCCATACACGTACCTTTGGCGAGTCCTTTTTCCATTTCTGTAATGCATTTGGCTGCTCATCTGCCTAAGTCGGACAGTTAAGTCTGTTCACCAGTCTATAGTTGTGGAATGTTTCCTCGTCGCTGAATAGCACATGCTGCATTAACCTGGCATTTCTAACAGCGTCCAGTAGGTCAAGGGTCATAGTAGGTCATAGCACATAGCCGCCCTGGCTGCATAGTCTTCCCCCTTCGAGTTTGTGGACAATAGGTATGTGATAGGCATGCCACTTCAATTTGAATCGCAGTGTTTTCGAAACAGCGGTATGTGCGATAGCAAGCTCCATCCCTGCTTAGTCTTTTTGCTAATGCTGAGAGGGCTATGTGTAATCGCCTCATGAATCTTTTCCACAGTTTCATATGATACAATTGGTCTTCCCAGTTCGTTCGTCAACAACACTACCACTTCTTTTGAACTTGCTGACCATGTTCTTAAGGGCGTGATTGGTAAGATCTGTTTGTAGAACCTTCACGTGAAATTGTTCTGTACTGTACCATACATCATTCCACGTACTCGGTAGGAAACAACGGCTGTTCTCTCTTCAACTGTTTACATTGCTTCAAATGACACTGGGGAGCAATGAAAATGTTTCGAGCTTAAAAATAGTGGATTTACATGTATTTCCATCTGCTGAATTCAAAAGTCATGATAAAATGATAGATTAGCTCTTGTTTGGAAGACAAAGTGACATTTCATTTTTAGAGTGCAGATTTTAAATTTAAGGGAATTTTTTGGTGGTTGGCACACCTGTCAAATAAGAACACACAACCAGACAGAAATTTTGGAAATTAAGTGATGCAAAGGTTAAGGAAGGCATTTTTGTCGGACCACAAATAAGATAAGTACTAGAGGATCCTGCATTTGACCAAATTTTGGAGGGGAAAGAAAAGGAAACTTGTGAAGCCTTCAAGGGTGTTGTTCACGGATTTTTAGGCAACAAAAGAGATGAAAACTACAAGCATTTGGTGACAGTGCTTCTGCAAAAATACCGTAACCTTGTATGCAACATGTCCCTTAAGATCCATTTTTTCCACTCCCACCTAGACTTTTTCCCTCCTAGTTGTGGAGCTGTTAGTGATGAACATGGAGAGAGATTCCATCAGGACATTTCTGTTATGGAACAAAGATATCAGGGTCGTTGGAATGAAGTAATGCTTGCGGATTACTGTTGGTCTTTGTATAGGGATTCTGCGGAACTCCATCACAAGAGCCAAGCTAAAAGACTTCGAAGTCAATAGGCCACCACATGATTCTCTTCAGACACGACTATCTGCGAAGTATTTCTCCAGTAATTTAGAACACTTAACATGTAATTACCAGTTAGGAAATTATGCACTTTCATTGTTGTTAGCATGTGTGTAATTAAAATGTATCCTTTTCTCTCAATCCGTTAATATGTAATATTTCCACCTTGTGTATATCATAGAAACTAGAGCTAATAAAAGTTTTTAATTGTCATATTCGTTTCTCTCAGTCCAAAATTAGTAGGAATTTTCTCATGAAGTGCTCGAAACATTCAAAATTTATTTTGTTCCCCATTGTTATCTGCAAAAAGATAACTTTTGTAATGTTAACACAGAAATGGTAAGTGACTTTATTAACACTCTGTATTTCATTTATCTTGTACACGTGAGAGGTAGCTCATTTTAATATAGTTCATTAGAGCTATTTTTGAGAACATAAAGACCTTTGCAAAGTTCCTAGTATAACATTAGTTTGGAGCGGAGAATTTCTCTGGAAATGGTTTCGACAGTGGAATACTCGGATTGAATTTTTTGAGTAAATTGCAGTGGCTTCTTTTAGGAAACTTCATAACCTGGATTTATGAAGCATTGCCTCCATTCCTGTACTCTTTTGCAGTATGAAATTGTTGCACTAGAGGTATGTTTTAATTTAGTTTCATAGGGACCTTTCATTTGTAGCTAATTAAGGTAAGAAACAAGGTTTCTTCAAAGAATTCCAGTTTATAACAGTAGCAATCCACTACCATCCCACACAATACAATTCTACGTATGCACAGTGTGTGTACAAATTACGTATACCCCGATATGACGTCTTACACACACACGACTTTCTCTACTCTTGTACCTACTATTCGTATAAACTCTTATATCTGCACTTCATTTTAGACGAGGTGAACGTTTTAAAATTATCTTTTCAATTTTACTTTAGCAGCAAGAGCGGTGATGCCTTTGAAATTTGCATGGCCAAGAGATAGAAAATTAGTAACTGTTTTCCATTTGAGAAACGTATAAGCAGTGGCGAAGCTTGCAATGAAACACTGGAATAGCATCTTCCCCAAAAATGTCAGAAAAAAAAGAAAAACCATAAAATCATGCCTAACAATATTTTATTTGCTCTAGATACATTTTCATTTTTTTCCCCTTGAACATTGACAATCCTGCGGGAATTTTAACAGCTGCTTCAGCTGATCTTCTGTAACATTGTATAGGCCTCAACTGAAGATTTGTTGAGGCGAAGGCAGAACTTCAAAGCCACATATTGCTCCTCGCGTGTTACCTCCAATGCAGCGGTAGGCGATACTGAACATGTCTGAACTTGCCTGAT
This sequence comes from Mantis religiosa, assembly GCA_030765055.1. Lineage (NCBI taxonomy): Eukaryota > Metazoa > Arthropoda > Insecta > Mantodea > Mantidae > Mantis > Mantis religiosa. The sequence continues at coordinate 218,896,848 of CM060950.1, forward strand.
TCTCACAGGCGGAAACCAGGAGTACCAACAATGAAACTACTACGGCGTTTTGATTTCACATGAAGCTAACAGAATGTAATAAGATTGAATTTTAGTGCCAAAAATTATAACCGTAAAAATTTATCATAGTTCTTTATGGAACAGCCCTCGTAGATATACTTGTATACATGGAAATTACTCAATGTAATTATTTAACGACCTCCTTATAATTTCCTAATAAAATTAATCAACACACCCTTCAGTAACTCCTTTACCATCTTAAAACTAACGAGAGTACAGTTCAGTGAAACAAGATAATACTCCTCATTCTGCGTTAGGGGTATCATGAAGGTAGGTGCATTTTCCAGGAACCAGAGATGTAGGTTAATTAGAGGAAATTGACTTCAAAATTAGTTTACAATGGATAACTGAAATACCGGAACTTGCGATAAGGAAGGCCTGGTCTATTCAATTCATCGAGCCAATCTAGATTATGCTATCAGCAGACGGAAGCCAACAGGTTTCCGACAGCAAATGTTCATCTATTATCATCTGTACTTCAACTTACCTTAATGTCGAAAGGGTTCCGGTTTACGAATTTAATTAATTTAAACATTTACAGCAAGGTGATCTAAATTTTTAAGAGGGAACCTAAACATAATTATATAAATCCTCTGTGATTTAAGATAGTATTATTTTTTCGATTAACTTAGTATGTCACATTTAAACTCAAATAAACTCAGCAACATTTCTATAACATTTCGGAACGTTCATTCGTTTGCTGTAATATTGCATCGTTCTTCGTCTACCTTCTTTGAATCGCTAACTGTATCCTCAGCGTAACTCTCTTACGAGGTACGTCCAGAAAAGGTTCTGTTTGGTAATAAAATTAAATTGTATACAGATACAGCAAAATAATTTAATGTACAAAATTCTGCAGCTCTTAAACTACTTTACTACACAACTGCCGAAATTTTGCAGGCATTTGTTATAGCGAGGCACAAGTTTTTGTATACCTCCGTCATAGAAGTTTCTCGCGTCTGTCTTCAACCAGTTGGAAATATTCTTTCAGCTCTTCGTCATTGTTGAAGTGTTGACCGCCAAGGAAACATTTGAGATGCAAAAACAGATGAAAGTCGCTAGGAGCGAAGTCAGGGTTGTACGGGCGGGGGGGGGGGGGGGGTGGTCAAACACGTCCCAGCCAAATCCCTGTACGATGTTTTTCGTCGCATTTGCAGTGCATGGTCGTGCGTTGTCGTGAAGAAACACAACACCTTTTGACATCGCAAATTTGCCGATAAATTTCAATTGGTTTCCCTTTCCTAGCATTCAGAAAAGGAATCACAGATCTGATTTCACAAGCAGCGGGATTTTCAATCAACACTGACATTGTAAACAAGCACAATAAAACGTACGTGGCTGACCGCGATCTCACAATGGCGCACGTTACAGAGCGTCTACCGCGCATGTGCGGAACTGTGATCGCAGCGCTGCAGCGGGGATAAATTGAAACAGAGCTTACGTTCTGGACGCTGCTTGTATATGCCTGGGGTCCTTTTTTCATTCGAAAATGATTCTAACAACTATGTGCCCATAAAATGTAAAATATTTCCACAAAGCCCGCCTCGGTAATGTAGATGGTATTGGGTCTGCCTCACGTTCGAGAGGTCCCGAGTTCGAATCTCGATCAGGGTGAGTTACCTGACTAAGGTTTTTTCCGTGGTTTTCCCTTATCCTGAAAGACGAATGTCGGGTAACTCTAAGCTCCAGGGACCCCGGACTCATTTGAACATCATTTCACCCAATTCATTCCTCGTCGGATATGACAACGTTGGAGGACGTAAATTACAAAACTAAAAATAAATATTTCTAAAAAAATAATATGACTTTATTTTGAGACCAAAGCACATCTTTTAAATTAAAACTCCATTATGGTAAGGTGTATAAGTTATGTACTAGTCATATATGAAATATGAAAACATATATATGTTCTAGGTCCAAAAAGTAGATATAGCATATTAACACAATGCTCATTTACGTCACGCTATATAACAGTACTTTATTAGGATGTGCGTTATCACTTTCTAAAAATCCTGTTACAAATTAACTTCTGCTCATTCTCCACTTCAAATGAAAAACATTCATCACATTGATTCTTAACTTTCTTGTCCTTTTAACTTCGGTAGGATTCATATCTTTTTCGTTTCATATTTGGAACATCTGATTCCTGGTCTTGTTGGTTGCTATTTAGAAGATGCTTGAAACCAGCTTGAGTTATTGTTGAACGAATGCGTTGGTTTCTGCAGTAATGGGAAATAATTCGTCTCTCAATTTAAGGCCTAACTTTTTCTTTTACCAGTTCTGAGAGGAATTCTCTTCTAACGTTTTACCTCTCATATGATGTAAGAATTTGAAGTACAGGACATAAGCATATTTTAATGTTAAGCAATGCTTTATTTGTTTTAATTCTGGAGGTGAAATCATAAGAATTAGTTCTGCCTTGCATATAAATCGTCCGTTTCCCATTTTAATTTGTCTTCGGGTTTGGCGTCATTTGGCGGTTTTGTTTTTTCTCCGGTCACATAAACAAAAAGTCCAATGGGAGTAAGCACGGCTTGTGCTTGCATTTCCTACGTATCATAATTGTCTTTCTTTAGAGGTTCGCTACGACAAACACTGTTATTTATAGCCACTTTTATAAACTTTTTTTTCGGCATACAATTTTGCAAAAGTAAAAATGACGGATACTTACGTAATCAGCAGAACAAAAGGTAAAACAACTTTTTCACTTCGCAATATTATTTACTGCTTTCTTTTCCCATATTTCACACTTTATGCGTACTGAATGCGTACTGGGAATATTCTGGTACCATAACCTGTTTTATTTATTTAGTAATAAGATAAATTGTATACAATTACACATACAAAAGTATACAATAAATATGGTGAGGTGAAGCCAACCATTTTTAGCAGTGCAACTGATAATAATAAAAACAAAAGCCTGTCATTTGTTCACTATAAACAGGCTACACAACATCAACAAACTGAGTCTTTGAGAGTGAATGTCTTTACTTGCCAACATACTGTCCTCCTGTGTAAGTTCTCTATTAATATGGTGCTTAAAAATCATTGGTCTCGCCCGGGTTAGTAACCTGGTCCATTGCATTAGCAGATCGGCACCTAATCATCTTAGCCAACCAGACCCACTTCCCGTGTGTTGCTCCAGGCCCGGGCCACCTACATTTCAAACACACCGAACTAAACTGAAAGCACTGTAGGTTTGAAATAAAAATTCAGCATTTTTAAAGGTTGGCTCAAACAGGGCAATACATTTACGTTATCTGGTGTATAATTTGACAGATTTTGTCACGAGCTAATTTTTGTCAGTGCTACATCGAGAACTTTATATACGCATTACATGAAACGCTATACACAATTGTATCATTCAAACGCATAAAAATAACGAGCAGATTACCTAATTATAAAATTAGAATTGATCACGTCATAAATGTATGACGTAATATGGTCATTTAGAGAAGGATATGGTCACTCTGGCGTTTCCGTAACTTGCTGCGAAGTTATATGGCCATCTCGCATCTGGCTGTAGAAGAAGCAGGATGTGTTTATTGGCCTGGATTTTACATCCCCTTTTAGATCCCTTCGGTCAGGGTAGAAAGGGTCTGGATGTCCAATCTTTAGGAGTTCCGAAAATCGAACTGTCTGGAAAACCACCAGCTACCCACCGTCTATTATTATAAATGCATCATAACGCCAGTAAGGGAATGACAAAAGGTCGAAGGCCCATTCTCCTCGGACAAGGATGACTCTTCAACTACACCTCTGTGAGTAAGAGTATCCTTCAGGAACGCCTACTCTAATTTAGTGTCAAAGACATTATATTAAAATCTCTTTAACTGTCGATTAGCTCCTAAATGGCTTAATCCGATGTTCAATCTTTCTAAAGTTATCTAAAATGCAAGAAACAAATCTACGGCATCTGCTTTCTACAGAAATATAATTCATAATAAAAGTCCATTATTTTCTTAGGTAACGGATAAAATTACGTATGGTACTAGAGATGTTTGATGTTTATCATGCTCTTGAAATTGAAGCCGTGAGCTCTAACGGCTCGGGCGTTAAACTTTTTCACTCGCTAATAAACATCAGTTTATCTCGCAAGTTTCATAAATAACTATTATCAGTAATAGAAGGCAGCTGGTGGCTAAATAAATATTTACGCACTATATTTGCCTTAAATACACTACTACACAGTTTCTTTTATAGCTTTTAATTCAGGTTGAAACATAGAATATGGGACAGAGTTTGAAAAGCTTAAAGAAAATCTCATTGCATTCATGACAAACACGCCGGGACATTCAACTTGTACCTATGTTTGTTCTTCGGTAAAACTAGTATATTGTGACTTTGTGGGTTCGTGGAATTAAAAGTCCAAGTTGCATAAATTCAAAATGCTCTTTATTTCCTTAGAAATACACTAATATATCTCTGATATCAGCAGAATGACGTAACACACACGTACGAACGTGCACTCTGTACCGTTAACAACTCTCAACTGACTTCCCTCTGTACGTCCCTCTTATTTATACAAGATCAGCTTTCTCGACGTTTTTCAACACCTGACGAAGCCGCACGACTTGTCACGAAGCCTCACAGAGCCTCGCGGTGGAGTGAGAATCGTCCAAAGCATCTCCATCTCTTCCTCCCTCTGTTGCTCTCTCTCTCTCTGGGCGTGGATTAGGCGCTATCTGTCTCTTTCACTACGCGCTTCCCTCTCTTCCGGCGTTCGCTTACGAGTGGCCTGGTGACAATATGTGTATTTTCACAGGTTTGAATATAGATTGTTTTAATGTATGACGGGGTGTCCAGCAGCCATAAACCAGATAACTGATTTTTACAGTTCCGTTTAATATTCAGAACACCAGATGAATAAAATATTATTTATAAAACTAATTGTGGTAATTTAATTTCTGCTATTTAGTCTCCCCCTAAACGCAATTTCCCAAATTTTCTCTTGTTTGTAAATATAGTCTGATAAGTTTAGTTCCAAGTTTCTTGAATACATTTCATAACTTGTCTGTTACGATCTACGTTATGTTCTAGGCATTCATGTTACCCAGAGAAAACCTGAGGTGAGTTTTGAAGCCATGACAAGCTTATAAAGGAACCCAATAATCCTAGTCCGGGGCCACAACTTTCATTCAGAACGGCGTTCTACCACACACGATGGAACATTCCTTTTGTATCAGGAAACAGAACTTGACAAGACTGTGCTGTGATAAATGAAGATGAATAGGGGAGGAAGTGCAGACAACTTAAAAAAACGAAACATTTGTCCTGTGCAAGTTGCCAACCATTACAATTACAACAAAGCGGTTATTAAATCTCGCTAAGAGCTAGGCTTCCGACGCTGGCCTGATAATGACAATTGCTTCAGATGTGAGTAATGTTGATACGTAAGCCTTCTGGTGCTTTGTGTTCATTATTTAAATGTATTGTGTTCGTTGAACATGTGGCTGGCCATGTCACAACGATAAAAATTGCTTGTAAATGTCAAGAGACGTTTTAAAAAAACACCATGCAATGTTTCGATATGCCACTCTGTGTGTTTGTGGAAAGTTCCCATCGAAATTAAATACTGCGTTTTATCTGATTATCT